>JAJTUV010000024.1:1575000-2775000 GCA_021653895.1 Mastomys natalensis | reverse complement strand
TCAACATTTTTTAGCTCTCCATCTGATATTTTATGGAAGTTTTATGTTACCACACAACCTAACACATAGGCTCTGCCTCATGTTTTTTCCATAATCGATATTTTTTTCATTAAAAATACTATCATAGAGTATCTCTCTCTATATGTTCTTTCCACAGCAGCTTACATATCTCCATACTCTTTTCTCCTTTATGTTTATTTTCTGACACACTGTGTATATAAGGATTCTTTTTTTAGATGGAATCATTGCTCTCTTAGTGGGACACAGGCTGCAGTAGTAGAGGATTACTTATTTGTTCATGTACAGTTACAATGGTTTCTCAGTAGATGCTTAATAAATATGAGTACATTAATGATATTTTTGTGTTTTTCCACGCATTTAAAATTATATATTGAAGTAAATATTTATGCAGAGTACAGGTCTGACATATGCTATACAAATGCTGCATAGTATATTCTTAATTATGGAAATCATTTGAACAAAGAGATACCATGTGAATCTCTACTCAGACAGCAGCCAATAGAAAAAGTCCAAATGCTGCACTTTTGTATATGTTTACATATGTGTTTTTACTTATTTATTTCATTTTGTGTATGTGTATGTGGGGGTGGCATGTATGTGTGTATGAGCATATACGCGCATGAGTGCAGATGTCAGTGGAGGTCAGAGTTACCAGATATCCCTGACATTAGAGCTACAGGTGGATTGTGACCCAAACATCAGAGGTGCTGAGACTGAACTTGGGTCCTCTGCAAGAACAGTACTATGTTCTCTTAACTGCTCAGCATCCTGTTTGTGTTTTAAAACAAGGATTTTACTCTTCTGATTTCCCCCAGATTTAAAAGAGTAACAATATGATGAAATGATTTAGATGTTATATTTTTAGAGATATTGATGGTGTTTAATTACATATCTTAATGAATATGATAATAGTCTTTACAGTTCCAGTTATCATGCAAGAATTTTCTAGTGACTATGTAACAGTAACATAAATAAAAAGAACTGTTCTTTTTTTTTAAAGAATAGAATAGAAGATTTTTTAACTAAAGTTATCTGGTAAATATCACCACGGGCTTACAATGCGAATGGCAAAGAAAAGAACTTTTCTTTATGTAGTCATCAGAGCCTGTAAGAAAGGTGCTAAGCTCTATAGCGCCATCTGCTGCGCATATACAAAAATCAGTGAACAAGAACCCTAGAAGCTATCTGATCCATTTACAGTTAGTTGTACACATAAGAAAGCAAAGTCAAGAGGAAGTGAATTCCTTGCCAGCTTGTCCCATGACTGACACACAGAGAGCAGAACTGAACACAGAGAGCTATTGGGATAAGAATGTGAGTCTGGAGTCAGCTTCAATTTGCATTTTCTCTGAACCATGCCTTTTGAGAGTTGATGATATTTACCCTGTGTGATTGCAGTGAGACTGTCTACATCATCTGTCAAACAGCAAGCCTGATTGGGCCTAGGAATAGAAGGCTAGCCCTTCCACAGTAAAGCCATTTTAATCTCAAAAATTATTAGTGACACGTGGCGGGTGTGTAAAGCACTTGGTTCATACTAATTACCAAAAAAAGTGCACATTGAACATACAGAAGACCATTAAGGGGGGAAATTGAGGGATCCTACATATCTATTTTTAAAATTCTGAAAACTATGTACTGTGGATAGATGAACCTGTTTTGTAAAGTGCCGGGTCACACCGACCAATTTATCTCTTCATTTGCTCCTTGAGGGCTCTACTCGGTGGTCATGCCAATGAGCCACTTACAAATCATAGTTCACGGATCTAACATTTCAGAACATTCCCATCTATAGCTTTCAATTCAACTCAGTTTTCAAGTGAAAGCCTGATTCCGTGTTTTTTTGAACCGATTTTTTTTTTTCGTGCCTTCCCGTAAATCACATGTTCATAACAAACGAATCCCTGAAAAGGAGAATGTCCATCTTGGAGAATCCAGTGCAGAGAATCACCTGGAAGCTACTCATAAAGGTGAATGCTTTGTGTGACAACACTTCCAAATAGGATAGCTGTGAAAGGTTTTCTCATTTTCCCGAAGCTCAGAGATGGTAATCAGAAAAAAAAAAAGAACCACAATTGTCACTCACGACCAGGGACAAACAATGTAGGTTTTAAGGAACCCGGGGTCAACGGCAGCAAGGGGACACACAGGAATGAAAGAACTACAGCGGATGGAGCTCGAGGGTAGCTGCAGACATCGCAGTGTGACATGTCACTCCTGATGGCATTTCTTTAGTGACAGTATTCTGGAGAACTCTCATGGCTTCCTCACAGAGTCTAACTTAAAGCTGATGCCATCAGCTGAAATCCAGGTAGAAGACAACAGGCATTAGAGTACTGATAGAATAGAGGCGAACGGTGGGCAATGACTACACAGTAGGTCCCTACCTCAGAAAATGAAAAAAGAGAAGGGAGACGGGTCACCAAGAAGGAGCCTCACATCGACGCTGGACCTCGGAGGCTGTGGTCTTTCACATCTCATATGACCCGACTTACTTACCAGCAATGTGATAGGAGTTTTTGAGAGAGGGCCTCACCATGCAGCTGGGGCCGGTTTGAAGCTCACTATGAAGACCAGGCTAGCCTTAAACTCAAAGAGACCCACCTGCTTCTGCCTCCTAAGTGTGATGAAAGGAGTGTTCCACTACTCATGGCAAATGTGATTTTAAAAACTCCTCAGTAAGGTATATTGAGGAAATAATTAATTTTCCAAGGCCAGGTATTTGGGTTTGTTTTTGCTGTTATACACAATTTTTATAACCTTAAATACAAACATTTGACATGTTCTATTATGAGGTTTTTGAGTTATGGATTAAATAATCTCTCTCTCTCTCTCTCTCTCCTCTCTTCTCTCTCTCTTCTCTCTCTCTCTCTCAATTGCCTAACTGAAGTTCTTATTGGTAAAGCAAAAAAAAAAAAAAATTACTGAACAACCCTTGATGTGTTTATTTGATTTTTTTCATAAGATATTCACCCAGCTAGCATCTCATAGAAGTCAAGACGATGAACATCAAAATGATAACCTTGTAATTTATTTAAATATCTCGTGCAATTGCTAATTTTCAACTTCAAATGTATTACAATTTCCTGTAACAATTTTAAACACAACTAGGCAAATGTCAGTCCTCTGGGTGCAGAGTCAACTCTCAGAGAGGCCAAGAAATGAGTGTCACCTAGTCTGTGTGATATCAGGAAAATTACACTACTGTCACCATATCTGAGGCCATCTTGGCCCTGAGAAATGTCTGACTCCTCTTGTATTTACTCTTCCAGAGTGTACAGTAATGGTGCTGCACTGAAATCCCTGTGCAACTAGTTTGCCTTGACAACAAAATTGGCCACAAAGGATGGCTCTGGCTGCTGGACTGCTTTAAAGGAGGAGAGGAGGAGACAATGACAGTCTCTTTCGTTGAGAACTGTTGTGATTTTTCTCACACATTCCCTGTTACAGGGAAAATCTCAAGTTGATCAGTTCCAAATTCACATTCTTGTGGTGCCTACCATTGACCTTGGAGTTCCCCTACACTGCAGAAGAATTTCTGTTGGACTAAACTTCACTTCCTCCACTAAAAAGTAGTCCGTTCTACAGAATATAAAGAACATGTTCACATAGGTGTACTACAGTTTAAATTACCCCGTGAAGCTACTTGTCAAGTCTGAGGCCATGTACTTTGCCTATCTGTCTGCCACATGCCAGTAGAATGGAGACTGAAGACCAAATGGTGACATGGTAATTGTCTGCACCTTCAGCATTGTGCAATGAAGACTCTAGCTTTGGGTTGCTTATAGCCCTTCAAAGAGCTTCATTGTTTGGTGGCACAGAACCTTGGCCACGATTGTATTAAAATATTACCACTGGGAGTGGTGAAACATTCTTCTCCGATCACTTTCTGGCTTAGTCATATTATAAATCACTGTCACTTTTATTTTCTCCACCACCACTATTATTTTTATAGTTGACTCTGCTGTATAGAATCATTGGTAAAATTTAACTCATTGAGTTTAACTCAACAGTCTTAAGAGAGAGGTTTTATTACTGTGTTGATTTGATCAATGGAGAGGCTAGACTCCAGGGAATTCAAGCCATTTATGAATCACTGAGTTGGGGTGCTGGTGTCCAAATGTGAGCCTGGAGTAAGAGTGTTTTTGTCCAAAATCTATATCCCGTGTTAAGAGTGGTCACTGAAGACAAGTGTCCCAGCTCCTTGTAGCCGCAATTTCCTCTTCTGTTAAAACTTCACCTGTCGATGGATAGACATACATCAAAGATAACGATGGGCTGAGGAAGAGGTCAAATGAACTTGGTGGCAAACATCTGCAATCCTAGGCTCTGCTCCTCCTACTTAGGTTGCCGTCTACTGATGCATTATTAGGAGGCTTTGTTATCTATGAATACATTTAAATAATGAATGAAGCCTAGTGTTTGGAAAATCCTTATTTCTGACATAAAGCAGAATCAAGGTAAAAGCAAAAACAAACAAACAAACAAACAAACTCACAAAAATATCTAAACATCAAAGACACTGGTGTTTCTATGAGAGGAAAACAGAATGAAGAGTTCCTATGTTAGGGCCGGGGAGAGGGCTCAGCAGGCAAGAGTGCTTCTAGGAACATCTCATGACTTAAGTTCTGCTTGTGGGATTCGTGTGTAAAGTCAGATGCAGTGGTGTCTGTCCATTTGTTTACTGGCCAGCTACCCTGGAGTATGCAATTAGAAACTGGATCTCACTGAGATGGAGGTGGGAACTGACTCCCCAGATTGTTCTCTGATCTTTATGTGTACACATCACATACACACACACACACACACACACACACACAGGTACACACATATACAAGCACATAATAATAATAATAATGATAATAATAATAATAATAATCTGATTTTAGAAATGAGTGTCCACTTGGATCAGAAGAGAAGTCGAATATGTAAACAGCCGGTTTTCACCAGAACACAACACTTCCCCAATAAGAAGTGACTTTTTTGAGGCCTCAACTTCACACTTTCACATGAGGAAACTCAGTTATATGTGGGCGTTGCTCTCTGAGGATAATGGAGGGACCAGAGAGATGGAAACACATCTAAAAATCCCCACTGAAATGTTTTAGTTTAGAGTTAATTAAACATCACCTACTTTGAGAAACAGAATACCTAAGAAAAGAGGGTCTTTATTTTATTTTTTGGTTTTGTCTGACAGTGTCTTTGGCTGTCCCGATACTCATCATGTAGACCAGGCTGATCCCAAACTCACAGAGATCTGCCTGCATCTGTCTCCCAAGTGCTGGGATTAAAGGCGTGGACCACCGCAGCTGACCCTAAGAGTTCACTTTACAGAGTGAACTAAGTAGATACAAATTCTAGTAATTTCATGCTACTAAAGAAAGACATTTTTTCAGCATGAGCTGGTAGTGGAAAACAGGAAAGACTGTCTTTGCTTCTGACTATATTATTATGAGACCTGTAAACACCAGCGGTCACTTCTTTTTGGAAATTTTTAAAGAAAGGAGCCAACAAAACTCTGATCATTCATAGCACAGATTTTCTTAGCTTACAAATTAAACCCCAACTAACCCAACTAACCCAAGAGCAGTCAACTAACCCAAGAGAGACTCTTGAAGTTCAGACCAAGGTCAGAGGAGGGAAACAAGGTTAGCACTTCCAACAAACACACATAGGAAAGGACAAGGCACAGGGTGGCACTTGTTCTGACTTACTGTGGACAGATAATCTAACTAAGAGGAATGGATGAATTTGAAGAAAGCAAGCAGAATACATCTTTCCCCATAACTACTGGAGGTCTAAATGTTTGAATATTTACTATGGAGTATGAATGAGATTGATGAGAGACTATTTAATGTAAAACAAACCCTTTGTTTATTTCATACACACACACACACACACACACACACACTTATAATATATAAGAAACCAGGAGCTGGTGATATGGGTGGAATTCCAGAGGCATGCACACACATGCACATATTCATCTCTGGGCAGCAATCACATTTTTTCCAGATTAATGGATAGATATAATATTTTAAGGTTCTCTGCACCTCTAATATTTTATGCAGGCATGTGGTCAAGGCTCCTTAGAGCAGCAAGGTTTCCTGACTTACATTTTGATAGAAATGGCTGTCTATACTATAGAGAAGGAAGAGACAATCTGTTATCTCAGAAATAAACCTGCTACTGGTTCTCAGGATTATCAGGCCTCTAAAATTCCAGCATGACCTTCAGGAAGTTATTCTAATGTTGGTCTTGATTCTGGGACCCAAGTAAATTGCCAAAAGTTAGAAAATGATTAATTGTGTGGTGGAGACATCGGGTAGCTCCTGACATTATACTAAATCTGAAGGAACTTCAGAAAGCACTTTATTTAAAGTGCTGCATGGCAAGTAATCTACAGCCATCAAGATCAATCAGTGTCCTTGCTAGGGACTTTGGCACTTTTCCGAAAACATCAGGTGAGAGCTGTCTATATTATATTTGTTTTACTGTCTTGTCCTGTAGCTAACTAAAAATGCATGTCTTTACTGGGGCATTTTCAATCTGCACACAGTCAGCCCTCAGAAAGTGTTCCCTGAATATCTAGATGGATTTGTTCTTGGCATGCCTGACACAAATCATAAGATGAAAACTCCTAGTCACCCCTAAAGAAACTTGGTCTTCTTGCTGAGACGATTTCCCCGAGTTTCCCATTAATCTCACCATGTGAAGGTCACAGCTTTGACATCATTAGTTTTCTACAACAAAATGACTGGAATTTTTTCTCTTGAGGATGGCCTAAATTTACCAGCGGAAATTCTCCTCTTGTTGACTTTACAGTGCAGGCCTTGACACCAGACGGCATTCTCCGTGCCATTATGTTAAAATAGTAATAAAACAATGGCAGTAGTTTCTCTCCAGAACAGGATTTTTTTTTTCCTACAACCATATGGTGTTCGTGAGCAATAGCAGAAATTCTCTAAACATTTTAATTCTAGTCCTCTGGCACTTGGTGGGACTTATCCTCCTTCTCTGTACGGAAAGAAATAGCTAGGAAACAAGTGGAAATATTTCCTCTTCCTTTTTATAAAACACAACAAAATGGAACAACTTCCAACCAGTTGTAACAGGAAATGCACTAAGTCGTCAGTACCTTATGATTTGTAGACACTTGTCCTTTCTCATGACAACACTTATGGAAGGAAGGAAAATGGAGTTGGGCCCCTGTTTAGCTTAAGAACACCATCCTTGAAATATGGAGGAAGTCATGGTAAAGACCTCACTGAAAAAAACCATCTCTTCTGCTAGAAAACAGCAATTGCAGGATGCTATTTAACTCTCTGGAATATAAGCATTAAAAATGGCAGGATGTAAGACTACGTTGATAATTCCTTTCTGAGACTGTCAAGCCAAGCGCACTGCCTCATGTCAGAGCTGTGCATTGTTCAGCCCACATTGTATTTTAATGTGACTTGAGTTGATCCTGCTCTATGGGACACCTGCTGATTCAAGAAAGTTCTTATTTTAATCAGAATCTTTTGTTCTTAGGCTCACAATGGAGGTTATTGTCAGTTGTGAAGCCTACCACAGCTCTTGGCTTACTTTGCCATTTTGAACTTGTATCTCTGTCTCACAGACTCTGTCCTCTCTGCTTCTCTCTCTCTCTCTCTCTCTCTCTCTCTCTCTCTCTCTCTCTCTCTCTCTCTCTCTCTTTCTCTCTCTGATGTGTCTTACACACCAGAGAGAGAAAGAGGAGTAAGCAAGGCAGGGACAGAGGAAGAGAGTTTGAAATATTCTGTGCAGAGAACCATATCTGAAATCATTCCCAGTCATATTGAGCTTACTAAATCTTCACAATGATCCCAGGTAAAGCAATCCACTTAGGAGTGCACAGGTCCCAAAGCCCTATGTAAATTTAATCTAGCTATTAGATAATCTTTAGGCTCTGGCACAGAAATCATTTAGTACTTAAGAGCTTTGAGTCACAGGGAGGCCCACTTTACTTAACAGAAGTCAGGCGGCCCTAGCATAAAGAGCCTAGATGCTGAAACCAGTTGTAGAATGTGGTCCAGACATGGAGGTCTATGGTTTGAACGCTTGAGAGCATAGTGGAGGTTTCGAGGTTAGATTGTTTTCTCAGTCACTGAGAAGCCAGGTACATCTCTGGGTACATAGTATGGGGCTTACTTTTAGTTATATTTGATATAATCTACAATCACCTAGAACAAAGTCTCAGTGGGGGATTCCTAGTGCCTCAATGACAAGGATGTCCCTAAGACTATGGGAAATTGTCCTTAATACTGTTCATTGAGGTGGGAGGAGTTGCCTATTGTTGTGACACCAATCCCTAGGTTTGGGCTCTGGATGGGCATGAAAGTAAAGAAAGCTAGCTGAGCTGTTGTAAGCATACATGCATTCTCTCTCTCTCTCTCCCCTCTCTCTCTCTCTCTCTCTCTCTCTCTCTCTCTCTCTCTTCCTCTCTCTCTCTCTTTCAGTTCATTTTTATTTCTCTTCCCCTTTTATTAAGCATATATTCCTTTCTCATACAATGTAAACCAATGACAGTTTCCCTTCCCTATGCTCGTCTCAGTTCCCCCATCTCCTCTACTATTTGGATCCACTCCCTTTCTGTCTCTCGCTAGAAAAGAACAGGCTTGTAAGAGATAACAACAAGACATTATGAAATCAAACAGTAAGATAAAACAAAAACTATCATATTGAAGTTGGACCAGCCAAGCCAACAGAAAAACAAAAGAGCCCAACAGAAGGCATGAGAATCAAGAGACCCACTCATTCACACATTCAGAATTCCCTAAAAGCATTAAACTGAAAGGTATGGTTTATATGCATGGGACCTGGTGCAGACCTGTGTAGACCCTCAGTCTCTGAGTTCTTATGAGCTCTGCTCTGTTGTTTTTGGGGGTTTTGTTCTCCTTGTGTCCTCTGTCCTGTGTTCTTCACTCCTTCTGCCTCTGTTCTGTGGGGTTTCCTGGGAGGGATTTGACAGCCTCTCTGCTTTTGACTGTGAACTTGACTAGCTGCTTCACTTTCTGGCTTTCCCAGTAATGATGGACTATAACCTGGAACTATAAACTAAAATAAACCTTTCCTCCCATAAGTTGTTCTGTCTGAGTATTTTATCACAGCAACAAGAAAGAAAACTGGACACCTACATTCTATTAAGCAAGGTCCTTTCCCAGGGAAATACATTAGTAGAGCTTCAGGGAGAGGGAGGCAGTTCCATCAGTAAAGTTCTTGCCTTGTAATCATGAGGACCTGAGCTTGATCCCCAGAACCTACAAAAAGATGTCCCACAGGGTGGATAGTGCTTGTTACCCAGCCCTGGGGAGGCAGAGAGAGGAGATTCAGGGCTTGTTGCCAGCTAGTCTAACCTAATTGATGTGTGTGTCAGGCCAATGAGGAGACTGTTTTAAGGGAGATTCATTGATGACATCCCTGAAATCAACCCCCAAGGTTATCACACCTACACACACAATGTCCCACCTTAACTATTGGAATTTCAGAGACTTCAGAAGGATCTAAACTAGCTTATTCATGCATCACTCTAAAGAGTTATTAAAATTAAACTATATCACTTTAAAACATATTAAAGTTAAACTAACATAAGGAGATTAAAACTGTCCATCACCGAAACAGAAACAGGCTGGACCAAAACTAGAAGAATTGATTTGATGTACAGTTTAGTATGCATTAGAATCTCTAACTCTCATAAAGTTCTATGCATTTCTATTTAAATGGAGACAACTGAATGAGATCTGGGGTTGAGGCTCAGTAGGAGAGTGCTTGCCTGGCCTACATGAGGCCCTCTTTTAATTCTGTACCACAAGAAAAGATAATGACCAAACACAAAAACAGAGGCCTTTAATCCCACTTTGAAGTCCAGGGGCAGATCCATAAACTGATATTTTTAATGGCTCCTCAAAGTACTTGTGTGAAAAGATGTTTGACATTCCCTCAGGGCAGCAGAAAGAGTAACGGAAAAGTCTGACATGAGATACATTACACACTGGTTGGGATGAGATCCTCAAAAGGATTTTCAGATGAGAGGAAACAGTATAAATATAAAGTCATGTATAAACAGCGATGTTAGAGCCAGTACCACAGGTTTACAGAGTATTACTGTCTGTCCCAGAAGTCTCTTCACAATCTGCACACTGGCCCTCTGCATTCCTTGTGGGAAAAATGGAGGGCACCAGAGAGTGAGGTGAGCAGTATAGAAGGGTATACACATGGACTCATGCTTCCTAGAAAACCAAGGCCTTTTAGATAACAGAGTCTTAGTGCTTCCATGTTTATTAAGCAGGGACAATGATATGGAGACCACAGACTCCCACAGTCATGGGGAGTAGACTGCAGCTCTTAATCTTAATACCATTATTATATTCTTCAATATATTAATTACTTTTCTAAGTGCATAAAAATGTGATAAAACTCCATGACCAAGACAACTTATAGAAGAAAGAATTTATTTGGGGGCTTATAATTCCAGAGGGTTATGACCCATAATGGTACAGATAGCAAGCAGCAGACAGGGCAGCTAGAGCTGGAAGCTGACAGCTCCCTTATCAACCACAAACAAGAAACAGAAAGAGAGAGAGAGAGAAGAGAGAGAGAGAGAGAGAGAGAGAGAGAGAGAGAGAGAGATCTTACTAAAAATAGTCACATGGCTTTTAAATCCTCAAAGCCCATTCCAGTGATACACTTTCCCCAGCAAGGCCACATCTCCTAATTCTCCTCAAAGAGTCACCAACTAAGGACCAAGCATTTAGATGGCTGCTACTCACGAGGGACATCTCATTCAGACCACCACAGGCACCCCTGACTGCTCTACAGTTATTCTTGTTCAGAAAGCTTAGATAAAGCAATGCGATTTGCAAAGCTAAAGACTGGCAGCATCCGAGTTCAGCCGTGACTCACAGGTGAGTAAATGAGAGTATCGGGTAAGTTCAAAGCAAACAAAGCTTAGGGGACAGACTTGAGCTACTATATATTGGCTATTCTGCATGGGAAAAATTGAGAGAATTGTGTGTGTGTGTGTGTGTGTGTGTGTGTGTGTGTGTGTGTGAGAGAGAGAGAGAGAGAGAGAGAGAGAGCATGTGTGTCTCTGTGTGTCTCTGTCTTTCTGTCTCTTTGTTTCTCTGTCTCCATATATCTCTCTCTCTGTCTCTGTCTCTGTCTCTCTCTCTCTCTCTCTCTCTCTCTCTCTCTCTCTCTCTCTCTCTGTCTCTGTCTCTCTGTCTCTCTGCCTTACCATGTACATTGAGGAAGTGGCCTCTTTCAGGTTACCTTTATCTACATGTAGGTTTAGTTTTGGGCAGTGGGGGAAGAAATCGTGCAAACTACAGAAACCATGTTCTCCCGTGATTGGGATGTAAAGTGAATAAAAAACAACAATTGGAAAAAAGCCATGCAATTGTAGTAGAATTGTAGGTGTGAAACAGATCTGTCTGGATAAGAGGAGACAAAAGCAGAAAGCAAGCTGTATTCTGCTCCTGGCACTTGAGAGAGCTCACCACCTCCCTCAGCTCCCATCTGTTCCCACAGGGATAAGGCATTACATGAGTGTGGCCAAGCAACTTCACTGAAGGTAAGAATTCTTGGCTTACTAACAATGAGATTTCTGGTTTCCTTCCAGTCTCTGACTTCAGTGCATTAAAAAACAGAGCCAGGATTCTGTAGCTGCCTCAAGTGAGTTTTGTATAGTCTTTTAAGGCAGTGGCTCCACAGCCATTAACAGGCAGCACACCTCTCATGATGTATTTCCGTGATGGTTTAACTCAGAGTCTTAAAGTGTGTGTCCATCAAATTTCTTCTGTTCGGAAACAAAATGAAGTTGGTATGTGAACTACCCAGGAACCACCTCACTCCTCCCTTTGCTGGGTACTTTCCAATTTCGAAGAAAATTTCAAATTCCATTTTATTAAATTACAAGCACTTTATGGCACATAGTGAAAGAGCTATGCTTCCATTTGCCAGGGATTTGAAGACAGGGAGCAATAGAATGTAAGTTCCTCTTTTAGCTAAAAATAGATAAACTGCAGTGCTTTGCCTGTATAAAATGGGCTTTGAGAAAAAAAATCCGGCCTTAATTATCAATCCCACTTCAGGATTCCACACAGTGGCTCTTAGCGAGACCTGATGAATGATAAGAATTTCATAAATGCCTCCCATTCCATGAGATGGTGGAAACACGTGTTTGGGAACATTGAAAGATATTATCATTTATTGAGTACAGGGTGTCAAACACTGTGCTATATATAACATCTAGTATAAATGTTACTTAAACACGTCTTTTTCTGGAGGGAGTGCTGGAAGTCGCAGACTCTAACATTCAAAGCAAGCGTACAACCACGGAGCTACACCTCCATCTTTAAGCATTTGTTACATTCATTTGTTGTGTGCGAGAGTGTGTGTCCCAAGCATGCTCCATCCTCAAAGTTACTTTTGGTTAACGTGTTTACCACTGCGGCAGAAACGAGACGATGGAGTCATCCGTTATGCACATACCTATATTTCGAGGGTTCTATCACTCATCTACTGGGAATCGGGCACTCATGATAAGAACTTGAATACTATACGTTTTTAAAATTTTAATTTATTCTAAGAATTTTACTTTAGGAAAAAAACTTGACTCTATATCACATTCTATTTGATAACTTTTCTATTATTAAAAACTGAGGCTTACTCTTGATGCTGCTTCAGAAACACTGTAGCATTAGCTGCTAACATGGGCCTTGGTGTCCTGAGAATCTAAGCATAAGTCACTTGAGACAGTGTAGAAGCAGAGTTTCCAGTTTTCTGCCTTCTCCCCCATGACAGGGCAAAGGCACACAGGAGATGTCTGCCTATACCTAGAGGGGAGGGATAGCCTTGTCTCTGAAGATACAGAGAGACAGAGAAGACTCTGGACCCACTGCCCTGGCTAAGTGCCCCACATCATGGTGGTTATTACCCAAGTACACACCCGCCCTCACCGATGTTTCTTCTCCAGTACAAGGCACCCATTTCTTTGGACTTCACATTCTTTATGGAGATTCTAGGCTATTTAAGATCTATGAATGGAAGTGCATCAATTTTATCAATACATCTTTTTATTTTTTGTTTTTGGACCAAGGCACATATGCTAAGACAATGGAAGAAGGGTCTTTATTCCTCTCTCTCTCCATCTCTCTCTCCTTCCCTCCCCCTCTCTCCCTCCCTCCCCTTTACCCCTTCCCCCCATCTCCCTCTTTCCCCCTGTCTCCCTCCCTCCCCCTCTCTCCCCTTTCCTTCTTTCTTTCCCTCCTCCTCCTCTTCTTGTTTTTTTCTCCTGTCTTTCCAGTTCTTTCTTTTCTTTCCTTCCTTGATTGACTGAGATCAGGTTTCATGTAGCCCTGGTCAGGTTGACACTCCCTATGTAAGCTACCACAGCCAGTTAAAACTTGTGTATTGTTGACTCTAAATTAAGAAGAACCTGTCCCATAGAGCAGACATCAACTAAATTCAGGATTGTTCATGGTGGGGCATACCACTCACTCCATCTAACTATTATATGTATATGGATGAGGAGGGTTTCTGTACTCACAGATTATCCTATAGTGCTGTCTATATATCATACAAAAATTATTAATGCAGGCCACGCAATCCCCATGCAACTGGGTAGCAGAACCAAATTAGAACATGAACATGGGAAGGAGTGGAGAGGGACAATACCATTTCCCTTTACAAAACCTTTCCAAATGCCAGCCTCTTTACAAATCAAGAAGCTAATTATTTACCACATAGACAAGTCAGCAAGACAGAAAGAAAAATGTGGGCGGTCAAGGGTTGCGGTTATTTCTAGAGATAGTGATTATTTCCATCGGCCTCCCATTCACTTCCATGCTAATGAGGGTTTTTTTTTTTTTTTTTTAATCTTCATTGAAGAATCTGCTTCCTTTGTTTAATTCAGCAAACCCAGCTTACATCATAGGCAGCCATGCAGACAATCACCATACCTTACCCCAAGAGGAACTTCTTGGGCATTAGGGCAAGATTACTGCTGGTTCTTAGCTGATCTGACTCTGCCACTGTTAGACAGTAATTTTTAGAAATGGATTCAGTGACAGAGATTATCTGAGAGCAAAACCTTCCGGCTGCCACCGTCTGTCTCACAGACTCCACAAGCCTGTGCTCCTTTGACGTAGTTTCCAGATCCATGGGTTTGATGTCAACTCATCCCTGCTTGATTTCAGCCCTTGCTCCTAAAAGAGCAGAATGCATTTTTACGTTCTAAACAGGGATTGCTTTCCTCAGATAACCACAGAAGGTAATTTACCTGGTCTGATTCAACAATCCGAAGAGATGGTTCTGTGGTGTTCGTTTTCTTCAACTTTACGGGGAGTTTTCCTACTTTTGTTAGGATTCTGTATCATCTCTGTTCTGCCTCCTGTAGGAAGCTCTTACAGTAAAGAACTATTTGTGGTGCCTTGAAAAAAAATGGCCTCCAAAAGATTGTATATTTGAATGCTTAGTCATCAAGGACTGGCACTATTTGAGAAGGATTAGAAGGTGTGGCCTTGTTGAAGGACGTGTGTCTCTGGGTGGTGGGCTTTGAGGTTTTCAAAAGCTCATGGTAGGCTCAGTTTTTCTCTCCTTCTCTCTGCCTGTGATTAGGATGTAGCTCTCAACTACTTCTCCATCACCACACCTACTATGCCTATTGCCGTTCCCTGCCATGATGATAATGGACTAAATCTCTGAAACTATAAGCAATCCTCCAATTAAGTGTTTTTAATTTTATTTATTTATTTATTTATTTATTTATTTATTTATTTATTTATTTAAATAAGAGTTGCCTTGATCGTGGTGTCTCTTCACAGCCACAGAACACTGACTAAGACAGTATTGATTTTGTGACCAAATTAAGTTTAAGGTTTTAGCGATGTGAATGAACATTACACTGGGCAGAGGAAGAAAAGACCATTTGTGCTTTTGGGTATTTGAACGGTGGAGACAACAGAATGCTCAACTCTATTTGTTCCTTTACTCTGAGCCAAATAAAAGTGATCCTGGCAAGGAACATAAGTGTGGCTGCCTCAAATAAGTCTCCAATGCAGAAGTGGTCAAAAAACAATTTATAGTTACAAAATGAAAGAGTCATAAATCAAGGCATTGACCCAGTACATTTGGTGGAAGTAGCAGAGGTGGGTGACAGCAAAACCAGGGTACTTTGCTATAGATCTTAGATGTTATTGAACAATGCCCAAGATATATGCTAGCTTTGCATCTGCAACATCTAAGTCTAGTCTTGAGGTTGTAATCTTTAATGTAGGTGTGGGTCTTTTTTTTTCCTGTGAGCTTCAGTTCATATTTATTTAGCTTTAAAATTCTTGAGAATTTATTTTTTTCAATGATTTAATTCCATGTGGTACAACCTTAATTACATCAAATGTGACAATGTGTATTTTGTGGCTCATAATCTGACCAGTTTCTGGTATATCTCCACCTTAGAAATAGTGGATGGACTACTCCTGTTGGTTTGAGAGTTCTATAAAATGTCACATTGTGTTGCTTGCTTGTGCTGTTTAATATTTCTATATTCTTGCTGACTTCCCTCTTGTTTTATTAATTACCTGGAGAGAAGTGTTAAAGTTCTCAAATGTAATCATGCACTTGTTTATATTCCCCTTCTGTTCTATCAGGTTTTGCCTTATGTAGTTTGAGGATTGGTTAGTAGATGCATATGTATTTAGGATTGTTTACTCTCCTTGGGGAGCTGTCCACATCATCATTATGAAATGCTAGTATGCCTCCTCTGGTACCTGCTAATACCAATATCTATGTCACCCAATGCATATATAACCAATTCAGGTTTCTTTTGATTAGCATTTGCATGGTGTTTACTTTTCACACGTATTTATATGCATCTACACTTAACCTTTTTCTTTATATACAGAATGGATTTCATGTAGAAAATCAATTTTTATTCTCTTTTTCAGTAACTGACCTATAAACATTTGGGTCTTCTATTTTAGTTGTTTAAGGAGAATGGGAGGTCTAGAAAAGAATCACGTTAAAGCCATAAGGATGTCAAGAAGGTTATTATTTTCCTATTAGTTTATTGTTGCTTATAAAAACACCATGCCTTTTCTATTTTGTCCAAAAAATGTACACATATTTCTTGTATGTTGTGAAATATCCTTTCAAAGACAAGCTTTATCATTTGATGAAGCACTTACTGCTTTTTTTGTTTCTGGATTCCTTTTCACAAGTTTTATTCCTTTTATCTCTGATGAGAAAGACCAAGGCAACTGACCTGTGCCATATGAAAAAAACACCTTCACATTTCTTTAGAACACTATTAGCTTTGTCCACTTAGCTCTCAGAGTGGGGTACAAAATTGAAAAGGTCAAAGTCTCCTACCTCTTTTTTTTTTGTGTTATATATGCTTTAAGAATATATGACTGGGACTGGAGCGATGGCTCAGCCATTAGGAGCACTGACTGTTCTTCCAGAGGACCCAGGTTCAATTCCCAGCAACCACATGGCAGCTCACACCTTTCTATAACTCTAGTGTTAGGGGATTGGACACCCTCACACTGACATATAAGCAGGCAAAATACCATTGCACATAAAATAAAAATAAACTCTCCCTTAAAAATAAAGAATAATAGGGTTGGCTTAAGAAGAAACTTCAGACTAGATGTGTTAGCATGCTGACCTGTCCAGCTACTTCCTATTAATGCTGACAAGGTTTAATTACTTTTTCTGCACTTCAGCCTACTTATGTATAAAACTCTGCAAACAGTAAATCTTTACAAACTCAGGAAAAGAAGTGAATAAAGTTAATGAAAGAGTTTAGAATAGTGCCTGGTTCAAGGTAAATACTGCCTGCTTTCTGATGTCTTTGCTATCACCATTCTCTTAGGGGAATCCTCTATTTCCCAAGCTAGCCCTTTGTTGGTTACTGCAATATCACAGGACTAAAAAACAAGGCATTTTGGGTAGTAGTGTAGTGACCCTCTTCCTCTGACTCTAGGGTTCTCACAGGCAGGAATTTAAGCTGATTTACAGGCATACTTCCCAAAGTTACAGTAGCATTACCTTTTATGTAGGAAGAATTCAACAGTTGCTTGTTGATCTGAATCCAGTTAACACAGAGAAGTTCTACTTAAGGATAACGGCACATAGACAAACTTGCTGTCTATACATTCAAAGCTGATACAGGAAAGTTTTCTTTCTTTTACATTAAATGCTACTTCCTACCAGTCCCCCCACCCAGAGAGACCTTCCCCCCTTTCCACTTCTCCTCTGAGAAAGTGGGGAGCCCTTTGAGGATTCTCAACCTGGTACATCAAAAATTCTCTGCTAAAGTAGGCATATCCTCCCTCACTGAGGCTAAACAAGGCAATCCTGCTGGGGAACAGATATCACAGTAAAGTTACAGTTTTAGGGAGAGTTTCCAGGAGTGCACATAAAAAACCAAAAATTTTAAATATTTCAACCAAAAAAAATCAGATAGGTCTATTTCCTTACACTATATCAAAACCCACTGAACATCAACAAATAAAGTGACATACCTTTTGTCTGTTTGTTTCCAAGGGAAGGTGCTGACATTAATTGTTTAACATTACTTCAAGGCTCAATATATAATTAATGGCTTTACACTTGGTATCAAGAATCAAAAGGAATCAAGAACTCTAAAAGGCCCATAAGTATTTTTAATAAACATGGCCTTCACACTGTAAGACCATTAGCAAAGTATTATGCCCCTGAGTGATATACAATATAAGACAAGGCTTTAACACCTAAGACCTAACAGAGCTGGTGGGGTGGGAGGTGACTTTTCCCTAGTGAGGGGCAGCAGTAGTGAAGACTGGATTTCAGAGGGCAAATGGATTAAGAAGGAGTCAAGAGGTACAGATATGTTAGTGAAAAAAACATACCAGGCATGGAGACTAAACAGCATGCACATGCACTCACACACACAAATACACACACATACACATGCACTCACACACGCATACACTCACACACACAGATACACACATACACACACTCACACACAAATATACACACACAGTCATATACACTTATACACACACTCACATATAAATACATGCATACTCACACACACACACACAAATACACTCATACACACACACACAAATACAGACACATATACACACACTGATACATACTCACACATACACACATTCATACACACAAATACACACACTCATAATACTCCCACACACAATTACAGACACATATAGATACATATACATATACTCAAACACACTCACACATACTCACACATACAAATACACATACACACATCCATATAAACACACTCACCCATACACACACACACTGAGAGAGAGAGAGAGAGAGAGAGAGAGAGAGAGAGAGAGAGAGAGAGACTTAGATGTTAAATCCTAAGAAAGTGAGAAAATTAACCAAAACAGAAGGGGATGTATTAGGGGTGGCTGGGGCAAGAACAGTGAGAAAAGTAATGTGGCACATGGAAAATAGTTCAGATTTAAATACCGACGGCAGACACTCATGGTGCTTGACAGTTTTTTTTTTTTGTTTTATTGTTTTGTTTTTTATCTTTTTAATCATTTGTACGATGATTCCAGAGAGCCTGTGATGTTCAGAGTGGGGAAGTAAGTTTTCTAATGTACCAAGTAGAGAAGTCTGCGTGTGAACCAGAGTCCCCTAAGAGAGCTGGATTTGGTATCAGCCACCTTGGGTTGGCACCACAGTTGTTTGAACTGCTGGCTCTGTAAATTATTTCAACTCCTCTAAGCTGCTTTTCCCATCCAGTGCCTACCATCTACATTTGCCGCATGGCTGAGAAGATTAAAAATATGTAGAATCACTGCTGTCTGATAAAAGAATACTTAATAACTTCTTTACCTGACATACCGCTTCAACACCGTAGCTGCTCCAGGGAGCCCCATATTCAGATGTCAGGCTGTGTGTTCTGTACTTTCTGCCAACATACGTATTTCAGCTAAAGACAACCTCTGTAAAGGCAACACAAGCTGAGTCCTAAAGAAACCGGTATTTTTGAAGCCCAGTTTGTCCAGCTACACTAACTCCTCAGCAGAGCCCTGCAGGGTTTTTGCTCATTTCTTGGTTGAAATACAAGTGTTTGCATAGGATGCTGTATTCTTTATAGTACAAAGATACCCACAGACATGGTAGCCTCATCCACGGTCATAAACTAGAGATTCATTGGATATCTCATGAGAGATGAAGATTTACTTGAGTCTAAGGGATTATTCTATTATAAGTAGTTGAAAATATCGATGATATGGATAAATCCTTTTAAAAAATTAAATTGTTATTTAATCTTTAATTTTTTGAGAATTTCCTACATGTATATTATATTCATAATATTTATGCTCCCTTCTCTTCCCTCAAACTCCTCTTGTGCCTCCTCTATTTCCTCTAAAATTAATAACTTTAAAAATCCATTATATATACAACACACACATACCCTACTGAGCCAGTTTAGTATATGTATTACGGGATGACCACATGGGACTGGATAACCTATCATGGGGCTCAGCCTTGGAAAAGACTGATTCTCCTCTCAGCAGCTAATAATTGCCTGTAGCTCTTCATCTAGATGCGGGGCTGTGTGAGATTTCCCCCATCAACGCTGGCATGTCAGCTGGTGTTGTCACTATACAGGTCTTGTCCGGATGGCTGCTTTTGAGATTTCATGGGTTCAGCTTCCTTGTCATATAGAGAAGACACCATCTCATGGCAGCAAATGTCCTGTTATCAGGGAATTCGTGTCTGATAGTATAAACCAAGCTAACTACCTGTAGCTAGCAAGGTCATGTACTTTGGCAGAGAAACTACTACTGTTACTCTCAAATACTAGTATAATTTCTAACTCCATTCTGTAAACTTACCCTTATACTCAAGACAAGTGTACCTCTCACTTCATCAAAGAAGCCTCCTTCTGAGGTGGATAGAGATCTACAGAAATCCTCATCTGGTCACAACAGAGAGAACAGCAGATTGTGGGAACCCTAACCACCGCTATGGATCTAGATACAAACATGGCATCTAAGACTCAGGGAACATCAGGAAAATGGGAACACAAAGATTATATTGATATTTGTTAAGATAGCGTTCATGGAGAAAATACAGAAGCAAGCTAACTCATTTTTTAATATTTATAAATGATAGCCTCTCCATGCTTCATGTAAGAAGACAGGTCCAAAGAAAGATGGTAATTAAAGAGGCACAGAGGTACACCAGTCACCTTAAGTTTGAGCAGGTTCACAATACAAGAAGCTGGTCTGATCAGGCGTAAGTTGAGGGAGGCAGCTGTACGAGTCTCCATGGTTCCCTTTCTCTTTCACCATGAGTCAATTCTTGATAGCATCATGGTCCTGCCTGCATTTGGTGTCTGAGTCTGGAGTTACCCCACAGTTTCTCTGGTGAGGTTAGACTGCAGGAACAGGTTCCATGGCTGCTTCTCTGACAGTCTGTTCTCTTTCTCTCTCTCTTGATATTAATTAAATTTTAATTACAGAAAGTTATAATTAAATGTTACCAGTATTAAAATATAGAACAAACACTGGTCAGTTGTGTTTCTTTTTTTCACTTTGAAATTATTATTTTCCTTTGCTCAAATTTGCCATCAGGTTATTTGCCCCTTTACTTATATAAAGTTATTCCTTACAGGTTTGTTTGTGCTGTGAGTTCTTTGTGGATGATTGGCAAACACCCAGGTCTGTTGTTAACTTGTTTTTCACCTGCACTTATGTCTCATAATAGTGAAAGTTTGAAATGTGGATGATATCAATATATAGACCTTTCTTCTTTCCTTTATTCCTTCTGGGTTTATATTCTGTTTTCCCAAGAAAGTTCTACATTTTTATAGGTTATAAATATATTTGTCTATTGCCTTTTTAGATTTACTTTTTCTATACTTTAAAAACTAGGATGTTCATTTACATGCTGATAAAAATCAAAATCACATTAAAAGACAAACACTGAAAATCTTGCTTCTAGCTCTGGCTTGTTACTGTATTTAACTAGATTCTTATTTATTTTTATGGTATTTCCTAGTGCAAATACATATTTATAGAGACATATGAGCATGATACTCATAAATATACTGTATATTTATAAGTGCTTAATCATTTGTGAATGCATACAAAAATTGTCCTTGGGGTTTTGTTTTCAGAATCCCCTTAAGATAATCAAATCCACAGATACTCAAATCCCTTCCCAAACAGTATGCAATATTTGTATATATCCTAAGCATAGAATACCTAATACAACATAAGTACTATGTAAGTATTTGTTATATAGTTCTGTGTAGGGGATAATGAAAAAGTCTACTCCCTACACATTCCCTACAGAAAAAGCGTGTCCCCTATAGATGCCATCAATGTAGACCTAACTCCATTTCAACGCAAGTTTGTTGAATTCACAGATGTGAAAGCCATGGATATGAAGGACCAACTGTGAATACAGCATTAATACTTAAAAGGTTACTTTAGTAATCTTGTTTACCAATGTACCTAGAACTTTAAAAACAATCAGATTTGATAACCAACATTTATATTACTAGATAGACATCCCTTTCTCCCCCCTTTCCCTTCTTTCCTCTCTCCTTGCCTCCTTCCCTTTCCCTTCTTCTCTACCCCATCTTTTTCTCTGCTCTGAAGAATCTCTTTTGTGAGAAACCATCATTTGGGGACCAGGATGGTGCCATATTAATCATAAATACTCTTTTCTTCTTTTTAAATCACCTTATTAGTTTACATTTCAAATGGTATCCCCCTTCTCCCTTCCCTTCCACCAACCCCCCATCCTGTCCCCCTCCCCCTTTGCCTCTATGAGGGTGCACCTCCAGCCACACACCCCTCTAGCATCCCCCTACGCTGGGGCATCAACCTCCCTCCCCTCCCATTGATGTCAGATAAGGTCATCCTCTGCTACATATGTATCTGGAGTCTTGGCTCTCTCCATGCATATTCTTTGGTTAGTGGTTTAGTCCCTGGGAGCTCTGAGTGGTCTGGTTAGTTGATATTGTTCTTCCTATGGGGTTTCAATCCCCTTCAGCTCCTTTAGTCCTTCCCCTAGCTCTTCCACTGGGTCCCTGGGCTCAGTCCAATGGTTGGTTGTGAGTATCTGCATCTGTATTGATCAGGTGCTGGTAGAAGCTCTCAGGGAACATTGCTTTGACTAAATTGCCAACAAAACAACTTAATGGAGGAGGGGTCATTCTGCTTTCTGGTTTCATGGTTAGCAGTCATGAAAGACAGGTTCCACAGAACGGGGGGGGGGGGGGGGGGGGAGACGACGACGACATGTCGCTGGGACTCCTCTCACATCTTAATAAACAAGAAGCAGAGACAGGAGAATGAATGCCTGTGTTCAGGTAGCTTTGTCATTTCCTTCTGTTTATTTAGTTCAGGACACCAATTCATGACATGATGCCACTCACATTCAGTACGGGACTTCACCCCCTAGTTAATGCTCTGTGGAAATGTCTTCACAGACCTACCTCATTATTACACAATAACGAAGGTACGCATGTGTACTTGAATATGTACTTAATTTTATACAGACCAAGCATTTTAATTTAAACTCCTATTTGTTCTATTCCAGAAGTTTCTGAGCATTGACAAACAGAACGCCTCCACCTAATGTCATGCGACAGGTCACAGATAAGACTCGTGTGCATAAAATTAAATGCAAACAAAATCACCTTGAGGAGATGAGTATAACATGCCTATGAAACGTAAATGAGTTCTGTGCCCCAGAACTTCCAGCTCATTCCTAGGACATCTCGTTATGGATTTATAAACATCCCGAAATTCAAGCAAAATCTAAAGTTCCAAGTGTTTCTGGTCTACAGTGTTGTAGGTAAGGTTTATTCAGCCAATATGTTGTGTTGAGAGAACTCATTATTAATACCATGTTGAGGTTTTCTCTTTACTGTCTTCTATTGTAATGCTAAGTGCAGGCCCAAGACCTGGAGTCTTCACGCAGCCCTGTGATCCAGCCCCCAAGTCAATTCTGATTGGCGAATATAGATGCTGACAGCCAATAGATGGGCAGAAGGGATATAGGTGGGGTTTAGTTTTGCTGGCTTTGGGTCAGTGGGGGAGCAAAAGGGGAAAAAGGAAGGAGAGGCAGCCAAGGTTAAGAAGAGTGAGTGTGACCCTGAGGGCTGCTCGATTGGAGCTAAGAACAGCCCAGATGCAATAGAGTAAATAGTAAGTGACAACTCGGGGTTATCAATATGAAAGTAGATTCTAACAGCATGGGTAGGCAGCTGCCCAGCTATTGTACTGCTTAAGGTCTATTAAAAATATGAAAATATATTACATCAAATATATTTATTATTATATTATATAGTATATTAAAAATATAACAAAAATAAAATAATATTAAAAATATTGTGCGTGTCTTTTATCGGGAACTCAATAACCAAAGGCAGGGTAGAAACCCAGGCCAGATTTTAAAGAAAATTTTACAACAGTGTCATGCTTCTTCATTTTAGGTATATAGTATACATGAATATAAAATTTGCATATTAATAAGCACCCAATATTACTTCAGCTAAACGTTAACATTATTAGGACACCTTGTATGACCCTTCCCAACGGGGTACCACTGATTTTATTCAGTTTTGTTCCTGTGTGTAAGGATACTTAATAAGCTTTGCTTTTCTGGGTTTGGGCACTGTGAGTTCTTGTTACATTCATTCTTTTCTATTATTATGGGTGCCTAGGAGATTTTTTTATAAGTACTGGAATTCTTTTCAGGGGTTCAATAAGGCATCTCTAATCCAGAACTGCCCAGTTCGGGGGGGTGTAGTCAGAGGCTGCCATTTCCAACCAGAATCCTTCCCCTTTCTCACATGTGGACATCCAACGGTCTCCAGGTTTATTTTCAGTTTAATGCAGCTCTGGGACCGCATTCTTACCAGTGGAGTTTGCCAGCCGCCTGCTTCTTGGAATGGAGCCCTGAGGCAGAGGCGCTCTTCCGTTGTACCATACCTCTCCCTCATGTCCAAAACCAGGCATGGGGGTGAGGACCCGTAGACTATGAGGATCAAAGCCTGACTGACTGACACAGAATGAAATTCAGATTTGGAATGTAAGAGGAAAATAAGCCCTCTGAGGCAAGAACCACGTCCATGCTTCTCACTGTACCTGTGGCCTGGTACCTATGGGAAAACTACAGGAAGAAGGATGGAGTTCAGGCTGCACCCACTCTAGTAGCGAGCATCATCTTAGGACACTCCTTGTGGTCCCTAACTAGCTTTAGACACATTTGGTGGGAGCTGGTGGGACGCGGTGCAAGGGAAATATTCAGAGTACCCGAAAGCAATCTGGATTTTTTGATGTTTTGTTAGAAAGTAAGACTGGTTTTGTTCTCTTTTCTCCTTCCTCTAAACAGCAGAGCTCTGCTTGCACACACATCAGGCGATTTATAAAATATCGTTAGAACTGCGTACTCAAAAAAGAGCTAGGACTTTTGTTTAATTTTGGAAGTGTGCAGAGATGTCTCGGGGCTTGGGGAAGCTGTACGTATTTGCACATCTTTTTTGTTTGCGGCGGTTATGATACTAACCAGCATGGCAAAACCATCTAGTTTGCTTTTTTGATTTCATTCCTGAGCAACTTGATTGAATCTTTACTAACCTAATAGTTTGCTTTTTTGAATCCATGTAGATGATGCCACCATCTTAAATAATAAATTGCTTCTTCTCCATCACAGCACATTGTATTTTAACTTCATTAGGTATTATTAACTGCATAGTGTAGAAAACAGCTGACACAGCATATATTCAAAACTAGTTCCTGTTTTGGTATTTCCTTGACATATTGCCATTGGTTATGTTGCTGTTCTAACAGCAGGCTACAGGAAACTTCCCCTGCTGTTTGCTAGTGCTTAGAAAAACCTGCAGTGAATTTTATATTTCATTACTATTATGCATTTTCCTCTGTTTAAAGATGGAGAGTGGGTTAATATATATTTTCAAATGAGATGGTTTACATGGTTAGTATACTCCATGCTTATTCCATGTGTTTAATTCTTCGGAGTTATTATTATATATTTTAATGTCTAATTACTTATTTAGGAATTTTACATTCATGATTACAAATGAGCTTGACTTTGCATTTTCTTTCCCTCATCTAGTGGAGTGTCAGAGTTTTCCGGCACATCAATCAGGAGATTGTTAGCCTTTCCTATAACCTGTATGTGGTTTGAAGAGTTTAAGATTATGTTATTCACTTCTTATACCTACTTTAGGGATGGATTTTGTACTATATAATTCAATAATTATTGCTCATTTAAATTTTCTTTTCCTGGATGAGCATGGTGGATAGACACACCTTTGCCCTAGGACTGTGATCTGGAGGCTAGCCTGGTCACCATAGTAAATTACAGGTTAGTCAGGGCTACACAGTGAGACCCTGTCTCCAAAAATTATTTTCCTTAGTTGATATGGAATTGTATTTATTTTAAAAGTGAATGGATTCAGGCAGGACTTCCACATGCATGCAGCATCCCTGGTCATGAGCACTTTTGGCCATGGCTGCCCTTTCCTAATACTGCCCTTTCTAACACTGTTTGCTCCCTGTACGCCTTGCCCTTTTATCAGCCTCTCTAAGAATCTGTGAGTTTCAAGGGTTGCTTTAAGAATTCAGGCTTTGATCCATTTTTCTTTCTATAGTATTGTTTACTCTTACATTTTGATTATTTCTGATTTAAACTTTTGCATGTTTGAAGTATTCAAATATACTAGTATTTTTTTCTGATACATCCTTTTTTAAGATCACACATGTATGCTGTCGTACACCCCCCTCCAACAAATCTAATGATACATGCTAGAAATAAGGATAAACCAACAAAATCACAGTCTCGAAAAGTCAGCAATGCTCTTCACGTTCCTCTTTAAGTAAAAGGCCATCACGTGTCTCTGTGGTTCTCACAACAGTTCTGTCATCACTCAGATTCTACTGGGTTTGTCTGACATCCCTCCTCCAAAATGAGCTTTCACAAAAGGAACCACCATAACACTAAAGTACTCGAGAGAGGAGCAGTAAATACTTGAGGTGGTGAACATGAATTTGGTAAGTTTACAATATACTGTCAAGCAAAAGTAAAACTTAAAAAAGGAACACCACCACCACCACCATTATCAACATGATCACCACCACCACCACCATCATCAATCAGTGGAAATGCCTGAGACTTGGATCATATTTACTCATAGAGTTAGCAAGGATTAAAATACATTTATTTGTTTCATTTATTTGCATGTATACACACACACACACACACACACAACACACACTCACATCCACTTCCTGGAGCTAAGTGCCCTGACTTTGAAATAATATACCTATGTAAAAGGTGCCAATATACAATGTATGGGTACATGCATAGTACATGACCCACAAAGCCTGTGTCTTACTGAGGAGTGTACTAAGTGTTCTAAAATAAAGTCAAGCCGTCAGGCAATAGAGAGACACTCAGCCTCAGCAGGGGCCATCCATCTCCACTGGCCCAAAATAGGTGAAGCAGAGCACTGACCCAGAAAAGGCTAGCAAAGGCCAGCAGAGGCCAGCGAGGGCCAGCCTTTCCTCAAGCTCTGACTCGATGCAAGAGCCAGGCAAGGGGAAACCCAGTGTCACACATATCTGTGAATATTACAAATGATTTCTCGAGCAGAGGAGTTCCAGCAAAACTTAACAAATGTGATGTGAGATTTGACTTCAGAGGTGCAAAGTTCATTTTCAATAAAATTACATAGCCTACATACCAAATCCTTAAGTACTTTTTGATGCTTTTAGCCGTGCTGTCTAGACTCATATTATACAAATTTATCACTGATCTCATAACTAAAACTTAGACATTTTAACCCAGCCTTTGAATTTTTATGTTAACCCACAGAAACACATAAATGATAAAAAAATACATTATTATTTAAAACATGTACAATCTACTTCTCAAAATTCATATTGCTTCTTTAGTTCTAATATTCTAAGTTTAGGGGAGGAATTTCTCTGGTGGCTCTGGAACTTACTTTATAGACCAGGCCACCCTGAACTCAGAGATCCGCCTGCATCTGCCTCCTAAATGCTATGATTAGAGGCATGTGCCCCCACACCTGGCAACAGGTGTGAAGGCTTAGGTGTGAAGTGTCCCAGAGAGGCTACTCACACCCCAGATATCACCTGAAGGCCATTTGCCAGGCTGTGGCACCACTGAGAGGGGATGGGACATTTAGGACATGAGGCCTTGTAGGAAGAATTTGGGATACTGATGCTTTTGTGGAAATACTGGGACCCTGGCTTTCCTCTCTGCTTTACTTCCTGGCAAACACAAAGTAAATAACTTGACCTACTATATACTCCCCGACTCTGATGACTATCATGGTCCCAAACTCTAGAGTCCCAAACACTGACCACGGGTAGAAACTGCTGAAACCGGGAGCCAAAAATACATGTCTGTTTCCTAAATTCATCCAATCTCGGGCATTTTGTCAGAGCAGTAGAAACGTAACGTAAGCAGCAAACCTTTAAAGGAAAAAGCTGTGAAGTCAAAGCATAGACTTTTTACCCCTGATAGCAGCAGCTGCTGCTGCTCTTCTGCTTGCTGATAATCTTGACAGAGATGTATAGGGCCCCAGGTGCCATGACAACAGCAGCCGGGAACCAGGTGGGAATGAAACTCAGAAACCTGGCTGGACTGAGAAGCCCGAAGCTATGGAAACCAAATACAGGTCACATTTGACAGGCTGCAACTATGATCCAAGATGGGGCTGCCTAACGAGACTGTTGGCGGATGGTGCCACAGCCACAGACAAAACCAGGAGATGTCAACAACTGGAAATGTAAGACTCCGTAGTACAACATACCCAGGGGTGCCCTTTAGACAGCTGATTGTTTACCATTGCCATAGCAGCCAAGGGAGTAAGATGTGAAAGGTTTTTTTTTTTAATTGGATATTTTAGTTATTTACATTTCAAATGTTATCTCCTTTCTCAGTTTTCCCTCTGAAAACCTCCTATCCCATCCTCCCTCCCCGTTACTATGAGGGTGCTCCCCCCCACCCACTCCTGACTCCCCACCCTGGCATTCCCCTACACTAGGGTATCAAGCCTTCCTAGAACCAAGGGCCTCTTTTCCTATTGATGCCCAACAAGACCATCCTCTGCTACATATGCGGCTGGAGCCATGGGTCCCTCTATGTGTACTCTTTGGTTAGTGTTTTAGTTTCTGGGAGCTCTGGGGGGTCTCGTTGGTTGATATTGTAATTTCTGGCAGCAGGGTCTCTCTTCTCCCCTCCAGGTTTGACAGTTCTCTCCTGGTTGGGCCTATTTTATGACTCATTTGCATACAAACACCCACAGCCAACCAGGGCCCACCAACTGTACAAAAAGGAGTGTGTGCAGACTTTTCACCAGCCTAACTTCCAGCTGGACTTTGTGTCTTGCCAGCTCCTGGCCACTCCTGCTTTCTTTAGAGGTAGAAGTCCGAAGACTTCAGAGTCCAGCTCTATGCATAAGTCCGATTCTCAGGGAGGGGCCTGGCTCCAAGAGGTTTGTCAAAACCCATTAGGGATAGGTACTCTAAAGACTCTTCCAGACAGAAGAACTTTCTGCTCTGACAGCTGCTGCTTCAGCTGTCATCAGGGACACTCCTGCAGTCCACCCTTTCAATTAAGTTTGCTCTTTGACAATTTCGTGAATGTTTGTAATGAATTCCAATTATTTCCTTCCCACTTCCTTCCCATCAACCATCTCTCTTTCCCTATCGGTTCCTTCCTTAGGATCATGATGTTTGGTTTTGTTCTGTAACTCGCTTAGTTCAACTGGGGCCAGCTGTGACCACTGGAATGGCACTATCCCATGGAGCTTGGTGGGGTCACTAGTGGATGAAACTGAAAGCAATGCCGAGATCTGCGACAGATAGGAGACATACAGCATTGTGACTCTTAGCTGTGATCTGGTTGCTGTGCGAGGTCTGCTCTGGGGTGGCACCTAAGACCCTGTGAGGGCCGAGAGCCGTGGCGCTTGATGCCACCCTCTAGGCCGGGTACTCTGAAGCCTGCTGAGACGGTAGAGTTTCAGTGCCGCCAACCTCTCCCACGTGGTTGGCATTCTGTTGCTATTACCCTGTTCAAGATCCCACTCTCAAGTTTAAATTGTTCCTATGTGGCAAACAAGCTCTTCCCGTGTGCTTTCCCCTCTGTCTGTTCCAATCTTTAAGCTATTATTATTTATTATTATTACTATTATCCACATGTGGGTTGTTTTGTCTATCTGTGTGTCTGTGCACGTGTGTGCCTGTGGAGGTTAGAAGAGGCCATCTGATACCCTGGGGCTAGAGATACAGTTTTGATCGACCATGTGGATGCTGGGATCGAACCTGTGTCCTTTGAGAGAGAAGCCAGTGCACTTTTTGCCTGAACTGTATCTTCAGCTCCTGCCCACTCCATTCTTGAAGGGAGGTTAAGATAATAACTCAATGTGAGAATCGAGTAACATGTAATAGAGAGCGGTAACACAGCCCTATCCCTTTATGGAAGAGACACGGATGAACAGCACGCATGTCACTCATCATATTGAGCAGCTGTCCATCACTGTGACAAAATAGTGAGGAGACTCAACTTGGCTCATGATCTCAGAGGCCGAAGATCGTAAGTGGGCTCTACCATCACACCTGTAGTGAAGCCAAATGCTTATTACCCTGGGGAGTGTGGTGGAGCAAAGCTGGTTGAGAAGGGGGGAGGGGAGGGAAAGAGACAAACAGAGAGACAGATAGACTGCGGGGGGGGGAGTGCAGAGAGAGACAGAGAGACGGACAGAAAGAAACAGAGAGACAGACAGAAAGAGACAGAGAGACAGACAGAAGGGAGAGGGAGATAGAGGAGGGAGAGAGAGACAGAAACAGTGAGACAGACAGAGGGGAAAGACAGACAGACAGAGGGGGAGAGAGAGAAACAGACAGGGAGAGACACACAGAGAAGTTTATATATATATATTATATATATATATATATATATATATATATATATATATACATACATACATATATATATGGAGAGAGACAGAGATACAGAGACAGACAGACATACATAGGGAGAGAGAGACAGAGGGGGAGAGAGAGAGAGAGAGAGAGAGAGAGAGAGAACTATGGTGTCAGGGTTCCAGGGTTCTAATATCTGTCTCTTCTTTGGCATGTCTGCCCCCTGTAACTAAAGTTTCCCCCACAGATCTTACCTCTTAAGGACCCATCATGTGCAACAGTGCCATAATCTAGGGACTAAGCCTTGGATATGCTGGCTTGAGGAGACGGATATTTAACACACTAATCACTATCCCTACACTACTACAACTAACTGCCATGGGCTGGCTGTAGGTTCTACAGATTCTGAGATCACTCCTGGTCTCCCTGACAAGTCTTCCTCTGGGGAGGTCATCTCTCCTGTCTCTCATTGCCTGGGTGTCTGAAGGCTGAGACCAGGGCTGCCCTCTTTGCTGTGGCATCTGCAATCCCTGCATGTGTCTCTTTCTGAACCCTGCTTGTGCAAGAAGAGAACGGAGTAGAAGAAACTTCATTTGTCTACAATTTGTGAAGACTGCTTTTACGTTTATTTAATCTAGCTGCTTGTCTGTACGCCAGGAAAAGGGCTGGCAGTACCGCTCTGCAGCCGGCAGAGGGAACAGAGGGTCCGAAATTCATGGTAAACTTCTGGTAATGCACTGCCTGTCTTCAGGGAAAAAACTCAGAATGAAACCTACCTGCTACACACACACACACACAAATACACACACACACACAGCAGGGGAGAAATAAGTTTTTGAAAGAGTTACTGGCTGGTACTTTTAAGACCAGAAGAACATATTTAAAAAGTCACATGGAAATCTTTACCTATAGCAAGGTAGGAATTCAGAAGCAAGATCCCAGCTGATCTTCTCTACCGTCACATCATCTGCCTCTGTCAGCTCTTAGATCAATTCAGAGTTTATCACTCACAGAAAGGAAGGGGCAGGAGAGTTTTGATGTAGCTGTTTGCTGCTGCCGAACCCTCTAGCCACATCCCAATTACCTCAAGGTAAATTGCATGAGCTTTTCCTCACACACTCTGGTCTCTAAAACTTAAAAGAAGAAAATGAAAGAAAGCCACACAGGCCTTTTAAAAAATCAAGTATTTGTTTTAAAATTGCCTAGGTAAAACAGAGCGCCACTTGATTACAAATTGCCTCTTTGCTGAAGCAAAACACACACACCGAGCTCGAATTCTTTCTCTGCCTCGCTTTGGAAAAGATGGGGGATTGCTGTGTTGAGGAACGGTAATTCACAATTCAGCCTTGTTATGGGGCCTGGCATCCCCATTAGGCTTAAATGGAACCGCACAGTGAATCTTCCACAAGCTAAATTTACTAGGGAAAAGCATTTCGGAGATATCTCTGCCTCCTAGCTGAAGCCCAGGAGCCCTGAGTGGTCTACGGAGACCAGATATCCCTGGTACCCACTGAGTTCTCCACTCTCTCTCCAGGGCCCCACACGGATTATCATATCTTATGCTCTGCCTTCATAAGTAAAGGAATATTAGCGTTTGTTGCTGGGGAGACGGAATTCAGTTTGTAGTGATAGGTGCACGACGCCAAGTGCATGAGCAGATGAAAAGCCATTGAACTATACACACACTGTAAATGGGAGAATTGTATGGGTGAGAATTACTTTTCAGTAAGGCTATTAAAAAATAAAGGGACTTCTTTTTCTTTGACTACCGCAGTAACTCATGTAATGACGTTCATGGTGACACCTGGTCTCACTTATTCAACATAATTTAACTGCTCTGGTGAGTTGGAACTTTTTTAGGCTTCCATTTGGTCTCTGTTTTGCTACTTTTTTCCTTGAACACTGAAAACGTCTGGATGGGGAAAGGAAACATTATAGCATGCCAAACACATCCTTTTCTTAGTTTATACCAGGGTCATGAGGTTTGGGGGATGTCGTTATGCAATTACCTGAAGACCTATTCATGTCTATGAGCAAACCTGTCTTTGGTAAGAATGACATGGTGGAAACTGAGGAAACAGCATAATCAGAAAGGTCCCTGACACCTGCTCTCATCCCCTCTTTCCTGAGTTCCGTCATGGAAACTCAAATTCCTTTGGCTGCTACGGATGTCATATGTATTAGGGGTATATGCTGTCACCCAGAAACATTGTTACAGGGTCTCATTTTGTAAGATCTTTCCTATTTCAAGATACAGAGAAGAAATGAAATACGACTGAAGTTTTTGACACAGCAGTTGGAAGAGTCCTCATTTTCACGGAGATGAAGAACCCTGTTACCGTCTCATGTTTTCTTACCCCAATAAACCTCATTGAGAAATAAATCCACATCCTGTACAAATCTGTTAAATCTATTGAACTTTTAAAATGTTACCTTTTTGGAATATCATACATTAGCACTGTGTCTACATGGTCCCCGCCCTTTCTCCTCTCCTCAAATTCTACTGCTTCTTTAATTATTACTGCTACTAACTTTATTACTGCTACTAACTCAGTGACATGATAGGCATGTTTTACACAACTTCTCTTTTAAAGTAGATTACAGAAGAAGAACACAGTTTCAACCATACTGTCTTTTAAAATTTTTCTACGTAAACAGCTTTATCAGTACTCTTTATTTTCCCCATGGAGATCAGAAATGTACTGTGGTGTGATTTTCTTGGAGTGTGAATACCCTCTCCCTTGAGTCTTTCTCCCATCCAGGTACTAACCAGGCCCATTGCTACTTAGCTTCCGTGATTGGAACAGGTGAGGCACATGTCAGGGTTGTGTTGCTCTAGATTTCCATCTGTCAGGTCAACAAACAGCTTTTTAAAATCTGTGAATGCTCCTATTTTGCCTTAATTTTCATGGACAGGATCTGTTTAGGTTCTTGATGTTTTCCTCTCCGGGTGCTTTGGCTCTGTACCCTCACGTGGCCTCGGATGCCGTGAGAAGAGGTCAGGGTTAATATTCTCAAGTTCTCTCTGCAGAGATGAGTCATTTTTCCTTTGGTGTTGTCTCTTCGTCTTTGAGCATCTTGACAATGTGTCCAGCAGTGGATTTCTCCCTGTTTATCATTTGGAGCTGACTGAAATTTTGGCTATGTAGGTCATCTGTGTCCTTAAACATCTCCTTTCTGGTCTTGTCTTCCTGGTACTTCTCTGTGTGTTTCTCTGTACTCTGAGTGGTGCCCCACATTTCTCTAAACACTCTTCACTCTTTCCTCATATTTGTATTATTAAGTAACTACATAATCTTTGCAAGTTTATTTTCAAGTTCTCTGTCTTTTGGGAGCTCAAACTTCCCTCTGGGTCCCCTTGGTCATGTGCTCACTCGTATCTGGTTTTCTTCATTTAATGAGACATTGTCTTCATACATTTTATTCTTCAGAAATGATCTACATTAGTTCATTGAGAATGTTCATGCTAACGGCTTCGATGATGGGGTCTGCTAGAATAGCCATTTAGGCTCTTTCAAAAGGAATTTTCTAAACTTGAACATATTGATATCTACCTGTAATTTCTCCATTCAAGAGGCTGAGGCAGGAAGATCAGGAATTCTAGACTAGTCTGAGCTATATAAGTGAGTTAGAGGCAAGCCTAGGTTACACGAGACTCTGCCTTTAAAAAGAAGGCATCTCCTGCCTGTATTCTGCTGGCGGTTCTGTTATAGGTGGACTGGTATCAGACAAAGACTTCTATGCTAAAGTATTTACCTTAAGTACCTCAGAACGTAACTGTATTTGTATACAGGGACTTTAAGAAGGTCACTAAGAACAAATGATTTGATTGGCTTGGTCTCTAAGCCAGTAAAATGCAAGGGTAAAAATACACGAAGATGCTTGTAGGAGGTGAACAAGATATCCAAACAGGCTTCCCTGGCATCTTAATCCTGGAATGACAGTATCCAGCATTTTGATGTTTTGATTGTGAGTCTAGCCTTTGACAGATGAACCACTGAGCCATCTCCCCATCCCTACGATCCAGAATTTTAAGAAAACAACTTTTGTTCTTTAAGCCACCCCAATCTCTGGTGCTTTGTATTGCATATCTAGCAAACCAATACAAGGCGGGCCATGTGTCCTGTTTCTTTGCAGGTCTTCAATTTTTGTTGAAATCTTAGCATTTTTGCATAACTCACATTTTCTCTGTTCTACAGAGTTGATAGTGTTGTCTTTGGAATTTATGTGCTCAGTGGCTGGAGGCCCATCCTTTGGCCCTAGTGGGTAGCCTCTTGCTTAAAGACGAATATCTTTTTTCTCCTTTGATCCAGGATTTTAATATGTAGTCCAGGCTGTCCTAGAACTCATGGCCCTCTTATCTCTGCTTCCTGGGCACTAGGATTATAGGCGTTCGCCACAGTACCCCCAGCTTGTTCCTATCGGGTAGTCTGGTTACCTTTGGTCAGCATACTGGACATGCATTACAGAAAACTTTCTCAACCACATGCCTTTTCACTTTTTATTGTGTGATCTATAAATGACTAACTGGTTGTTATCACAGTTTAAATAGTTCTGTGTTCCCATCTACTTCTTGTCAGGGAGTGTTAGCCTGGATTTCCCCTTTCACTTCTAGGCTGGATTTCTATCCCCCCATACCCACTGAGAAGGCACAGTCCTGTGCACATTTGCAGACTTTCAGGCACATATGAGTCTGTTTCTTCATTTACTTTCGAGAAGGTGCCTCTGGCTAGGAGAAGCTAATGCTTTAGGTTTTGGTGATAAACTTCTAATACCAAGAAGCATCCTGCCCTGTGCTGACTGACACACATGTGGTGTGTGTGGTATGTGTGTGGTGTGTGTGTGTGTGTGTGTGTGTGGTGTGTGTGGTGTGGTTGTGTGTGTGTGTGTGTGTGTGGTGTGTGTGTGTGGTGTGTGTGTGTGGTGTGTGTGTGTGGTGTTTGTGGTGTGTGTGTGTGTGTGTGTGTGGTGTGTGTGTGTGTGTGTGTGTGTGTGTTGTGTGTGGTGTGTGTGGTGTATGTGTGTGGTGTGTTGGTGTGTGTGTGTGTGTGTGTGTGTGGTGTGTGTGGTGTGTGTGGTGTGTGTGGTGTGTGTGGTGTGTGTGGTGTGTGTGGTGTGTGTGGTGTGTGTGGTGTGTGTGGTGTGTGTGGTGTGTGTGGTGTGTGTGGTGTGTGTGTGTGTTTTAGACAGGCTTTTAGGCTAGCTTGCACTGTGTCCTAATTCGCCTCTGTGACTACAGCCTAGCACAGCAAACAGCCTCCAGACTAAGAGGGTTATAAGATCCTAGGAGGCTCTTGTGGCTCTCTCTTTGTTTTGTTCTCTCCCTTGAGCTGCCTGACCTGCTGTTTTGCTTTCTGCTGCTTACATCAAAAGGCCTTGAGTGCCTCCTTAATTGCTCCCCTCCAAGATGTTCACCGATTTTGACAACATCCTTGGGCGTGGAGTTCTCCATGCTCTAAATAAAGTGAGCTCCCTCTGGCAGAGCCAGGAAGTGTATCCTTGAGACCCATCATCTCCTTTCCTGGGCACTCTCCTCTGCACACTTCTCAGTGCTGCAGAATTTAGGGGATTGCTTGTCCCAGAAGTGTCTGGTGGTGGTAGTGGTGGTGGTGGTAGTGGCGATGTGTATGTATGCAAGTGTGTCTGTGTGTGAGTGTGTGTGTGCATGTGTGTGAGTGTGTATGCATGTTTTCTCTCTTTTGTGTGTGTGTGTCCTTTCTGGAGGTCAAGTCTCGGTGTCAATAACCAGGGGGAGGGTGATTCAGACCTTACATCCTTGGGATGCTATCTCTTCTTAGGGTGAACTTATGTCTTATAAAAGGGGGTGAGGTGAAGGAAGGAAGAACATGGTGTCTTTGTTTTCCCACCTGGAATGAAATGGGGCTGAAAAAAACAGGAAATGATGGCTGTCCTTCATTCCCAGGGTGAACCATGGCTCCAGTCAGGAAGATGGGAAAGAAGAGAAGAGCTATGCCATCCTAATGCCCCTGTGAGGGTAAAACACCTCAGTGGTCCCTAAGTAGTGCTTTTATGAACATGCATTTAGGGCTGGTCTCTTTCGATTGAGTGACCTGTCACAGTGCTATCCCTTGAGAGAGAGCCCAAGCAAACATCTCTCTCCAATGTGTGCGTGTCTCTTTTTCCTCTTCCCCTTTGTATTCAGGTCCACACCAATAAATGTTATTGAAAACTACTCCCCTATCCCTTTCTCCTTGTGGCAGTGTGGGAAGTGAGAGATAGGTAGCTTAAGGGAACAGTGTAAGTAGTAAGCTGGTGCAAAAGGGGCCTAGAGTTCTAGCGACTAGAGAAGTCAGATTTCAGGTTCTTTTCCTCCTTATATCCCAAGTTCAGGAATTCTGGGGTAAGAGGCTCAAGTTGACTGTTAATCTGAATACAGGAAAAGGAAACCATATGTCCAGTGGGTGGGAGAGGGAGGTCCGTCTGTAGCCTCTTACTGTTTGTACCAGAAAGCACAGAAGAGGGCAGGAAGAAGAAAGGAAAACCTAAAAAGCATGTTTGTTAGAATATACTCAGAATGTAGGGCAGAAATGATGTTCTGGCAGCAAGATATAAAATGTGACCCTCCTCCCTGGTGGCTTACTTCCTTATCACGATGTGATTCTAAGCATCCAACTGGGCATAACAGTTAGACAAGCTGACCTGTCTTTAATCTCCACAGAGGTAGCTGGAGCTGCTGACTGAACAGACCAAGGCCCAAAAGAGTTAGGAAACTTGGCTAAACTTGGTCAGCAAGTACTCTGTGCACAGAAAAACTGAGGCCTGCCAGCCCCTTCTCTCTCACTCTTCCTCTGATCTCAACTTCCTGCGGAGAGATTTTGGGTATAACAGAATACTGTTCCCAAGGGAGACCTTCCTTTGATGATGACCCTGCAGAAATCCTACGAGGATGTAGAGTTATTGGGGGAAATGTCTGAATAATTCTCCTCTCCCTAAAAGAAGAAATGCATGTCTTACCTACTCTAAATCACCTGAATACTAAATTTTGATGTGTCAAGGGAAGGAAAATCACAGTAGATGGCCTGAGACCATGACATAATGGCGGGTCAGTGTGTCTGACTCATAGGCTCAGAAGAACTCCTGATCCAGGCACAGTGTGGATCTTAGCCGACACCATACTCAGCTCAATTTTCAAACAATGATCTCGGATTTACAGAAACCTTCACCATAAAATGTTTCATCATCTCATTAATCACCATTAAAGGTATTAAAGGCAGTTCATTCAATCCTTTGTACTTTTCTATCAAGAAGGAAGGTTGATACACTTGGCATCTCTCTCCAGGGTTTGGAGTTTATGAGAATCACATTATTTCCTGTCTATAAGCAAAAATAAAAAATAATAAAAATAAATGCTATTCATCTGTCCCAGGGTTCCAGTCATAGTCAAAACCAGTAGAAACTTTAATGGATTTTCATGGAGACCATCCATCCTTGGCCAGAACTGAAGGGCAACAAAAACGTTAGGTCTAGGTTGGTGGTATGATGTCATAGCTTACGTACAGAAGCCAGAGAACAAAAATGGCAGAGTGGAATGGACCTTGAGGATTTGTATTCCAGGAACAAGGGACAAGGTAAGGGATTAGTCATGACAGATAGAGGATGCAGAAACACAAGACTGAGATTCATTCATTCATTGAAAAATTGAATGCTCGCGTCTAGTGGCAGGCACTTTGTTAGTCATGGGAAGTCCACAGACTATGGAAGTGGGTGACAGATACGCATGTAGGCAATCATAATTCACGTGTGTGCATGTCTTTAAAAAATCTGTGACAGGCCTTCTGCAGGTCCAGAGAGAGAGAGAGTGTGCCTCCTACCTCATGGATCAGAGGAAAAACCACAGCAGATCCAGTAGAGAATGGATGCATGAGCTGAGTCTTTTCAGATGCAGAGAAACCCAACAAAGGAGAGGTACACTCTAGTATTAGGGAAGGAAGAGTAGTTTCAGCTTACATAACTATGGATTGCTGAGATCCAACCAATATTACCCTATGTATCCTGGCCCAGTGTTTAGCTATACGGACGGGACTTGGATAGTGGAGTCTGTACTGGCTGGTTTTGTGTGTCAACTTGACACAAGCTGGAGTTATCACAGAGAAAGGAGCCTCCCTTGAGGAAATGCCTCCATGAGATCCAGCTGAAAGGCATTTTCTCAATTAGTGATCAAGGGCAGGAGGGCCCAGACCATTGTGGGTGCTTCCATCCCTGGGCTGGTAGTCCTGGTTCTAAAGAAAGCAAGCAGAACAAGCCAGGGGAAGCAAGCCAGTAAGTAACATCCCTCTATGGCCTCTGCATCGGCTCCTGCTTCAAAGGTTCCTACCCTGTGTGAGTTCCTGTCCTGACTTCCTTGGGTGATGAACAGCAATGTGGAAGTGTAAGTTGATTAAACCCTTTCCTCCCCAACTTGCTTCTTGGTCATGATATTTTGTGTAGGAATAGAAACCTTGACTAAGACAGAGTCCCAAGAAGCAGTTTTACATGTACATGTGTGGCCAGGAAAATTGTACTAATCCTAGCAAAGGTGAACTGTGGACAATGATAAACCAATTGATTCAGAAGTGAAATAGTTTAGGACATGGGGCATGAGTTCTAATTGCAGGGATGTTGGAAGAAGTCAAGTAAAGATGCTAAGCCAGTGAGGATGGATGCTGACTGCCTCATTTCTTGGCTAAGAATGGACTGCTCTGTCTTAGTCTGGAACCAGGAAACACTCTGAAGTAGAGAGCAATGTTCTGACCACAAGGTGAATGCTTACAAACCTCTATAGAGCCATTGAGACAGAGGCCACATGACTGGGACCACAGAGGACAGGGGACAGGCGTCAGCAATGCAGGAAATGAGGACACAAGCTGGAGCTGGCATGAGTTGATGAGGGAGGCAGTTTTCTGACCTAGTTCTGGCTTTCAGTGTTGTTTCCTGTGTGGCAGGAATCAGTCCCAGCACAGCTGGTCCAGACTCATAGCTGGAACTTGCTCTCAGAAGCACCTGGCTGGCAGAGCCAGTGTCGAGCAGGGACACAGCTGTAGTCTTGTAAAGTGAACCCTCTCCTGGGTCAGGCTGGGAAAGCATATTACAAAATAAATAAAAGTCCCTGCAAAGATGGAGACAGTGGATTTCTCTACCGTTATTAAACAGTCCGTCTCTGGGACGACTTGGTAGTGTCCCTAAGTATAGCACCAGGGATATCAGCCTCACACAAACTCATTTATTCACAGTTAGACAGGGACGGCAACCATGCTCACATCCCCCAGGAGAATGCAAAGCTCATTTATGACCCGTCTCAGAGTTAACCTGTTAGATACTGTGCACACAATGTACCATTTGAAAACATGCACTGCACAGTCACAGCATCCCTTTATCTATTTGCTTCAATTATATAGATGTCCAAATGGAGTGGTGTGTGTGTGGTGTTTGTGTGTGTGTGTTTCATGTGTGTGTGTATATGTGTCTCTGTGTGTGTTATAAATAAGTAGATAATTGGATGAGTTTCTCTATACTGTTATTGCTATGATCCTAATAGAAGAATGTGAGTTTTGAGCATCTTTGTAGAGAGTTACTGCTGCTTGAAAATCCTAAAATGCTTTATCCTCTGACTTAGCACCAGTCTGCTCTGTCTCTCTCAACAGCAACCCTAAAATGGTTATGTGTGGTGCCGTACATTTAAAAAGTAAATCCAAACCAGAGAAGCTCAGATATATAACTATCAAAGAAACTTCTCAAAGGCAACTTCTGAAAAGGATAAAACCTTCTGAGGTAGCTGTTCCAGATGAATGGCACCCTCCTCCCTCAGGGGAAAATGGAAACATCCATCAAGGAAGAGTCAAAGGCAGCATGACTCAATCTCCAGAAAGTGTTTCCCTCGATCATTCTTTCTGCACTTAGAGCAGCAGCCTGTCCGGTCTAGCTTAAGGACACTAATTGGCATGACAATGTTTTTGGATTCCTGGTGATCTGATCCAGAGGACTATAATATCCATAGGCATTTCCAAAAAATTGCAGAATGAGAAGAAGCCACAACAAGGTGTTCTTGTGTACCACAGAAAATAGATGGGAAGTCTATTTTGCAAAAACAAAAACAAAACAAACAAAAAACAGGAAAAAAACAAACAAAAAGAGTAACTTTTCCACAAGGATAAAGGTCATTATGTCATATTTTCCTCTCAGTATAACAGGAAATTTCCTCCTGCTATAACAAGCATTTGGGATTGACCATCAAAGCTCAGGAAGTAAAGGCTGGGACCAAGACCAAGGTGCTATGTTGGGGTGATGGGGAATGCTGTCAGTGGGGGCATAGCCTGGACTGTGAGATAGGAATCTCAGACATTCCTTTCATCTCTACTTAACCAGTCATGAGATAGACGGGTTTGCTTGCCACACATTCCTGAACACAATGTATATCAGATTGTACAGGCAAATAAGCAACAGAGCCAATCAAACCAAAGTATAAAAGCAGGGCCTCTTACTCATCAGTGATGTACAGAACGAGCCACACCCTTTTCCCTTTCTCTGTTGTGCCTACTCTTCTTGCAAGGACACAAATCAGGCCAGTGTATGTGACAACTTCATATTCCCAAAGATGAACCGACTACTCATCCTGTCTTACATAAGAAACTCATTGAAGCATGAAAGAAGTCTTTACAAGTTTTTCCTCCTTCCCTTCCTCTCTTCTTTCTTTCCTTTTTTTCTTTCTTTTTTGCCCATGTTCCTAGAATTTGAGAGGCTGTGGTAGGGGGATTGTGAATTTGAACCCAGTTTGGATTACATAGCAAAACCATGTCAAACAAACAAACAAACAAACAAAAAACCCAAAATACCCTTATGTCCACATGATTAATGGGAAAATTACCAGATTTGGTCTATCCCAGAAACCCAACAAAAGGACTTATTTAGTCCTTGTATGTAAGCAAATGCTTGTCCCCCTTTTTCCTTAAATCTTTTACTTATTTCAACTGATGTTTTTAATCTGAGAGGTTCACCGTCTCTTTACTTTTTGATTTTTATTTCTTATCATGGAGGCAAAAAGATCCCTTGTATGTGACAGCAAATCCTCCAATAATGTGAGTAAAAATAAATGCCATTCTCTCAGTCAGCCAGGGACTTGCCCAAGGGCCAGTAGCTGAGTACCAGAATTGCCAGTAGTGATTAGTCAAATTTTTTGCAAAAATATGGCAGGGTAGGCATAAGGGTGACAGGGACAAGAGAAACTGGGAAAACAAAGGTAAAGGAAGATTTTGACCTCAGAAAAAGGAGAGTAGACAAGTACATTCTGGAGTACTTCTTTAATTAGTACATCTGTGGAATAAAAACGCCAGCCTCCGAAGGACTACACGCGGTCATCCACCAGTGAGCCAGTGAGAATGAGTTCTCAGAGTTAAACATGTTATTGAAGAAACACAACCGAACCTAGTTGTGAGGATTACATATTTTCATCAAAACAGAAAACTAGACATTACAATATTATTTACTGCTAATGTCTCTTCTGATGTAATAGTGAATTACGATTTCTGAAAATAAGAGCTAAAAGACAAGAAAAAAGAAATTAACCACATGTCTTTTTTTTTTCTTGGCTTTATTCAATTAACTTAAACCTTCTAGCCACTGTGAAAAGAAACATATAGAAAACTCATTTTATAAGATTTAAACCATATAAAAAATCCACTCCTCTGTCAAGAGAAATCGCAGAATACAATTGTCTACAATAAGGCTGAGGTTTTTCAAAAGCGTTTTGGATTTGAGATAAGCCTTGTTTTTAATAGAATTTCCCTCCCTTTGTTAGCTACACAATATTTTCCCTCAAGAATGCTACTGAGTTCATTTTGAGAGCATTTTGTGTCCCTGTAGGTAATGATCTACCTCCTACAACTGCTGCTTTCACAAGAATATACGACTACATACTTACCCTTTATATTCCATTTCCTGTTTGCTAAATGCTCTGGAAGGGTCTCCTGCTATTCAAATGAGTGGAGGAGAAACAGCTGGAGAGGAACCACCACAACTAAGGGCCGAGTCCTCATCAAGATAAGTGGCTTCCTAAAGGCTAAAGCTTGCGTGGCAATCAGGAAGTGGACGCAAGATGTTAGCAAAGCCCCCAAATTATTCCTAACCAGGCAGTCAGCATCTATCAGAGTGGAGGGTGAAACACATGTTTGAGGTCAGAGTCGCTGACCAAACACTGAAAAGTAGATGATGATGATGATGATGATGATGATGATGATGATGATTTTGCTTTCTTGTGCTTTTCCCGAATGCCCACAAATTTCCCACTGAAACACTGTACTCAGCACTCTAGAATAAACTCAGGAGAAATTCCTGACATGAAGAGCCAACAGAGCAAGAAAGCTTCTTTGGCTTTGGAAATTGAGGGAGAAGAAGGAGGCGGTTGAAATCAATGACCATCCCAAGGCACAGGTGTATCTCCAAAACTAGTTAATTCATCTCTGAAGATAGGCTACAAGGATGCCACAGCTCAATTACTGCCCACTGCAAGCTGTCTTGACGATGTTGTCTCTGTTGTAACTGCCTCATTTGGCCCTTTTGGATAAAGTGAAGAACCACAGACATAATAACACACTTCATGTTGGCATGCTCAGGCCTCAACCCTAGCCACCACAGATACAATAACCCAACACAACACAAGAAACAAAACCCTAAAACAAACAGGACACAGGAGAGCAAGTGTGTCTGTCTGTAGCCCAGGAAAACTTTAGTTTTGGCAACAGGAGCTAGGCCAGATGGGAGATAACATTTGCTGACCTCTGCTTTCGAGGAACAGAGTCAATATAAAATAATATCTACACAAACAATTCTGATAATGATGTAAAACAGATCCCTGAAACACAGGCATGAGAAGAAAGTATATTGACTGTTACAGGAATTCATTCGCTAGCTATCCTAATGTTATACTAGCCATAGGCTCATCGCTATATAGCATTGTGAAAAAAAGCCATCAGTAGCTCTATTGATGCTATGCAAATGTTAGAGGAATATTTGTCAAAGATTTTATTTTTAAAATGTTGTGTGTTAACGTTTCTGGCATGTGGTAGCAAGTTGGCACAGATAATCCAAAATTCTCATCCAGATCTAAAAATTCTCAGACTCCAAAATTTAAATTACAATACAGTTAGTAACATCCGGCAGCACTTCAAAGGCACCCAAAATAGGATTTTATGTATTCTTCCAGATTTACCTTTTTTCTTTCTTTCTTTTTTTTTTTTTTTTGCAGGTTCTAGAACACTGATTCTTGAAGTCTGGCAGCATAGACAATAATTGGCTATTTCCCTGGCACTTTGCAATTGCTTTCTTTTAATTGAGGATGAATTGGTACAGCATGTCAAATCTGAAAACTGAAAGTGGCTGCCTTAGGCACTTTTTTTTTTCTTTTAAATCGGAATGATTTCAACTGCCATTAGGACATGAGTTTACTTTCACACGTCAGCCAATGAATGTCTTGATTGAACACTCACCCAGTACCATTGTTAAGTACACACTAATGGGCTCCTAATTAGGTCGGAAAAGCATGCCTGATATATAGCAGGGTATACGCTGCTTGTTTGTTAACTGAGTGTCTATAAAAGGAATTCTAAGCTGTGATGCCTGGGTTCAAATTCCAGTCGTCTACTTACGAGCTGTATACTCGTAGGGAGAAATTACTGAACCTTTCGGACTCCTCCTCGATGATCAGTAAAACAAGAATACAGAAAGCACTTTATAATAATAATAAAATGAGATGTTACTAATAAAGCACACTGCCTCTTACTTGTTTTACTTCTCTAAGTGGAAATATCAGGTGTTTCTAGGTCAGAAATGGTCCCCTGCCACAGCATGGTGTGTTACTGATGACTACATAAGGCAGAATCCACTTACATTCTACCAGAACTCATCTTGCCTTCAAAATGGCACAGGAAAACAATGTAAAATGAAAATATTTGGATAAGCAAAACAAGTAGGTTTATCTGCTCTGGGAATCCTGGTTGGCAGGGATGACCAGGGTGACACAGGTTTGAAAGGCGTTAATTCCCGAGAGTTTTAAATTGTTTTGATAAAAGGTTTAGGTAGATGTTGCAGGCAGTGTGTGCGTTACATGTATTATTGAGCACTTATTATGTGTACCTTACATGTTCATTGAGCACTTACTAGATCCTAGGCCCGGGTAAACTGAAGGTACTTCAGATGACACATAGGCAGGAAACTCCCATTGGAGCTATGAGCTTTGCTTCCCTCATCTTTGACAGGCCCTGGGAGCCAGATGAAGAGTCACTGCATGATGCTCAGGTCAGTACCTGTGACAACACCCTAAGTGTTAGATAGAGGTTCTTGAATAGAGGTCCTAAGCTTAGGTAAGGGTTTCTCCAGGCAGGTGTCCAAATGGAACTGACTTGACAATATTGAACTAGAGATAGTAATGCCGTGTCTTGTGGAGAGAGCAGATTCTCCCAGGAGATGTGGGAACCTGGCATGCTCATGAAGGCAATGGAGATATTGCTTCTACCTAGGAGGTGCCAGGATCTCTGCAGATCCAAATGTCAAGAAACCTTCACAATCTGCCCATCAGAACTACTCAGTGCAACATCTAGCCATGTCACGTCTTTAAAATTCTTGGATCTATGTTTGGCCATGTAGAATAACTCCAATTCCATTATAATCCATCCTGGCTTATATCTTGGAGTCTGGTTGTTGTTATCTCATGCTCACACACAGAGTCTTAGGACATAGTGCTACTGGCTTGGGCTTTGGAGATAAGCCTTCCTACTTGGGTTACATTTTATAAAACTCAAGACCACTTTTTTTTTTTTTTTTTGCATTTGTAAATCATAGCACCTACTGTCTGAAACTGTCATTAAAAAGAAAGGGAGGTAGACTGCTTAGCATCATGTGTGGCACATAGGGATTAGGCAAATACTTCTGTTACAAATAGATCATCCCACTGCTAGGCGTATATAGTAAAAGAAATAATTGAGAAATATTGAGTAGATATCTGCTCACTTTCATTGCAACTCTATTCATAATATCCAAAATTTGAAAACGATGAAAGTATCCATCAATTGATGACCAGATAAAGAAAATATGGACTTTGCACTCAACAGAATAGTATTCATTCACAAAAAGTGTTAAACCATGTTGTTTGTGACAACTGGATAGAACTAGAGGTCATTGTGTTAAGTGGGGGATGGGGAAGGGCACAAGAGAAGATCCACTCGATCTCTCCTGTACATTAAATGTAATGGTGTCGATTTCAGAAAAGCTGAGAACAAATGGTGGTTTCCATAGCTGCGAAGAGATGAGTCATGGGAAAAGGTTGATCATTAGGCACTAAATTACAACCAGACAGAAGCAAAACACTCTAGGGCATCATGGGATACAGTGGTGATGACAGATAACTATTGATTCTATACTGTATGTTTCAAAAGGCTGTAGGAATTCAAAATAATTTTACCACAGACATGACAGATGACTGAAAATATAAAGGCATTTACCCTGATTTAGATATCACCCAATGCATACATATATTGCACATTACATGTGACCCCAAAAGTCTGTTCAACTTGTATGTTTCTGTGTTATTAGTTAAAATTAAAGCAAGACATCTGCAGTGGTATCTGGGAGAGGTTAATACAAAAAAAGGTTTGCAGAATAAAACTGTGGTGAGAGGTTTGCATTGGGCACAGACGTGGGTAAGGGTATTAATGAAAAGGCTGAGGTATGAGAAAGGGAACGGTTCAGAGGTTTAGGAAGAGGGTTGTCAGAAAGAACCAGAAAACCTAAGCAAGACCTAATGGAGGGTCTGAGAGGAAGATGAGACTGAAATGAGGGGCAAGTCAACAGTGGATCTTAAGATTCTGACATTGCAACAATAGTCCTTCAAAAAGTTAGATTAGTGACTTGGGGTGACTGAGTTTCATGATCACACAATCTTGGAAGATGGATGCCACATTCGAAGGACAGAAGTTTCCAAGCTTAAAATTATCGTAAGTTTATATTAATTAAATCTCCTAGTTTGGGGACTGGAGTGTAGCTCAAAGACACCACACTTACCCAGCACATTCGAGGCTCTAGGTTCAATCCACAGTAATAAAACAAGATAAAAATCCCCATTCTGATCCTGGAACTTCCTTCTCAGCCTGCATTTCACAAGACTTCCCATTCCTATGCCTCTTAGTACCTGTTCCACCAGGCAGCCATCTTCTCCTGTCACCTACAGAATGGTCCTTTCCAGGTCAGGACCTAGCCCTCTAGTCCTACTAGTGGGCTGTCCTATTGGGTCAGAGGCTGGGCTAGACATCACAGCTTTCTTCCTATCCTACTAGGCCTCAGCACTTCAGCACTCCTGCCTAAAGCACCTTCTTCCATAAAATTATATATAAAAGAAGTTCACAGCTAACCAGGAATGAAAACCACTTAATGTCCTTCAACTGCCAAATGGATAATGACAATGTGGTCATGGACACAGCTGTAAAGAAAACTGAAGTAATGAAATTTAGAGGTAAATGGGTGGAACTAAAAAGATCATGCTGAAAGGGGAGGAGGTGAGTATAAAGGGAAGGAGGGGGGGGAAATAGCATTGATGATGCTTGAAAACATCATAAGATATCCTATTATTTCCTATTTACCTAAGATTACATATGATACATATAACTGTACACACATGCACACACAGACACACATATGATATATATTATATAATATGTAATATGCAATATAATATATAATATATGATATAAAATATGTAATGTACAATATAATATTCAATATACAATATAATATATAATGTGTACTATGTAATATAATATATAACAGAATATGCATATATGGATAATCATAACAGCATATGCATAACAGAATATGTTATATTGCATATAACAGAATATGCAATATGCAATATGATGTAACATGTAACATACAATATATAATATAATATATGTAATACATTATATTATATAATTATATATTTAATATACAAACTAGTTAAATATATATAAATATATAACTACATATATCACTATATATAATATAATACCTAATACCTAATATATAGTATATAATATATAATATAAAATATCATATATCATATAACATATAACATATAATATATATAGTTTAAATTCAGTTATGCCATTTAAGCTGATAACACTCCCTCCCAAGAGTCATATATACTAGCTAACAAAAACTCCAGTTATAGGCATGAGAAGTAACCTTTTGTTCTTTGGTCAGGGCAGTTTAAGACACTCCTAAAACAATGTAAGTTATTGATATTATCCTTGTTTTCCTTCTAGAAGTTGAAAGTAAATCCCTCCTGATCCATACACCATGTGACACCATGTACTTCATACTCAGGACTTGGAGGACTTGAGCTGGATATGGGGTGAAGGCCTCCTGTCAGAGAACTAACTTTCCTCCTCCAGACAGGGTCTATGCAGTCAAGACAGAAGCAACCAATAGTTGCACCCAGCTATGATGTCTATGAACCACAGTAATGACCAGCATAAGATACTCCAAAAGATACAACAGTGATACCCATATCTTGGCAATAAACAACAACTATATAATTTGGACTTAATACCCGTCATCAGCAGGAAATCATGCCTGAAACTGGAAACCTAGCAAACTGCCCTGGGCAAGTGAGGTCACAGATCTTAGTGGAAAGACTACTGCCAACACTTTACTAGAGCATAAAAATCCTCAGAGGGCATTCTCATGCTTAGCCTTATGTCCATAGGTAAGTACATCTCTTACTACTCATCAAGGACTCTTCTCCTTGCAGCAGATGGAGACCGTTGCAGAAAACCATGAGTGTTCAAAAACAAAGAACGGACTATGGTGTGTGGGGTTCTGAACACTCACATCCAAGGCCTAGGGAACATTGCAGAAGCAGGGGTGGCAAGATTGTAAGATCCAGAGGACCAGGACACCAGATGGGAAACTTTGTCCTCCAGAAATGTCTGAGAAGTTACAACCACGATGCCTCAACAATATGGCCGCCTAAGCAAGAACGGAACACGCACATCAATTGACGCGCTAGTGTGGAAGGGGGAATCTCACGGCACCCATGCCCTGGACAACGAATTACAGACAAGCAAGGGCTTCTGAGAGAGGAAGAATTAACCACAAGGATGAGTCTCTGAGCCTCTGACCGGATAACAGTAACACTTGTAGAAAAGAGGCCATTTACTTGAGAGGGACTGGGGGCAGGGCATGGACAAGGTAGAAGGAAGAAAAACGAAAAGAGGAAATGCTGTAGCCATAGTTCCCCTTGGTCCTGTAGAAGCTCGATGGTCCAGGGTACGGGAATGCTATGGTGCTGAGGCAGGAGTGGTTGGGTGGGTGGGGGAGTTCTCTCATTGAGGCAGGGGAGAGCGGGGAGGGGATAGGGGGTTTGTGGAGAGGAAACTGGGAAGGGGGATAACATTTGAAATGAAAATAAATAAAATAACCAATAAAAATAAATAAATAAATAAAAATACTTCTACAGCTAGAAACAGGTTTGAAAGGGGAAAAAATAATGATAAGAATATATTCAAAAAGAAGCTGTAACTTTAAAGTTCAAAAGGGATACATTTTTTGAAACTTTTCATACCAATGCAAGGTTATTTACTGATAATGTTTAAGTAAAAATAGTTCTGAATGTTCAAAACCTTTCTCACATCCCTCATGAAATACTTTCTTATGTGTAACATTTAGAGGTCGTTGACACCCCCGGGGATATTCAAATGAATGCCCATTTAAGCTCAGTATACATTGTATGTCAAAGCACTTGGGTTTCTTATTAAGACCCAGGGATTAAGAAATGGTCCTTGCCAGAGTAAAGGACTACTCCTATGTGAAGGGAGGACCCCCGTGCTATGGGCAATGTCCTGTACTTATCATATGGTGCGATACCTTCATTGACACCAAAGCGCCCCAGCTTAAATAAGGAATCTTTTGCAGTTCTATCACATCTCAGCAGCACAACTAATGCCACTACCAATGCGCCGAAGCAAACCCCAAACCTTACATAGAACAGACATTCAATACCGCAGCCCAGACCGAATTAGGAAATAAGACTCGCTCCAAACTTTCTCGACTCTCACTGGTGCATCCCAGGTTACTTTCTAATGCTGTGGTAAGCACCATGGCCAAAAGCAACTTTAGGAGAGTAGGGTTTATTTCAGTTTACAGCTTACAGTCAGCCATCAATCAAGGGAAGCTGAGGAGGAACTCAAGGCAGGACTCTGAGGGCAGGAACTCAAGTCAAGACCATGGAGGAATGCTGTTAACTGGCTTGCTTCCCCTGTCCCTGCTCAGCCATCTTTCTTATGAAATTCAGGACCACTTGCCTAGGTTTGGTTCTCCCACACTGACCATCAGTTGGAGGCCAGCCTTATGTACATAGTGAGTTCCAGAACAACCAGAACAAAACAAAACAAAAATCCCAAAACAATAGAAAAAGAACTCTCAGTCAAAAAGATTTTAAATGTCAGAGACGGACCCCATGGATCCTAGATTTTATCAGACTTGTATGATATTTGATGTTCAGTTTCCAGATTGCACTAGAAGAGTAAGAAATGCCAGTTCTAAAGTTAGTTATTTACCATAGTGTCACCATTCCCCCAAATTTAGCATGTAGTGAATATGGTCTGTTGGGTGAAAATCCCCAGCATATGCTGAGAATACACAAAGATGAAATATACTCAACCAGCAATCCTGTTTTCCTTTTTCTCATTATTCTTGGCAAGCTGCATCAATGAATGTGGTTCCCGCGTATTCTCACAGGTAAGCAAAGACCTAGAAGCCGTGAACTGCAATAAAGTTCATTATGGTTTGTTTAAAAACAAATCAACCAGTTATATTATTTAATGCCTTTATATATCATGAGTAATTGGTATAGCAAAAAAGCTGCTCTTGTGGGAAATATTGGGTAGTTTAAATAAATAACATAATTTATCCCCCACACTGTATCTGTTATTTTTTTATGATCTCTCTTATTCTATTTATCTGTCATCTATTTATCTATGAATCATCTATATTTTTACCAGCTACCTATTTACTGCCTATCTGTAATTTATTTTCATCCCATAAATGTCCAGACATGCAGGGTTTTCATCTTGATGGTGACATTTCTGAGACACAACAAATATAACACACGGCAGCTACAATTAGACTTCTGTTTCTTACAAGTGTCTGCATTAATCAAGCTCTTCAGAGAGCACAGTGGTTTTCAGCTTCTAAATTATTTCTGACATAAAAGGGACAGATGACTAAACAGCAAGAATTATCTCCAAACATTTGCTCACAGCAAACGATAGGATATTGAAATTGAAAACAAATCCAAAAGGATGAGATCTTAGGCTGAGGTTGAAATATTACGTCAAAGCTTCACTGATGGTCTATTAGGCAGGCCACTCAGAAATTCTGATGATCAAGAATTGGGGTTAACCAATGTCAGAGAGACGATGTTCAACATGAACACAAGCCTTGTAGCAAATGAATCTTCTATCGACCAAATTTTGATTTCTTTTGCCTCTGGAGATGAAGCTGCATCTGGCAAACTGTTTATGGAAATGTACTTTTTATTTTGAGAAATAAAAATGAAACAACTTTGCATATACTGTAAAGTTTCAGATCTAAATTCCAAGCACTCGGACATTTGTTTAGGGTGATTCTGTCTTTTGTAGAATCTCTCGGTTAATTTCTTCCAAAGGCATGTGTAGATTATAAGAGAGGACACAGGATGTCACTTGCAGACTTTATGTTCAATGATGAGGGAATCATTCATTTTCCTTTGGGGAGTGGATGGAGTAGAACACAGGGTCTCCTTAGGCAGCCCTGTCTGGAACTTGCTATGTATCCCTAGATGGCCTTGGGTTCCTTCTGTCTGGGCCTCCTAAGTGTTGAGACACTGGATGTGTGCCTCTCATGTCTCACTGACTCTTGAGGTGCAGGGCATGGTTTTCTGTCTATACTCGCTAGTCATAGGAATGGTCAGAGACATCAGATGAAAATGTGCATTGAATTCTTCCTTTAGCCTTTAAAGACTCACATGAGTAAATTATAGATACATTTTCTGAAGTGTATTCATCTTTAAAGTCTCAAGCAAAATTCTCCTTAGCCTCATGGAAGAGAACAAAATGTAGACTCACTTCTGACACCTTAGTTTGGGTTTAGTCAGTCTGGAGAGCTGAACAGCTTATTAGAACTATACATGTTTAGCTTTAATGGAGTCCTGGATTTTTTTTTTTTTTTGGTCCATTATTCCTGGTTTTTCAAAATAACCTCACAAGTGATAATCAATTTCATAATTATAACAGTAATAATAAAATATAAAACTCATTTTACAGGTAGAGATACTTAAGTATATAATGTGGTTTGGAATATTTTTTAAGGGTAGCCATGTGCTAAGTGAAAAAGTTTATCTTTCTATATCTTAAACCCTGCCTTCAAAACTCTATTTCTATGTGCAGTTTATAGAGGGATGCTTTCATAGTTTTGACACTGATTTTAGGTCACACTCCATGAGCTCTGTACTGAGAGATTGACGATGGGCACTGGAATGAATCTCAGGGGCTTTGACCTAAGCACCTTCTCCTCTTCCTCTTCATCCCCTTTTCTTTTCTATTCTTATTTATGCCTTTTTCTGGCATGCATGTTTATATACCATGCACATGCTGAATGCCCACAGTGGCCAGTTGAGGGCATTGGATCCCCTGGAACTGAAGTTACAGGCGGTTATGAGCGTGTCATTATGGGGGAACTAGGAATCCAAGTCATGTATGTGTGTGTGGATGAGGACAGTGCTCTTAATCATGGTGATTCCTCTACCACTCTTTGTCATCTTAAATCATGAGGTGCTTCAGTATTTCTGTGATGTGTACTCTCATTCTCTCTGATGCTGGATTACCATGGGTACACCAGTTACATCATCTGAGGACTTTGAATTCTCCTGTCCTCTACCTTCAGTTAACAAGAATTGGATACAGACATGAGCTCCCTTTAGAACATCCATGAAATTGACTCTGTCTATTTGCTAGACAAAAAGTGTACCACTGAAGCCTCCATCAGAACTATCTAAATCTCTTTCTCACGACATCGAACATCCAGGAAACAAGAGTTGAACCTAATGCTTCTATGCTTTAATTAACATTTAGGCTTTAACATGAAGCATGCTATAAAATAAAAAATGAAGTTATTAGTTCTCTACTACTAAAATGAATTATGAAATTCATTTTAAAAGGTAAATTTTTAAGGTACTCATGTTCATCTTACCCATGGTTAATTACGATAACAACGATTGTAAAAGTAATTTTTATCATGTATATTCTATTTATTCCATTTTAAATCATGTATGTATTCATTTAAGGAGTAATAATAAAAATATATGGGGCTTTGGTTTTAAAACATAAAGAATAAAATTCATACTGAACTTTGAAAGTAGGCATAAAACCCACTTTCTGCAATAAATGAAAGAGTAGGCAGAAAACAGACAGTAGGGACAGACAGCTATTTTAGCAAGCAAAGTGGGATAAATTTACCTAGCCAATCCATGTCTGAAATATGCAGAGGGAAGCCTTGCACTGTTGACCATGAACACATTTCAACACAAAAAAACCAGAAAGTGCCTTTGTCCCCCATGTGAATAAACATTCAGAGCAAGCTGCAGCTGCAAAATCTAAACTCAAGGAAAACACATTTACAAAAGAATTGAATACATGTGGTTTCCTGGTTTCACACACCTAGTGTTTCTTTCATAAAGTGAAATGTACAATTTGTCCTGATAAAAATGGCATTTCTCTCATTGTAGTCAGTCAGATGGCAAAACATCTTTTGTGAAAAGCTGTGTTTATTAAAGAACACAGTGCTAGGGATACCTGGAATCTGCTCTGAGCAGACAGAGTTGGTCCTCCATTAAGATGCCCTCTGTGTTGAGTATCATTTATAAAGAAGATTCTATGCAAAGGAAATCTCTCTTCATACAATATCCCAGAGATTGCTTTGTAAGTCACTTGTTGCAGAATCTATCTATCTATCTATCTATCTATCTATCTATCCATCCATCTAACCATCTATCCACTCATCTACCTGTCTACCTACCCACCATCCATTCATCCATTCATCTACCCACCACTCATCTACCCACCAACCAACCAACCCAACCAACCAACCATACATACATACATACATACATACATACATACATCTTCCAACCAACCATCCTATCATCCATCCATCCACCCATATATCCTTCCATCCATCTTGCAACCAACCCTCCAATCATCCATCCATCGATCTAATATTTATGTATTTCCAAAGTATACAGTATAGTAGGGGATAGAAGATATATCTTGGAACTTAGTATTCAAGATTTTATGATATTAAGATATTATTTTAGTGTTGGAGCAAAAGTTCAGAGGTTAAGAGCACTTACTGCTCTTGCAGAGGACCTGGGTTTGGTTCCAGTGGATCTGACACATTCTTCATCCAGGTCATAGCACTGTTCTCCAAGTCAGCTGTCCAGACAAATGTGTTAGCATCCACTCAAAGCTTGTTAAAAATGCACATTTGTGACCTCATCCTGACTGATCTATGCCAGACAACCACAGACCTACAAAAGCAACCCGGAGCTTGACAGACCACAGATATTACTTTCAGACCACTGGCGAGTGAAGCCAAACGGTAAAAATAGGATGGCAAAGTGAGTGGCAGGTTTTAAAAACTTCTGAATTAGCAGATTGGATAACAGTGATGTGGTAAATCTGTGAATATTTGATCTGAACTAAAACAAGATATAGTCAGAATTTTCACACTGGAAGACTCAGGAGTCAAAGGAAATGGAAAGTGGAAACCAGTGAGAGTTGAGACTGTAAGTTCAGTGAAAGGAAGACTTGCCATGTCTCTGATTCCTGGGTATGTACACCATTTGCATTCTGTGCTCAGGGTACGATTTGTTCTGAGCAATGCCCCCTCCCTCTCTCTACATCAGTGATATCTTGTCATCTCAGAGCCTGGTTCTGTCTACTCCTTTTGGTATTTCTGCCATGTTATCCTCACAGCTTCTCTGGAGCAGCTGTCTGTCACCTTTCCCGGCCACTGCCCCTTGCTCTCCATGTTCATCGCTTTTGTTAGAACGCTGTGTATAGCAATGCAGTAGCTGAGATGTTTGCTAATGTCTGCTTGTAAATTATTTATTTAATACCTGCTCCATCCCAGTCACAACATCTAGTGTGATTTTATACATCATAACAAGACCTGTGTTTTTTTATACAACTTTATTTTACTGTTTGACATTCTAATGTTAAAGGAAAGAAGGAACAACTGGGGGAGGAGAGATGGCCTAGCCAGTAAGTGGGATATGGTGGAATGAGAGAGAACCAACCCCTCAAATTATCTGAGAGACAGAAACAGAGAGACAGAGATGAAAGAGAGTCACAGAGAGAGACAGAGACAGAGAGGCAGAGAGAGGAGAGAAAAGAGCAAGCATACATGCTTGCATACTCTCAATGTGAACAATACCCAGTAATTAACTGCTATGATACTAATAAATGTTATTACATTAGTTATAACTCTTCCTAAAATGCTCACCACACTTTGGAACCAATTATGTAAAAATATATATGCATATATTTATATTGTATACTATATATTTCTCTGTCTGTCTGTCTATCTGAACATATATTCAAGATTCCCTACCACCTTCAATACTAACCTGCTTCAGAATAAGTGGAGTCGGCAAGAATGAACAGCCATGGATTGTTAAACTGTTACCAGTACCATGCTTTTCAGCAACACTCTAGCATAGTTCCAAACACATTTTAGTTGCAGAAAAACCATTGTAACAACTCCTCCAAACACTTCATGCTAACATTTAATTGTTACTAAACTAAAGAGGTTGAACAAGTAAAGGAGGAGGAGGGGACTGGGAGGCCAAGGGTGGAGTGGGAGGAGGGAGGAAAATAGTTTTTAAATATGTACATTGTATACAAATATAAATAAACATGTATATTTATTTAAAACACAGCATGCCAAGATGCATGTCTCATTTTGAGCACAGCTCTATCGATAAAAGTTTATCGATAACAGTTCATTTTGACTTCCTGACTCTTGGATAGGACTTCAAATTACAAAGTGCTTTCTTCTCAGATGTTTCATCTGGGAGAAAAAATGACTTGTATAAAAATCAAGCAAAGGGGGATGTAACAAAGTCACGGATTGGCTGAATAATGACCTCAGAACCACTTGCAATTGCAGCCACAGCTGCAGAGATGGGCATTTCTGTTCTCTATTAGATTCTCTGTGTGGTACAATGTTGGCCACCTCAGATAACTGCGTGTTCTGCCTCCTGCCTCAGGTGGTGCTAACACAGCCTGAAACCATGGGGGAGCTCATGCCTTCCATGGCAAACCGAGAGGATGGTCCTCCTCCTGCATGCCTTTCAGATGAAAATTCCAGACAGCATCCAAACTTCCCTGGGAGGTTTCTGAAGAGTTAAGTTCCCATGAATCCCAGGGCAGATTTGTTAACTTACCCATGTTCTTACTGATTCATTTTCTGTGCTTCTGTATTTTTCATTACATTATTTTTCGGGCAGACTCATACTATGCAGTTCAGTCTAGACTCAATGTATTATCCTCCTGCCTTTGTTGGAAATTACATCATGTATCAGTAAGAAGACCCAGCTATTCTCAACTTGACCCATGAGGTCATCTTCCCAGTCCAGGGCCATTTTCAAGCCCTTGTCTTTGTTGTACACGTAACCCAAACAGGAGAGTAGCTTACTGATGTATCCAGCTATATCAATTCCCCTCTAATCTGACATTACATACATGTAATGCATTTGACTTACACATTCTCCAGTCTTTCCCTCCTAACAGAGCATGTGGTATGAAGAGAGCAGAGACTGCAGCATGGGCTTCAGCATCACCAGATTTAGACCAGTGTCCATGCCTTTGCTGACAAATGCAAATGTGTCCAGTATGGGAAGAAAACACAGAGTAGATGCTCTGCTATCATTTTCTTCAATTTCACGCTTAGTCTCATATCCAGTATTTTAGCCTATAGAGTCCTGAAAATTGCCGGACCTGTCATCCTAGACTGACAGTGATTACCACACAGGTGAACTCCATCTTGATCAAAATCTATACAGGTAACCAAGGAGTTAAAAGAAAAAAGGACATCAAATTCAGCAGCCTATTAATAGCTTTAGAATTACCAGGCAGAAATACACTCACACGATGAAAAGAGAAAAACCGTTTCACATAGTGCATCTTTACAGGATGTTGCAGGCTGGATTACACAAAGGAAATGAAGTTTACCTTTGATGCTCACTCTCCAACTTTTTATTTTTCCGCACTTCCAACCAGGAGGAGACCCCGACTTCAGAATGTTGCTGTCCTTGATAGCGTTAACCAGATGTCACTCTTGGTATGCGATGCTCAATGGCTCTGAAAGTTAACAAATGCCATCATTAGACACGATGACTCACTTGAAGCAGAAACTCACTGAGGGCTGATCTCGTAAAAAGTGACACAGGCAGCCATTAAATCCAATGATGTGAGACGAAGGAGAGTTGTATCGGAAATCTACACGGTGGTTCTGGTGGTGGTGCTGCACTTGGCGTCTTTATGCATCTCAGAAAATCAAATCAACCAGACCCCCCAAAAAATGTCATTATTATAAATAGGTTTGATAAGTTACAAAATGTTTGTCTGTAACTATCAATTATATTCTCCTTAAAAGGAATAAAGGGAGGAGGGGAGAAACGATTCAGTAGTTAAGAGCATATTCTGCTCTTGTAGAGGACCGAACTTCAGTTCCTAGCACCCCCCTGACATCTGAAAGCTCACAGTCATCTGTAATGCTAGCTACAGGGATCTGATACCTCTGGCCTCTGCAGGCATCTGCATTCTTGTGCAAAGATTCCCCCCATAACACACACAACTGAAAATAATCAACACAAATCTTTAAAAAGTAGTAAAGTACAAATATCAAGTACTTGGATTTGTAAGGCACAGCATATGCATATGATTTTAGTCATTTCCTGGGAACTACAGGTTTTATTAATACAATACTCCAACTAACCACCCATAGTTTAAAGAAAAAATGGCATTATTTCCGTTGTCATCTCTTTGACCTCACAACAGGGTCCAACACAGCATACTATTCTCAAGTGTGCAACAGGGCTTTGCTGATGCCTAAGCCAGGCCATTCATAGGATCATTGATCAATGATGCTTTCTTAGAATGTGACAATCAGAAATTATATCTGGGCCATGCTGTGGGATGGGGATTGCCTAGGATCACATCACATGCTGTGTGGGGAGCTGTAACTCTCCTTTCTAGCATGTCACAGAAGAAGGCCTTGTCACACAAATGATCTGAAGTTTTAAAGTCCTGGGGCACACCAAATCTGCTCCTGTTGCTTGGCTTTTGTTTTTTAAAGTAGAATAATTCTGTGTGCCTTGGTGTCGTGCAAAAATAGTTTCAAAAGAGAAAGGGAAATGTACATTTAAGCACTAATAGAAATATAGTCAGATTCATCATTGAGATTAGTAATATGACTGTTGACTTAACCTAATCACTGTAAGAATTTTAATACAGAGTTCCTGTTTCAGAACAGGGCTTTGAGATCATGGAGATTATATGGTTTGGTCATTTTCTCAGAGTTGTCAAAGGCAAAACTATATCCCAGGGCTTCTGCTTGGGAGTCCAGCCACCCAGTACCATGGGGCTTCCATTTGCAAAATGAACACTGGCTAGTCAAAGAGGTCCTGGATGAAATCATCTTGCTAATACTATTCTGGGCTGTGAAAGCTGATGGGAATTAGAAGGCTTGGTAGTGCGATATACGAGCAATAGAAACTCAGCCACACTGTATTTACACTGCACTGAATGAAGCACCTTGGAAAGGTAAGAAACTACACACATCTCATTTCTTCACCCCAGAGAAGCCTAAGTGAAATTCTATTACTGGCTACAATTTGGAGACTTGCAGCCTTGATTTATGAACTATCATCCTGTTTAGTATTCTCAATATTCCAGTAAATCAAAGTCTGAGGGGGAATGTTTTCCCGTATATGTGAGGACTAAATAAATGCTGATTTTTAAAATAAAGGGTTTGACCACTTGTGTATTCATGAATATTTATAGAGACTTTATTTTAAACTAAACAGACTGTAAATATTCAACTAAACAATGCTGTTTTTAAAAAGTAGAGGCATGAGGCAACTTCTAAAAAAAAGATTTAGAGTATGAACAAAATAAGTTGTATTACAAATAGATCATTATAAAAGTTATATAATTACCAGGTAAACATTGATTTTAAAAATTAAAAGGGATCTTAAATGCTACCCTGCGTAGGGTGTAGTGGGTCCCAAATATAGTTGGTTATCATCATTAGTTAGAAATCTTCTTAAAAATGCAAAATACAGGATTGTAAAATTTCACCTTTAATCAAATATTTTGAGACAGCATCTTATTATGTTAACGAGCTGGCCTTGCATCCTCTGTGTCAGTCTCCTGAGTAGCTAGGACTACAGGTACATGCTACTGTGCCTCGCTATGCACAACCAGGACATTCCTTGGTAAGTCAGGGGAATCTGCACTTTGAATGTACTCCCAGTCGATTCGGCCAGCAAGTGTGCTGCCATTAGGCATGCTCCTGGGTCTTACCATCTTCATTACAAGAGCCTAGAGGACTGACTTGCTCCAGGCATTTGCTGCTTGGTGGCAGAACTGAACTTAGTATGCAGACTGCTTCTCTGTTTCTCACCTTTCCTTATCCCAACAGGCTGTGTTTTCCTCTTACACTCTGCTTTGTTCAAGTAGAAATTATTTAGCCCACATATTCTAGAAAATGAAGAGCAAAAGAATAACTATAGGTACTTCAGTGCTAGAAGAGTTACATGGATTTTTCACACACACACACACATACACACACACACACACACACACACTAGGAGGTTCTGGAATTTTAACATAACTTGATTCAATGGCTCATCTGTCATTATTAAATTGTCCCCTTTTCTAGATGTAGCAACTTTGGAGATATTTGCTAAGCCCTCTTCCCTGGTGTCTACCTAATATTTGAAATTCTCTTATCATCAAGGATACCATCTGTCAGTTGTTTGATCATTCAATCCTTGCTTTTAGCCATTGTTGATTAGGTCAGGAAGAGTGATTCACACCAAGAAGACAAGGAGACTGTGGCCACAGTGTGCTTGGTGGCATGATGCCACGATGAGGCTGAGGCTGGATGATAAACTCATTTCAGGCTACCCTGGGCTTCATCTGGAAAACTCCCTCAAAAGACCAAACAGAAAAGAGAAAAACCAATCAACCAAGCAACCAACCAGTCAGGCAACCATCCATCCATCCATCCATCCATCCATCCATCCATCCATCCATCCACCACCCAACCAAAAGCAACAACAACAACCCCCCAAACAAACAAACAAACAATAAGCAAACAAACAACCCACCCCCAAGCAAGCATAAAGCAACAAATGATAAATTGCAGCCTCGGTCAAGTTTAGAAAATGCTAGGCAGGGACTTTGTCAACTTGCCTTCTACAGGCAGCGACTGCAAATACTGGTGAGCTCTGGAGAAAGAATGAAGGGAGGCAGACTGGGAGTTTGTAGAAGAAATTCCAGAGATTCATTTGTCTCCTTCTTGCCCTTCTTAACTGTTTAACTGTGATTTCCATGAGCTGAAATATCTTTGGGACATTTTTATAATAAAATCCATTAAATTATTTTAAAAATAATTTTGTTTTACTCTTAGTTGAGGTTCTCCTTTAATCCGACGTCAGAATTTAACTAATATATCTAATACCATTGATTTCATAGACGTTACTTTATAAGCCAACCACTTCCAATTTTTAAAAGACATTATTTAAAAATATTTCCCAAGGGTATGGAAAGGGAAATGCAAAGATATATGCATTAAATTTTATGGAATGCCTACATTTTAACAAAATATATTTATGATAAGATAGAGGGGACCCAGCTGAGACGCTTCTTCAATCTTACCTCTGTTCTTACAAGATTTCTGACTTGTCAGAGTAACTGGGTCTCTTGGGATTTCAATTCTCTTCTTCTTAGAATACCTGTTGATCCCGAACAATAGATACCATGGATGCTCACCCCCTCACTCATCCATGCATCCACTCACACACACCATTCCTCAAGGATGTATTATCATACTGCAGGCCCTACTAGAACATGGGAATACAATGGGGGACCTCGCGTTTTAGTGGAGGTGAGTAAGCAGAAAGAAATTATAATAAATATGATTAAGTGGCAAATTTGGATGTTAGCACCTAGTTGGCTTGTCGTGGAGGTGGTGGGATATACCACACTGGAATGCGGGTGACAGGTATGGGTTAGGTTGGTAACACAATTAGTTCAGGAACATGATTGTATTTTTATTTTCATTTACCAAAGGTGACTATATAGAGACTATAAAGAACACATTAAAAAGCACCATATTTGGTGTGTACAGGAGCTCAACGAATCTTAATTTCTTTATTTTATGCATTTATTTAATTTTTTGTTGATTGTACTATAAGATTGAGTTTAATCTTGAAAAGCTTCTACAAGGCATGATAAAAAAAAAAAACCAACATTGTTTTACTTCTTTCCAGATTTTTAAAATATAATCTGCTGATAAATTTGTAACGATATTCAATAAGTCATGAGTAGAATTTTCAGGCAGTGAGGCATTTGCTTGGGTGCTAAAGACTTGAACTTGCTAGGCCAACACCTTACATGCTGAGTCACTGCCACAGCCAACCATGAGTTTTAAAAGGTAGTGGAAGCCATCTATGTATTCCTATTAAGAAGGCTCTTCTGCCTCAATCCACTTTCAGGACCATGTGGGTGTCTCTTTCCAAACCACAAACATGCTTTTAAAAAATGAAGTAATGCACATTCAAACCTATCTCAGAATTTCCTGCTAATTGACAATGGTCTCTCCATCACTTGTGTGTAGGCTTCTTCTCTGCCTCATTAAAGTGTAATACATACTCTCTTAAAGTGAACGAGAAATCACTAGACTTTGGAACATACGTGGCCAAGCAGACAAGTCCCACCACTCTCTATTCGTTTACTGAATGCTCTCTACCTGTCTTTGAGCATGCTTCTCCAGATGATCTGGCATATCCAATAAGGATGGTTACAGTATAGAAAGCTACTATGTTTCAAATATTCCTCCCAACACACTTTACAGTGGTAACCTTGGGTTCACTACTTCCCTGGGGTAGCTGTTATTATCATTGACATTTTACAGTTTGATACTGATGGGAAGAAACTGGCCAACTAGCAATACGGAGAGAAGAGGTCTCGATTTCATCATCCAGTGTTTGTCTCAGCACAGATGTTAGGATGGTATTATTGTCATCATTCCATTTTACAGATGTCAAAAATGAGGCACCATGAGATTAAGTTATCTGGCCAAAGACTCTCACAAAATCTCAGAGCCAGTTCTTTGTATTGTTATTTTCTATTTTTATTCTGTTTTAGATTTAGTTTCCTTTATTCTTAAAAAGTCAATTTTCCTGCCAAAATATAGAACAGGCCTTATTAGTTTTTGAATCAAGTTGGTGACTAGTTCAAGTATTAGAGCCAAATTTTCAGTTGCCAGGGAGAGCAAAGTCTTATTTCTAAACCTGTATATGTCAGTTGGCAACGCTGGCCCCACGACCACCAACTGTAACTCTGTTCCCAGCCAGCTACCTCCTGAACTCCCGGTGCTCGTCACTGATGAATCAAAGAATTGAACACTTTGTAGGTTGGGTTTACCGTTCATCAGTTTAATCTGTTCATTTCATAGAGAGTTGGTACGAATGGCAGAGACAGGAAAGAGGAAAAGGTATACGCTCGGGGCTAGTGTTGAGCAGAGCAGCCTGGCAGGAAATCTGGGTCTGTAAAACAAGGGCAGCCCAACGGTTACATCTTTTCACAATGTTTAAAGAAATAAAGCCTCCCATTCAGTGAATATTTTGTGTCTACTATGTATTAAACACTGTTTCAAGTGTTGGCAGGTAGTGGACGGCATAGAAAACTTTCTGTCTTCTTTCAGATTTACGACATGGCATCATAATGGTAAAAAGCAGTTTTTGAAAAAGTAACATAATATGAATTCAGTTTCTTTCGATTTATCTACTGGTTCCAGGTGATCCAAAGCTAAGGTGCTCAGAGTTGTTTTAGTTTATGTGTTAGGCGTCTGTCTGAGGGAATGAAGGACCATCTCTAGAGCCAGTAAAGGAGGGATGAGTCAGGAGGGTGAGTGTAGAATTCAACATAGGTGGCTGCTGTCCAAGGCGGTAAAGGCCCTGACAGGCAAAAGGCAGTTTGTGCTACTGGAGTGGTCATACTTCTTCTCTTGCCCTTGGACATCACAATTCCGGGCTCTTTGACCTGTGAACTCCAGAACACACAGCAGCAGCCATTTGGGGTTGTAGAGCTTCTGTCTCCAGCTGAGCATCAGCCTCTGGTGTCTCTGGCAGTGAGAGCCACACTTACTGTGCTCAGAGTCCCCAGCTTGCAAGTACTTCTCTGTTATCCGTTAGTAATTCCCTGATGACTATACTCTCGCCTCTTCCCTCTTGGGTCTGTCTGTGCAGGATGCTGACCGGAACAGTATTTCTATGGTTTCGGACACATAATCAAACCACAGGCATTAGAGGGGAAGGAACTACGGGATCCAGGGACTAAGGGGACCAATGGGAAGATAGAAATCTTCCTGCTTTCAAGAATGAAATAAAGTCACATAGAGGTATATTTTCTTCTGACATTAAGCTACTTTAGGCAAACTCAACATTTTAACATTTTCTTTTATTCTACAACAATTAAAAATCATTCTCCAGAGCTTTTGTGCTAAGTCAATTATAACAATAATCAAGTAAATAATCTGAAATCCCCAATTACAATTAAAATGTCTCAAATTGATTTAGTTTTTAAAAATGTTATATAACTGATTGTATAACAACATGTCCAGTGTCAGAAAAAATAATAATAAAATCTAAATTGGCCTCTAAATCAACACACAATCTCATTTTCCCCAGAATCATTAGCATAATTCAGTTATCAAATCAAGTGCTTGGTCACTAGGGCTGGTGACATTTACCATCAGTCCACCCTAAAGCCATTTAATAATGAAAAACAAAAGTCCTTCAGCTTAAAGTACTGTTTATTAACTACAATATCTCATGGTGTCAACACACACAATTATTTGCAGTGACTAGAGGTTTTTAACATTATGTTGTTATATTTAAGTTAATAAGTTAATAGCATTATATTGTTATATTTGATTTAAACATACAGTATGCATTATTGTCTTCAATGTTAATACTTTAGTCTGAGCCTGTCGTTCAGTAACTGTCAAACAGCGATGGCTGATAGATTGTCCCCTGAAGAGTACCACCAAAGGGCAGTGGGACACTCTCCCTCATTTGCAGCCATAACAAAGTATCTGAGACCAAAATATATACCAATACATCACAACCAAGTTGTGAAAAATTCTGTTGCAAATCCATAACCTTTGACCTTTGTTTATACACTTGATTGAATGTTGAATTGAAATGAAGACACATTTTCGAATAACCACTCTGCAGAAGTATATTTTCATCTATAGTGAATTCCTTATTTACTGCCTTTGTGGAGCAAATGTAATAACCCACTCAGAAAAGACAAAGTGCGGATGACTTTAAAGCAATTACAGCTAGATACCCAGTGTGATTTGTCCCTGCTATGATCCCATCTGGGACGAAGGGGGACAGTGACATTTTAGGGAGGGGATCCTCATGAAAGCAAACTGCTAACCGTAGCAAGCGACAGCAACAAGTGTTTATAGTTGGTCTATGTCGTTTCTTCCACGCTTACAACTGCAGGAGAGCCAGTATGGGTGTGGTCACACTTCCTTCCCAGCGTCAATGTTTTCATATATATCATCTTCCAAGCCACAGGGCAATACTGCTACTGTCAAGAAAATGAGGCGCAGTGGTCTGCCCCAGAGATCAAAACTAAAGACAGGAATACGGGAACCCTTTATTACTTCCTCTGCTGCCACTACAGTTGGAAAACTCTTAGGGTCCATCTTTAATTTTTTTAAAATTGGTTATTTTATTTATTTACATTTCAAATGTTGTCCCCCTTCCCAGTTTCCCTTCCGCAAATTTCCCACCCCATTCTTCCCTCCCCCTGCCTCTATGAGGATGATTCTCCACGCACTCACCCACTCCTGCCTCCCACCCTATCATTCCCCTATGCTGGGGCACCGAGCCTCCACAGAACCAAAGCCCTCCCCCATTGATGCCAGATAAGGCCATCCTCTGCTACATATGCAGCTGCAGCCATGGGTCCCTCTATTTGTACTCTTTGTTTGGTGGTTTAGTCCCTGGGAGCTCTGGATGGATGGTCTAGTTAGTTGATATTGTATTTCCTATGGAGTTGCCATCCCCTTCAGCTCCTTCAGTCCTTCCCTTAACTCTTCCATTGGTTTCCCAGGCTCAGTCCAATGCTTGGCTGCAAAAGAAGGTGGTAATGGCGTTCTCTTCATTCCTTCCATTTTTGTTGCCAGTATTTTGTAGCCACTTTACATCATGATTCTTCTTTTCAGATATCATTTTAAATCTTCTTCAGTAAAACTCTAACTTCTGACAATTTGTAGCTTAGTTCAGGAACCTCGGTACCTGCAGATCTAAGAGGCTCCTCCCTTAGGAGAGGTGTTCAGAGCCTAGCCAGAAAGTTCCAATTCAATACTAGTCCCAGGTGAGCCCCAGGAAAGACATTGGGGACTAAACTTCCCTTAGAGTTCCTATCGTAAAGTACGGTGGAACCCTGCTTGCTAACCATGAATAGAGAGAGCAGTTACCAAAATAAGGGAGTTAAATACAACAGAGGCCCTCAATTTAACAAACAATAGGCCCAGGATATAATTAAGAACAACATAAAACAAAGTAAAATTGTAACTTGAATGAGCAAGTGTATGGCATAATCTATTCTAGTCAGGGTCACTATTGCTGTCGTGAAACACCACAACCAAAGCAACTTGGGGAGCAAAAGGCTTATCTAGCATTGTTCATCATTAAAGGAAGTCAGAACAAGAACTCAAACAGGGCAGGAATACGGAGGCAGAGACAGATGTAGAGACCATGGAGGGGTGCTGCTTACTGGCTTTTTCATAGACCCCAGGACAACCAGTGCAGGGATGACCCCACCCACAATGGGCTAGGCTCTTCCCCATCATCACTAACCTATAGGCTAGCCTCCAGTCTGTTGTTTCTTCCTGTCAAGATGCTAGCTCCTGTGGAGTTGACATAAAATCAGCATAATGAGATGAACCAAATATGAATTATGTGGGCTATGATTTTAAGGTGTTATTCTAACACCATTTCATTTATTACAAATTCTCTTGACATAAAGGGAAAACAAGTCACCCAACAAATTATTAAAAGGAAACTCCAATGGAAATCGTGGACTTAAAAGTAAAAAAGTGAAGAGAGAATATCGGATGAATTCCAAAGAGTAGAGATGACGGAATGGGTAAATTTGAACACAAATCAGTTTCATTCACTAAATCTGAGGAGTAAAGAGTGAACAGAGGCCTCAAGGCCATGCAGGACAATCACACAACTCTCTGTCAGCTATCAAAACAAACCTAAAAATTGGTTAAATGACTTTTTAAAGAAGACTAACCAAGACATATAAATAAAATACAAAAGATAGAACCATAAGCCTGTAGACACCAAGGGCCTGGGGGAAAACCAAAAGCTATTATTTGGTTAAAGAAACACCACAATAAAATGACTCCTAATGACATGCTGCTAACCCATAGACCAGGGTCTCACTCAGCCATCACCAGAGAAGCTTCTTCTGGCAGTAGATGAGACTAACATAGAGAACTCCAAAACTGGACAGTTTTTAGAATGAGAGATTTTGGACACTCAGTCCTAAACAGGATATAGTCATCAACACCACGCCTCAGGGCTCAGGTGCTATGTAGAAGAGGATGGAGAAAGATGACGAGAGCCTGATGGATGCATTACACTAAGGAAGCAGTGTCTTCCAGGTATGGCAGGACTGATGTACATATAAACACCCACTCACAAAGGAAAATTTATTTTTCTCCTATGGGTATGTAAATCATACTTTAGGGTAGGTGCCATGCCTCAGCCGTAGATGACAAAACAAATTAATTGGGTGTTTCTACTCCACCTTTGATCATTTAGTTCCCAAATGAAAGACACAAAACCATTATATTTATAATAAATAAGCCTTAACAGCACTAGAGCTGGGAGGTATCAACTCTCTAAGCTATTTTGTCTATTTCCCCAAGACATAACTTGCCATGTTCTACGTGGGCCTCTCTCATTCCAAATGGCCAGCCCTAAAGGCCATGTTCTTACAATCCACCTCCCCGTGGTGTCCTCTCCTCTCTTCTCCTTTCCATTCAACTCCCCATGATCTCTCCTCAGACTTCAAGCCCCAGGGGACGAAACCTCTCCTACCTCTCTTCTGCCCAACTATAGACTGTCAGCATCTTTATTTAACCAATAGTTTTAAATTAACGAGCGAGGTTTCATGGCATCATTTTGTGTATGTGAGGATTTCCTCATCCCTGAGGCTACCAGATCTTGAGGGCCAGTATTTCACACCACAATACATAACTACACATCAAACCTCAACATATGTCGTAATACTCAGAGGAATCTCTACGAAAATCACATAAAGAGGTATACTCCAAGCCTCTATAGATAAATATTTTCAGTCACATAGATAGTAGAGATTAATATCCAGTATATAAAAATAATACAGATAGCTCAATGAAAACAAAACCAAACAAAAACATTTTAATTAAAAGCGAGCAGAGAACTTTATCAACAGTAATCGAACAAACCAAATGTTAAACTGTATCTGTATTCAGGGTAACTCAAATGCATACAATATCTTAAATGTGAAAAATGAAATGTATCTGTAGAATGAGGAATTATTGAAATGAAAAAAAAAAAAACCTCACTAGGAAGTTGAGAATAAATGTTTTAGAATATTATTTTCTAAAATAAATTTTTATTAAAAAAAAATGGCACATTTGCTTATAAACCTAACTTCCAGTATGATCTGGCATTGAAGAGTACAAATGCCATAGGAAACCGGTGATTGTAAAATCTGATCATGATGTGCTTCTAAATAATAAAATCTCAACTACCCAATATTAAACCGGCTTACACATTCTCTTCATGAGCCCACTTCTAGTGTTTATTTGGAAAAGTTACAAACTTGGGTCTTGTTCTGTTTAAACAGCTTACTGACAAAGCAGCACAGTACAGGAGCTCCTGGTCTTGTCTTTCAAAGGTTATTTCTGCTGGGACATGTGCAAGAGCTGTGTTTATGAAAAGGAACCCAAATGTCAGCAATTGTGTTGATTTTAAGAATTGTCATGAAATTTAACAGTTTATAGCCACTTCCAATTTGAAATAATTTCTCTGTTCAGTATAGCTACATAGATACCAACACCAACCCCTTTTCCTTTCTCCAATTCTCATGATCTAAGAGTCACATACCTTGCACACAGGTAAGTTTCCAAATATATCACTATTTCATTCTGAATACTCTTACAGACGTGTGTTTCCTCCATAGGCCATTTGGGATTTTAGTGTTTCCTGAGAATGTAAGTGGTGGAATCCTTTTATATCTAATATCAGCCCTTTCAAAGCAGATCAACATTATTGAGACTACCCTTCAAATTAAAATAAAACAGCATGATTCAACATTGAAAAATGTCAACTGCTGAACATAAGGGCTCTGATATAACCAATCATAGTCTGGCAAACACTCAAGGCTTCCCCCATAGCAACAGAGCTGATGGCATAGCAACCACAGCTGCTTCAGCACAGAAAAAATAGAAAAAAATTATTCTTGGAAAGAAGCATAACCCATGTCCAGTCATGGAAGTCACTTTGCCTTCACAGAGGGTGGGGAGTGTGAATGATGCCACTCCTTACTGGTCAAAGATGTAGTAGTAGTTCAAGATGAAGCCATCTTGTCTACAATGTTCAGGCCAAGTGTTTGCTCCACATCTGAAACTTTCCAAATTGTTCTCATGCAGACTGATATATTTTTTTTCTGGCAATGTTAGAGAACAATCTATAATTATTTTTCAAAGACGAAAGGCTTCCACCGCTGGAAAGGACGTTTTAAAGAAAAAAAATTACCGAAGTTATGAATGCACTTCATTAGCACTTGAAGAATGTTAAGATCCATAATGGACTGCTTTGATTAAGGTAAATATTTTTACACGGATTGAAATAAAAGCCTGTGCAATTAGGATGTGAAGCACGCAAGCAGAATACTTGTATTATGATGGACATATATCGTGAATGAATATAATTAGAGTTTATTTCCAGAGGCTGGGAGACTCAGATCCTTTCCCTTGGTATCAAAGGCCAATGCCAATCAATATGTGAAGGGACAGAGTCTCATTCTTTGGAGGAAGGATTCAGATGAAGACTAGTGCTTCTCTGAGGTTTGAGAATCATATCATCTTGAGGGGTCCACGAAGCCTGGAGATGGGATAACATAAATGGAAAAGTCAACAGGAGCGTGCACTTAAAACCTCAGTATGTCATCACATTAATTTGATCCACATGGGTTTCAAGGTTTCTGATACAATACTGTGAATAGGAATCCATGCAGTTTTCTCTAAAACCTGTATGCTTACAACGAGTCAACTTGTCATGCGTGTGCGCATGCGTATGCATGTGTGTGGTCAATTCCATTATTATTAGAAGGGTAAGGCTCATGAAATGGATGTACAGATTCATCTCATATAAAGAAAGAGCCCCAGAACCCATACCTGCTTATTAGTGTTAATAAATTTTATACACAACCATTGGTTTGCTATGAGCGGAAGCTCTGGGCAAAATTGGCCAAACTAAAATGAAATTATAAATGCTTATCTTCCACATCTCCAGGTCCAAGCTAAGCGTGTACCTGACCTTCCCAGAAGTTGGGACAATGAGTGACAATAGACAATACCTGACAAAACAGGTTTTGCCAGCATGATGAAAAACATTTTTCTGACTGTTACAAGGAAAGTAGCATTGAAATTGCCAATCTATATTAGTTCTTCTTGCTCTATAAAATCCAACCTTCAGGTCTCAAGAAAACTCAGTCAGTCTTATTGAATGAGGGGTTGTCCAGTTCCAAAATTTGTAAGTGAAAGCCAGCTAAGAGTTTCTTTATATTTTATTTTTATACTATACTATAATTTCATCATTTCTTCCTTCCCTTTCCTCCTCGTAAATGCTTCTCAATCTCTCTCAAACTTATGATCTATTTTCATTATTCTTGTTACATATACATATGAACTTCTATATACACATTTATATTTCTAAATACAACCTGCTCAGTCCATATAATGTTACTCATAGGTACATTTTCAGGGCCAACAATCTGGATAAACAACCAAAGAGGTCTTCCCTGGGAAGATGATTTCTCTGGCTCTCAGCCATCTTTAGTAGCCTGAAGTTCCCACGCAGGGCTCAGATTTTAAGCTAAATTTGTGGGAATTTAATTCTTTTTATTTTAGTCTTTTCATTGGTTCTGGCCAGTCTGCTGCCATGGCTCCATCTAGATCTTTAGCTTCCTGTGATGCCACAGTGACTGCTTTTACCTACCTTCCCACTCTTAACTTGATTTTTGCTTACAGATTTTTAACATTAATGCTATTAATATATAATATGTTCATACTCTGGGTCACAATATACCAAACCGGCAGAGTCTCAGAGATTCTTTCTCAAAATCTCTACTTACTCCTCTATTGCCAGATGATATGGCTAAATGAAAACATTTGGTAGGTCTGAAAAATAAAACCAGGCAGAGGTCATGTTCTTGGGTGAGTACCATGTATCATAGGATGATCACAATGATTTAGAGGCACATATTGTATACACATGTGTGTGTTACCAGTGTGCCCATAATTATATGCAGTGAGTTGTTATGTATTTATATATATATATATAAATTCATTCAAAAAAAGCAACTTCTTCAAAGTAGTTTCAGATTCGCCGAACAAAAGTACCTTTCTGTGATCTTCCCATTTCTACTATATTACTGATGAAAGGGAGAGGAGAGGGAGAGGGAGGGGGGAGGGGGAGGGAGGGAGAGGGAGAGGGAGAGAGGGGAGAGGGAGAGGGAGGGATAGTAAAAGTAGAAAAGAGGGATTCAAAGGACAGAGCAGTGTCCAGTTTATTCCTGTTCTCTTGTTCTGTGTCTCTAGCTTAGCTTCATTGGTACTGATCAAAAGCAATCCATGGCTCACTGCTAAGTCCTGGATGTGGACTCACTGAGACTACCCAGGACATGTTTTCTTAGAGTGGCCATCCCACCCACTTGTCTACAAGTTATCCTTCCATGACCTGACACAGTGCAAGGATACACTCAGCACCTAAATCTCCCTTAAGGCTGTTTCCTACCTAGCACAGGGCAGGTAGTGACTCATTTATTGGTCCATGCTCTTTATAGTTTTTCCTTTTCTACTTTCTTATAGTCCTGTAAGGTCTAACTCTGATGCCAAGCAACATGTCACATTTACTGTGGCATTTTCATAGTTAATACCTGACTAATGCATGTACCTTGCCTTTGAATCACACACAGATACACAGACACATAGACACACATAGACTCTCACACACACACACACACACACACACACACACACACACCACACACACAAACATGTATGCATGTACTCCTCACTTTCTTGGCTTGCTACTGCCTATATGTTTTGTTCTATCTAATTCTTTAGACTCTACCTCTCTTATCCTTAATTTCTCAGAAACATCTACACACCAATTCTATTCAAATATCTCCTATGCTGAGAATGATATTTCAGAAATATCTAGGTACAAGATGGCAGAATAGATTGCTGGAAAATATGTCTGTTAATCCCAAAGATACAAGGAGAAGTCCACCAACCCAAATCACCATGGCCAAATAATTAAAGCAAGCTTTTTTATTACTCTATATGGGCTGCCTCCCCTAAAGGCAGGGTTTAAGAAGTCAGCTTTGGATGTAAGGAGACAAGGTTTTCAAAGCTCAGGGGTAGGGGGTTTTCCAAATGGGGATTTGGCAGGCAAAACAGGAGGGGTCACAGTAGTAGAATATAATTAAGCATAACAAATTAGACATAATGACCTTCTAAAACAAAGTCATGATTGAAAGGTGGTATAATGACAGATAGCCATAACAAGATTGTCATGACAAAGTAATCAGACAACTTTTGAAACAAAGGTAGGGTTGCAAGATGGTTATAGCAATGTTTTGATACCTCTCTGGATTTTTAAACATTTGTATAGTGAGATTATGAATTTAAAGAGTGCTGCTCTACTGAGCTTTTGATGTGGCAGATACTGCTGATAAAATTATACATGACTCAAGGTCAGTAGTTCCATTTTGGTCAAGCCTCAAGAATGGCATATATAGCTTGATCATGCTAGCCCTTTTTGTCCTGGGAATACTTTTATTCCTGACCATCATGTTTAAGTTTGTCTTTTACAACATCAACATGTTGGCAGCCAAAGTACATGACTTGAAACTGAAAATGGACCCCCAGACAGAGTTATTAATTTAACAGGCTGGCAAGCCAAGGATGGGTAAGATTCTGCACAGAGTCTTACCAACCTAAGACAGTTGCTAAGTGCATTGCTCTTGATAATGCATATTCCACTGTGGGTAAGGAAGGCATTCTTGTCAGAACAACCTAAGACAGGCTCAGTTTTGCTTATGAAATAAAAAGGGGGAGATACAGAGAGCTTTTGGGGCTGCTTGGCAGGAATCTGACATGGGCCAAGGACAAGGAAATGGGCTGCTTGGCAGGAATATGACATTGGGCAAAGACAAGGAAATGGGCTTCAGGCAGGAATATAAATCTTAGGCTAGAACAAAGAAGTAATTTTAGGCATGAGAATGACTTTGGGCTAGGATAAGGAAGTAGGATCAGATATTTAGTCATCCTGATAAGCCCTTAGAAACAGTGATCATGGGAGTGATCACAGGCCTTTGTGTATTACCTTACTTGTTCTTTGACTATTTGTGTTTATTGTCTTGCTTGTTCCTTGACTATTTGCATCTATCTTATTGCTAGTTCCTCAACCTAGAACTGACCTTAATACTTGCATGTGATTAAATGATATAAAAACAAAAAGGAAGAGGGGGATGGAATGAGGGGTTTCTGGAGGTGTGGAATGGAGAAAGGGGATGACATCTGAAATATAAATAAATAAAATCTCCAATAAAGTTACATTTAGAGGAAAGTTTAAAAGAAAAGAAATATGTGGTTGCCACTTCTAAAACAGTCAGTAAAGCACCATTTGTAGTTAAGGTTATAAGAGGGGCACAGCCCAATCCTTGAGAAACAGAGGATTAATCATAATTTTTTTTTTTTTTTGCAAACTCCACATTGATCTGTCACTTCCCGTGTAACATCATTCCCTACCATTTAAGAAACTATGCTTTAGAAGATGCAACACAAATTATAAGCACAGGGGAACTAACAAGTTTAGCACACTACCAGCTGCATAAGAAAACAGATTCAACTACCATAGGTTGTGCCCACTACCATCTCTTTAGCTCTGTGGTGGATGTATCTACAAAGAATCTCAGCTTGGGAAGAGGGCTGCTGTTGAATAGAGATCAACACATGGCATAATGCATGTGAGCAGAGCACAAAGAGACATCTAAAACCTCTCTAATAAGTGCCTTTTTGACACTGGACCCTATCAATCATTCTGTCTCATTGCTCAGTCCAGGATCTGGAGTTTTATAACAGGTCCTGGCACTCTTGATGACAAGACACAGTTACGGAGACCACAAATTGGTATTGGTGGCATGTATTGAGACATAAGCCATATTCACAGAACTCATTACAGTATTCCATTTGTCATATAGACATTTGATCACTGTGGGACATCTTACCCCTGGGGAAGCACAACAGCACATGGTTTCTTGGCCATTCCTTAAGGAGCCAGACTTCCATCCTCTTACTGCTGTGCTATCCAGTCCTATGGATTCCCTTTAATGTCACTTCCTTTCTACCTACAGCCAAAGCGATATCCACACAGGGCAGATCCACCTCAATGCCAGCAAAACGTCTGGTTCTTTTAGGCAATTGACAAGGTTATTATTTCTTGGATAGACCTGTTATTTTATTTTCTAACCTACAAGTTGGTGGGGATTATGGAACATAAAATTGTCTCTATGCAGTAAATGAGAGGCCATCATTGCTCATGGGGACTATCTGAAGGTGCAATGCATTTCGCTAAATGACACCAGGGACTTAACAGTTGTCAAAATAAGGCTCCTAACAATGTTCCCAGGAGGAAATCTTCACCACTCAACGCGGTCTGCAAAGCCTGCGGTTACAAGCTAGTTTTGCTTATGTTAAAATTCTTAGCATTAAAATCACCACTTCTATTATTTTCTCATTGATAGTGCTCACTGGGTTCTGGATATTTTGGGGCATATGCTGTGGTTATTACATCCCATTCTGTAAAAGCCAGAGGAACTAAGGGACGTAGATTTGTTGGAGGTCACGGTGCTATAATGGCCAGTATATACATAACATACAACCATAACATACAGGGTCCATTTCAACTTCACACCCTCACAACTATCCTATGGATGTTTAATACTTAGTAATTTTGTCAAAGGATTGAAATTTCATAGATTTTTATTCTTTCTTCATCAGTTCCATCAAACATATTTGGCCACTTATTATATCTCATTATTCTTAAAAAAAAAATCTTTCTTTGCATCCACAGTATACAGGCCCTTGATTTCTTTATTAGGCAAAGAGATTGGTTGTCTTACATGTTTAAACCATAGTCCTTAGTGTCTGAAAATGGAAATAGCCATTTTGAAAGGTTTTTTTTTTTTTTTCATTTTTAATTCTTAAGAGCTTTTAAAACTTCATTGGAGACAATGGTTTAGTTCTTGTGATCTCTTGAATGATCACAAGAAGGCTGAGGATCACATATCACAGGACCAGAGACTGAGATCACACAGCACTGATGCCAGAAGCAGCTCGAAATCTTGTCTGAAGTCAGCTTCCCGATCTATTATGGTATCTTCCCAGTAATGTCCAAATAGGAAGGGTGATATGAATGGTGCAAGAAGAATATTCCAAGGGCTGGAGAGATGGCTCAGCAGTTAAGAGCACTGACTATTCTCCCAGAGATCCTGAGTTCAATTCCCAACAACTACATGGAGGCTCACAACCATCTGTAATAGGATCTGATGCACTCTTTCAGTGTGTGACTAAAGACAGCTACATCTACTCATATAAATAAAGAAGACTATTCCAGGTGTTTACCAATGGGAAGAACAATTTCTAGCAGGATTAATATCACAGAATTGCACAAAGGAGTGTCATTAAAGAATAGAGAGATTTTAGGTGGGACAAACCTAAGGACATGCCCACACATGAGGGGTGCAAGTCAGCTATGTAGTCAGTATAAGGCTTTCATGTGCTTGTGGGGTATTGGGTGTGAATAATAAAGGGAATAGGAAGTGAAAATCTTGGAGGCAGCCACTGGTGTGATTTCTAGTTTGCCCACCTGTGACTGAGTGTCCTTGGGGATGCATTTTGCCTTCCTGGTTATCACATGTCTGAAAGTTGGGCGTGCTGGTACTGACTGTGAAAGGTTTTCTGAATGTGAGGGAGAGTTGGTGTTATATCCTGCAAGCATCCTGGTCTTCCTGATGTCTTCTATTCTGAACTAAGGAATTTGGGTTTTGCCCAGCAAGCAATGGGAGTCTTCAGATAACAGAACAACCCATACCTTGCATGTACTCTTTCCAGTTAAATAACCATGTATCCTAAAGATGAAGTTCCTTCTAATACGATTGTGGTGATCAGTGTTTTAAAATCACCAGGGAGATGGGCTTCTGGGTGTCTTTGGGGGAGTATGCTGATTACAATGACTTACATGAGAAAACCCATCATAATTGTTAGAATGACCATCCTTGGGTGGAGAATCCTGTGCCATATAAAAGAGAGATCAAGCTGAGGCTTGGTGGCACAGGTTCATTGCCCTTTGCTTCTTGACTATCAGTGTTGACTATCAACTAACTGTGTCTCACTCCCCGCTGCTTTGATTTCCCTTCTGTGAGCAACTGTACCTTGAAATGTGATATAAAATGACCCTCTCTCTTTTTTTTTTTTTTAAATAAAAGTTGCTTTGTCAAGATATTTTATCACAGCAACAGAAAAGAAACACATTTGATAACAGCTCTCTCCCATTGTAGTTGAGAGTCTTGTCTGTTTTCCCAGTGTCCACCAAGTAAATCAGAAATGTCTTCCTTTGTGGACCATCATTTTCTGCTTCAGCTGTTCAGAGTGCCCCAGGGCAAGGTGACCAATGCACCCTCATCTGCCTAAGCTGCACAGTGTACTGAAAGAGTATTCATCCTCTCTCTAACACATCATGTTTTCTAAGTATTTAGATTTTCTCTTTGTACTATACTATTAGAAAGTGTGTACCTTTTAATACTTAACTCAACGTCAATACCACAACCAGGTGCTGAAATCAAAAGAGTTGGCATCCATTGGAGAACTTCATGGAGTATGATAGATTAGGATTAGTTGCTAAAGGTTTGTCTAAAACCATTTATTTGGAATATACTTGAAAGTTGAAAGAGTATTACAAAGACTATGCATACCTCCTTCACAAAAGTTCTTCTGGTACTAACGTGGCTGCTTCCCTTCATTGCTGACATTCTCCAAACCAATAAATCTACATGTGTCCATCTGAACCTCACATGCCAAGATGAGCAAGAAGTCACTTTTACTCGGAAAAGTTACTGGAAACCAGTCTTCAGTAAAACACTTTTTGGCAAGGCAATTTCAATCTTCAGAGCACTGCTTTTGGCCAATGACAGTTACAGGGGTGTGTATTAAGGTCTAGAAAGCAACATGAATAGAGAGCCAGGTGAGGAGCTGCATGTGGGTCTAAAGCAAGAACTTCAATGAATGGGCAGTAGAACGGTGGATTTGAGGGAAAACAAAGTAATTTTCTACTGTCCCCAGGTTAGGTAGATAATTTCACATTTCCTTAACAATTTGACTCAAATTAGTAAGACTATTAGTGGCTAGGATTTTTGTGCTTACCCTTCTTTTAAAAACAAAGGCTGCCTATTATATTTATAAATGGAATATTAAAATTAAGTGTCCTTTGTCTAAAGAATAAGACCTTTGCTCATAGCATGGACTGATTTCCTGGCAGAGTTACTCTGGGTGAGTGAGTAACAACTGAACACAAGCTTGACTCCTGAAGCTCTGGGAACCTGCTCTCAATTATCATTGAAATGTCATGAGAGAGGCATTGAAACAGTTTTTGATAATATACAAACTATCAAACTGGATCAAAATGCTAGTGGGAGGCACTTTTAATTTCACAGTTGGTTGACATATATATGATGGTGGCACAAAGGAGACAGTGTGGCAGTGATTTCCTCTGACGGGAGAGTGGATGTCAACACGGAGAACCTTCTACCTTGATGGGACACACTATCTCATAGATCCTTTTACCACATCTTCATAGTATATCTGGACAAACAGCAACCTTAATTTACTTCATTGTTCCCTTGTTAGAATCTCTTTTAGTTCCCCTTTTAGAAAGTATATAGTGTTTTATACTCTCATTTTTCATTTGGTTATATTTAACCAGTGTTTCAATAAACAGACATATGTATCATCGACCAGCCATTGGTATAAATAATGTTCTGTTTACACTGAAAACTTTGTAGCATTATGTTCTGTTTACACTGAGAACCTTGTAGCATTATGTTCTGTTTACACTGAGAACTTGTACAATATTGTCAATGAGCGGAATGGTGTGCTGATCATTAAAAGAAACAGCAATAAAACATGCATGCTCTAGTCTGAATTGTGTGTGTATTTAGTGAAGGAGAAGAAAATATAAGAATTACCAAAACTCCTATATGGGGCTTTATTACAGAGAAGTCTTGCCCAGGCATGTGGTTACAGCAGAGAGCTGGAAAGATTTATTTGTATGTTGAAGTCAGCAATGAAGAAAATACACCACAGGGATTGCTGCAGCTCTTTCTCTGGAAGCTAGTGATGGCTACCAGAAGATGACACTTTAAAGCATGCATCTTTGACACTCAAACGACTGGGCTGGGCTCAGGGCAATCAAAAGAAGCATCTTTGCTCTGTCTGGCTGAAAGAAACTTTACACATACAAAGCCTGCCCCATAGCCCCCTATCCACTTGGGAGAACTAAGACAAGCTGTGGGCAGCTTTTGATACTAGGCACCAGGAGATAGCCCCAGAGGGGTCTCCATCAACATTAATCACTCACTAGTGTTTACCTTCCAATCAAGTCCATATCAGCTACCTCCTGGAGAGACAAATTCCTTTCAGTTGCTATTGCTTTAAAACCGTGTGTGTACTGTGTTGTTGAGAATGCTAAGCATGCTGGGATGTAACAGCACTTTGCTAAAACTGTACTTATTCTCTGGGCACATCCATGCATTTATGAAATATGCCTGCTGATAAACATCTCTTTCCCTTTCTTCTTGTTGAATTGCTTTGTAATGGAGCTTCCTTTCCATAAGACCTCAAAGAGTTAATAAAAATGATCTTCACTAAATTGGTTATTAAATGTCGCCTGGCTCATCAGCACCTATAAGATCCTTTGGGTTGTGTTTATGGCTTACTAACTGTGGGATGACGAATAGGCAGTAAGTGAGATTTAAAAGTGATGTTCTTGGTATGACCTGTACAAAGTTCTCACCAGAAAAATCCCAGAGAGAGAAGGGAAATTAGACACAAAGCCCCACTTCTAACTAAGAAGCTATTTGCATTTGTTAACTCCTGGGAAAGGGAAAATTGGTTTTCTCTGAGGAGTGTCACTGGGTATATAAACTACACTCCAGGGGAGGCCCCATGCCCAAGAGTAGTTGGCCAACACAAAACAGACTCCATGGGTTTCATTCTGTTTTGCTACTTTTTTGTCTTATTGGCTTTTTGTTTGTGTTTGTTTGTTTTAATTTTCATTTTTTTAATTTGGGAGAGATGAGAGATGGGCAGACAGTGGGAGAGGTTGTGTGGGAAGGGTGAGAACGTGAGAAGTGCTGAGGAAGAGAAAAATATATTAGATCATTATATACTGTATAAAACAAAATAAAATCCCCCAAAATAGCATGTCCTTACTGAGGCTGCTATCTGGATGGTAAATTCAAAATGACTTGAACATCAATCACTTGGACTCACTTCATACAGACAAAGAGGAGGAGGCAGTGCTTGGGGAGGCTTGTAGACAAGGGAAGGAAAGAGCTCAGATAACTCAATCTCTGTAGTTCTTCAAAATAGCAGTTATAAACAAGCCTCTGCCAGGGCGGTGGGTGAGAGTCACAGAAACATTAACTGTTAATGGAGGTTATTTAAAACAAACAAAAATAACAAACAAAATCTTTAAAAAAAAAAACCTTAAATCAAATTCTGGTATCTTAAATATGCAAGCTAAACTCAAAGACCATCAATTCTACTCTTGATGTCTACCAAGCAAGCAATTTTCATTAACAGCTCTCTCTAATGGAGTAGCTCAATTAGAGCACAAAACAGAATGGCCACAGATAGATTCCTTGTGGTCTGCCAAGAAAGTAAATACTTATGAAGAATAGAGTTCATAAATTATATAAGTATGAGCAGATGAAAGAGAAAATTCCCACATACATTATTTATTTATATATGTCAATCCATGTACATTCATATACATACATACATACACACGTATCTATATACAACCTTCAAATGAAGGTTGAAGTTACATTTCTGATACAGATGTACAGTAATTTTATTACACTATTGTTTCACTTTCCTGTGGTATGCTCTTTTTTTCCTTAGGCTCCTTAATTCTTGTTGTACACAGATTGCATGTCTACCCATCCACTCTTCTGTGCCTAAAATATGCAGATATATAGATTGCAATATTTGTGTTATAACAAGAAGTCTTTGGTACCATGCAGATTTCCAAAGTATACACCAAATAACCTTTACACAAGATTCACAAGTCATTTAACCAGAGCAAGCATGAATCATTCTTATAAGACATTCGCCTCTAATCTCCCAGTAAGAATAGAAAACACCGTATTCTTTTTAACATCAACTGTGGTCAAAGAATAGTTTCTTCTTATTTTTGCAGAATGCTACCATGGTAAGATAGAAGACCTGGGGGTATTTTCTTGCTGTAGAGAGTGACAGCACAGAATGTGCACAAATGCCCACGCAGAAAAGTTAATAATATTCTACAAGGAGCCTATTTTTAGACTAATAGAACTGGTTTACGCAAAGCAGATCTGTAGTGCACAAAAAGAAGAAGATTCTTTAAATGTTGGAAATAATTGGGGATAAACTTTAAGAGGAAAAGGCAACCTTTTCTTTTCCCATAGCGGTTTAAAATAATTAAACGGATTCAAAGCCTTGGCCACTTTGCACAGCTTTTTAATTGCTCACATTGATCATGACCTAAATTAACTTCTGCACAGTTCATGCAACAGCATCAAGCGCTTGAACTAAACCCTCGGGGAAGAGCACAACCACCCTAGAATTACCACGGGTGCGATAGTTATTTACATTTATTAATGTACAGAAGAACATTTTGTGGACCAGATAATCAAGTCTTTATCAGCTAATGTATTAAAAGAATACTGTTTTAAAGGTCTGGAATTCATCAATTGAATTTTGGTAGATGATAACTTTGGTTTACCTAGAGAAGAGAAAAATCTCTCACTACACATGTAGAGCCATTACCATACATCTGTCCAATCATTTGCGGTTGGGGTTGTACATATAGTACTCAAAAACAGGCATGCAGACTCATTCAATGATGATGTTTATACATACTGGTAAGTCTACGTAGAGAGGAAAACAGTTCACCAGTGGCTTTCTGCTTGGGTAAAATGTCAAAAGCCCTTTGCCCTTTCTTCTTTTAATAAGAGTGGTTCTTATCTGTGTTAGAGACATACTATATTTTCTAGATAAAATACTGGTTCTGGGAGGTTCACAGTACCCAGGTAAACTTCCATAACTGTTGTATTAGTGGGTTGATGTTGTCCTCCACAAGATTCAAAAGGCCTAAAGCCGTGAGACCTAAGCCACATGTACCCAGTGAGCAAGTGTGTCATGTCATTGAGACAGATGTTTATGGTTTCACATTTACTCAAGGCTAAGTTAGCCTCTGAGATCATGAGCTATCATCTTTTTTGGGAAGTTATTTTCTAATCTGCTGAAGTTTTCTGTATTACTGTCTACTGTAAATGCTAAGTATGGGCCCCAGAGACCTGAAGTCTTCATGTTGCTCCTGGGACCCTGCCCTCTGTTGGGAGCAACCCTGCTTAAACATTAACTCCTTAGTCAGCCATACTTTGTGCCTACCGGCACAAAGCCTTGGCTTCTGTGGGAAAGTACTAATTCATTAAGAACAAATAGCTATAGATCTTGTGGGTAGATAGCCTTGGTGGGAAAGTACTAGCTTAGATCAGAACAAATGATTATAGATATTATGGACAGGTACCTAGCAACCTGTTCTGCTCTGTTCTGTGAACTTTTCACCCAGTCAATATTCTGTTCTTGAGAACATCTGCACTCCCCCCCCCTGAGGACACCTGCACTCTCCAGAAACAAAGAGACCCTACGTCACCCCCTCCCCATATCCTGTTTCTATGTGTATATAACCTGGTGTGGGAACAATAAAAATTCGACAGCTTGATCAGACTTCTTGACTTGCTGTCCTTTTCGTGTACCCTTGTCCCCTATTCTCTCTTTCAGGTGGTCCCCCCAGTCCCAGTTCATGGCCCCGCAGACTGGGGTAGCCCTCAAGTTAATTCTGATTGGTGAATAAAGATGCTGACAGCTAATAGTTGGCAAGAAGAGACAGAGGTGGGATTGAGGTTTTTCAGGCTTAGAGAAAGGACCACAAGGAGGAAGGGAGCTGCCTTGGAAGAAGAAGAATGCATAGAAGGAAGGAGGAGAGTTGCCATGGACTAAGGGCCAAGAGAATGGGAACCAGAGGCTGCCCAATTGGGACAAGAGTAGCCCAGATGAAACATAGGAAATAGTAAGTAATATCTTGGTGTTTATTGATAGGAAAGTAGATCCTAACAGCATCAAGGGTAGGTGGCTGCCAGCTCTTGTGATGAACAAGGCATATTTAAGAATAATAAAGGCTGTGTGTGTTTTTTATCTGGAAACATAAGTGGTGTGAGGTGGGGAAGACACCCTGGCTGAGATTTTAAATATTTTTTACTACACTAATCCTTTTAGGTTATGAGTATTGTATGCACACAGATCTATTTTGTCACAAGTAAAAACTGCAACTTTTCAAAAGTAGGGTCATCAATGATTATGTACTTATGGACAAATATATTTAAGAAATTATTTCCTTAAAATTCCTGGTTGCTTTGATGTGGTTTGAATATATACTTCAGTATGACTTCTAGAGACGTATATTTTCATACTTTTTGTTGTGTTAACTAGGTAATTCATCTTTTTGAAATGGTGGTAGATTAAATTCAAACCAGCAAGTTTAAGGTGCAAATCTCTTCTTATTTAGACAGATTTAAACCTACTCGTAGAATGCACAGTGTGCTTTGGTGTCAGAAATCAAGGACCTACATAACACAGAGACTTTAAGAAAGACAGTATTAATAAGATTTCATCTATTCTTAACTTGATCTCTAGGGTTTTGTATACTCAATTAAAACCAAGCATATTATTTTATAGCTGTTGACATGTTGATTTCAATGTTTATGTGAAACAGAAGGTGATAATGATGAATCTTATTTGTCAGGTTGACTGAAACTGGGACTGCTAGTATACCTGCAAGGGGTTTTGTTGACCAGGGTAACTGAAGTAGAAAGACTCATTCCATTCTAAATGTGGATGACACCTTCAGGTGGAAGCCCAATCAAAGTTCTGAGACAAAAAAAAAAAAAAAACAACAACAAAAAAAAAAACACAAACAAAAAACAAAAAAGCTCCTTTCGTTTTGAATGTCACGATACACTCATCTACCCTGTTTCGGGTTCAGTGCACTTTGCTGCTGTATTCCTATGCTAATGTAAGATTCCAGCTGCTCAGGATTCCAATGTTGACTGAAGGCCGGTGGCTTTCAGAAATGCTTTAAGCTCCATGTTAGTTCTGCAGACTCACATAGCCTCTTGGACTGAATATCTAGGGATGGCAGGCTTCTCCAGTGAAAAGACAGTCACTCTCAGACCATCCAAGCTGTATCATGTGAGCCAATCCAAAGAGTTTCCTTTTAATACATCCATCCTGTAGTATCTATCCCTCTGCAGAACTAATAAATAGCAAAGGAACCAGAGTTGTCACCACACAATATTGAAGAAGAACCATGTCTAAGGCTGAACTTCAAGTTTATTGTAAAACTACAGTGAGAAAAAGAACACAGTATTTGAGACAGAGCAGTTAATAAATCAACTGGAGTGAATACAGTACTCAGAACTATACCTACACAAATGATATCAATTTATCTTTGACAAACTAGCAAACGCAATTTATTGAAAAAAAGGACAGATTCTTCAACAATAGAGTTGAAAACACTGGACAGTTCACAAGGAGAATTGAATAAAATCTTATAAACTACAGGAATCACTACCATTCCTAGTAGGACTATTATAGTAGAAGACACTCTAGCAGTTACATACAAAGGTACACATGGCAATTTCACCCCAAGGCACCAATGAGTTGAAAATTTATGCTAACAGAAAATCTGTACATGAATGTGATTTACAGCAATGTTATTTATATTTCTCAACATGGAAAGCAATCAAGATGCCTTTCCACAGATAAATGGATAAGCAAACTGTTGTATACTCAGAAAATAAAATATAATTCACTTTGGTAAAGAGATAAGCTCTCAAGCTATCTAGAATACAAATGAAAAATGACATAGAAAAGTATGTTTAGCTTTTAAATAAAACAGGGTTAGTCTTCAAAACCACAAATGTTTGGTATTAACTATACAATGTCCTGGTGAAGAACGGACAAAAGAATGGAGAGAGCTCATCACTGAATATTAGGGACCCCAATGAAAACAGAGAGATGAGCAGATAAAGCACAGGGTGATTTTGGACAGTGTAGAGAGTCTTTAAGATATTATAAGAGTAGGTGTATGACAACACCCTTGTGATAAATAGCAGGATCAACCTAATGTAGATTACAAACTGCAATGAAAATTAATGAATCCATGTGGGCTCCTAAGTTGCAAGAGGTGAGCCAAATGGCTGGAAAATGTCAATAATAGTTTAAGGTATTCTAAGACAAGAGATTATGTAAGGGCCGTACTTCATGCATAACTTTTCTCTATAAAATCAGTCTACTTTATAAAGCAAGTATTGCTGAACCTCTGTTCTAGTATGGATTTTTAGGATTGTATTTGGGTTGGAACCCCAAAGAATAGTAGTTTTCTTCAATATAACTCCTAGGAATTGTAGTTCTCTTGTCTCTCAACAAACAGTTTGAGAGACAAGTATGATAGCTCATGCTTCCAATGCAGCACTACAGAGGCAGAAGAAGGCAGATCACTATGAGACCAAAATTAGTCTGTTGGACATAATGAGTATCAGGTCAGTCAGAGTTGCACAGGGAGACCTTTTCTCAAGAACAAACAACAACAAGAAAAAACATTTGGGGCAGGAGTTTAGGTCACTGAGAACATTTGCCTAACATGCTTGAAGATTTGGGTTCAAGCATTCATGAAATCAAAGGAAGAAAAAAATACATGTGTAATATTCTATTATTTTTGAATAAAAACATTTATATGAAAAGTGTTATTTTAACTTGTAATGTTTAAAAATAGTAACTCTTACATGAAATACATGAAATCAGAACCCAATGGTTTAAAGATTACAACATACTAATTTATAAAGGAGAAGTATCTAGAAAAATTCCCTTCGTGAAAACCCTCATACCAAAAATTACAATATTTTTCTTCATGGCTGTATATTTGAAATTGACTTCTTAATTTTAAATAACTCTTTAGCTATACTTAGCACATCAATATATGTTTAATATAATGATAGACAAAAGTCATATTGCCTCCCGTTTTTTATGTATTTCTATAATTTTCATGGTTCCTACATGAATTTTGTGTTTAGTCTGAGACCTGAAAATCCAAGCATATTTCTAAGTGTTCTTTCTACTTAAAAATTTATTGTGAAAGTAAAGTCTTTAAGCTTCCTGAATAGCCAATGATGAAAACCAGGCATACTTTTAGTTAACCATTAATCATACCTTAAAATTATCTATCATCTCCATGTCCACTACCCTTTCCTTCTCTAAGTACCATATCTCTTTTGAGAGGATCCCCAACAGCCTCCACAAATCCATTTCCATCCTTCTCATTTCTCACAGCATCACCGTGGCGATGTACATTAAGCTCAGTCAGATAGCATCACACTGTGCTTAGCCCTTCAAAGGCTCCCAGTCAGCAGGATTCCTTTCTCCCCTCTTCTGATGTTACACTGTCCTTTTCCCAGAGAACTTCTGTAACCCAGCAACAGAGTTATCTGTAGCAATGTGTCTGCTCTGATACTACTGTAGGAACTGATCTCACTGGACAAACAAAATGGCATCTGGATTCTAGGTTTGATACCAATTTCTTGGATCACAAAATTACCACCAAGGGGAACCAGAAGTGACATAGAGACTTGGGATTAAGAGATGACAGAGGGGAGAGAGAGAGAGAGAGAGAGAGAGAGAGAGAGAGAGAGAGAAAAGGCAGAGATGTAAGGAAGATGTGGGTGTGAATAGCTTAGATAATACCTAGGCAAAGAGAGGTCAATAATACATTTAGCTTGAGACATAATTTTTCCTCCTTGGCCATCAAAAAACTCATATTTATAAACTTTCCTAAGGTTGAGAGAGGAAACTTGAGATCCTTAGCATATTTATTTACCCCAGGATCATATTTAAAATTTTCCACACCAATCTTTATTTTTTCATTTTTTTATTCTGGGATGAAGATATAACTCAATGGCAGAGTACTTTCTTACTATATTGGAGATTCTGGGTTTGGTCCCAAAAGAGAGATGAGAGGAAGGGAGGGAAGGGGAGGGGAGAAGGAGGAGGTGGAAGGAAGAAAAGAGGAAGAAGAGGAGGAGGAAGTGGGAGGGAGGAGGAGGGAAGGAGTGATTTGTATGTGCAATGACTCCCATAGGCTCATGGGTTGGTCAATAGATGGCTTTGTTAAGGAAGGTTGTGGTCACCATGGAGAGTGGACCCTTGATGATGGAAGTGGGTCCAAAATTATGTCTTATGGGATATAGGAGGAGGCCTTGATATTTTATAGCCCTGTGGTATTTCCTATAGCTTCTGCTGCCCAAGTGCACATTCAGTAGGAAGAGCCAGATACCTGCTCCCAAGCTCCTTTCCTCCCCTGCTGTCCTGCTGCTATGTCTTAGGTAGAATGTCCCTCTTAAACTTTCGAGTTTCTTCCCTTAGACTAGAGTCAAATACTTGGTCACAGCTATAAGAAAATTATCTAAAATAGGAATTAGGATGGCAGGCAGGAAGGAAATAAATTCCATTCTATTCTAGAGAGTGATAAGCCTACTGACTTGAAAAAAAGCACATAGTTCATGCCTTAAGACCAACAGTTAAGACCAACACACTCACCTTTCAAACGGGTACCAGAAGCAAATCATTTGATAACACTGCAACTTCTTTTCTTGCAAACAGTGACCCAGCTCCTAGAGGAATCAGTAAATACTCCATCTATTCGCAGATGTGATTGCTGCAATGCACTTATCCTATAAGTCCATGATTTCTGCAGCCAGAACTGTGGCAAACATGGGACAGATAGCATATTTTGATCTTCCCAGATTCTACAACAGTTGTAACATACTTGTTGCTTCTAAGACCAAATGACATTGATACCAAGAGAAGGAAGCCAAGGGAAGATTTAGAAAAAGCAACTTGCTTGTAAAATGCAAGGAGAGTCTCCCTTAGTTGTAGCAATAGGAAAAAAAATGAGGTCATGTAGCTACAGCCAATCATGATGAGGTTAATGCTGTAGAGGACACTAAACCTTGGTCTGACTAAAAACACTAATATTCCATTCTTTCCTTGACATTTGCCCACAAATCTAGTATGTGAGTCTCTCTTTTGAGGAATCTGTTTCCTTTTGAGTATACAACTGTTCTTTTCTTAAGGGTCTTCTTCTTTCAACTTCCACACTTAAATATAAGCACATGTTATTACTTCTCAATAAAACCCACATTTCTTTAATTAATAACTCATTCCTTTATTTAATAATTCCCTCATTTTGCTTCATTAAAAAAAAAAAAAAACAAGAGAGCTGATAGAAGTAACGTGGGAAGAAAGGTAAAGACACAAATTAGCTTCTCACTGAAGGTAGACATTTACAGTGATGTCCAGGGAATGATGATACCTTAATCTGCTTATTTATGTAGGGTGAATAGAAACTTGCATAACGTAGTAAATTTAAGACAAAAGCATCTTGAAGTTACTCAGAATGTCTCATGTTTGTTGTTGGTGTAGACTGTTTGCATTGATGACTGATCCACCAAGCACAGGCTGGTCAGTCAGTGCTGTTGTATCTACTAGGAGTCCCCATGAGATTTGTTAAGGACATAACTGTCGTCAAGCTCTTTGCCACCACAATACGGCTTCTCTGGCACATGATACAGACAAATGGCTGCATTGGATGAGAGCCTGGCTTGGATTTCAGGACTGGGGCATGGCCAACTCTGGCTAGAATTCATATTTGATCTCATTTTAAAATATGTTTCTGTTATATTCTCCAAATTATGCATAAGTTATTGAAACTGGGTCAAAACTAAAATCATCAGCTAAGTAGAGTTAATAATGCATGACAACTTTGCAATCAGTCCATCCAAGTACAAAGGATTGAAGAAGCCATACTTGGTAGCGGCACAGAAACTGAGGCATAGTCCAGCTCTGTGGAACTGCCCACAAACAATGGATCTGGGGGAAAATGAGTCAAATACTAGATGGGAAACCAACTTCTACACCAGGAGTTCAGGAAAGACTGATATTATAGTCAAGAAGATGGGGCCACTTCATAAGTGTGCCGAAGACGCTTGCGGTTAGCGACGTCTCCACCCAGTAGAATTTGAAGTGTTGTGGTAAAACTATGACTCTTTTAAGACATTGGTCAAGTACATGAAAGCAATAAAGACAGTTGAAAAAGAAATCAAGAGCAACATAGCCAAGAACCAGAATTTACATGCCCTCGTGCATGTGGGCACTTTGCTGCGTCTGTTTGGAGAATATTTTCAAAATACTAGTGAACTGAACTCAAGGCTTTCATTAATAAGAGAGACTTTCCATGACTCAGGGCCAAATACTGATGTAAAAACTTGGAGATTTAACAGAATAACATAGATGGGGGAGAAACTAATCTTCAGTAACTCATTTTACAAGTACCTTTCCTTGCCATCCCCTACCTTGTTCAAAGACTGAAAGTGAAACAAAATTATGGGATGTTTTTGTTACTGAAAAGACAAAAATAAAGATATGTGTCCTATACTAATAAAAATCAGTAGCCTTGCTATAGATTAAAAAATACTGTCTCCACTTGCGTTACTAAATTCAAGGCAAAAACAATATTGAAATTGCTCAGAACATGCTTCAATTAAGACTTCTTATTAAAATCTATGGCCACATATACTTGTGTTTTGTTTTTTAAGCAGCCTCATGTTTTATTCAATGCTTCCTACATTTATAAATTACTTTGAACTGAAATCTAGCAATGAAAAACTCTGCGCACAGTTATTTTACATTTTAATTCAGTTTTTGTAGTTGACAAAATATAAAGCTGTATGCAATTTTAAATATAAAAATATACTATACTACTTAATTGGGTTTATAGCTGTATTTTCCTTTTGGAATATTGCTATTTATCAACAAATCATAATTTGATGGGACACAATTGGATCTTTTGATTTATATATAAGTGTAAAACAATCTATTAAGTCTAGGTAATTAACATAGTTCTCATTTTATTTACTAAATTTTGTGGTTAGACCTTTTAAATTTACAATTATTTCAAAGATAAAAAGTACATTATCATTAAGTATGTCACTTTTCTGTGCAATAGCAAACCCATTGTTTCTATTAGAGACATTTTAAAGCACAAACATCTCCTGAATGAAAAGAAAAAAAAAAGTAGCTGAAGTTACTGTTTGTAATGATCACTCTTCTAGAGAGTCAGGAATACAGTTTAAAACGTTAGTCATTTATCATACAAAGTTCTGTGTTCACTTGAAGGTAACCAAGTAAAGTAAAATTTAAACTCAAAATTCGTGAGACACAGTATGTAAAAGACTGTAAATTAGGCTTTACCTCATGAAAGCCCCGTGGGAAGATAAGTCATTTGAAGGCATGGATCAGTAGAAGTTTGTAACCTGCAGTGAGGTACATTTGGAGTAAGCTTCAGACACACTCTGCCCTTTGCTGCCCAGTTTTGTGTTTTGCTTATCAGTGATGAAGAGGGATGGGGGGGACGACACTTGAGTGCCACCTGTTGCGATACAAATCATCATCCTGTCAGATGCAGAAACATTGTTTCCCAGAATGAGGTATTGCCAGTCCCGTGGGTCTCGTGGGTGCTGGCAAGTGCTGTCTATGGAGCTCTGGAGCTCTAGGCACAGCCGCATGTCCTGCAGTCTTTCATCAGTGCTGCTTTTGTAAAGAAGACTCCATTCCTTACAGCAGTTGACATAGACCACATGTAGGGTTGTGGTCCTGAAGAATAAGAAAATAGGAACATCCATACTGAAAATCCATACTGCTGGTCTGTCAGTGTGGTCAAGGTCAACACATAGTGAGTGAGTGAAAACCTTCACAGGACCACTGTCTTGAATGAGTACTGCAATTGGTATCTGACACTGGACACCAACTACTTCTCAGGGTCCACTTAGGCAGGGGAAGACAGAGGAAGCAGGCAGTGAGGCAGGGCAGGGGCAGGGCAGGGGCAGGCAGTGCGGGCAGGGGCGCAGGGGGGCAGGGAGGCAGGGCAGGCGAGGCAGTGAAGAGGCAGGGCGGGCAGGAGGCGGGGCAGGGCGGCAGGGCAGGCAGGGGCAGGGGCGGGGGCAGCAGGCAGCAGGGCAGGGGCAGGCAGGCAGAGGGGGGGCAGGCGGGCAGGGGCAGGGGCACGGCACGGCAGGGCAGGGCAGGGGCGGGGCAGGGCAGGGGCACGGACGGCACGGCAGGGCACGGAGGTGTCTAGTTTCCTTGACCTCACATAAAGGAGACCCAGCAAAAATCCACACTCACACTTATAATCTACTACAGACTGAAGGGAGCTACGAGAGATGGCAGCCCTGCCTAGTAACCTAGGAAGTTGACTTTGCCTGGTTAAAGTCAATGCTTCCATGAACATCATTTAGAGAATGGAAGAAAAGTTCTTGGCTCTCGACTTTTAAAAAATGTTAATTGTCACATGACCGTACAGCTACATTTTTATCTATTTCCAAAAACAACCTATCACATGTTTACTATGTGAGCAGCTCTGCCCAGCACCACTGACGTGAAAGATCTAAATGTGGCATGCTCTCTGCTTCCGGCTATTCACTACTGAGACAAAAGAGTGTGTTCCTATGAACATGATAGGAACTACTGTGATCTGATAAAGGAGCAAATAAAAGCTGGCGGGCACGCAGGAGGAAGGTGGGAATAATCCTGATGGCAGGGCTGCCTCCCCACGTGCTCAGAACCTATAGGCGTGTTTAAAACACGAACATTGTGCCTACCTTGTGCTGTGTCCATGTTTATGTTCCTCAGTCATTCCTTCTACTCCAAGCATTTAGACATCACTGGACATACACGCACGTTGGGAAGACCACAGAGGAGTGAGTGGTGCAAGAAAATGCCTACTGAGGGTAAATTATAGAAGAAGCGGGGAAGGAGAAGCGATTCTTCTAAAACAAATCCTCCAAATGTGGAGGATTATGCACATATGTGTAGACTGTACATATGCATATGTTCATGCTAGAGAGGTACCTGGGAAGGAGGCATGTTAGTAAGCCAAGTTACTGGGCATTGAGAAAACAGATATAAAAGAAGGTTTTGCAGGAATCAGTTAATTGCAACGTACAGAGGTTTGAGCATGAAAGATTAGTGAGTTTACATGTGCGTCTCTGCCAGCGCCAGGTCTATATTTAAGAGACAATGTGGTGACTGTGGGAAATGGTGGACAGTGTTGAAGAAGTCCTAATGTTTTGTAGCCTGGACTACCTTTGATGGCTATTCTTGGTTGTTAACTTGACTACGCGTGAAATTACCTAAACCCCCAGCAGCTAGCTGAGTATACCTGCGAGGGATTCTCCTTTATCAAATCATTTGAAGTGGGAGATCTACTTTAAATCTGGACCACACCTTCTGGTGGCAGCCTATATAAAGGGCTATACAAATTTCATCCAAGAAGGACGTCTTTGCTCTTTGCCTGCTTGGCCTCACTCTTGCGGACAAGTTCATTTCTTCATTGGTATTACAGCCTACATCTTTGGGACTCTGGCATATACTAAAGACCAGATGAGAAATCCAGGCTCTTGAACTGAACAACTACCCAATCCTTGTACTTTCCATCAGGAGGCAGACATGATTGGAATAGGTGGACTATAACCTGTCAGGCACTGTAATAAATTCCATCTATAATTTCTGTTTCTTCAGAGAACCTTGGCTAATACCACTATTGAGCACATGCAACATCTTAAATGATACATCAGAAAGCATACTTAGATGAAGATGGGATTACGGGACCCACTTAAGACATCCAGACTTTGAGCTGACAGCAGCACACCTATCAAGGATGGGGAATTCTAAGAAGGTTCGAATGCAATGTCTGGGACTCATTTATAACCAGGGGTTAGCTAAAATCCTCAGACATCATAGCTTAACTAAGGAGATACAACCGAGTGAGAAAGGAAACTGCACTTGCTTTGCCACATCCATGGAGTCACCGTAACCATGCGAGTCTGGGAAATTTATAGAGAATGATATTACAACCTGTTCTTAAGATTGCAAAGTTTCTGTAAGGCAAAGGACACCGTCAATAGGACAAAACAGCAACCAACAGATTGGGAAAAGATCTTTACCAATCCTACATCCAATAGAGGGCTAAGATCCAACATACACAAAGAACTCAAGAAATTAGACTCCAGACAACCAAATAACCCTATTTAAAAATGGTGTACAGAGCTAAACAAAGAATTCTCAACTGAGGAAATGCAAATGGCCGAGAAGCACCTAAAGAAATGTTCAGCATCTTAGTCATCAGGGAAATGCAAATCAAAACAACCCTGAGATTCCACCTCACACCAGTCAGAATGACTATGATAAAAATCTCAGGTGATAGTAGATGCTGGTGAGGATGTGGAGAAAAGCGGAACACTCCTCCATTGTTAGTGGGATTGCAAGATGGTGCAACCACTCTGGAAATTAGTCTGGCGGTTCCTCAGAAAACTGGACATAGCATTACCTGAGGACCCGGCTATAGCAGTCCTGGGCATATACCCAGAAGATGCTCCAACATATAACAAAGACATATGCTCCACTATGTTCATAGCAGCCTTATTTAAAATAGCCAGAAGCTGGAAAGAACCCAGATATCCTTCAACAGAGGAATGGATACAGAAAATGTGGTACATTTACACAATGGAGTATACTCAGCTATTAAAAACAATGAATTCGAGAAATTCTTAGGTAAATGGATGGAACTAGGAAATATCATCCCGACTGAGGTAACCCAATCACAAAAGAACACACATGGTATTCACTCACTGATAATTGGATATTAGCCCAGAAGCTTGAAATACTCAAGATTCAACTCACAGACCACATGAAGCTCATGAAGGAGGAAGACCAAGTGTGGGTGCTATGGTCCTTCTTTAGAAGGAGAAACAAAATATTCAAGGGAGCAAATATGGAGACAAAGTGTGGGACAGAAACTGAAGGAGGGGCCATCTGGAGACCATTCCACCTTGATATCTATCCCATGTGCAGTCACCAAAGGTAGACGCTGGTGTGGGTGTGGAAGTGCATGCTGACTGGACCCTGATATAGCTGTCTCTTTAGAAGTCTGCCAGAGTCTGACATATTCAGAGGCGGATGCTCACAGCTAAACATTGAACTGATCATGGGGTTCCCAATGGAGGAATTAGAGAGAAGACTGAAGGAGCTGAAAGGGTTTGTGGGCCCATGGGGAGAGCAATAATAACAACCAACCAGAGCTCCCAAGGTCTAAACCACCAGCCTGGGAGCACATAGGGAGGACCCATGGCCCCAGCTGTATATGTAGGGGAGGATGGCCTAGTTGGGCATAGGTGGGAGAGGAGATCCTTGGTCCCATGAAGGCTGGATGCCCAGTGTGGGGAATTTGAGGGTGGGAGGTGGGAGTGGGGGGTGGGTGGGGCACACTCTTATAGAAGCAGGATGATGAGGGCTAGGATAGGGGGTTCCTGGGCATGGGGCAAATGGGATAAGGGGATAACCTCTGAAATGTAAATAAAATATCCAATAAAAAAAAGATTCTGAAGAGAGGCTCGTGGCCCATGAGAGATATACTATGCATCTGTGAAGGGAGGCAGCACCCAAGGGATCTCAAATAATGATGTCGCCAATGAGAGCTAAGAGTTTTGTTTTCACAAATGCCACACTCCTGTGTATTTCTCTTCCTTCACTAAGTACCATGACACCTCCACTAAGTAACAGGGTACATGGTTGAATAATGCCCATTTGAATAGTTCAAAACAATTATCATATTTGTCACTGCTAACATTATAAAAAAATTGGAACTCTAAAAAGTGAAGTCATTTAGTTAAATAGAAGGAGTCAGCTAGGAATGCCAGATGATTATGCGACTCCCCTGTTATTGTGTCACAGCAAGAGCTTCCAGCTTTGCAGTTTACAACATTCCACCTTCCACATGACCCAATTTACTGGATCTTTAACAAGGGGAAGGATAAGAGATTCATGTTATTTGGCTTCAAACTATGTCATTCAACTTTATCCGTTAAACACTTTCTATGTGTACCTTAAAACACGGTGATGGTTTTCCAATGATACATTTAAAAGTTATTGAGATGAAATAGTCATTATGTTGTAACAGCTCTGTTTTAACTTGCAGCATAATGGGAGAAATCGTTGGCTCAAGGAAGAAGGAGGCATCTTAAGGGATATATGAAGGGCATGCCTAAGTGCCCAGCAATCCCAAATAGGGTTCATCTGGGGTGATGCGTGCTTCTTCAGGAATGGTCATATTGCTTCTCTCTCCCGCTTTTTATAGGTCATTAATGGTGACAGAGTATTTGTGTCTATAAAATAAGAGAATACCAACAATCAGCCCAAGATATGTGCGCGCATTAGGGATTTACTGTATTCCACCCAGACTGTTAGTCCCTGGGAGGCAGACCTCTGGCTTTTGCTGGTACTAGGAATTGGTAGCTCTTCCTGCTTGTGGTCAGACATCCCCTGAGTAGAACAAATGGGGATGACTGAAAACATGTTAGTAACAATGGTCCTGCTAATTTTAGTATTTTTACTACTCTTTTTAACACACAAAAGGAGGGTAATCCCTCAACAGCTGACAGCTTCCCAGTTGATTATGAATATATACTTTTCTTTGTAATGAATGGTACGTATATGTGAATGGTTGACATACATACGTGTGGGTATGTGAGTGTGCAGGCACATACGTAGATCTCTCTCATGTGCAGGATTGAAGTTGACATCAGGTGTCAACTTTATTGACGGAGGCATGGTCCTGCTCTGATCCTGGAGCTCATTGATTTGACTAGTCCACTGTCTAGGATTCCCTATCTCCAACTCCTCAGCAGTGGGATTGCATCCATGTCTGGCTACCCTTTACGTTCTGAGGATACAGAGTTCAGTTCTCACAACTGTGTGGCAAGCACTTCAGCAATGTATAATTTTCCTTAATCCTAATAAGAAACATTTTTAAGTATCTCAGTGGCACATACCGAAGTGTCTAGGATTGCTGTGGAGATCACAACTGGAATCAATTGGTGAACTAAGATGATAAATTATCCTAGGCTGGCTCATGGCATGCTCCAGTACTGCTAATACCATCTGGTGCTGGAGAACTGGAGTAGGGGATTTCCAATTAACCGCAACCTTAAAAACCATCCCATTTCCACAGAGAGTCTCTATCTCCCAGAACTGCTTAGAGAAATCAAGCTGTTGTGGAAACTTGCTTGGTGGGGAAACTATTTTAATGAATTAGCCTTATGACGTGTTTCTTAGATGGGGAAGAAACAAAGAGCTTTGCTAATTCTCAGAGGTGGTATTTTTTTTTTTCTGTCTGAAAACAATCGTTCTCTGTACATTATAATGAGGACTGAGCAGTTTCGTTATTGGAGGAAGCATTTTTTCTAAGAACCTTGTGGGCAGTTCAGTAGCATGATGGTGTGGTAACTCTGATAATCAAACGCGTTTTTCAGGAGGTCTCACACCACAGATACTTTTGGTTGTCAAAGTTACGTAATTAGATGCAACCATTCGAATACAGTTGCCAATTAATACTTCATGTCTCTAGTCTTTATTCCATACTTTTTACACTTTACAATGTATATACAATTTGCACGATATCTTCTGATTTTTACCCATCCTCCCTCAGCAATCATCTTCAATATTAACAACATAATGTATGTGGATACCATATTCCACATGTAATTTTCTATATCATTTCTGAGATATAGTATCACAACCCACAGCATTTGTTTAGTATTTTGAAATATTCTTGGTTTATCTTGTGTGTATGAAATTCTCAAAAAAATTAATTAAATACAATTTTAAAAAGAGATATTACTTCTTAGGACAGTATAGTTCATGATTTCTGTGAATTAGTTCACTAAGTTCTTCAGATGCTACTATAATATAACAATTCCACTTATGTAGTATTAAGCAAAGACAACCAACTCTAAATATGGTTTTGTGTGTGTGTGTGTGTGTGTGTGTGTGTCTAGAGGTCAATGCCTTCCTCAACTGTGCTCCACCTTTTGACACTGAGTCTGGAGCCCAGTGACTCAGTTAGAACAGTTTAAAGTTTGGCTTTATCATCCAGTAAGTTGATAATTTTTTGAATGTTTTCTAAAAATAAAGATACTTTTAATTAAAAATTATATTTATTTAGTGCACGTTTGTGCATGCACATGTGTATGTGTGTGTGTGTGCACACACGTGTGCTCACGTGTGCACGCATGCACAAGTAAGTGTCATGATACATGTGGAAATCCCAGAATAATTAACAGAGTCAATTCTTTTTCCCCCTGTTGATTCTGGGGATCCAACTCAATAGGTCAGACTTGGTGGCAAGTGCCATTACCGGCTGAGCCATCTCACATCTCTGAGATTTGTTTCACTGTGGTACTTAAAGTTCAGTTGACATTATTAGAGTTTTTTTGATTTCTAATTATTCTCCCACAACGTAGTGGATCATTTTCCTTTTCCTCAGCAATTTGTGATAATTCTTGTGAGATAACTACTTTCTGGATACATCAGTACCTATTTCTGGCTAATAAAAATATTCTTCTTAAAAACTATTCTTCTGCAAATGTCTTGGAGGACTCAGTCTTCTCAGGACCTTCTTTCTCATTTTCATATGTTTGCATTTCTTTCTCAAGGTCTCTGACATACTTCAGAAATATTTGGTTACATTATTAAAAAGAGGCTTTTGAAGTTTCTATTATCATTGCAATAAACCTGTCAAATCATGGAGAAATATATACAGTGAGTGTCAGATCTTTTAGTTCATTCTCAGGTCAGGTAGAAAAATCTTATTAAAACAAATGCAATATATTTTATGTAAGTTTGCTACGTAAATGCTCTCCATTTTATATATTTAAAAATAATAAAAAATTACAATTCTAATTTACCAGCATTCTATGAATTACAGTTTTTTTCAGTTGACTCATTGTTTTATCTAAAAAATGCAAGTAATATAACAGAAGCGATGTTATATCTAACTGTTCAAATGATAATGGCTCCTTCATATTTTGCTTACTGTCATGGCCAGAAATTTCAAAGCAATTTCAATAATTTAATGACATCACACTATTCCTATTTTTATTATCACATACAAGTGTATGTGTATGTGTTTGTGTGTGTGTGTACACTATACAAGTTTGTGTGTGAGGGTGTATGTATGTGGAGTTACAGCTAGAGATTAGTAGATAACCTAGAGGAGCAGTTCCCAACCTGTGGGTCACAACTCCTTGGAATCTGAATGACCCTTTCACGGGGGTCACCTAATAAATACCACCAGAATACACAGATATTTACATTATGATTCATAACCTTAGCAAAATTGTAGTTAGGAAGTAGCAACAGAAATAATTTTATGATTGGGAGTCACCACAGCATGAGCAGCCATATTAAAGGGTCGTAGCATTGGGAAGTTTGAGGACCACTGCCCTAGAGTATTGTTTCCTGGGCACTGTCCACCTTTCTTTTTTGAGACAACTTCTCAATGTCCTAAAACTCATCAGGTAAGCTAGGCTGGCTGGTCAGCTAGCTCCAGGGATCGCCCTGTCTCTGCTTCCTCAGAGCTGTGATTATAACTTTGTACTGCCACTGTGAATTCTGTAGACAGAACTCAGGCCATGAGCTCATTAGTGCATAGGTAAGTCATAATTGCTTATCTTTAGTACAGATTGAAATTAGGGTAATTCTGCCTCTTGATTTCAAATTATAAGAAGTGTGTGGTCACAGTCTCTGTGGTAGTGTTACACCATCTTAACTGCATGTCTGCTCATCTGACACAAAGCACTTATTGCAGAGCACCAGCGGGGGGTTAGTTTGATTTAAACTTTCCCACCTTCCCAAAAACCCCTTTTAGGACTTAAAAGGGGGTAAAGATCATTTAAAAGTTAAAATGATTCTTTTATTTTTTTAAAACACTTTTATTGATAAAAAGGGGATTTCGTTCCAAGAACATTTAAGTTTTTGAAAAAAATGCTTAGTGCACTTGAATAGTATGGGGAAATTTTTTCTAAAGGAAGAAGGGCTCTTTTTTAAAGGGTTAAGGCCCCCAAATAAAATTTTGGGTTTTTGGGGAGGTCCTTCGGGAAGGTATTCCCCTTTTGGGTTTTATACCCAAAATGTGCGAGATTGGTTTTTAAAAAAAAGTACCCTTTCACCCAAAAATTTTTCCGATTAAAATTTTGATTAAAATGTTAGCCCCTGGGGGCAATTGGGGGTTTTTTTAAAACAAAAGGTATCCCTCCGGGCGACACCCCCGGGTTAGAAAAATTGATAAAAAATTTTGTAAAATGGTTGTAATTTGTATTTTTTCCCTTTTAAACCCAAAAAAAAGGGGTAATTCACAGTGCACTTATTGAAAGTTTCTTTTTTTGAATAAGGGGTTATATTAGTGGTTTTTACCCCCTTATGGGGTGCACCATGGTCTCTCCTTCGGTTGAGTTACTAGTTCATTTTTACAAAGGGGGGCCGGCCGACCTAGAAATTATTTCTATCCCTTAGGACCCTTTCCCCAAACCTCCGGTGGATTGTTGGGGTTTACTTTCTTTGGGAATAAGGTTTTTTCTAACTGTTGGCCATTCGAAATTTAAAATTTTCCAACCAAAAAGAAACTTTTTAAGACAAAACCATACCAATTCGGGGGGTTTGCTTAACCCAAAAGAATCTTGGGAAAAAGGGTTTTTACTGGCTGGACATTATATGCTAATAATCTGGGTGGGAAGGAAGGGTTTTTCCAATTCCCGATTAAAAATTTTTTTCCAAAAGTCTCTTCCCCCAGAAACTGCTTAGAGAACAGTTTTAAACCTGGGGGGAAACTTTTTAATGTTACCTTTATACGGTTTTTGGGGGGGGAAAAACAAGTTTTTTTGTTTTAAAAGGGGTGTTTTTTTTTTTTCTTCGAAACACTTTCTCTGTCATTATTTACTACTTTCTTATGGAAAACTTTTTTTCAAGAATTTTGGGGGTTACATTTTGGAACCTAAAATAACCTTTTTTGGATTCCAACCCCACAGTATTTTTTTAAATTCGAATTAGATCAAACAAACATTGTTTTTAAATTATTCTTTGTTTTTTTTAATTTTTAATTTAAAATTTAAAATTACAATTTAAAAATTTTATTTTTTCCCATTCCCTGAATTTTTAAAATATTAAAAACTAAGTTTTCAGTGCGGTTTTTTTTTTTTTTTGGTTTTGGGGCAATAAAATGTTTTCCCCCGTGCTTTTTTTTGGGGGGGCCCCATGCTCTTTTAACTTTTAAATTTGGCTTTATCACCAGTGGGGAATTTTTTTTTTAATTTTTTAAAAATAAAATTTTTTTTAAAAAAAATTATTTTTTTTGGGAATTTTTAGAATTTAGGTGGGTTTGGCACCACGTTTTTAGTGGGGCCCCCCTGCCAGTGTGCAGATCAGTAATCCCGATAATTAACAGAATTTTTCCCCCTTTTATTCTTCCCCTAATGGTCAACTTTGGCATCTTGGGCACCATTACCCTGAGTTTTTTCCTTGGATTGGGTTTCATTTACTTTTAAAGTTTTTTGCAAATGTTTGGAGGACTCAGTCTTCTAGGACCTTTCTTTCTCTTTTCATATGTTTGATTTTTTCTCCAAGTCTTGACATACTTCAGAAATATTGGTTAATTATTAAAAGGGCTTTTGAAGTTTCTATATCATTGCAATAAACCTGTCAAATCATGGAGAAATATATACAGTGAGTCAGATCTTTAGTTCATTCTCAGGTCAGGTAGAAAAATCTTTTAAAACAAATGCAATATATTTTATGTAAGTTTGCTACGTAAATGCTCTCCATTTTATATATTTAAAAATAATAAAAAAATTACAATTCTAATTTACCAGCATTCTATGAATTACAGTTTTTTTTCAGTTGACTCATTGTTTTATCTAAAAAATGCAAGTAATATAACAGAAGCGATGTTATATCTAACTGTTCAAATGATAATGGCTCCTTCATATTTTGCTTACTGTCATGGCCAGAAATTTCAAAGCAATTTCAAATAATTTAATGACATCACACTATTCCTATTTTTATTATCACATACAAGTGTATGTGTATGTGTTTGTGTGTGTGTGTACACTATACAGTTTGTGTGTGAGGGTGTATGTATGTGGAGTTACAGCTAGAGATTAGTAGATAACCTAGAGGAGCATTCCCAACCTGTGGGTCACAACTCCTTGGAATCTGAATGACCCTTTCACGGGGGTCACCTAAAAATACCACCAGAATACACAGATATTTACATTATGATTCATAACCTTAGCAAAATTGTAGTTAGGAAGTAGCAACAGAAATAATTTTATGATTGGGAGTCACCACAGCATGAGCAGCCATATTAAAGGGTCGTAGCATTGGGAAGTTTGAGGACCACTGCCCTAGAGTAATGTTTCCTGGGCACTGTCCACCTTTCTTTTTGAGACAACTTCTCAATGTCCTAAAACTCATCAGGTAAGCTAGGCTGGCTGGTCAGCTAGCTCCAGGATCGCCCTGTCTCTGCTTCCTCAGAGCTGTGATTATAACTTTGTACTGCCACTGTGAATTCTGTAGACAGAACTCAGGCCATGAGCTCATTAGTGCATAGGTAAGTCATAATTGCTTATCTTTAGTACAGATTGAAATTAGGGTAATTCTGCCTCTTGATTTCAAATTATAAGAAGGTGTGTGGTCACAGTCTCTGTGGTAGTGTTACACCATCTTAACTGCATGTCTGCTCATCTGACACAAAGCACTTATTGCAGAGCACCAGCGGGAGGGATGGAATTCATTAAGCTTGAAGGTCTCAGACAAATAATTAGGGCTGTCTCATTATCTTCACAACTTCACGACGTGCATTTGCTCTGACACATTCCTCTATTAGCTTTACAGTATGATTTGACTATGAAAGACAGACCATATCCTGTAGAAAGTCAAATTCTAGTTAAAACTGATATGTTAAGAACAACACATTTGACAGCCTAGAAGATATTAGAAAATACTAACTGTGTATAAAAATAAAAGGAAGTACAGTTTTGTACTTAATGATGAATGCTTGAATTGAATTATATATTTGTTTATGTATCACTCTCTCTGTTTGCAATGATAATAATTAAGGAGTCCATGGATTTGAGAAGGAGGAAGGGAGATTGGAACGTCTCAAGGGAGAAGGAACTGATATACAGTAATGCATATCTATGAAATTAAAAAGTAAAGTAAAAATGTTAACTGTGATTACACTAAAGCAAATAAACAAACAACCCACCATGACACTGATGTGTGCCAACAGCCAGTCTCGAATTTCGGTAGGACTCAGGGCTTTAACCTCCCCAAGGGCACAAAGTTTGCACCTAGCAGTTGAAAGCACAGTTTTCGTAAGGAAGTTACCAATTGAGTTACCTGATACAAAATTAGGCCAAACCTTTGGGGATAGCCCTCTAATATCTCAAATGAAGAAACAAAAGTAACTGTGTGGGTATCCATTTTCCAGCTCCAGATGTAAATCCACTAAATCTCTCAGATGTCAAGACAATGTATTAGATGTGTCGCAGTAGGCTGGAACCCTGGAACAGATGGACATCACTGAGTTGTATTGTAACTTTCCAGCTGAAAAATCCTAAAATGTAGCACAAAATGTAGCACTCAGATCAATGAAATGTAACAAGACCACAGCAACACCAGTAGGGAAAAACCACAGCTATATGTACACTGTAGATAATGTCTAGTGCTCTGATCTAACTCTTCTATACCAAACAAACATTTGATAGAAAGATAATCATGCAAATAATGTTACATTATAGGAGGTACGTATGAATACTGGTAGATTTCTATCTCCAAATTGGTCTTCAAGTCATTCTATTAAATTATTAAATCATTATGAAAGGGCATTATCTTTAAAAATATTGGTTTATTCATGATGCACATTGCATGCTGGTGCCAGAGGAGGCCAGAAGAGGCGTGGGATCCCCCAGAGCTGGAATAAAAGCAGCTGTGAACTATGGTGCTAGGAAATGAACTTTTGTTCTCTGGATGAGCAGCAAGGACTCAACAGGTTTTTGTTGTTGTTGTAGTTGTTATTGTTGTTTGGTTGGTTTTGTTCTTTGTTTGTTTGTTTGTTTTTTCTGGAGTGACATTGCAGCTATTTTAATGCACAAATCCAACATAAAATTCTTTTTGGTTGCAACAATGCATCCCTGAAACACCCATGAAATACTCATGTTTTGGGTTCCAGGTCTAACTTAGTATCAGAATACATGCACAATATGCTCAAAGCTGTGTTCTGTCCCCAGCATTCAGCAACTCAATTTCTAAGAACACAAATTTATCATAAGGGAATAGATTTAATGCGCAGAATTTGACTCTATTTCTTAGGCCCTTAAAATAGAAATTGTAATCAAACTATCATTGAAAATATGTCTGTTTGTCACACCTTTTCTAAATTGTGTATTTTTATTTGTTTTCTGTTTCCATTGGCATAGATTCATTGCATGTGGCTTTGGGATAGTTACACAAGCACACTTTTATACAAAAATGTGACGAACTATGGGAATATTTGACCTGTTACACCATACTTCCCATGAGCTTTTATTTACTTCAATATATTTTAAAGCTATTAGGTTTCTTAAAGTTTAGAAACCTCTATGGATTATAAAATTTAATGGCATTCTACTCGTCATTCAGCAAATCCAGAAAATAAACAAATAAACACACCCTTTCTCCTCCCTTCAAACATGTATTCCATCTATTCAGTAGGAGGTTCTGAAGTACTTAATCAAGATCAAAAAGTTCTCAGGCTAGCATTTACAGAATCATGCACATCTAAACACAATGTCCTCCACGTTGAGTGGTGAGCTTGAGTGTACACAGATACTTGAGCACAGAGTAAGGCTACCACAGAACACAAGGAGGACAGAAAATGCTAAGAGGAGACAGCTGAGCTAATGCTTTACTTCCTTCTCTGAAATTACCCCTGGTTTTGTGCTCACAAGCACAAGAAGCTTTGGATTCGCCAATATTTCTAGACTGACTGTCAAACATCACACAGTCAGTAATTAGAAATCTAATCGACTCTGACCTTCATAATCAAAACAGGAAGTAACAAAAGCCTATTCATTATGCATCTCTTCCCACAATACTCTGCTCTGTTCAATAGCTGTAGCTCATTCAGCTGTCTGTGCATAATAGTGTCAGTGAAACAAGTTGCACAGGTGGTAAGAAGAATACTTTTCTAAACAACTTTTTTTTCTTAAATGGCAATATTAGCATTCTCAAAAGCACAACAGATTGCTCTGCATCCTATAAAACCAGGACAAGCAAGGATATGGTTCTCTTCACTCCCCAGAAATCTCGAAGGCGGGACCCTTTCCAAGATAACTCTATGAGCAAGAGGGAATTTTCCCAAGGAACATTTAAATTACTATTAATTCACTTCCATTTTTTTTTTTTACAATGATTATAAAACATTTATAAGGCTAGCTGTATCTAGCAATTTTAACTGACAGGGTTGTTTTATCTACCGCTGCACATCGCTTTAAAAGTATCCCTCCCCCTCTCCAGCAATTCCACAACGGAAAACCCAGGCAAAGTGTTTTATTCTTGCTTAACCTTGAAAGATATATGATGTACTCAATGGACGATCTATTACTTAATTAGTTTTAAGAGATTTGACATCAAACAGGAACACATTTGAAATATCAATGAAGCAAAAGCTGAAAGGGATTCAATTTAGAATTGCAAAGGAAACGCTGTTGTTCTATCAAGGTCAAACTCAGCCTCTCGCTTCAAGTCCTCTCAAAAGACACATACACATGGGGGTATGTAGTGGTGGTAATGGTAGTTGAGCATTTCCCTATCTCTTTATTATTTCTTATTATCGCTTATAATTTATTTGAAAACATGTAGGGTTTTTTTTAAATCATGGTGCTTATTTTAGCTTTCTTTTTTGAGATAGGATATGCGCAGGCTGACCTCAACCTGGAGATCCTCGAGATCCTTTTGTCTTATCCTCTCAAAATATGGGATGACGTGTATGTATCATCATTACGTTAATTTATTTTGAAGTTTAGCCCAACTCTTTTTCCCCCCAAAACATGTTAGCTATCTGCCTAACATAGGGATTTTGAAACCTGTTTCCATATCACGAACTGCCCCCAACTCCCTCCAGGAAGGCTGATGGATATTAAGGAAAGATTCTTTGGAAAACAAATGAACATGGCCTTGTAAGATTTGAAAAGTTTTTGAGAAACATGAATGATAGAAAATATGTTACATACCCTCCATAAGCCTACAACAGACACAACACACACACACACACACACACACACACACAAAGAAACTAGATAAAAAGCATGTTGGAATTCCAGAGAGATGATACGTATCTATGTAAGTCTATAGCATACTGAACAACTGCCAGGATAGATGATGGGAACACTGTGAATAACCTGTAAGCTCATTCATGTACCTATACCTCTACCTAATATACATATACACATACACATAGATACCCATATAGACACACACATAGATACACATATGGATATACATATGGATATACATATAGATACACACACACAATACATATACATATCACCAGATACTTTGTATTTGTTTTTCCTTTTAGTACATGTAATATGTATAATAGTGGTCACTATCTACAAGCAGCCACTTAAACTTCAGGTAAAACAAAGACAAATAAAGTTACTCAGTTGCACCTTTTAAGTGCTCTGTAGCCACCAGAGACTAATGGCTACAGTACTTGACTAAGGAGATATAGACTGTCCCAATATCACTGAAAATGCCAATAAACTGTGTTGCTTCTAATATAGATGAGCAACATCCAACTGCTCATTATAAAGCAATAGCCTGGTTGGTGGAGATTATTCTTGGTTGGTTAAAAAAGCTAATTTACAGCATGTAATGACTTGCATGGAGGTAAGTAGGAATATCCAGTCCTACCCCTGGGGCCCAAGCAAAAAGCAATCATGTAGACTGCACCATGACACCTCAACGGCTTGACTAGGCATAAAAGAGAACGCCTATTTAACCTATCACATGGAAAAGGGCAAGTTCCCTGCTGTAGACTTCATATGGGAAGAATCCAGATGAGTGGCACCTTCACTGGGAGACATGAGAGGGAACTTTGGGGGCTGAAGAAGAGGTGCCTTTACCTGTCAAGTTTGAGACTTTGGCCTGAGACTTCTAGGTGTTTGGGTCAGGAGGTCTCAAAAGTAATTTCTAGTCAGAACTTTTTCTTCTGCAGTTGATTTCCTGTCTCAACCGCCCTGACACACATTGTAAGATCATCATTTCTATAGCCTTGAAACCATATCAAACAGAAAGGGAGTCATAAGGTCCAGGCTGTTGAAAAGGATGACTTAGCCTGAGTCCCAGGATTCTGAACTCCATTTTTGCTATTCACAAAGTATCAGTACAACAGAATTATACAAGCCAAGAGTACAAGCAAGTGTCTACTGCTTCATCATGTCACCTAGCTCCTAATGTCTGAGGGTCAGTGACATCCCGCCTCAGACAATGAACAACTCCTCAGTTTAGAGAAAGGAAATTATGGCTTCTAGTCTTCAAAATATATCTGTCTGGAATAGCTTGCATAAGCATGAAAGTGTTTAACAGAAAATTCTTTTATACCGTGGTTAATGGCACTTCTTAATTCCCTCCCATCTCCTCCCACTATCTTTATTCTTTTTCTCCATCCCATTGAGTCCTCCCTTTGACAATTCTCCAGTTACTAGCATCCTAACTTATGCTTTGTCATTTTCTATTGATCACAAAGAAAACAGATGCACTCCAGTTCTAGGTTGACAGCTGTCTCCATTCATATCTATCAACTTCCTGTTTGTTTCATAGGACATCATCCTTACTAACTACTTAGTTTACAAATGGAAAGTCACAGAAGGAGGAAATAGAAGAAAGCAAGAAAGAGATAGAAGGGAACACCAATGATTGCTGATAAAGAGCTTAGATGAGTTTGTTTGGGTTGGGACTTAAATTGCTATGTTTAAATATTCACCTCAGAGAGTCAGGAAAGATAAAAAAAAAATGAATGGAAAGGCTGATGACGAAGTTTCCTAAGAGGCTAGAGTGGATGGCATGAAAGATGGAGATGCTGGCTGACCCCCATGTGGCGGAAGGGCTATGGCAGGAGCTAAGTAAAGCAACACTGTGCACCAGGGAGGAGAAATCACTCAAAGGGAATCCCATAGGCTGCAAAGGATCCACACAGTCACCGAGTTTTCCTGTAGTCATCTTTAGCTTGACTTCCTAGTCACTTAACTCCACGTAAGGCCTCACTGCTGATGCGCTTGGGAGGAGACAAAGTTGGGTTTACGGTCTGAACACTCTTTTCTTCTCAATGGGACACTTTTACCATTACTTACACTTTTACCTCTGCTTATCTTTCACCTAGCATTCTTTGTATTTTAGACCTAAACCTGGGATTTGTATTTGTTTTTGAATATGCTTGTATCAGTTTGAATGCTTGCTTTGAGTTACTAAGCTTTCCCTTTTAAATCACTGACGTGCCTCAAATGGTCAGTTGTCTACTGAAATCACACACACAGTATTTGAAAACAACAAACATGCTACCACTTCTAAATGATGAGTCCAGATTTACATGTCATTTTAAGGACCTGTGCCCTTTCATGACCCCAAGGACCCTCATCTGTAAAGTGTTTTTCATTTTCAGTGAAAGGCTAACTACATAGAGAAACTTTCTATGCAATAAATTTTAAGGGGAAAAATTGCCCTGTTTATTCTTAATACAAAAATAAGAAACAAAGATAAAATCTGCATGGTTATGATTTCCTGGACAGGTTGTTCACACCTTATGAGCAAGCTCTTTCAGAAGTTCACTTGTAAATTGTGTATTTTGGAACATAATTTCCATAAAAATATTATAAATTATAATTGGGTTTCCAGGACAGCTCATAAAAGCAAATTTAATATACGATATACTTGAAATACCATGCATTTGCATGAAATAATAGAAAGTAGCAAATGTAACCCCTGATCTGTTTTCCTTTTACATTGACACTGTGGGAGCTTATGCAAAACCTGGTGGCTTGCCTAATCCATTGTTCAGGACCGAGCCATGGGTGAAGCTGGACATTTATTTTGGTCTATTTCAATATGCTAGAGACCTTTCACTGCATTCTGGATGAAAGAGAGTAGTCTTGGGGGGGCATCTAATTGTAGCCTCAGGGCACTGGATCAGAAACAGATGGTTAAATAGCTCTTGAGCCAAGGGATGAATTTTGTTTTCCTCTACTATAGGACTTCAGATAATCAAGATGTCCCTCTCTCTGACTAAAACTAAGAGGCAGACAGTTGGATGGAGAAAAATAAAAAAAACAGAAAAGAATTTTGAGAGAGCTAGAGAATGAGAGCTTTGGCCAGGCGGCAACCATCTATCCATGAACTCAAGGGGAAGCTAAAATGGCAGCTAAAATAGGCACCAAATTCATTACCTGCAGAAAAGTAGAGAGACAGCACCCCTGTGACCCTAGCAACAATTACTGGCAATTAAGTTGCTAGGCAATGGAAGAGATGACATGAACTATTCTCAGGTAAGGAGGAAACAGTTGCTCTCTCTATCCCAGGGAAGAGGAGGAAGTATTAAGCCAACAATCTGGTGCTGAGGATGTAGCTCAACAGAGGATAAGGTGGAGCTCCCTTTATCTACAGCATCAGTGATGCAGGAGACTAGCCCCTCCCTGTGCTGTGTGAGAGATACAGGATTAGGTTCTTAGTACTGCTGAGTCATTAGAATTAGCCCAGGATCTGCCAAGAAGCAAGACTAGGAGTCACAGAAAGAGACCAATGCAGGCAAACCAAATTTAAGCTTGCCAGAAGATGAATGTCATAAGGACAAATACCATATCTCACCTGTGAGACACACCCCCATACAAGTCAGAATGTTGTTCAATTCTGTCGAGGGTGGGACCAGCTAAGACACCTTGAGTAGTGCTGAAAAGCACTTTCTTTAATAATTCTCCCAAGCTGAGTAATTGAGATTTATACAGCTATTGGCTGTTTAATTCTATATTTATTTAATAAAATAAAAAATTTGCCTGTATTATATTTAAATGTATTTGAGATCAAAGCTTTAAATCAAATTTAAATCCTTTCTGGAAAGTCAAAATACATATACGTAAATACATTATAAAAGAGGACACTATATTCATTAACATTTAAAAACTGAAATATAATTTGTAAAGTATAAGTTATCATGCAAAACTTTTATGATCATATACACATATGATCTGTTAGGAATGAAAACGATATAATGATGGATAAGAAAGATAACAGCTCTGGCCTTGTTGGAAAAGAAAGCCTAGCACAGATGAGAGGAGAACAGAGAGAGGCCATCTATTCTGAGATTGGCAGTGATAGGATGAGTGGATGTTGCTACAAAATCACTCAGAGGATGAGGAGAAGTTTCTATGGAAAGCCAATTTCTAACGGACCTGATACCTAGAGCCTGGGCCAAGCCATGTAGAGGAGTGGTAGGGGTGGTGGGGCAATGGTTAGGGATGTAAGTGTGCTGGGAGGGTTTGGGAGAAAATTGTCTGTGGTTAAAAATGTGAAAGGAGACAGATACTTACACCCAACCAATGGACTGAAGCTGGGGACCTCTGCAGCTGAATTAGGGAAAGGCTTGAAGAAGCCAAGGAGGAGGGCGACCCCCATAGGAAGACCAACCAGGCAGCATACACCAGCTGATATAAGGCCCTGGACACATACACAGCAGAGGACTGCCTGGGGTGGCCTCAGTGGGAGAAGACACATCTAACCCTCCAGAGACTTGAGGCCCTGGGGAGTGGGGACACCTGGCAGTGGGAGGGGAAATCTTCTTGGAGACAAGGGGGAGGAGAAGAGGAATAGGAGAGGAATTGTGGGAGGGAGGACCTGGGGTGGGCAATGACTGGATTGTGAAAAAATAAAATAAAAAAAAAAAGTGAGCGGAGAAACTCAGCCTGCTTTTTCTTCTAGATGCTTCAGACTTGACAGTGCTACAGCCCTTCCGCTATAAAGCACCATGAAGAAGGGCTGAGCCCAGACCATCACAAAGAGGCCAATTTGAAGACAGGATAGAACATACATGTTTTTTTATTTCACTTTTATTTAATTTTTAATTTTTTTTTAAAGCTCTGAACTTTTTTGTTGTAAGGAAATAGCTTCATCATCACTGTTGTCACTGTTTAAAAACAGTTTTGGGAAACATATTCTGTTTGTTATTATGGAAAATGTAATGATCAAAAAAACCACACAAGCTAGAAATAGAAATGAGGAAAGCAGAACAGCCCCATGAACCCATGCACAGGGAGAATGTTATCCTCTACCCCCTCGGCAGCTAATCGTGAAGGCACTGCAGTTACTGTGGTTTCGAATACAGACGGAGAGGAGAACGTGTATCGGATCCAGATCAAGTCAACCAATCAAGAAACATTGTGGTCACAGAGGTGAGTTCATGCATCCCTTGCAGTGTCAGGAGAGATAATAGAGAGTTGTGGACAGGAGCAGAGAGCAGCGCAGTGCTGGCGGAAACATAGACCCTGAAGATCCAAAGTGTAAGACGATGTCTGGCTTGCAAGAGCTCACTGCTCAGCAGTGTTAGAGAGAAGAAACCTTCACCCCGATGGGTGAGTGCAAAATGGCCACTCAGCTACTGGCACTACAGTCTCTGAGAGGTCATGTCAGTGCCTGAGACGATCAGAAGAAGGACACACAATATTTCATCTGGATAACTCCGAGCCTCCTACTTACTCCACAATTCATTGCAATTTTACTATACCTCGGCTCAATTTATACTTCTCTTTTGGACGGTTCAGAAGCTCTTGAAATGATGAAAGTAGACCTGATTCTGCTTAATTCAATGACCTCGGGCCTTAAAATTCAGTTCGTGGAAAACCTTTTCTTAGATCCAGGAAGTGGTTAATGGTGCTCTCATGGGTCACATGGCCTGTCCCACGTCACAGTTCGTTTGTAAGACTTTTTTAGTTTGTTGAGTATCCGTCTGTCTTTCACGAGTAACCCAAACGCTTCACTTTCCTGTGAATGGTAATTACCAAGTAGTAGGTGGGTTTCGGATAGATACTTAAAGAATAAGCATATGGCAATGATCAGAAACATTAGATTCGAAATGAAGTGTGACAGGCGACATACGGGGATGCCAGGATGTAGCCGACACAGTGTGACTAAGCATCTTTCTTTGCATAAACCAATAGCACAATACTGTTGATTGGAAAAGTGACTGAAGTGTTATCATTAAACCCCTATATGTGTGGTTAGTGAAAGGTAACTCCAGTGGACCAGAGTTTTCTCATAATTTTCACTGCTGTGTCTGATACAATTTTAACTGCACAAGAAGTATCCTCCCAGGACAGTGAGCAAGAGAAATAATAAATGTTGCAGATTATTTTTAATGATATGACAGCCTATCAGAGAATCAACATAAAATTCCAGAGCTGAGTGAACAAGGTTTTTATTTATTAATTTACTTATTTATATTTGTTTGTTTTCAAACAAACAGTGGTTTTCAGATAGAAAGCAGATATATCGCTCCTGGGATTTAGAAATTGCCTTGTTCATTATATCTGAGCTGGATCTGTGGATCTATTTCCTGATGTATAAACAAACCTTCTGTTTGAGTTCAGCACTTTTATCTACATCTAACGTAACCAAACAGCTCAGAGAGCTTGGTGGTCCAGATGGGACAGCTCTAGGCACTGAGGACAGCGGTCTCAGCAGTGGTTCTAGGGAGAGATAGGATCCAACCTGAAGTTACAAGATATTGTTATCTTAATCAACCTGTAAGAATTTAATTTTGAAGTTAGAGGTAGAAATTCCTTTCCCTTACCTCCATACCGAGGTGTGAGGATGGAGCCACAATCACAGAACAGTCACCTGACAAACCTCATGGATTTTCTAAGTTGTGGTGACAGGCACCTTCAGGTAGCTGGGGCCTTATGCCAAGAGATGAGCTTTAATGGCATCAGTCATAAGCAGCTTGTAATGAATGATAAACATCTGCTCTTTACAATAAGTACAAAATAACAGAATGGACCATTTGAGAAAGGCATGATGCATGTGATTGACAGGGAATAGCTTTGTGTTAGCTTTTGCTATTATTCAATGTCAGGATTATCAAAGAAATTGTTCAGTTTTAATTTTTGGTAGTTTCTTAGTTAGAATTCTACTGCTGTGAACAGACGGATGACCAAGCAACTCTTATGAGGACAACATTTAATTGGGGCTGGCTTACAGGTTCAGAGTTCAGTCCATTATCATCAAGGTGGGAGCATGGCAGCATCCAGGCAGGCAAGTGCAGGAGGAACTGAGAGTTCTACATCTTCATCTGAAGGCTGCTAAAGAAGACTGACTTCCATGAAGCTAAGGGGAGGGTATCAAAACCCATCCCTACAGTGACACACTTCCTCTAACAAGGCAACAAGGCTCACACCTCCTAATAGTGGTGGGCCAAGCATATTCAAATCAACATAGGTAGGTTCTTCCTTTTAAGTCTGGGAAACATTAGACTGTTTTTTCCTCAAGTGGTAGACTATGAGATGGGTTGATACTCCTCTGAAGGTCATTGAGAGCTCTGTCCTTTGATGTGTTTTCCTCATGGAATATGCTTGATCACCTCGGCAGAATTCGCAGAGACAGTCAGAATCCTATTGGAAGGTCTAGAAGGAAGTCAGCATGCCACACATTTCACCCAGAAACAACAGCAATCATATTACATGCCTCTCCAGAGAAAACAAAGATCAAGGTGTTCAGATAAGTATGAGACAGTAGCCTTGGTAATCTGACTGACTCAGTGTAGGCGAGTGAGAGGATGCTAGCATAAGTCCTTGAAACTAATGATGCTTTCCTGAGTTCAGGTTTTCCTTCATTGCAAGCAGCATTCCTTCCAAGCTCATCCCCCAATTCAAGTCTCTTGTCCTGACAAGAGACTTTACATCTGTAAAATCGGTGCCTAGCGTAGGTTTCTAAAGCCGTTCTCATTTACCACACTGTGTATGAGCCGATTGCTTCCTGAGTATTTCTTCATTAATTAATGGAGATAGTCCTAGTATGGAAACATTTTCTCTGCAGCATTATAATCTGCACAGGTTAAATTGTACTTCTCTGAGCTATTACAGAAAGGCGGGCAGGCAGACACTGTGCTGCTTTTCATGCCAGCTCTAGCAGGAAAGGGCAGGGGACACTGTGTCATGGAAATGATGAGTTTGTGATGCCTCTAGCTGAGCCTTAAATATCACCAGAGCCATTTATGCTTTATAGTACATCCTCTTCATCAATAACTCCTGCCTGACAGGTACGGCTATTAATATGGAAATGGATATGATTTGTAGGTTCCTTGGACAGGACTCATTATGATGCCACATAATGGGGATATTTATGAAATTATCTAATTGTTGTCACACTCTGTTAATAAAAACATTCATAATACAAATATTCTAGTTCATTTGAAGTGAAGTATAGGACACACTAAATTATCTTTGTTGTGGTTGTTATGCTGGTAGTTGAATGTAGGGACTTAAACATGCTAGACAAATACACTACTCTGAGCTAATTTCCAGACCTATAATTTATTTTTGAATATAAATATTCTATTACTGGGGCTAGCGATATGATCCAGTGTTAAGAGAATGTACATCTCTTGGAGAAGATCTGATTTTGGTTCTCTATACTCATATTGGGGTGCTTATAACCAACTGTAACTTCAGCTCCAGGGCATATGATGTCCCTTTCTGTTCTCCTTGAGACTGAATTCATGTGCACAACTTCTGGTACATATACTATATGCACATAATTAAAAGAAAAAATAGAATCTTTAAAAATCCTATTACTGTCATCAAATTTAATATGACATGGATTTTAATGTTCAAAACATTTTTCAGGAAGGCACAATAAGTCAGCACAATTAATGAGGACAGTATTCACATTTTATGAATAGCCAGATTACAAGATTCAGGTAAAGAAGAAACTAAATTAATTGATATTACTTCATCAAGTTGTTTTCCTCCTGTGTATTAATGTGTATCTATAACTTATATATACTGTTTTTACCTGATTGTATATGTATTGAATAAGCGTGTTTGGACATTGATCCCAGCATTGTCATAAAAATTTGAGTATACTGATTAAATTAATTTCCTCTCTGTCATCCTTGTAGCATATTCCAGAGAAAATAAGGTCAAAACATGAATAATGATCATAAGAAGAGTTTGTAGGAGTAGAACAATTATCCTCTCTACTCAGGGTTAGCTGGGAAAGGGACTGGAGGTCCAGCCAGAGGAACACCTCTGAAATTCAGGCAAGCCATGATGCCTGGCAGGGCTTTAAACCTGACAGAAAGGAAGAACAGCTTAGGAGAAACACTGTGGAGGCGTGGTGAGTCTCTAAGGCATAACTCTAAGATCTGACAAGACAGCACTCTCCTCAAGCTGTAACTCAGCCCTCTGGACAAACATAAAATGGCAGCCTTCACAGATATGACACAGGTTTGATCCTTGAAAATGCTGAGATAAAATAACATAGATTGGAAATGTCAGTGTGGAAATCCTGGCATATACAAGTGGGGGGCTACACAGATGCAAAGATTAATCAAACTAAAGAGCACCGAGGAGTGTGGGAACGCCCACCATACTGCAGGGCAAGGTTTATGAAAGGAACAAGGCAAAACAAGAAGACACATTAGGTTTCCAGTATTTGGAACTGACAAAGCTTGAACTGTGACAGAAAGGCAGGTGGCAGGTAACGTGCTGCTTCATGCTCAATCCTGACAGGAGGAACAGGGGGCACTGAGCTCGAAATGCCATTGAACATGGTGCTTTTGTAAAGCCACCTGATGAACCATGAATACCACTGGAGCTATTATTCCTTACAACACATCCTCTCTATCATTAGTTCCCAGCTGAAAGATTCTGGACAAGAGGATGGGAAAGCAGTCAGATAAGTTAGAGGAAAAATGGAGTGTGTGTGTGTGTGTGTGTGTGGGTGGTGTGGTATACATATAGAGAGACAGAGAGACAATTAGACAGAGACAGAGAGACAGAGAGAGATTAGGGCATGGTTGACAGTGTCTGTAAATTCAGAATCCACTTAGGAAGATTTCCTGATGTGAGACTAAGGAATCTTAGATCTTGGCCAAAGAAGTGTCTGTGAGAGCTCAGTGCTCTGCGTTGAGTAGTTGCTCCAGATGAAAATGCTGGAAACTGTGGAAGACATAACCCCCAAGAAGCTTCCCTGCAAAGTCTGTGAAAGTATGACAGAGGATCAAAGGAGCCTTTGGGTCTTTCTTTTGAAAGATAGAGATGTTCTAACATTGTGAGAGCAAAGGAGAAGAAAATAATGGGGTCAAAATGAAGTGGCAGGTAAATTGGTCAACAAACGAGTCAAGTGAATACAGAGAGTGGGTCATTGGGCTGTGGGGAAAGTGGGTCACTGGGTTATAGACAGAGCAAGGTGTGCAGAATAAAGAGATGAGGGTTTGTATTGGTCTTATCCAGTGTATAACCTTACATTTCTGATTTTACACACAGAGAAGCCATATTTTCTATTCTCACAGCAAGACTGATTTAAGAATCATCTTATACTGGCACCATGACAATCACACAGTCTATGTCGTAAAATAAACAGAGTCCCTTCCTTGTAGGTGGGTCCCTTGTAGGAAAGTAGAAACAGAGCATATAACTGGCCTCAGTAATCCAAGATCATCTAGTATAATGTCAGCATCTCCTCAGATTGCTATGGGTACGGAAGAACCCTGTATGCTTTACCATTTCTTAGACAAGAAAACCAATATAAAGTATCTCCACCTTCTCTAATACAATTACAAAACATTGTCTCCTGAGTGTTGACCACTGCATGGTTACAGTAGTTATCGAACTAGGAAGGTGACTGGAATTCATTAACCTTAGCAGTGAGCTGCATTCTGACCTTGGCCTAATCAGGCCAATTTTCTACTCTAGAGAACAAGATTAATTATCTGGTTCATTTAGAGAAGAAAACCCAACAGAAAAAAACAAACAACAAAACAAAAACCATATGTCGTTTTCCCTTCATGGTCAGGACTTTCAATGCATTTCTTTCTTCATAGAGTGTGTCTCTTGTTTAACAGAACAATATGAAATGAAATGAAAAAATGAAAAATGAAGATGATATCTGAGACCTGCAAATAGTTATGGAAAGAAACATACAATGTTCAAGTAAACTTCTCAGTGAAACTGAGATGCATTTCTTGTAAAAATCAAATGTATTCTCTCGGTACTATACTATATTATGTGCTGGTTTCATTCTCCAATGTGAAGAAACAAAAGTTTGTGCTATACAGAATATATCTATTCTGGATTAAAAAAAAAAAAGTGATAACCCTTGTCTAAAATATTGGAAATTTTGTCGGGCATACTAATTACTTTTACTATACAAATTTAAATAGTATCTTTTACTACTGGAAAAACAATTCAACATAAAGATATAATGTACTTCTTTTGTTATCCACTAACAGGGTTGTAACAAATCTGCCAATGAGGCTGTGTGTGACAATGGGCCATAGGATGCAGCAAGTGCCTTGCCCTCCGTTATCTTTGTCTATATTTAAGTACAGAATTTGTCTGACTCCCACAATTTTCAAGAGAGGGCTTTCACAAACGGCAGGGACAAACAGTCTCATAATTTCAGTGATTCGGTTCCTCCCCTGTCGTCAACATTCCCATCAGCCCCTATGGTGTTCTGTTCAGTTGATTGACCAAATGAAGCCCAATAGTAAATACTCTTGGAAGGGTAGCAGCCATTGCTTGATTGCACGGTCACTGTTGCCTGCTTATGTGGCCAAGGAGAGGGGGCAGTCTTCCCCTTTGATGAAAACAGATGGCCACATTTATCAGCCAAAGCAAAGATGGCCAGTGTTAATTCGGGGCATCCTCTTGGTGCCAAGGACATTGGTACATTTTTAAAAACCACTCAAGTAATAGGTTGCTTGTTGTGTTTAAAATAAGCCTGGTGCTGCTCTCATGGCAAAAGTAATGGCTAAGTAATGGCAATCTGACTGTTCCTAACCCAGGAGCCTCTTTTGTCCTGCCAAAAGCTTGGGGAGGAACAGGTTTGGCAAGGAAGATGGATCTTGAAAACTCAGTGAACAAGGTCAACAGTTACTCCAGGGGAGAAACAAAAACAGCTAACTACGAAGCAATTTTAGAATGTGCAAATATATCCCATCCTTGAAATTCAGCATCCCCCTCCTACTGATTTTAATGACGGCTCTCTAGAATTTCCTTCCTGCTTACCCTTTATTTATATTCATGGTCAAGACTGAAGATGGCATTTTGAATGCCAAGGAAGACGGTGAGCATGCCACACACAAACGTGGTTTTGAAGCATTAATAAATATCCATTAGCTTAATCACATCATGACCAAGTCTTCAGATCTACTCTATCTGTCATTGTAGGATTCCGATACTGAGAAAAGCACAAAATACCCAGAGTAAATGTCTCTTTTGTAGAGTCAAATTAGATTACGTATTTTTAACCAATAGAATTTATTTTTAGCATAATTTTAATTTGCTTGGAAAAAAGAGGTAAAATGTATTTCGATAATCTTGTTAATCCACCTATAGTTTTCTCTATTATTACTGTCTTGCATGAATAGGAGATATTTGCTGCAACTGATAAGCCAGCCTCATATTTCTAACATAGTCTACATGAAGGTTCATTTTGTACAGTTCTGTCAATTTCGACAAGTGTAGTGTTATGTTTTTATCATTACATCATGTCAAACAGTATAATGTTCCTAAATATTAACTATGTTCCATATATTCATCTGCCTCTCCTTCCTCAATGGACTCCTGGCAGCCACCAGTCTTACTGCATGTCTTGTTTCCTTCTCTAAAATGTAATATACTGGGGATTATGTAGCACACAGCCATTACAGATTCACTTCTTCATTCAGTGATAGGCAAATGTCAGATTTCCTGTGTCTTTGAGGCATGCATGGTTGTTCGCTTCGTTCAGAGGTGAATAACACCACACTGTATTGATACAGTGCATCCTGTTATTCATTCACTCACTGAAGGGCATCATGATTGCTTCTAATTTTTACCGAGTATGAACAAGGTAGATATAAACGCACACAGTCATTGTGAGTGGGTAAATTCTCAACCAACTTACACAAGAACTTAGGAATTGGATCATTGGGATATAATAGTCTTATTTAAAAGAAAAAGTCAGAATATCGTCCAAGGTGGTCATACCATGATGCACTCTCACCACTTACAGTGAGAGTCTCAGTTACTCTGTGCATTGTGAACACTTGGCATCCTCTGCACTATTAGACATTTTAGAAGGTTTGCAGCGGCATCTTGTCTTACTTCACTGTTCCCAGAGATGTAAAACTGTGACTATCATTATATACACTACCTTGCTATTGTGTGTCTCTTTTCGTGGAGAGTTACATGTCGTCGTTTTCAAATTTGATTAGTTACTTTCTTACTGTAAGAGTTTTCATAATTTTGGCCTTAAGTACTTAATCATATATGTATTTTACATATATGTTCCTCCTGTGTCTAGCTTTCCTTTTCATTCTTGTAACTGTCTTTTGCAGAAAAGTTTTAATTAGAAGACTAAAATAAAATTCTTTTTTCCTTTCATAAACTGTTCTCTTGTTATTATATTCACTTTCTCCAGGTTATTGTCTATATATTCTACATTTTTCAAATTAACAAGTTAGTTTAGTATTGATTTTAATTTAAGTTTTTGATTTCTTTATTTACTTTTGAGAATTCTACTTTATATATTTTTATCATATTCTTTCCCTTAGGGTTTCCCTGACATATAGCTGATGTGCCCAGTGTCACTCAATTAAGAAAACTAATTTTCATACTCCCTGTAGCTATCAGTTGCAAAAGGTTTCTTGGTTACGGGTAGAAATCTGTGCCCAGGACTCCTAATGATGTAGTGCTACACCCACTGATCTGTCCATTGCTTAACCTTCAACAGAGAAGCTTCTTCATGCAGTGTGTGGGAATTAACATGGAGAGTCATAATGGACTATGTGCAGAAAAGCTTGAGCCTTTGTAGCACTCAATCCTGAATGGGATGTCTCTGTCATTTCCTCTCCTCAAGGCTCAGAGATCTCTGTGGAAGGAAGAGGTAGAAATATTTTAAGAGCCAGAGGCGAAGGACTACTCCAAGGAAACTGTTTCCCAGACACCAAACAGCTGATGCTCCTATGAACTTGTAGTGTGACAGCATACACAAGTCTTGTAAAAGCTCCAGCCAGACAAAAATCCCAGCATAGCTTTTTTTTTTTTTTTTTTTTTTTTGTTTCAGACAGGTTTCTGGTACCTGCTGTCTGATCACTCTACCAGTGGCTGATCAGAATCCCTGCTCTGCTCCAGTGCTGGATTAAAGCTGCGCCACCGCCGGCAGCATAGCTTAAACATTCTGTACAGGATCAGTCAAATTTTCATGGTTACCAAATTGTTCAAGCAACATCTGTTAAAACATCTGTCTCTGCTCCATTGAATTGCACTTGCCTCTTTGGACAAACATCATCTGACTTCGCTTGCCTGACTCTCCTTCTGGGCTCTTTTGTTGTATTTCATCCAGTATCCTGCTTAATTAAAGTGCTTTTAGTAAGCTTATGTAGTGACGGTCAGTTACTAGCCTCCCTGTCTCCCCCTCCCTTCCTATATTGAATTGACTACTCTGGTGCTTTGCTTTTTGTATGAACTTCAGAATCAGTCGGTAAACATCCATAGTATGAATTGCTTGGATTTTTTTTTTTTATGACTCTAGTTACGCTAAGTCTATTTATGTTATCCATAAGAATTGACGTTTATCTGCAGGAGCTGATTCATCTAAAGAGTCTATTCTAAATTGGTAATTATTTAGATTTACATTTTTAAAAATCAGTGTTTGTAACTTTCCTTACTTGGATAATATAAATATATATATTATTTTTAGATAAGTGTTTCCAAATATTTATATGTTTACATACACACACCACACACACACACACACACACACACACACACATATGTGTGTGTGTTGTGTGAGATATTTCTTAAAGCTGCAGCGCGGTCCAGCTAGCTACCTGAACCACCACACTAGAAGGGGCCAGAGGCACCAGGCGCACCAGTCCCAGAACCACAAGAATTTAGCGTGGCCGCTGCCTTCACCAGCCAGCTCTACAGACTCTACGGCTCTAAGCAGGGCCCCTGGTTCAACTCCGCCACCCTCACGGTTCTTGGCTCAGAGCAGACAATGCTCGCCAACCTCGCTGTACCCAGAAGAATGAAGACTCTTAATGCTTAAAGATTATTCAATGGATTTATATATCAATCAAAAATTACTCAATACACAAGATGCCCACACAATTAGAATTGTCACCCAATATCTAACCTGCTAGAGATCCATACGTCCGCCTCCATTTTCTGCTCCCTCCTTCTCCTTCCTTCCTTTCTCATCCTTCTCTCCTCCCCTTCCTCTTCCTCTTTCTTTCTCCCAGCTCTACCTCCTCTTCTACTGCCCAACCATTGGGCTCCACTGCATATACAACGTGGCAGGAAAATTCCTGAAAATTCCTATTTAGTATCAGTTTCAGGTTCTATCAGTCTATTGATGAAATAGAAAACAACAGGCACCATCTCCATTTAATCTGATTTTTCTACAGCTTCAGGCAAAGTGCTGACTAGTCCCACCTCTGCTTTCCCAACTCTTTGGAAAGATTTTATGTGGATAACCCCAGTATTCATGAACATAGACTTTTATTCTGAATTCACTTCTATAAAATTTTATTTTTAGGTTTCACGTATTTATTTTCTTACTGCATTATCTAGGACTTCCAATACAGTGACAGGTAGGAGTAAGGATGTCCTTGCTTTGTATTCATTCTTAGCAGAGAGGCGTCTAGTTTCTTACCATTAAGCCTGACACTGTGTAGGTTGTTTGTAATTCTTTAGAAGCTGAAATTATCCCGAAGCCCAGTTTGGCATCATGTCTTTAACACTCCCTTTAGCTTCTCTGTGTGGGGGTGGACAGAAGTCCACTTCTCTGTGGGGGCTGAGTGTTGGTCATGGCAGGACATCATCCATCCTTGTTACCGGGAAACTGCAGGTGAGCAGAACAGTGCTTCTTCTCATGATGTTAGCACTTGCAGAGGATCTTTTCTGCTACAGCACTGAGTGTCTTAGTATATAAGTAATTAGCTTATGTAACCTCTCAGCCACTGTGATCAAACCACCATCCACCTCCTTTTACTTCTGCACTGACGTTCCAAAGTTTGCTATCCCTCTAAACTATCCTAAGTACCAAATTGTTAATAATGAATAACCCACTTCCTCTGTTTCCTCTTTGCTGGGCTTCTAAGTGGAATAAGTTCAGTTTTCATTCACCAGGGTCTCTGCTGGTCTAATCTATTTTCCTTCCACTGCATCAGATTTTCTCAGACAATTTTATCCAATCTATGGTTTCTCTTTGATGTATTAGGTGATATTTCTAAGATAGCAAGGTTCATATTTTATATCATTATTCAAATACCTCAAGACACGTTGTGTTCAACATTCCTCAATATAACCCAATACAATACTGTTACAATCAGGTCTTGAGTCTTGCTTTTATTTTTCTTCCTTTTAATGCATGGAACTCATTGGGTTTTGAAATATTGGTATTTATTTTATTTTCAGTAATTTACTCATAAGCTCTTCATGACAGACACAGGCCCATTTTGAACCTTACTGTACTTGATGTAGAAGAGTTTGAAATTCCAAGTGTGATGAAAATATAAAGCTCAGATGAATACATGATGTTAATAATTCAAAGTAGTTGCTTCAGATACTTAAGAGCCTGCAAGTTAAAACAATCAAACTTATAACTATATATTCTATTGATAACAACCCCAACATGGAGAATATTTTTTTTATAAATAAAAACTGAAGATTACGAATAGTATGTAACAGCATTCTACAAGGAGAAATTATCAAACATACCTTATAGACTCTATGAAGTTGGTCCTAGATAGAAAATAGCATGAGGAATAATAAAGCACAGAAATGTGGCACAGTAAGGAATAACTGCACACAAGCCTTTATGAAACAAAATAGTATCAGTGTTACACTTAGGGATGTTCAAATGGAGAAGACAAACAAATGAACATAATTCAAAATTGGCACAAGTATAAAGAAAACTAAAACATTGGGGGCTGATGATCGCACACTTAGGAAGCTGCTTCCATCTTATTTGAAACTGTGTCTCATATGGTGCTTAGTTTACTCTTATTTTTCATGCCTTAGTGGTGCTTTATACACTTTAATTTCATAATTAATATTTAACAAAAATAACATGTGATTTCATATCTCTGTAATTATGAAACGTTTACATCAGAGTAAAATTTTATTTCACTATCTCGAGGGTAAGATTCCTCAGTTTACTGTTCCTCTTATTTGTGATTGGAAAAACTATACCAAGAACAGATCCAGTTTTGAGCTTTTACATTTTATTGGACTCTGATGGAAAATATGTTCTTTGAAGTTATGCAGAATTCCATAAACCTCAAGTTTATGTACCGTCACTTGGTAGTACAAAGTCTACTGGGTATAGACATACTATGTTTCGGAAAACAACTCTAAATACCCTTTAGAATGCACATTCAAAAATGTTTTAATCCTAACAGAATTGTCTCTCTTACGTCTATTTCTACGGTACGAAGCTTTACTTTCCCAGTCCACACTGAGGAATGAGAAAAAAAAAAAACAAAAAAAAAAAAAAAAAAACGAAAAAAACCAACCAGTACTCAGTTCTCACAGAACCAGCTGTGTGAAGAAGAGGGTCTGTACTAAAGGATCAAAAATCATAATTTTATATTATTCCATAAAATCTTTATGTAACTAGATAAATATTTGCTTTAACAATTTAAATACAACTTGGGAAATTTTAGCCATAGTAATGGGATTGAACACAATGAACATTTAAAATGCAGCCTGTGGAATCTGTCCATGGATTGCTTCATTATTTAGTCAACATGTATGTAAATAACCCCACAGTTACCTATCATGTATGTTTTTAATTGCTTATTTCTTGTGAAACAGATTGTCTCCAGAAAGGAAGCACTCATTATAGTCAGAAATAATGAAATTATTCAATTTATATCACTATTTGGTAATTAAAAATCTCAAACATCCTCAAAACCTTATACCTAAGAACATTCTAAATAACACTTCTAAAAAAATGAATTCCACATAATAAGGTATTTTCTCATGAAGGTGTGTTGCTTGTTTTACATTATCCTCATTTCCAAAATAAAATTTCCATATTTTCACGTTCTGTCTTGGAGACTGAAACAGCCAGTCTCTAGCAAACTACCAACTTAACTACCTTCTATTGATTGCCACAGACTGAGACTATCTTTAGGAGAGCAAGTGATTGTAAGACAGGACTAAAGGGAAACTGGAATGTTTTCTCCCTCTTACTGCTTTGACTGAAGAATCAGGAAACTGTCCAGTATTTTAAAGATTACCACTTCCACTACATGATCTATTGTGGGGGTTTCCAATCCTTTTGAGCTCATTCCCTTATTAGTTCACTTTAAAGGAAAATAACATAAAATATTTCTATCTCTCACTAGATTTAGGATCAACGGAAGAAGGAGAGGGGCAGGAGGATGGGGAGTAGGAGAGGGACAGAAAATGGAAGCAGAGTCAGAGACAGACACAGAATTTTGTAAATAGACTTCTCATTTAGAAATTATCCATATAAGACATCCGAGTGTTTCCTATTTTCTGACAGGCCCATAACTGATATAGAGGCTTCCAAATCACAACATATCCAACTATTAGACAAAAGTGAGCATAAGATGACTATAAGATGAATAACTATAAGATGTACATATTAGTATAGATGAAAGATATACACTATGGATATAAACAGATGGATGATTGGTCACTGTTCGAGCACCAATAGTAGTCCCTGTGTTTGTTCTTAGTTGTACATGTTAATGTATACTGGTCTAACTTACTAAGATTATGTGCTGGTTTATTTTATTAATTAATTTGATACAAATTAGAATAACCTGGGAAGACAGTCTTAATGACGTATAACCTAGACCAAGTTGGCTTATGTGCCTGTCAGTGGGTGACTGTCTTGATTATTAATTAATATAGGAAGACCCTACTTACTGTAGGCAGCACCATTCCCTAGACAGAATATCCTTGAATGGTATATAGGATGAGAAAACTATCTGAGAGCAAGAAATCAAGTAAGCAAGGATGTGTTTGCTCTCTCTTTGTTCTTTTTTTTTTTTTTTTTTTTTTTTTGGTGGATGAATGTGATTTGCTGCTTGAATTCCTACTTTCTTCCTCAAAATGATGACTGTAAGCTGGCATTGTAGCCCTTTCCTTTCATATATTACTTTTACCAGGAAATATGTCACACCAGCAGAGATGATCATAGAATGCTACATAAATTAAATATTTATGACTTCGTAACTTAGAGAGTACTAAGGAATTAGCTAAACACCTTAGAATAAAACTTTAGTAAAACCAATGAATTCTTTTGTTACATTTTGACTTTTTAATTTTATAAAGAGAAAAATGAGAACAACAACAACAACAAACCTATAATGTCCCAGCATTCCTACCATTCACCAAAAACATTTGTGCAACTTTATTTTAGACAAAACAAAATGATATCTTTGTCTATGTTAGGAATAAAAGTGTATGCCACGCTAGCCTAAAGGCCCAAGTTTGATCCCTGGGACTCATGGTGTAATGATTACTGTTTGTCAACTTGAATACAGCAAGAATTAACTAAAATCCAAACTAAAGGGGACAACTGTGGGGGATTTTTGCTTAAAGTAGAAAGATCCACTTTGCATCAGTATCTTTGAGGTAGAAATTGACACCTTTAATCTGGGCCACACTTTCTGCTGCAAACCTCTACAAGGACAGGGAAGAAGGAAGCCTGTGCTCTTTCCTGCTTGCTCTCACACTGCCAGCAAGTCCATCCCTTCCTTGGCACTAGAGCATACTTATTCATGATTCCAGCATATTCCTGAAGAACAGCTAAGACATTCAGTCTTGTGGACTGAGAATCTTCTGGATTCTTGGATTTTCTGCTTAGAGGAAGCTATTGATGGATTAGCTGAAGTACAGTCTGTAAATCGCTCACACACACACACACACACACACACACACACACACACACACACACGTATATGCATAGAGGGGGAATTCATTCTGTAAGTTCTCTTACCCTGACTAATATGCATAACGAAGAAAACAACCAACTTCTGAAGGTTGTCCTCTGACCACTGGAAAAAGAAGGCTTAAAAGAAAGATGTAACATTGGAGAAAGTATTTTAGCTTCTTTTTGGTAAGTTACAGTTGATTATCACTTCTTTCTTTTTATAATTTTAATATAAGAAAGATATTCAAAATATTATACATTCTATAATTGTACTATGTCAAAATTCAAAAATTCTTTTGAAAATCAAGATTGTGATTATACTCCTAGTGTTCCAATTTCCACCTCTGACTCAACCTGACAAAACTCCAAATACAATCACATATTCTTCCAGTCTCATGGCCTGAGTGTCAGAGCTTCACCTCACTATTGTGAGACTGCTATTGCTGAACTACTGGGACTATACTATAAAAGCCAACCTAATAAATGTCTTATATATCTATATATGCATACACACAATCTCACAATGTGATATATTTCATATATAATAAAAATATCTTATATATAATATCTTATACTTATTCATTCTATTGGCTCTGTTCCTTTAGATAATCCTGACTGGCAATAGTCTCCAGTAAATATTAACAATGGTATCAAAACCACCTTAAAAATATTGGAGAATTTCCCAGACAGTCTATTTATACAGTAAAAACTTATATTAGTAGTACTTAATACTTAAACTCAACTTTTAATTAGCCATGGCACATACGTCTTAGAGCTGATGAAGTGCTCTTGGGTTATCAATGCTTAATAAGTCCAAGGTCGGGAGGAATCAAGAAAAGCTTTGGAGTCAACATTGAGGTAATGCATATTCCAAGGGCCCCTGAAAATTCATCTGCCCATCCAATCCCAACCCAAACTGGCTCATCTTCCCTTCACATCACAGTGATTGTCTCTGAAATGGTCATGATTTTAACTTTGATAGAGAAGCAATATCAATGGGAAATATCTTGTATAACACAGTTATCCAAACAGCACTTTCCTTTGAACTTTATTTTAGCAAACATATATTCTCTTAGGAGGATAACAGGCAAAAAAATTTAGCAGCGGTTTGGAAACTAGAGTCATTATGTAAGTAGGAAAACTAGTTCTGTCACCACTTCACATCATGTCCTCTGATTATCTTGGCAACTGGCCTAAACGCCACACCGGCATTCTTCATGGCCTTTTATAGTTCATAAAGATAAAACGACACAAAGAATTCAGAATCAGCATAAAGGTGACTAGCAGAGAAACAAGGTCATATAGACCCTAACAGTATTATTTTAGTCCCCCTCCTCCCTCCTTGCCTTCTGTTTCTCCTCCCTCCCTTCTTACCACCTGTCAGTCCCTCCTTTCCCTCCCTTCTTTCATCCTCCTTTTCCTATCAAATAAACTAAAATAGAAAATATAAAATTTCAAAGCCAGTTTTACTCATTTGTGAACGATTCCTTTCCTTCACCACAGGCTAATACTGGCTCCTTTGGTATAAGGCTGCAGACCATTTGTGCCTTCCTTCTAACATTTACATTGTGAATCCTGTCTTTTGGCTCCCTGAAAGCACATATTCTGTCCTTTGATGAAGAAGTTCATAAAGTTATAAAGCATGTCACATTCATCTTGTTCCCCTGTGGTGGCCACTACATAGTGGACAGTTCCTAGCCATTAACGTTATTAAACTGAATTTATAGAACATCCTTTCTTTTCAAAGATTCCTAAATTGCATATAGGCAATGTATAAAACTGGGGAGGCAAAAAAAGTCAAAGAAAAGGAAAGGAGCTTGACTATCAAGATAGCTACAATTCCTTTCCATGTATACTGTGACAATCAAGTAATAAGAATAAGAGAGGATTAAATCAGGATGAAAATTACATATACAGAATTTCTTGGGCTCTGTTAAGGTTCAAAGAATGACACATGAAACTATTGCTGGCATGAGCTGAGAAGGATGGGGCACAATTAGGTAACCACTGTCTATGACAGCTGCCCATGGTAAGAGAAGAGGAGGAAGCAGAGAACTGCAGATTGAAGAATTTCTAATTGTGAGGAGACAAGTGGTGGTGACCAACGACTGGGTAATATCTGATGGGAGATCAAGATAATGCTATGTGTACCATGGAGGGAAGATTGCTTTTGTTTGACCACGAAATAACAGCTGCTCTGTGTATGGAACTATCATCCAAACAAGGATCTGAGTCTCGTTCTGAAGCTGCTGAGGTTGGTTCTTAGAAACCTGCAATAATGCATACAAGGGACATTGGTTGTGTCTTGGCACTCAGTGTCTTCTGCTCGTCTGAATTCATCAAATGCTTCTACTATCCTGAGAACTGAAGAACAAATCAAAGTTACATGTATCGGCATGAACTACAGCCTTGCGCGTTTTAATATTTCATTTTTTTTTTCTGTAGTAAAACGTGAGGATTTCCTCGGATACTGTTTATTAGATACAGCTATGTATTTTAGGATATTTCCTGGGCTGAGATCTTTCATCAGCCACGTGTTGGAGTTAAGTAAGGACACCACGTCTGTTACCTAAGATTGTACACTAGAGATAAATACTTCCTGCCTTGGGATTTTGTGGGGATTCCATTAGTAACACATAAAAAGGCTGTCCCATATAGACTGGAACTAAAGCCGAGGCAGACCTCATTAGAAGTCCCAAAATAAAACAAGTTGGTCATTTAGCACCGTCTTCATTGGATATTCTAGTAGAATGCATATCATGGAGGATCACAGGGATAAGCCCTGGTGACGTACAGCAAGGCCTTTTCTTCCTCAGTATGTTCAGGGATTTGTCTTCTCTTGAGCCATTGGAGCACATGAGAGACATTATCAACTGCTAAGCAAAAGGGCTTCCCTGACTCAGGCAATACATTAGAGATCAGATCCTAAAAACATTTGCATTTCCACCTCTTAAATGAATTATCTTAATGCTTTAATGCAGGATGTTTAACTCTTATGTTGAGCATTGGTATTTATCTTAGAAGGAATAGTTCCTATTGCATAAATAAAAGCAATGTTATCTATATATTTATTTTCCAGTCGAACTGTAAACGTCTGAGACATACATCCCTGCTAACCTCTAGGACATTAAATACAATTTATTTATTTATTTATTTATTTATTTATTTATTTATTTATTTATTTTACATTTCCATTAAACATGTGTAGAACAGTTAAAAATTGTTTCTTTCTTTTTACATTTTTTACTTATTTTATATCAGGGGAGGTAGTACGTGTGTGCTGAAGCACATGTTTGGAGATCAGAGGAAAATTTTCAGGACTTGAATCTCTTCTCTAAGCACATGGAGCCTGGGAATCAAACTCAGGTCTTGAGGCTTAGCAGCAAATACCTACGTACTGAGCCGCTTTAAAAGCTCTGGAATGAACAATTCAACAAAATGTATTTAGTGGCATGACTTAGCATGGGAGACCAGCATTCTGCTGTCATACTCTGTGGCCCCTCCTTCTCCTGATCCAGGCAGAGTCTGAATATGAAACTCTGTAGTATTAACCAAGACTAAGCTATCACTACTGAAATTCCTAGGGGACACTGTTGAAGGTTATTAAATATCTCTGTGTTGGAGATGGAGGAATCCCTAATGAGGGAAATGCTATGAAGACTTCATTAAACCTGAGTTCACTTCATGACCAAGTAATATTTGAGCTATGGTCCTTGATACAAATCTGTGGGAAACGGAATTGCAGATCCTGCACTGGAAACTCTTTCGCTATACTGAAATACACAAATTCATCCACTGCCTCCAGTGACAGCATCAGTCTCTGTCTCAGTCTCTGACGATTTTATGTTTTGCTGCATGGATTTATTATTTTAATAAATGTAAATAATGATTATACTCAGCACTGTGCATTCACAGAAGCCAGGCATCCAGTCCAAATAGAGGCAAAGCATCCTGGATTATATCCTTTAATCTCACATATTCTGGGAAGGATTGTGTGACGTTTACTTCTAATATGATGTGATGTGGGGCTGGGGCAGATAAAATTCAATCTGCGATGTAATATCATCGAGGATTTTGTCCATCAGCAGAAGATAATGTAATAAATGGAGGATAAAATGTATATACAGAATAAGGGCTGACCAATTTTCTCTACAATGCGTAGCTTGCTTTTAAAAACTCGTTTGTAAAACTATGCTTTGTGAGAGGGTAGCGAGAAGCACTGAGCCTGATGTGTATATACCTCAGTCACAGATCTGGTTCGTAGTTTCTTCACCTACATGGGTGGGAGCCAGGTGAGATGGTCTCTAGGTAGGGAGGTAGAAATGTCCTTTTGATTACGTTATAAAGTCACTGTCAATCATGATGCTATAGCTGGTACCTATATACATCACAGGGCTCTTTCCTCATCTGCTACAGGACAAAACTCCACTTCTTAACACATTTTCTACTCTTTTTGGGAACTCATCTGCTCCTCTCTACATAGGCCATCAGAGATTTTATAACGAATGTCAACATTTGGTTTATAAGTCCATAAAGACACACACACAAATGGCTAGAAGACGCTCATTGCTCAGTGGATAAAGTACTTGTAGACACAGTGAGTTGAGTTAGGATTTCCCAAATCACATGAAAACTTTACGTGAAGAACGTCAGTAATGCCAATGCTAGGGCAGGTGGCAGACACTAGAGTATCTTGGGGTTTCTGGCCAGCTATCACGTTGAAATGGTGAGCTCCTTCTGTGAGAGGCTGCTTAAAAACTGTGGTTTTAAAATCAACTTCTAGTGTCCACATATGCATGCTTAGGCAAATGCAATCCCCCTCCACATATATGCAACATGTGCACACAACACACACACCACACACACATACACACACACATAAACCATACAAAACGTAGTTAAGAGTGATTGGCTCACTAAGTGTGTATATGATGGAGGTTCATGTTATAATATGTCATGATGCAGATGTGTATATCTAAATAAATGTTCTAGTTAGGATTACTATTGCTATAAGGAAGTCAGGACAGGAACTCATTCAGGACAGGAATCTGTAGGCAGGAGCTGAGGCAGAGACTATGAAGGGATACTGCTTGCTGGATTGTTCATGAAGGCTGCTCAGCCTGCTTTCTTTCAGACCCAGGACCGCAGCTCAGGGATGGCACCACACACAATGGTCTGGGTGCTCCCCTATCAAATTCTAATTAAGAAAATGCCCTAAAGCTAGATCTCTTTGTTTTTTAAAAAAAGAATCATTTATTTATTTCTATATATATGAATATTATTGTTTTCAGACACACTAGAAGAGGGCATCGGATCCCATGACAGACAGTTGTGAGCCTCTGTGTGGTTGCTGGGAATTGAACTCAGGACCTCTGGAATAACAGTCAGAGCTCTTAACCACTGAGCCATCCCACCAGCCCAAAGCTAGATCTTATGGAGGCATTTTCTCAATTGAGATTTCCTCCTTTCAGATAACTCTAGCTTCTGTCAAGTTGACATATAATTAATCAACATATTAAACATTTGGAATAAAAGCAATGTTCACATTAAATGATAATGGTAGCCAACTAGAGCACTATAATATTATGAAGAAATTTAACTTTATATTTATAGGTGAACTAGCTAAATTTTATCCTGTGCATAATATATATACTTCAATGATACAAATTAAACTATACTGGATCATGTTTTGTGGGAAACCCCAACTTCTAAATTTCACATTTCTTTTGAACATTTTCGTAGATCTTTCTACCCACCTGTTTTCTATGGTAAAGGGTGACATTGTAGTGGGTTACAGGAGAAGGAAGTAGAGTCTGCTTAACCTAGCAGGTGTCCCAAATTCAATTTGGCTTGCCTGACAGTGGTGAGGCCTCATGCTGGTCTACTTGCTGCCACCTGGTCATGGGTCTCTCAAGGTGTGCTGCAGTTCTCCAGCTGCTGTGATTTCTATCTCATTAACAGGTGACATCTCCAGCTGCTGTGGTCATTAACAGGTGACATCTGAAAAGCCTGGCTGGCCACAGTCCTAACACAGCATTCTCCTGTCAGTTGGTGTCCCAAGCAGGTGACATTGTGTGTTTCCATGACCCCTTTCTCTCTCTACCCCACCAATCCCAGTGCACTGTGTGTGTGTGTGTGTGTGTGTGTGTGTGTGTGTGTCCACTTTTGCAGCATGTATATATGTATGATAGAAACTCAGGGGACTTAGGGAGAAGCTATTATAATTTCTCAAAACACCCTAGCAGATATTTGTTTTCTTGTTATTGTTCATTTATAATACTCCTTTCCCTTCTTAATAAGATACCCAGTTCTTGAGACAGGGATCTTCTCCTTCAATAGATATAATCGTAGTGAGATTTAAAATACTAAAACCCCTATGAATCCCTGGAAACTTCTGGTAGGAATTTGAATTGAATGGCCTACAAGGATGGTTGGAGTCAATAGTTTTACTCTGAGGAAGAGAGGAAGAGGCCACTTTGGTATCCAAGGGCAGGTGTTCATACCCTGAGAGCTTTCTGTGTCATGTTCTTTCTGAGTTGGGCACTTTCTACTGTGTTGAAACAGCACCAGAAAGAATAGCAACTTGAGGAGGAAATGGTTTTCCACACCACAGTCCATCACTGAGGGAAATCAAGCCAAGGACTCAAGCAGCAACCTAGAGGCAGGAACTGAAGCAGAGGCCATGGAAGGATGCTGCTTACTGGTTTGCTCCATCTTAGCTTTCTCAGTCTTTTTTCTTACACAGGCAGGACCACCTTCCCAGGGACAGCTGTCCAGAGAGGGCTGGGCCCTTTCACCTCAGTCATCAATAAAGAAAATGCCCCTAGGCTTTGCCTAGAGACCATCTGATAGAGGCATTTTCTCAATTGATGCCCCTCATCTTACTTGACTCTAGCTTGTGTCATTGAGGAAAAGCCCCCAGGACACACACTTTTCAGCCTTTTCTATAGACTAGTTACTTTCCCAAGCACATTCAGAAACAGCCCTCATCTGCACATACTACCCACAGTTGGGTTTTACTTGTAATAGATATTACTACTCACAAGTTTTGAGGGAAAGAAGAGAAACACGTGGTGCCCAGGTTACAAGTTGATTGATATTCACCATGAGCAAATGTCTTTAGTGATGGCACAAATTAAAACTAAGCTATGATGACATGAATCACTTTGCAATTATTTTATATCACCAATCATGCCTAGTGCCAGACGAATCAATGAGTTTGTAACACTATAATGGAAATATTATGATGCAATCTTGTTACACACACAAAGCAAAAAGCTCATTTGAATATTTCACCTGTGAAAACAGTCTCCAGATGCCATATGCCATGCAAGGCTTGGCTGTGACTATACCCTGGTTTGTGAAGCAATTCTAATCATCTGTGAATGAGAGGGGCCAGTTTCTTCAAAGGATAATGAGTTAAATGAGACAATACCTTTGATGGTTCTTTGGAGAAACCCCTCCCCATTCACACCCCAGGACTATGGAGACATCACAGACTATTTCTTAGTATTTGACACAGAAGATCAATTTTCGACTTCTTTAAAGGAACATTTAAAAGATTGAGACTGAAGTCATTTAGATCATGCAAAAGAACAAATCTAGCTTGGTAAATCAATTTGACAACTTCTTGACAACGTTTTGATGAGGAGCATTTTCTTTTAATTAAATAGAAGCAGGAAAGACATCTTAGTTGTGGAATTATCTTAAAATTACGCAAATACACACATGAGGTTTTGAGAAATATTATCCTCCATTTTAGAATTAATTTTGGTATACTTCCTTGAAAACAATGCATTACTTATAGAGGAGGTTCACTGAATAAAAAAACTTCCCTTATAATTTTCATGAATGTAGTTGAGATGATTTTTGATTGACTTTATCACTGAGAAGACAGAAAGCAACAACAGCCAATGTTATGGACTACACAACTTTGGAGAATGCTATAGGTGTCACAGCATATTGTACAGGATCTCTGAAGTTAAGACTCAACTTAGGAGGAGTTACCAAAATAGCAACTGAGAAAATGCATCCTATTCATATAGTCTTTAATTTTTTGGACTGATACATATATTTGTCTGTATTTATGAAGAATGGTGTGGTGTTTTCAGTCATGTATATCAAAAGTGACTTATAGAAAGTAGTTGTATGCCAAACAGTTGTAATTTTTAAACACTCAAGTTGTCAATGTCACCAAGTATAAAATTTATGAAAGCCCATCTCTTGATTTACTCCTGAAATCCTAAATGAATAATCATTTTGAAAAATTAATTTGTTTAATTTCTTTTGAAGTTTAGCTCTTTAAACCCAGGAGATGAAAAAGAGAAAAATTTGTTGCAGAATATTTGATTACACTATGAATACAGAGATTGTGTCATTTACTGGAAAAACCTATTTTTAGTTATGGTGTGGCTCAGCCTTAGCACACACCTTTAATCCAAGAGCCCTTTGGCTTACATATTGTAAACAGGATTGAATAAAGTCAATCATAGATCAAGAGGCCAAGCAAGCAACCAGCTGACAGGAAGTAAACATAGGATTATTAAGAAAAAAACCATAGAGAGTAAGAGGGAGTCAGGAAGACAGATAGAGAGACACACAGGAAGTAGAAGGGAAGGACCTTCAGTATGAGGAGGTTTTTTGAGACAGTGTGAGAGAGGATTCCTGGTGGGATGTCAGGAGGAGGGTCAGCTGGGAGCTTTTTCTGCATGTCTGAGCTAGTAGGTTTTCACTCAAGCATCTGACTCCTGGAGTCTTCATTGGTAAAATTAAACAATTAAGATTTTGTTAAAACAAAACAGAACAGAAATTCCTTCATTAAGATATGTTAGACCCCAAAGTACTATAAACTATTTCACCTGCTGAGATATGCAGCTTGCCATATGCACTTGTTCAGAACATCCCTGAAAATTATCATAAAAATCCATCTCTTCTTGTCTCCTTGTGGGTGCACGGCTACAAGTGTCTAACTGCTGTATTATCGTAACCCGCCAACCAGATTTCCTGAAGGACACACCAACAACAGATATGCTGACCTGGAATCAGGCAGTCTCACAGGGTCCATGCACAGACAAAGGACTACAGGCAACTGAGGACTGCTGAGAACAGGATTAACAGTGGTCTCCAGTGACAAGCCCCCTAAATGGCTAGCCAATATCATGTCACCCATAAAATCATATACCTACAAAACATTAAGTAGACTGAACGGATTGCATTTATACCAAGTCTATATATTTAGTCATACATATGAATATATGATATATGTTAGGGATATATATATATTTCATATCCATATGCATGTGCACACACACACACACACACACACACACACACACACAAATACACACCAGCAACAACTAAAGAAAAAGAAGTCATGATTTCAAGATGTAATAAGAAGAGGACACACTGGAGGGATTGAAGGGAGAAAATGGAAGGGGAAAATGATGTAATTATGCTTTCATTTAAATATTTACTAAAACCTATTTTTAAAAATTAACCTTGTACCATATTGATGTGGTGTAAGTGAAAGGCCCTAAGAGCCCTAACCAGAGGTATGGCATCTCAGCAACTATTTCCTCAAACCATCAGATATGAAGCCACGTGTCTTCTATGTGAAACCAAACTTCACAACCCTCCTTACAAATGCCCATGCCCATGGATACTGTCAGTCATAGAGTCTAAAAGAGTGTTTCTTTAGAAGATTAAAGATTAAGGCCCTTAAGTCCCTCGGTGTGGGTCACTGGAGTTGGTTCAACTTTGGGAACATAATTTTTGGTCAAGTGAAGCTCCACAGATTCTCACACTATTTCCTCTCATATCATTTATCTTCTCTTGCACACTCTGTTTGTTTATTTAAATCTCTTCTTTCATCTTCTTAGTCATTCAAGCATGTTAAATTTGCCCTCCAAAGAGACGTTTCTCTTCTCATGCTTCACTGGTGCTAAAGATTCTCAGCTAAGATGCCTTTCTTGAAATGTAAACTAGTTATCCCGTTTCTGGTTTTCAACAGGCAAGGTCATCTTGGTAAATGTGCTGTTTGTTTTAATGATACAGTATTTTTTTATGATTTTTTTTAGTGAAAAATATGTATAGTTATCTCATGTGTTGTTTTCCTTAAGGACATTACAGTGTAGTTTATTCTATCTGGACTTAAGTAAAAATTCTTGTTGTTATTCTTTTCAGTGTACATGAGCCTTGACTGTAACAAATTTACCACCTGATAACACATAAATAAAATAAACATATTAGCTTACGAAACAAAGAATTTTGAAAAGAATATAGAATCCTAAGTGCAAATTCTTTGGAAATATATTTACTACTAATAAATCTCTTAAAATTAAGATTTTCTGGTAAAGAAATACTTATAAAACCACACAGAATGCATAGAGACATAGAGAAACTACCCCAATTGATTCTCTTTGTATGTGTGAATAAATGTGAACATATGACACATACAATATGGCATGTCTGTTAAATGAGTTACATAATTAGACCAACAAAGTATTTCCAGTTACAATTCAAGGAAATAATGGTTTTATTCCCTAAAGTGAACTGAATTGCTAAGAACATTAGCATCTTAAAGGTGGTTTATTAGAAAATTTCAGAAGTTCTGTATTTTCTTTCAAGAAGTAATTGCAGGCCTGCTCACAAACTCAATGTTTTTTTTTTTTTTTTTTTTTTTTTCATGAACTTACACAATTTTGTTTGTCTTACCGATGACAAATAATAAGGGAAACACAAGGTGTAAATGCCCTTTGACCCCAGTGCCATGAGGCCCGTAGGTCACCGGCTCTCTGCTGGCCATGCTAGATGGATGCTTGTCTAAAGGGGAGGATGGCACATACCTTCTCATCTCTCCTCTTTGTTTGCTCAGGCAGCCCATCCTGGGTTTACTAAATGCCAATGCAATGTGACCTATATTTGGGCTACAACTTTTCTCACTGAATAAAACTGGCTCCATAACTGGATATTCATTTCTGAAATTCACAAGTTTTGAAACTCAGCAGGCCCTTTCAGAGAATTCTGAGACCTTAAGGATCCTGAACATACTGGGTCAGGGTTCTTCCCAGAGGTTTTGAATCAGTAACCTGTGGTGAAATCCTACATTTACCTTTTTATGTCTACTATTTCTTGTTATCATGCAAAGCAATGAGTATAGTGCTGTATTTTCATACCTTCTTTGTTGGTCTGTCTGTCTGCTTGTTGCTGCTTTTCTGGCTTCCTTCCCCATTCTCATCCTCTCCTCTGTCTTTCTTGTCCCTTTCTCCTCAAAGACCTCTTCCTGTCTCTGATGGACGCCTGGGCTGTCTCTACTTTATACATATGTGAGCATCTCTACAATATATTAACTGAGGTTCCTTGAAACATATACCTAGGAGTGGTACATCTGAGCCATATGGTCATTAGAATTTTCTTTTTTGAGAAGCCTCTATACTGACTTCCACGACGGCCATACCATTTAACATTCTCAACAGCAATCGCTGAGAAGAAGTTAGCAAAAATTATCACTCACAATAATTTAAAAATAAAAATGAAAACAAAACAAAAATTCTGTAAGAATTGAGCAAAGAGGTGAAAGACCTTTTTAATGAAGTTTTAAGAAATTGAATAGATTTTTTACAAAAGAGAATAACTCTACATGTATGGATTGGCAGAATGAATATTGTGAACATTAGCTAATATACTGTCTAGACTGAACAAAACCCTCATTAAAATTCCAGTGATACTCTTTTGAGAACTAGAAACAATTCTAAAGTTCACAGGGAAGCACAAAGGTCATGAATGGCTAAAGCAGTCCTGAGCAAAAAGACCAAAGGATCTGATCTTAAATTTAGTCTGGATCAATAGTAATAAAAATAACATAGTACTGTCCCCAAAACATACACGTCAAACAAAGGGATATAACACCCAGATATAAAACTACAAAGATATAGCTATCTAATTTGACAAAAGTGTCAAAAATACTTTGTAAAAAAGGGTGCAACAAAACCCAGATAGTTGTATGTAGAAAAATGAAACAAGGTCAATTTCCCAAATGGTCCTTCAAAAAGTCAATTAAAAATTATTAAAGACCTTTATACAATATCTAAATGAGAAAAATTTCTAGGGAACTGGTAGAACACCTCAAGCTATATGTATATGCAAGGATTTTCTTTAAAGGATTCAAACTACACAGGAAATAACAGCAAAATTGGACACGCGTTTACATGAAAATGAGAAAATTACATGTATAGGAAATGTAACAACTGTCATGACTGAGAAGTGAGAACCGTCTTCCTGTTATACAACAGACAAGGAGATAGTGTCGGATTGTGTAAAGAACTGCAAAAATTAAATATTTATTTGCAATTCTAGCAAGTTCACAGGTGGTGCTGATGTATTTGGCGAGGTACACTTAAGTGACAGTACCAAACTGTGAACCAATCAGCGATTTCATAGGCGATATTTCTACTGCCGTACATGACATTGATGAATTCTGACTGTAAACCCATAGCTAAAATTAACATAAGATACACGGCATCAGCTTGGGACACAGCTCTTAGAAACAACAGTTTCATACAAAATGCAAATGCATGACAAATTATACGGAGCCTGTGAAGAGATAAATCTGTGTTAAATGGACGAATAAAGAAAATGAAATAGTTTAGCATCAATCTAAGACAAATAAAAATGCAAAATTCAGCAGTACTGGCTGTACGATTTGTGATGGTACCAATAAAAAAATGAGACTTAACTTCCTTTTATTTTATTTTCAAAAATTCTCATTTTGGGGGAACTGCCACTACATTACTACACATTGGTAAGCTTGTGAATATTTTGGAATACTATCCAGGCAATATAGCTTTGCTAGAATACTGACTAGCCAAAGATATTCTTCTGTGAGTTTTAAAAATTACTTCTTAAAATTCTTCTGTAGCTAATAAGTTATATATATATATATACATACATATATATACATATACATATGCTGGAGTATCTGTATATTGTGGAGTAGTGAAACCAATCTCTTCCTTGCAGTTATTTATCAGATCTTCCACTTACCAGTATGTAAAGAAGGGATACACTGTGATTTCTATTTCACAAAATGGGTATACCTTATAGCATTTTCTTTATCTTTAATGATTTCAGTATTGTATGGTTCTGTTCTGTTTTGTTTCATTGCTGCTGTTTTGACAAAAGTATCCTTTGATAACACTAAAATACAACCTAACTCTTTATTTAGGAAAACCATAGATATTTCTTCAGGGCAGGTTATACAAATGTCATCTATCTGATTCACTATCAAGATTTATCTTGTTAAAAGGGCATAACACCAACCTGCTGTCTGAGTTCGTCTCTCCATATCCATAGATTAGTGCAGCTCCCGTAACTCATCAGAGAAGTCTCTTTGTGTATTAGATGGTGGTTAACACAGAAACTCACAAGTAGTTAATGTTAAGAGAGTAAGTGTCAGTGGGCCGCTCAGTCACAAATGGGACATCTACATCACACCCCACATCGGCTCAGGGAACATCAGGAAGAAGGCTCCGCAATACTGTAAGTGCCAGAGGTCTGGGAGGACCAGAGTGAACAGCATCTTCTGGACATGACAGGACCACGGCACTAATCGAGGCGAAGCAACATGGCTGCCTACACAAGACCTGTGAGGGATGAAGCAAGTCCGTATTCTAACTGGGAAGGGAAGGCTCATTTTCCCCACGCCATCTGAGGAGCTAATTATACGTGATGGCTTCTAGGGGAGGGAGTCTCAATTTTCTTTCCATGTGTGGCTGCTGACAGGTTGACCAGGCTCTAGTAGATGGTCCCACACGTGAGTACAAGCAGTACCAACTAGCCTCTGTGGGCTACTATGAAAAATGGGTGCATATGGGTTAGAGGGCGTGGAGTTGGGAGTTGATCAGGGAGGATTCAGGGAAGAACAGGAAGAATCGAAAATGAAATGTATTTTATTGCACACACAAATGAAATCATCAAAGAACTACAAAACATATCCAGATAGAACCAGAATGAAGGAAATTCACAAACACCTAGCTATTTCATGGGGTCAGGGTAGATTTGATGTTATAAATTCAAAATTAGAAAATGATTTTCTCCTTCAAAAGCCAGTCACGTTCTTTTGAGTTTCCTTTACGAAAAGGCAAAATTGATTTTTGCTTTACTCTCATTCAAATGTGATTTTCAGAAATATTAGGATACTAGGCAAGAAGAAAAGGGGAAGGTCAGTAGACATTTGTTCCGGAATAAGGGCTAGAAGTTTCAAATACGTCACGAGAGATACTCAACTGGGACTGAATGCATTAGTGTGGTAAAGAAAGGTAGAGAGAAACAGATAATGTTCAGTCAGTCTGACAGCCGCAAGCAGAGCCAATGACTTGGCATGACTTTGTGATACACAACTTAAAGACTTTATGTTTTAACTTTCCCATCTGTAAAATGGATGCTATTCTTTCTTCATAAAATAGTCTGTTCACAGTACTGTGTGCAGATCTAACCATGCCCTGAAAGAGCAGCATCATGCCCTCATCCAGGCATGCAGAGGTATCTGAAGAATAACAGTTGTATTGGGTACTAGAAGAGCCATGGCATTCTGTTACTGATGACCAGACCCTTCCAAGACCAAAGCTGTTGGGACATCGTGGGAAGATAATTCATTCCACTGGAGAAGGTATTTTTCATCAGTGATCTTGTCACCTAAAGAGCTAATTAAAGGTCACTATATGGTACATGATATAGTTGAGATTTCACTCTTAAACCTTAGTAAGTTAATAAATTTGAGTATCCAGTTTTTCTTTGATGGAGGGCTGTACACTATGGCTAAAAGGTAACATGCGTAAATGAACAGCAAGAACTGAAGCTCTATTCTTTGGAATATTTTCTCCTTACATTTGTAATTTCAAATTACCTAGATCTTTAGAAAGTTTGTAGCCATGAAATGAACACCCACACACCCATCATCTGACTTCATCAGTTGTGACTATTTCGTTCACCCTTGCAATCTTATTTCTGCGCCATTTGAAGGTGAATTTTGAGCATCTTAATGCTTTTCTGGTAAATGTCAGTATGCTTATTTGTACAATTTATGAGTGGGACACAGTTGCTATAGCAAATTGTTCCGTATGTACTTTGGTATAAGTGTTGCTTAAATGTGACAGAATAATAAAAATAACAAGCCACTACATTAGTGCTAGGTTGACAAGAACAGCAACACAGACAGTGTCTGCCAGTCCTTTCAATATCATACATGTAACAGTCCATGTTCATGTCACCGTCAGTATCACCCAGACAATAAAAAGGTGTAAGATGAAATTACTCTTCCTTCCCATGCAATAGTGTATAATGAAATCCAAGCCACACGCAACTCAATGAAGTATGCTGTCATCCCATATAACATAACGAGTCTTGGCAAGAACACCATGAGGGGCCACTATATTTTTAGAGAATTGTTCTCATAATGTAGCGGTGCCTGGTAATGCTGTTGCTATAGTTTGTAAAATCCAGCAAGTAATTTCTTCTTATTCTTGGTATAAATACAGTATGGTTAAATCATATACAATAATTTTATAGGTTTGACTGTTCTAATATGAACAGTTTCATATTGTTCAGCCTAGAACCCACCATAGTTGCTATATGGTACCATGTTTATCTACTGTCGTAATCACTCAAAACATTATCTCAGTATCAAAAGTTGTGTAAACTGGTATAGGCGACGAGGAATATACTCCTAAGACAACACTGAACTCCTGAAGAGAACACTATAATCACTAAATCTATAAAGTCCCAATATTTCCATACTAGTTATCCTTGATGTTCTAACACTTTGTGGATAGCAGAACTGTGACTGTATATTTCACAGTGTATTAAAACAATGACATAAAGCTTAAGAAAGACATATGCCCTCTTTCAGAAGCTTATGTTATAACAAGATTCTCTGGTATCTTTCTTTACTGAAGTAAGGGATTTTACAGGAAAAAAAAAAAGCAAATCATGTTTCTACAGATTTGCTGCTCAGCTTTTAATGCAATAAAACAAATATTTCAACATCTCCACAGCCTTAGCATGAGCAATGCTAGTTTTCCTCATAAGCTATAGGCCTACAATATAAAATGAGCAGTCAGTGCCAAGGACACAGCAGCACGAGGGATCACCCAGAGTCCCCAGGCAATTCACTGACCTTACAGCAGGAAATCGGAACTTGCTTAAGCAGCATCACGTTGCCAGGAAGCACTACACTTCCTTTTAAGTAAGGTTTGGTTTTGCTGCTATTTCAGCAAGGCTTGGAGCATTTATATCAATGAAATGAAAAGATGCTCTTCTTACCGTAATCACACTAGCATGCTGCAGTGTATATTAAGACCTGAAGGCAGGGCTCTGGCTCATCACAGCCTCCTGTGCATGCTTCCAGTGTAGGTCATCATGATAGGGCAGGAAACCTTATCATGAGATTAAGGTCCCTAAGATTCAAGTACTTCCCCTGAAAATTTACAACTACTTAGCATCATTATTTGATAAGAAAGAAACATCAGTTGACCTTTGTCTTACAACTAAAGAATGTATTTGTCACTACTGAAAGGTTGTGTGTGTGTATCTGTCTGTCTGTCTGTCTATCTGCTTGTCTGTCTGTCCATCCAACCGTGTCGTGAGGTATCTCAAGGACACATGTCATATATTGGCTAGTAAGAATAACATAAAGAACAGAAATCATTTATGAATTCTTGGCATAGATACTAAAACATATTCTAAATAATTTTCCAATCTCTGTTGGAGAAAATCATGGCAGCAGTTGTTATTTTGAACAAGTCAACACATTCTATTTATTATTTCTTGAACCAAGAATAACTGTAATTGTCTATATGATTTTATGTGATAACAGAATGCATTGATATTCATGTGGATAACTACAGAACATGTATTCTCAATTTAAAGTAAATATTTATATTATTTAAAACCATTCCATCCTGCTGTATAAAAGCTAGTAGTTAATCTCTACTACAAGTTTTCTGTTTTACAGTCTTTTCATTTTCTTCACTGAAAATCTTTTTGTTTGTTATTTTAAAAGTGGGCCATGTTTCTTAAGACAACCCAGAGCTTTGGAATACTCTCGTTGACGAAATAGTACTGTATCAATGTATGCTCTAATTTCTAGTGCTGAAAGTTTAACAGATAATAAGTCACAAACTTTTACATCAGGGAGAAGTCAAGCCTCCTCAGGACAGAGCAGTCAGGAGAGGCCACTGTGTTCAAACTCAGATTGAAAGGGTAGTAGTGCTTCTGTGGACTTCTCAGAATGCCCACATCTTTCCTGCCATATATCTTCTTGCTTTGGGAGATTTTAAGCTTCAGGGAAACTGCTTGGAACAGGAAACAGGATCCTGTCAGCATATGACAGAATAAAGCAAGTGTGGTAAAGACAAGGGTGAGGTAAGAGGCTCATTCTAGATAATCACATGGCAGTTACTTTAAAACTCTCAGTAACATTTGTGAACTCATCTTACTTTGTTGCTCCCTCTAGGAGAGACCAGAGAGGGAGAGAGACCAATCAGTTTCTGTTACGGAAACAAGTTTCATTATAATATCAGATTTCAAAGTTGCTAAGGCCTGTAAGACAAAATATCTTATCCAAGGTAAGAATTCTTATCCAGAATTCTGTGGGTCTCTAAGAATACTTGCTTCTGTTAAAATCTGATGATGCTACAAACTGGCTCTGCCTCTTGCAAAGTCTATCTTGGGTTTAACTCTGCACTAATAAGCTAAGTAGACACTAATGTCTCTAAAATCCAAAGGAAATTACCACCTTCACAGTGAGACAGAGGGCAGACAGCAGCAGCTGGGACCATATTTTCAATTTCTTTACAGTATTTATGTCTTGGAGTCTGGCGTGCATTCTATTTCACTCAACAAGGGCTTACACTATCCTAAAGCAAAACTTTCTTGACTTCTCAATTATTTCCCAGTCAAATTATTTGCAAACCAAATATATCTGGTTTACAAATGGCTCTCTCATTTATATAACTGCCTGTTACATCATCCCTTTATAGAGATTGCTTAATTTGTTGAATAATTCAAGAGAAGAGTCGAGACATTTAGATACTGTTAACATGAATGAAGGAGAGGAAAAACACAAAGGTGGGCCTCAATTGACTTCAGTATTATCTATTCAGCTCCTGGCTTGTCATTTCCACATGAATGTCTACTTAATTTTGATTAACATTGACTGAATTCTGATAAATATCTCTATTTATTTAAACATAAATGTATTTAAATCAAAGTGCTATTACCTTATGGTTGTATTTTTGTCACTCAAATACATGAAATATTTTCATTTCTAAAAGCAACTTACTATGTGAGGATTATAAAATATGTTTCAATTTTCATATCCTAATATTTTATTCTATATATGTTGTATGTCTTGACAGTTAATAATAACTTAAGGTGCTTTAGTATACTATATTTAATTAATTATTTGAATTACATACATTCAGGGTTTATGTTACATACACATATCATGTAGATTATGTTTTTGAACAATAAGTACATCAGAGTATATATTATTGAATATATTGTCAATATAATGAAATAAGTTATTTAAAAATATAAAATGTATAATATACTTTGTATACTTTCACATATATGATGGTATAGAAATAAGATTTATTTATTTCTCTCTCTCTCTGTATATGTGTGTGTGTGTGTGTGTATGTATGTGTGAATTTTATACCTTATTATTAAATTTAGTAATTTGGTCACAATGGAAATTAAATTTTATGTATCTAGTCTATTATGTCAATGTCATTAATAAAGTAAAATAGGCAATATATGTTTTCAATGCTACTCAGTATGTATAATACAAAATTTCTAATTTAATGTTTTTAAAAAATTATTTTCAAGTTCATAAATGTCCACTGACTTTCTCTCCTTTGTAGTCACCCTCAATACAGTGAAGCAATACCTTGAAAGTCAACCAGACTATGCCACTTTGTTCATAAATGTCTCAAAGACCTCCTTGTTACTCATCACAGTGTGTATGATCATATCAGAGTGTGTACACATAGAGTGTATCTCTAGAGGTGAGTGACCCCTTTGGTTTTCATGTACAACCAGGAATCCTCCTGCCCCAGCATAGTATTCATTCTGCATGTGCCATCTCAGCCTGTGACACATCCATGTCCAGGGACTATTGAGTACATAAGACCAGCTATGTAGAGATGTCCTCCTCAGTGAGGGACAGAACCCCTCTATCATTGATGGAAATCCCAACCTACTCCATTCACCCTCTACTGCTTTAATTTTTTCTATTCCACTTACAAGTATATGGCATACAGATGTACATGTAATAGTATATCATTCCTCACTATATAGTTTTTATAGAGTATTGAATGGATGAAGGCAAGTTTTAGTCTGTTTTCTTCATAACTTTATTTTCATAGCAGAGGACACTGTCTGGAGCTCAATGTAGAGTCTTTGAATGAGTGGATCATTAGTAAAATTCTGTCTTGTCAAATAAAGGAAAAGTCTTGGATGTGCAAAGACTGAATGTATACCTAGATATTTAGAGATAATAAAGAATCCATCAAATTAATGGCTTGACTCAATTGAATGTTCTGGCAAAGAAAAAGAAAGTGAATACCATCTATGCAAATAAGGCTTTCCTAGCCAAGCAGCAGGCATGGCCTCTACGTTGTCAGTCCAGTAGGATTCCAACAATAATGAACCGTAGATCTGTTCCTCAATTTTAGCGTCTCCATATCAGCATGCATTAAGGGACACTTCGCCTGATTTTCTATTCTGTTACCCACATTATACCTAACAGTATCTAATCTTGTGTACTCCAGCCACGAATTCAGGCAGGCCACTTCACATCCCTGCATCTCTTTAGAGAACAGAACTGACACTGCACTAGACAACTGGTACCTGTAAACCTAGTGGATGCTGATCTTGGCTGGGGGCGGAGCTGGGTCTGCAGACGCCTCGGGATGCTCTCTTCCTTACCCTGAATCATCCTTTCTCTTCACCAACAGCAGTTACATAAGAAAAAGCAGACCAACCTTGGTGTTGATAATTTGTGCCAAACACACTTCTGCTTTGGGTACCACCCTGCTATCACCTCCTCTGAAGAGTTAAGAGAACAAAAGACACTCTCGTGTGCTGCCAGGGCACTCCTCCTGTGACCTGAGAAGGTCCTGATTCCAGCACGGTGGGCGGGGCAGCTGTGAATGATTGTTCCACAGTTTATGTATCATGTTTCATTAATGTCTGAAGACTATTTTCTTCATGTGTGTTACCCTTGATCTTAAGCAAGAGTTTTACTGAAAAATGACTTCAAATTAGAAGAAAGCCTGTTTTGATATCAATTCTATGTAATTTCACAGTCGGAAGTAGTGAAAATACGTCCTTTACATCCGACAGATTCTGACAGGTAGAGCTGGCCTATAAAACAAGACTTCAACATGAAATTCCACTGCATAAATTACTTATAGGCAGATTCCCAAGAAGCAGAAAATAATTGCACCCATATATCCTGAGTCAGCAAATATGAACAATATATGAATACAAAATATGTGTGCAAACACACACACATCACATACACACATATACACACAAACATACACATATGCACATACATACACACATATACCCAAATACACACATATATACATATGTACAGATAAACACACAACACTCACACAAATATAAACACACACATACACACATTCACACAGTCACACACATACACACATACACTCACATGCACATACATATACACACATATATACACATACACAAATACAGACATAAACACACAATCACACATACACACACAGACACATGCATACACACATATACACACACACACATGCATCCACATACATACACACACATACACAATACACATGTCAAGACAAGCAGATTCCTGTCCACCTCTAGTCAAGAGAGACTATAAAACCATGTGAAGAACTTATCAATGTAAAGTTTAAAAGGGCTCAGGAGACAGTTAAACCAAAATGTTAAAACATGTAACACTACATAGAAACACAAAAGTGAAAGGGACTGTAAATATTCACAGCCTCCAGGAAAACACAAGATGGACAGACAGACACACAGACAGATCGACACCACCCCCCACCACACACAGGGGCGGGGGGAGATACAGACACACAGAGAGAAAGAGACAATATCTTTCTCTTTTAAAATCTTCATATATTTGTCTTTTAAATTACTTGCTTTTGTCTTAAGAAGGTTCTCCAGATGTGGCTTATATAACAGTTCATGCTAGAATATCTGTCGTGTTCACTTAGTCTATGAACGTGACTTCTGGGGGAACATTATGCCTGGAGGAGAGAGAACGGGCAGTGACGTAGAGCTTGCCCACAGAAGCCCCAACTTCTGCCAAGAAGTCCATCTCTAGTTACCAACATCAGACAACCGATTTAAGACAGACTCCTAGGAAAGTCCCAGAATTTGCCAAGACCTTGTCAAGTCTCTAAGAACTGCAGGTCTCACTCTTGAAAGCTTAGCGCCCTTGGAATTCAGGGAAAACCGAGAATTTCAAGCACAGTTATTTGTTAGACAAAATAAAAATTAAAAGATTATCTGGTGCCATCAGTTCAAAGCAGGGCTAAAATCTGAGCATTCGGTGGATGTGGTGAATTAGGAGATCGAGTGATCCTCATACAGAACAAGTTCAAGACCATCATGAGCTGCATGGTTTACACAGGATTTACTACAATTTTATGCCTAGAGCATCCATTATTTCTGAGGCCCCTGTAAACCTTCACAGTTAGTTTTCATGACTGGAGGAGACATCACTCAATGTACTGTTCCAGCCTCTGTCCCAGAGCTTTTCTGTTTCAGATGCCTGGTTGTCTGTGGGCTCTTCGGGGCACCTAGAACCAAAAGGATTATAGACTGAAATAGGACTCCCTGTGTCAGTCAAGCAAAGTGTCCCTCTAGGGAGTAGAGTATCTACTTTGTCACTGGGGAAGCATCTTGTCTACTGCTTTGAGAGCCCTGGAAACCTCCCATGGGGAGGAAGGTAACCAGGTAACCGTGGAGCTTCAAAGTCCTCTCCATATGTTCTGTGTTACTTCATCCCTCTGAGATTGTGAGTGTGCAAATTGAGCATCTCCAGTTAAACTTCTGTATGAGCGAAAGCCTGGCACTAGAGTGACTGATGAGGACAGAGTGTCATTAAATAAAACGTGTCAGTACTCATACAGTGAGCCGAGAAAAGTGTGTGAGTTTGAGGCTGATGATGGCTGCCATGCATACTTACACTGAAGAAATCTGGGAAAGAAAGAAAGACTGCAGCTGTGCCTACACACAGCATTAACCTCTGGACTCTGTTTTACACAAAAGACTATTCACCTCTCTCGGAGCCATTGGTGTTTAAAAGATTTGTGATTTCCCTTTAAACAAATACCCAAGGAGTGAAAGCAGAATATTCAAAACAAACAAAACATCTAGCTTTACCTTACATTCCCCAAATAATAATTTTTTGCAGAATTCAAATGCAGCCATTGAAGATAAAATGTTTACTGACAGCAAGACAAGAGAACACTGCCCAAGGCGTCAGTGCGATTTATCACCCCAGAGCTGAACATGAGAGCTGAATCCACAGATCACAATGGCCTAGCCATTAAGCACAAGCCACCTTTTTCCCCCCTTAAACAAAGCCACATTGTTTTCTTATTTTCAAGAATATTGGAAGCAGAATGCTTTCAACAGACTTAGGGACTGATATTTTGATTCAAAATATCAGTATTTGAGATTCCAGGGGAAGAATAAATGCAGGCTACAGATGCAGTACAAAGTGGATGAAGTACGCGCACTCACCCACTTGCTCTGCTTCTGAACAAATATCAAAGAAGTGCTCATTTCTTAGGATAGTCAAGAAAGAGGAAAAACCCAAGAGATATACAAAGGTATCATGCAGTAGGAGTCTGTGGCCAATCACTTTCAACAATGGCATTTCCACTGGCCTTTCAGAGAATGATCGTCTATATCCTGAACTGACCTTAGATCAAACGCATCTATCAAAAGCATTTTGTTCCTAACACATGCTGCGTGGTTAGCACTATGATGGTTGTATCTATACTCAACTGCACACGTTTTTAATGCCATACTTCCATAAACAATAGTCTAATAACTATTTGCATAGCATATACATTACATCAGGTGCTATACAGGGTGAGAATAAGCAGTACGCGTATGATATGCCAAAGATTAGATTCAGTGAGAAAATGAAACTGAAAAGCATTCTAATATAGCAAACATGAGAGCCCCCTCTCAGAACTCCCATTGAAGAACACATCTCAATTCCAAGGTAATCATTAATTGTGTCCCTAGATACTAATAACTTTGTGACAGAATGAGCATACATATCTGCCAAACCCCTGGATGGTTTTGTCAAAGAGAAGACTAAATTCTTTTGGGATTCAACCAAATTCCAATTTCTACTCTTTGTAGTTTTGCTTTGTATGTTGCTTCAACTATTTTGGCTCTTGGATGTTGTCGACTGTCTACTATTCCCAGAGGGGGCTTCCTCTCTCAAATTTTCTGAAATATGTGTGCTTTAGAGAATATAAAATCCAGAAGTTGAAGCTATTTCCTACATATTACCCTGCCTTCCTTTGCTCCTATCAGCTTTAGATACTAGGCGGCACACAATAACTTTCAACATCAGCCCAGTTTTCCCATCTTGTATCACATGAGGCAGGGCTAGGGTAGAGAATAAAAAAGAAGACACAGCTCATGTGTGACAAACACTTCCGGAGAAGTTTTCTTCTCATGATGTAAATTGGAAATCTTGATTCTAAACACGGTTGTTTGCTCCACATGCCAAACACAGATACCCTATATTGAGTATAAAGATGCACTTGGCTTCTGAACTGAGTTTACATGGAATAAATACATGGAAACTGATTCTCTAGGACTGAGACTTATTAGAATGAGAAAAATTGGCTCAAACTGCTCCAAATATGGAGGCATTCACACCCAGTGAAGGCTCATGGTCACCCAGTTTACAAGCAGAGGACTGACCCAAGATTTTAATTCATAGACACCCAGCTGTTGGTCTATGGGTCAAATCTAGTGTTGATATTTTACCACTCTCAATCAAGATTTACCTTTCTTACCACAAAGAATCTTGGCCTATATTTGGAAATACTATCCACAAATCAAAAATGATGCTTTTAACCATGTTATTTTATATTATCTTGAGGACAATGTAAAGTAGGAAGGTATAGAAAGTCCTATATAATGTTTCATCCAATGGTCTATACCCCATCTATGAAAACTGAAAGTTGGGACAAAGATTGACTTTCCAATTCGACTCTACTTCTATCTCTCAGAAAAACACATTGAATCAAAGAATGCTTTACCGTGCCTTCAATTCCTCAACAGCTCCAAAGGAGGAAAGGTAGGTAAAATGTGACTTGAACTAGCTTCCTTGTGAAAGAAATGCAGCACAGCAACCAGTGCTAATCTGTTCTCTCTGGAGTGCAATTCAGAGAAACAGTCTAGGAAGAAATGCAGAGGAGCCTAAAAAGGAGCACCGTGGGCCAGCAAGGACAGCAATTAGATCAAAGTGAGGAACAGATGCCGGGGGCCCAGTGGAGCATGACGTGGCCATCATTTCAAGCATGCTAGATCCAAACCTAGTGCCAGCATTTAGACTCAACACGTTGTGAAGCAGAGCACATGGTCAGGCTTCTCTGTGCTTTAGATTGCCCTTCATGATTGACTGGAGCAATCTGGGAGGAAAAATTGGAAACAAGGAAGCAGACAAATGAACACAGCACTTGCTTCCATTAGTCTCCGGCCTCCGACTTCTGAGCTCTTAATGCATGCTTTTAGTCAACAGAGCAATGCCTTCCTGTCATCTTGCAGGGCAAAGTGTGCCTTTCCTCAACTTTCCTTTTCCCACCCCCACCCACAGTGTGCACATATGAGTGTGTGGGCCTGCATATGCATGTGTGCACACATGCGCACACATGTGCATGTTTGTGTAAAACCATAGCAGCTAATCCCCGTTGTTCATGACTCAGAAATCGAATGAATGTCTTTTTGCCATTGTTTGGTATCTCCTTAAGCTGAGGCTAAATCCCATTTTGTATCTTCAAGACTAAAACCAAATCCAATAAATTATTACTTTAAACCTACAATGAAGTGATATAAAATAGTATTTCTCCAAATACACTAACCATAAATTTCAAGTTTTATTTTCGCAAACAACAACAACAACAAAAAATAATACAAATACAGTCAAGTTAGATGTAAAATGCTAGAGACTTTCTAAAGTGGAAAGTTTCAACTCATTCTAAGGAAAGGCCATGGAATTTTCAGGTAAATGGATAGACCTAGAAAAGATTATATTAGTGAGGTAACACAGACCCCAAAGACAAAGGCTATTTATATGTTCTCTTTCATCTTTGCTTCCTAGCTCCAGATTATTAGATGTGAGTGTACAACACGTAGTAGCAACAGAAACCAATAAGGTATAAAGAAATCATGCATGTGCATATATGTCTGTGGTTGGTTGGTTGCTTTTGTGCATGCATGAAAGATACAAGAAAGCAGCGGGATACGAGTAAAAATGAAACTTCAATGATGGTTTAGTTTCTCCAGCAAGGGTTTGATTATGTGCAAGGAGGAGACTAAGGAAAGCTCAAGGCGTTCTGATATCTCATGGCCATAAACACACACAGAGATGTTAATCCAAGTTGAATTGCTGACTCTCTGCATTACCACGCACAAATCATCTGATGTATGGCTTTCTTGGCCAGCCCTGTGGCAACAACCAATCAAAAACTATATTAGTAACGAACATCATACTTTTACAGTAATCCTGCCTCGCCTGGATTTGTTTTACTTCATTAGATTTCTAAGATTTACTCGGACATATTCAGTTTAACTTTCTTTATGAGGAAATATATTCACATATTACATTTTATTCAACTCTGACTCTTTAGAGGGCAAAAAATAAAACATGTCTGTGGGTGATATGGGTCACATACACACAGATACTTTCTCCATACCTTCGAGTTCTACCTCTGTTGACTGAACCAGTTTTAGATCAGAAATACTAGTAAAAGGCTGGGGAGATGGCTCCGTGAATGCAGAGCTCACTATGCATGCGTGAGGGTAAAAGTTCAGATGCCCAGGACATATGGAGATTTTCAGGGGACCGTGGTGACAACCTGTTAGTCCAGCATCATAAGTCACAGACAGGGGTCTCTACGTCACACTGGCTAGCACAAGTGGCCACATTTCTGAGCTCTGAGTCTGACTGAGATGCATTGCTTCTGTGGGTAATATAGACAAACATCCAAAGATGACTTCTAGTAATGATCTTGGGCTTTGACACGCATGTGCAATCATGTACATTTCCTCCCTCACACACAGGTGCCCTACATGTAAACATGTATACACACATCACACACGTGAAAACTGAGAAAGAAAAAAAAAATCTATGAATCATAGTTTTTGTTAACAGTGCTATATATAGTGCTATATTTAATCTATATTGGTTAAGGAATTATGACATGAAAAGCATCTGTAAACATTGAGTCCAGACATAACCAATGTAACCATCTTAAATTGTTTACATAGCATTTGCATTGTATTGGGTGTTATCATCTGTAGGTGATTTAAGGTGTACATAGAATGTGCACAGACTATATGCAAATACTGAGTACCGTGTGTAAAAGATGTAAATATCCTAGATTTAGGCATCTAGGGATTCCTGAAACAATATTTATTCATTCACTCATCCATTCATTCATTCATCCATCCATCCATCCATCTATCAATTCTCTGTCTCTCTGTTTTTCTCTGTCTCTGTCTCTGCCTCTCTCTCTCTCTGTCTTTTCATTCAATGTGTGTGTGTCTTTCTCCACCACCTCTTTTCAGTCTGTCTCCCTCTTACAAATATAGAGACACATCATCTATGTTATATACATACACATGAATGATATATCGATTTGAAAAGTAGATGTGCTATAAAGACTGCTGACGTTTTTTCATCTGTGATGCTGGGTTACTCAGTAGTAGAGGATACAGGGAAGTGATGTTATCAAGAAGGGTAAAGACAGCTAGGGAAGAGGAGGAATGGAGTGTTGAGTCTCAGCCTATCACAAAGCTGAGTCATCACTCACCGTGATGGTGGCGAGAGAAGAAACAGTAATTACACACCACTGAGGGCTCCCGTGTGTAATACCCCCGAAGAGGGAGATGTCTTCAGAAACCAGCATAAGGGGGAGCTGTGTTCAGACTTTTCAAAACCATTACAGATCTCTATAGCAGGCAGGACTCTGAACTGCTAAAGTAGGAAGAAATCTTTCATGAACTATAGTAAGGAAAAGAAATATTAACTGAATATCCTAATGCTGTGTGTATGTCCAATGCATCCGTGTAGTACAATAGATCACTGAGTTGGGCTGCCAAGGACACTGAGGTGAGCTCTGAGGTTAAGTGGTTAAGTCGTTAGACCTTCAACTTGGGAATGACTATATACATTAATGTACATATACTTTACATAATATATGGCTAAATAAAAATAGTTTAACTGTTACAATGCTGGAGTTGTTAAAAAAAATAATTGTTTTGAAACATGCTCATTGAAGGGATTTGTAGGGTATTTTACACCTGTCAGTCAACTCTCTCCCATAGAAATTCATGAGACTTGCTTACAGAGCGAGGGCTATTTTGACCACTTCATTTTATGCTTCCTTGTTAAGCCAGAGTTAAAGATAATGACAGAGTCACACATGCATCACAAATACACCACAAGTTCTGTCAGTTAAAACAAGTCTTTGGTTTGGACAACTATGTAACTCAGGCAATAGATAATGTTTACCCAGATTGAGGTTAGAGGTGGGCCTCAAGAAATTCCTTATTGTTAAAGGTATTTGAACCTTTTTCTAATTAGGGTGTAGTTCAGTCCTTAGCCACACCTTCAACTCCTCTGGCTGAAAGACAAACATGCCTTAGAACACACCTTTAATCCCAAACAATGAAGGTAAAGTTAGTTTGAAGAAGGAAGCACCTAGGTTTGAAAGTGATGTGTAATTGAGTGGCAGACAAAGTGACAGAGAAAGATTGGACAGAAGAGGATATGCCCAACTCTCATGAGAACAGAGAGGAAAGTGAAGCTACTTAAGAGAGAGACAGACAGCACAGGAGGAAGAAAGTTCAGTACAGGAACATAGTAGAGTTTGTGGAGAGCAGTGCGGTAGAGTTGAGAGGGAGAGTGGAGCAGCACAGAGAGGGAAAGGGAGGCAGTTTTGCTGGGCTAGTTTTACAGAGACAGTTATAGCTACATAGGTAAAAACAGAACTAGCAAGAGAATCAAAAGAAGCTAGAAGATTACAAAAAGATTGCTAGAGTTAGTTTGCAGTCAAGCAGAGGCCTAGAGAAAAGCCAGATTGTGTCAGTTTGTGTGGAGAGGAGTTGAGCCAGAACAGCTGAGTTGAACCAGACTGAGCTCAGAATTAGAAAGGGTGAACTTATTCAGCAATAAGCTTCAGAGGCTGAAAACACTCTAGGCCTAGATTAGATTATACAGAGACTAGAAACTTCCAGGACTAGGCCTAGGTTAGCAGACGGAAGCAGTAAATATCAAAGACAATTATTCAGGCAAATAAAAGCTACACTTACATCCTATGGCAGCTAATACTATAATCTCTTATTTTTAAAATAACAGCCAATGCCTCATCTCAGTGAACAGCCCTTTCCAAAGGTTCCTTTTCTGAAAGGCAGTGTATTTTCATGTGAGCTACCAATCTATTTTATATTTGGTTTCTCTTATAACCCATTATACACTATCATGTGCTGCTATTAAATATGTGCATATGTCAAAAATACAATGTCGGGCAAAAAAAGTCTGATGATGTATGTATGTTTGTATATCCAAATGGTAAAAACGGAAACATCTCGGTTAAACAGGAAAAGTAAAATGTAGTTAATATTAAGGTAGTGTACATGGAAAACAGATTATACTACGATTTGGAAATGTTAACAAATGTAATTAACTTCGTTTCTCAATTCCCAGTTCATTACAGAAACACATTCCTCATGGTAGTGTGAACTGACATAGCAGTGACCCAAGAAAAGAGTGTGCAGGTGGACAGTGCCCAGGCTCCTGAACACGTGCTCTCTCCTAGTCTTTGGACACAAACTAAAAGCTCTGGTGTCCGATAGTGTGTGATCTTTAAAAGGAAGGAGCCAGGCAGACGGCCCTTATACTTGTTTCCCAAACTGTTATCAATTCTATGAAACATTGATCACATAGCTGCTTCTCATCTTAGAAATGTGGCCAAGCAGACCTGCCTGTGCATGCTTTTATATCCTATGAGCCACTAATTGTCTCTATGTTATTTGCACTCATGAGGTTAGCATCCCTGAGTGTTGGCTCTGAGCAGTCCTTGGCATATCAAGTTGATTTAAAGATATATAATAATCATCACCTTCCAGGGGGTATAAAGCACACAGATGCAGAATTACTGCAGAAGGGAGGAACTCATGAGAGCAGAGGAGGAAATGAAGAGAGAAAAGAAACAGGACCATTGTGTATAAGTACTGAACATAGAGAAGACAGGGAGAAATACACCTTGAATATTTTCTTTAAAATATCACGTGTATGTGTGTCTATGTCTGTGTTTGTCTGTGTGCACATGAATATAGACACTAAAGATCAATATCAAGTGATATTTCTGTCTAATACACTGAAATGAGAGCTCAATAATTTGCCTAGTTGACCAATGGCTTCCATGGATCCTCCTCTTGTGTGTGTGTGTGTTTGTGTGTGTGTATGTGTATATATGTGTGTGTGTATGTGTATGTATGTGTATATATATAATTGTGTGTGTGTGTGTGTGTGTATATGTGTATGTGTGTGTGTGTATGTATGTGTTATATATATATATATATATATATATATATATATATGTGTGTGTGTGTGTGTGTGTGTGTATGTATGTATATATATATATAATGTGTGTGGTGTGTGTGTGTGTGTGTATGTATGTGTATATATATATATGTGTGTGTGTATATGTGTATGTATGTGTGTATATATATTATGTGTGTATGTGTGTGTGTGTGTATGTGTGTGTGTGTGTATATGTGTATGTGTGTGTGTGTGTATATATGTGTGTGTGTGTGTGTATCACATCACACTGGTCCTTGGATTTACATATCAAACTCTATGACTGAGCCATTTCTTTAACCCTGTAGGAATATCTCTAAAAAAGTCATTTGGAAAAGCAACAAAGTACATGTATGCCATAATAATAAATTGATGGATACACTGACACACAGAAGAAAAGGGCTGATCAACATTAATTCCATTAGTCATCCTAATTCATAGTTTACAGAAGATAGAAGACAGATCTGAAGTTAATTATCCAGTGGTTGTAGTTGGAAAGAGGAAGGAACGTGAAATTTAGAAACTAATCAATATCCTAGGCAGTAGCCCCTTGATAGTTCCTGGGCTGTATATTGACTTGTATGTTGTAAGACAGGTAAAAGTCCACTCTCAGCAGCCAAGTTAGTGAATTGGTAGATAGTGTAAACAAAAGCAAAATAGAACACAGCAATAACAAAAAGTTTTGCCAAAGGGTCTATTGCAGCCTGGGAGAGAAGACAAGTGCACTACTGAAATAAAAAATAGAAAATGAGGTGTTAAACAGAACCATCTCCCTCTAACCTTACTGCTATCTTTACTGCTATTATTCTCCATGCATTAAATTCTCCATTTCTTTTCTAATTCCAGTGTACAATATTAAAGACAAAAATATTCTTTTATGGGGAGTTGTTTTAATATAGTAAAACAGTAATAAAGATCTTAGCTTGGAAGTCAGGGAAGTAGTACATTCCATTTCAGCATCATGGAAATTGAAATCAAGGAGATTTTATTTATGGCTGATCGCATATAATGTTTCTAGCATTGCTTAACATAAACAAGTTGACTTTATCTTTTTTAATTGGAAAGGTCTAAGATTATGTAAAATGTTAAAAGGTAAACTGAAAACAAAGTAAAAACATAAAGAATTTATCTGCACAAACAGGTATTAGAACTCCACTTAGGAAACACAAAATAATATATTCATATATATGTATATATATTTCATATATATATATTTATATATATGAAAAACCGAAAATGTATGTGATTGGTTACAATTAAGTGACCTTTTTACTTTGGTCTCCCATAGAAACTTCCTACTTGTTTAATATATGGTTTATACCTTCAATTTGCAAGTCTTGTTTAATTTTCTTTAACAAACCACTGATTATAAATTGCTTATTTTAGCTATGACTTGCTTGTAAATCACGCAAGGTGAAGGCCACCTGTGAGGCCTAGATGGCTGTGTGTTCTCAAGGATGCTGCATCGCCTTTTCTCTGCTTCAGTATTATACAATCACAGTGCAGACCCTTTTTAACAGTTTTCATCGCTGATATTTCTCTTCAGCAAGCATCCTTTACTCTGTTTTACTTCTTTATCTGATATTCTCTCCCAATCATCAACCTTTAAGCTCAAAATCATCTACTTAGGAAAATTTTCTTTTAACCCCTCTCCTCCTTTCTGCCTATCTGTTCCATGCAGAGTTCTCGTATCCTGCCTGTGTTTTAATAGAATACAGTGATTTAAATATTCCATCTCTGTCTTCTGTTATAGGCAAATCAGCGATCCAAGGTTTCTTCTAGCATGAGTGGCTATGAATAGCTATTTATCAGATGAACCTGTTTAACTTTCTAAGTGTCCAGGTAGATAAAACATAAATAAGCTATACACAGAATCAATAGAATCAGTGCCAGGAAGTGAACTGCAGTAAGCTAAGGCAGCTAATGTCAGAAGAATGAGTAATGAGCACACAAACAAAGAACCACATTCCAATAACTTTATTGTTTAAAGACAGAATAGGAATCCTAGCAGAACTGAAGGACAGAATCACTCAGTCCTTTCAATAAATGTGAAAAGATGCAACAAAGTTGAGCATCCCTTCATGATGAAACTGAAGAATGTAGAAATAAAAGGGATAAAATTCAACATAGTAGAAACATCTGGAGCAAACCCAAATCCAACATATACCTAATGGGAAATTGTGATGATATCTCCAAAATCTAATATGAGATAAAAATATCCATAGTTTTTACTCTCCTTCAATGTATTATTTGAAGTTTTTCCTATAACAACAAGAAAAAAGAAATTTATACAAGGGGTCCAGATAAGAAAGTAAGAAGTAAAATCATATCTATTTGGAAGCAACATGGCCCTATGCTTAAAACACCTTAATGTTTTCAGCAGAAAGTCTGTATTACTGATAAACATGTTATCTAACAGGATAAAAAAAGTGTATAAAAATAAATGGCTTTTCTACATACTGATAACAAACTAACTAGAGTAAAGTCAAGAAAAATATCCTGTTCACACTAGTTCTCAGAAAAATTCCTAGGGATAAATTCACCAAGGAGGTGAAGTACCTGTAAAACAACAGCTAGAATCACTGCAGGGAGCAACAGGAGAGAACAGAGAGGATGGTAAGAGTCCTATCGCTCAGAGTGATTGTGCTGGGAATGAATACTGGGGAAATGGCTGTATCACTGAAAGCAATCTACGAATACCATGGAAACCTCATCACAACCTCCATGAAATTTCCCAGAACTATAAAAACAATTAAAACTCATATAGACGCACAAAGACCATCCCATCCGACCATAAACAGAGAGAGTAATGCTAGAGGTGGGAAAATATCTGATCTCAAACTATACGGCAGAGCCGCAGGAAGAGAAAAGCATGGGGCTGCTTTGAAAATGCACTTGAGGAATAATGGAATGTAGCCAGAAATAAAGATACAGAGGAACAGCCACTGAGTTTCAACAAACGGCGCTAGGAAAAACTGGCAATCCACCTGCAGCAGAAGGAATCTGGTACCTGCCTTTAACTTTTACAAAGTCCATTCATAAGAGATAAAGGGCCTTCAGAATAAGACCGGAAACCCCAAAGATGCTCTGAGCAGCAAAAGCAAAACACCAATTCCAGACACAAGGACAGACCAGGCAATCCTGAGAATAGCCTGAAAGGGACAGGAGACAACGCCAGATATTGAAAAATAGGCTCCATGGAATTAAAAGGCTTCTGCAGCGCATCGGGAAGACATTACTAGGCAAATGATACCCTAAAAATAAAGGGAGGACCCTTTGCCAGCTACATACTTGAGAGGGGACTCATACCTAGAATATAAAAAGAACTACAAAAATTAAACATAATTAATTAAAACATAATTAATAAATTAATAATTATTAACATGATCTTCTGATCAATAAATGGATCAATAAGGCAAGTAAAAGTTTCAAAGAAGAGACACAAATGGAAAAAAAATACTTGAAAAAGTGTTTGACATCCTCAGGCATCAGGAAAATGCAATTTATAACTGCTCTGAGATTCCATCTCATTTCAGTCAGAATGAGGATCCTCAGGAAAACAAACAGCTTACATTGTATAGATGTGGTTAAAGAAGCCTCTGACATAGCCAGCAGGGGTATAGGTTGGTGCAGACACTATAGAAATCAGCACGAGGGTTTCCAAAACACTGAAAATGGAAAACCACATGTCCTAACTATCATATTCTTGTATGTAAACTTAAACAATCTACGTCAACACACCACATAGATTCTTGCACACACATGGCTATTGCTTCACTATTCACAGTGGCTAGAAATCAGCTCCCACCTATTGGTTCACCATGATGTGCTACACACACAACACACACACACACACACACACACACACACACACACACAAAGAGTGGGATTTTATTCAACCCCTGGCAAAAATGAAGTGATGTTTTTCAGGGAAATGCTTGTAACTGGAAGAGATGAAATTAAACACCATAAATCAGATTCAGAGAGACAAATATCAATAATATCATATTTTCTTATATGTGGGATCTAGATTTAAGACTACAAATATGCAATTGTATGTACATGTGGATAGTCCATGTGTGCATGCCTGCCTATGAATGTGTGTACATGTCTGTGTGGGCATGTGTGTAATGAAACTAGAAAGAGGATCATGAAAGGAGAGAACAAAATATCAGGCAGGGTATGAGAGTGTGAGGGGAATCATGATCAAAGAAGAAGGGGAACTAGTTGAGTAGACGGAATGGATCATCTAGAGGGATGGTAGGAACGGGGATGGCATGGGAGCTGGGATATTCATTAAAACAAAGCATAATGACTCAAGAAAATGCCATGATGAAACCCATTACTCTGTAGGCTGACTTAGTAAAATAATAACAAAAGGAAAAGACTAAAAGAGGTGGAGATCAGGTTAGGGGCTAGGGGGAGAAGAAGAAAGCCAGGTAAGGAGATGTGCCAGAAGTACAAAGAAAGAGTTTTGTCTCGACTAAGGGTCAATATTAGCACATTTCTAAGCTTTTCCCTAAGACTGAGATTCTGCCAGCTACTTCTTTGCCTAGTCCAAGGCAAGGGCCATTCCCTTAGTTAAATAATAGCATGTTGTGATATAAAACTCTTGATACAGTATATCAGGACATAGAACTAGAGGACAAAAATGAACTAGTATTTTCTATTTATTCCATCTAATTCCCTTAGTTAAAGAAGAACAGTAAGTGCTAGGCTGGCCCTCTCTTTTGTGTGCATGCACTGAAGTATGTGTGTGTATTGTGTGTGTGTGTGTAAGCCACAAATGAGTGTGCCCATCTAAGTGGCTCACATTGCCAGACATCTCTAAGGGGAAAATTTTGAAACTTTCAGTATATAACACATTATCCTGAAGACAGAGAAACCAACACAGAGCAGGAAAGTGAAGTAAATGCCATTTATACTGATATTGATGTTGTTTGAGTAATGATTGCAAAAACAACAAAAACAAAAACCCAACCAACCAACCACCAACAACAAAACAAACAAACAAACAAACAAACAAACAACAACAGAGTAAAACTGAACATTTCTTAAATAGACTGTTGATCCTAGATCCAGGTGACAAAAGCAATTGTTTTAAATTCTTCAAAGGCAGAGCAATTTACAGTCCTGGTCACCTTAATCCCAAGACTCCAGCAGTTATCTGTGGCTCCATAGGAGTTATCTTTCTATATATATTTTTCTTAACTTATCTACATATGGTAATGATTAATTCATAAATGAGCTACTTAAAGAATCACTCTGATACCTAAACCACACAAAGACTCAAAAAAGAAAGATAATTTCAGACCAATTTCTCTTCCAAACATATATGCAAAAATACTCAATAAAATACTCACAAATCAAATCCAAGAACACATAAAAAAAAAAAATCACCCATCATCATCCAGTAAGCTTCATCCCAGGAATGTAGGGATGGCTAATATACAAAAATTCATGAATGTAATCCACCATATAAAGAAATTCAAAGAAAAAACTTCATGGTCATCACATTAGATGCTGAAAAGGCCTTCCACAAAATCTAACACCTATTCATGCTAAAAGTCTTGGAGAGATCAGGGATGCAAGGCCCATACATAACCACAAGAAACGGAATATATAGCAAGTCAATAGCCAAGATTAAATTAAATGGAGAGAAACTTAAAAACAATTCCACTAAAATCAGAGACAAGGCTGCCTACTCTCCCTCTCTATTCAATATAGTATTTGAAGTTCTAACTAGGGTAATAAGACAAACTAAAGAAGACCAAGTGTATATGAATTAGAAAGGAAGAAGTCAAAGTATCACAATTCACAAATAATATGATAGTATAAACAATTGATCTAAAAATTTCTACACGAGAATTCCTACATTTGTTAAACACCTTTAACAATGTGGTTTTAATACAAAATTAACTAAAAAAAAATCAGTAGCCTCTGTTTATACAAATGATAAATGGTCTGAGAAAGAAATTAGGAAATAACATCTTTCAAAATAGCACAAATAATAAAAAACCTCGGTGTAACTCTAACCAAGCAAGTGAAAGATCTGTAATGACAAGAACTTCAAGTCTTTGAAGAAAGAAAGAAAAGATATCAGAAGATGGAAATATCTTCCATGCTGATGGATTGGCAGGATTAACATAGTGGAAATGTCCATTTTACTAAAAGCAATCTACAGAAACAATGCAATTACCATAAAAATGTCAACATAATCCTTTACAGAACTTGAAAGAGCAATTCTCCACTTCATATGGAAAAATATAAAGTCAGGATAGATAGAAATCATCCTATACAATAAAAGAACTTTTGGAGATCTCACCATTCTTGATTTCAAGCTGTACTATGGACCAATAGTAGTAAAACATGCATGTTACTAGCAGAAAAATCGACAGGTTGAACAATGAACTACAACTGAAGACCTAGAAATAAGCCACACACCTATGTACGCTTAATTTTTGACAAAGAAGCCAAAACCATACAATGGATAAAAAAAGAAAGCATCTCCAACAAATAGTGCTGGTTTAACTAGATGCCTGCATGTAGAAGAATGCAAATACATCCATATTCATCACCCTGCACAAAACTCAAGTTTAAGGGAAACAAAAACCTCTACATAAAACCAAGTACACTAAATCTAATAGAAGAGTAAGTAGGGAATAGTTACACATTGGTACAGGAGACAACTTCCTGAACACTAACCAACAATTAATAAATGGGACTTCCTGAAACTGAAAAGCTTCTGTAAGGCAAAGGATGCTTAATAGAAACAAATGGTAGCCTACAGAATGGGAAAAGATACTCACAAATCCTACATTGGACAGAGGGCTAACATCCAAAATACAGAATTCAAGAAATTAAACACTTGGCAAACCTAATAACCCAATTAAAAAGGGGGTACAGAACTAAACAGAATTCTCGACACACAAGTCCTGAATGGCCCAGAGCACTTAAAGCAATATTCAACATCCTTAGTCATCAGGAATGTGCAAATCGATACAACTCTGAAATCCTACACCAGTCAGAATGGCTAAGATAAAAAACCCTCAAGGACAGTTTATGCTGGTGAGGATGTAGAGCAAGAGGAACGCTCCTCCACTGCTGTTTGGAGTGCAAACTTGTACAACCACTTTGGAAATCAATTTGGTGGTTTCTCAGAAAATTGGGAATATTCCTACCTCAAAACCCAGCTGCATCACTCCTGGGCATATACCCAAAAGATGCTCCACTATACCACAAGGACATTTGTTCAACTATGTTCATAGCAGCCTTATTTGTAATAGCCAGAAACTGAAAACAACATAGATTCTCTCAACTGAAGAATGGATTTTAAAAGAACAAGCATGGTACATGTACACAGTGGAGTACTATTCAGCTATTAAAAACAAGGACATCATGAAATTTGTAGGCAAATGGATGGAACTAGTAAATATCATTCAGAGTGAGGCAACCCAGACCCAGAAAGACACAAATAGTATGTACTCATAAGTGGATTTAGCCATAAAGTCCAGATAACCATGCTGCAATCCATAGATCCAAAGAAGCTATGTAACAAGGAGGGCCCAAGGAGGATGCTCAAATCTCACTCCGAAGGGGAAATAAAATAGACATGGGAGGTTGATGGGGGAAGGGAACTGTGTGGGAGAGGAGGTGCAGAGGCAACTAGCATGGTGATCAGGTGTGGGAGAAGGCTGGAGAGAGAAGAAAATCAATGGGGGGGCGTATCTCTGAGAATAGAGAAACTCCCTGGAGTCTATAGGAGTGATCTTAGCTGAGACTACCAGCAGCTGGGGATTTGGAGCCTAAAGTGTCCATTTCCTGTAGTTAAACAGGATTCCCAGCTGAGGAAGGGGTCACCAGCCTATGCACAAAACAAACCTTCAATCCAAATTTTGTCCAGGGATAAAAATGAAGCAGATTGAGGAAATGAGCAACCAATGACTGGCCCAACTAGAGACCCACACCTTGGGAGAGAGCCAATTCCTGACACTATTAATGATACTCTGCTATGCTTCAAGACAGAGGCTAGCATAATCAACCTCTGAGAGGTTTCATCCAGCAGCTGATGGAAACAGATGTAGAGACCCACAGTAAAACAATAGGTGGATCTCAGTGAGCCTTGTTGAAGAGAGAGGGGATGCATTAGGGAGCCCAGGAGGTTAAGGATACCACAAGAAAACCTTCTTTTCTAAGAAGAAGTGGAGAGAGAAATGGTGGAACATGAGAGTGGGATTTGGCAGAGAGGAGAGAAGGGGCCTTTGATCAGGCTGTAAAGTGAATACATGAATTAATTAGTAAAAGCAAAAAACAATGTGCAAAAGTTAGTCATGTAACTATGACTATCTTACAACTGTGTGGTAGCAGTAGTTGATTGGACAAATAAGGCATCTGCTAAGTAACTAATGAGTAAGTAGCATGTATATATAGTATGGATTCATTGATCATAGGGATAATTCCCAGAATAGTGAATGTTACTCCCAGTTCACACTATTAAAAACTCATGGGCTATTTATGCAATTTTCCACTAAGTGGAAATGTTGAACCATAAGTAACTAAAATTTCAGAAAGCAGAGCCATTGATTAAAGGTAGATTTCTGCATGTTCACTATGTGGGCACCATAGCAAAGTAGTTACAAGCTTGTACTCTGCCCAGTCTTCCTGGCTCTGATGAGCTCCCGTCATGCACAGCTGCGTCTCTGGGAAACTTAATTTTGGTGTGCTTCAGTTTCTGCATCTACAAGATTGTTATGCCAATATCTACTTAATAACTTTTTAAAGGTGAGTTTGGCTCCATTCAGCACTAGAAAGGATGTTAGAACATGGTAAGGGACCACGAACACTAGCTTTCCTTATTATACCAGGATATACAGTCATATCAAATGGGTCTATGGTTATCAATACTAAGTAAAATCCTATTGCTTACTTATTACTTTCAATTTGCCAGGATAGATCATAGGGTTATAGAATGATAATCTTAAAACAGGCCATAAATTTAATTCCTTCTAATGAATTATTTAATTTTAAGTATAAGGATTTAACTTAATTAAATTAGACCAAGTGAGCAGAAAGTAGCAACCACTTTTTACTCGTTGGTAACACATATGTATATCAGAGGATGGGAAACAAATCCAACCAAAATTCAAGGACCATTTACCTCAATGAAATTCTTAGGAGTCCAGTGGTATTTGAAGAGTTTTGTTCTTGCCCTTTTCCTTGTGCCAGACCTTAGGGTTGGAGATGCTGCTGCTCAATTGGGTGAATTAAATGCAGTGGGTATAATTGGGTCCTGAGGTAGCAAGGGCCAGCATTGAATCACCAGAGACGAGGTGATCGTAGTTATTATAATGGGTAGTCAGTGTAGACTTAACAATGTTTATAATGTCCTAGCCTGTAATGGTCAGTACAGGAGAGGTGACATTTATAATGACATGACTTGTATGGACCTTTGGTGTTGGCTAATCAGTCACGGTGTTTCCTGGTGTGAAACAGACAGGAAACCTACTGCATATCTGTTTGATCTGTATAAGCAGAAAATTTCTCAAACAAATGAAAGAAAGGCTACATTGGATCGTGGCAAACGGCAGTCTCAGCCAGTGAATCAATTTCCAGACTTGGCCAGTTTGCAGACCCAGAAGCCCTTGGGTGAAAGGGTGGTCAGGTTCCCCTGAGGAAGGATCTTGATCAAACACCTAAAAGTTTTGCTGTTAGTGTTTCTCTAGTTCTTCCCCAGAGGGACCTATGACCTTTTTGAAGGGTAACTGTACACTGGGGGAAAGGAAATAATCAGACTTTCTGGGGTTTATTGGATACTGGTTCTGAATTGACATTGATCCCAGGAGATCCCAAGAACAGTGTAGCCCTCCAGTTAAAGTAGAGGCTTATGGAGGTCAGGCGATTAATGGAGTTTTGGCTGATATGTGACTCACAGTAGGTCTAGTAGTCCCTGAACACATCCTGTGGTCATTTCCCCAGTTCCAGAATATATAATTGGGATAGATATTCTTAGAAAGTGGCAGAATTCTCACAAGAGTTGTTATACATTCTTATACAAGAGCTCAGACAACGCAGTCGCATGACAATGAAAATATGTAGAATTATCCTCTACTAACTTATACCAGTAAGGTAACATTTGCTGCCACTCCCAGCCACCATACACATTTAATATTGTACACAAAGTTATGCTCTTTTCTTCTGGTCATTAGCTAATCTCAAAGGCAGTAAGAGAAGAAGTGTTTTAGAGGGGAGAGGGATATTGATCAATACTCCCAAAGGTTAGATAAGAGAGTTAGTAGGTGAGGTGTCATCTATACTCTAACCTCGAGCTCCCAGCCTGATTCACTATGCCCAAGTAAACAAAGCTTTAAGAGAGAAAGAAAGCGAGAAGGGGGATGGGAGGGATGGGGAAAGATGGAAGGAAAGGAGTGGGGAGACTAATCCATAGAAGTTGTAACTCAAGGCAACATGAAATATTTCACTGAAGACAATTTGAAACATTTGAGTTCATTCCTTGCTTAAGTAGAACATTATTAGTAAAAAAAAAAAAAAAAAAAAAAAAAAAAAAAGTGTTTCTATAGGTTGTTACATTTTGCTACATTATTTTTTAAAAATTCTTTTATCTATTTACGTTCCATCTATTGCCCTTCATCCTAGTCCCACCTCCCACAGTTCCCCATCCCATTCCTCCTCCCCCTTGCCTCCAAGAGTTTGCTCCCCACCATCAGGCATTCCCCCTGGGGCCTCAAGTCTCTCCAGGGTTAGGCACATCTTCTCCCAATGAGGCCAGACCAGGCAGTCCTCTGCTATAGATATGCTGGGGGCCTCAGACCAACCATGTATGCTGCTTGGTTGGTGGCTCGTCACTGGGAACTCCCAGGGTCCAGTTAGTTGAGACTGATGGTCTTCCTGTGGGGTCCCTCTCCCCTGCAGCTTCTTCAATATTTCCCCTAATTCAACCATAGGAGTCTCCAGCCATCAGTCTGATGGTTGTGTGTAAATATCTACTTCTGTCACGTGCTCCACTGTGTTCATAACAGCCTTATTTGCAATAGTTAGAAGCTGGAAACAACCTAGATGTTCCTCAACTGAAGAATGGATACAGAAAATGTGATTCATTTACACAATGGAATACTACTCAGCTGTTAAAAATGAGGACATCATGGATTTTGCAGGCAAATGAATGGAATTAGAAAATATCATCCTGGTGAGGTGATCCACACCACAAAGGACATGCATGGTATGGATGCCCTGATAGTGATATTAGTCAAAAAGACAGAATGCCTAGGATACAACCCACAGACCATAATGAGAGGGAGGAGGGACCTGGATGGGAGAAACGAAGGGGAGGGAAAAGGAGGTCAGGGTATGGAGGGGACATGAGAGAAACCCAGAGGGCCAGCAGAATGAATGGAAATATGCACCCTGGAGGTGAAAAGTGGGGAGACCCTCTAGAAAGTACCAGAGATATGGGAGGATGAGCGACTCTTAGGACTCAATGGGGGTGACCTTAGCCAAATGCTCAACAGTGGGGAGAGGGAATTCAAAGAGCACAGCTTCAGTAGATAGACAGGGCCTCAAGTGGAAGAACAGGGTTAGCAATCCACAGTCAAAATTTCTGACCCAGAATTGTTTCTGTCTAAATACAGGGACAAAATTAGAGAAGAGACTAAAGGAAAGGCTGTCTAATGACTGAACAACCTTGGGTCCATCTTATGATGGAGCACCAATGCCTGACACTATTACTGATACTGCGATGTGCTTACAGACAGTAGCCTAGCATGGGTGTCCTTTGAGAGGTCCTACCAGGTTGTTACACTCTAATGCTCCCGACTATGTAAATATACTAGGCTCCTGGCAAAGAGATATTAGATTGGTGAGTGGAGTAAAGATTGCTATAAAATGACCTTGAAATAGGGAGATTATCCTGGAATATCTACATTGGACCATTGTAATAATATGAGTCAGTACAAGTGATATGGGGGTGTGGGGGGAGCAGACGGAACCAGAGAGATGGCAATGTCAAAACTAATGGCTTTGAATAATGAAGGGTCAATACAAAGGAATGCGGGAGACCTCAAGCCACTGGCATCAGCTATTATGTGGAGTCTGTGATATTGTACAGCGTGGTGTGCTTCTGACCTCTTGAAGTATACTGATAATACAGTACTGTGCTACTGTACTAGCCCTACAGTGTTACAGCAATAACAGTAACCTACCATAGTTCTTATTTGTGTTGGCTTGAATGATAGTGGTCCCCTTTGGTTGGGTGCCAGTTGGTCGGAACTATTTGATAATGAGTAGGAGATGTGACTTTGGTAGAGGAGGTGTGTCAGTGGGGGTGGAGTGTCTTAGGATTTGTATTCTTGCAGAAAATATCATGATCAAGTTGGGAGGAAAGGGTTTATTCAGCTTACATTTCCACATTGCTGTTCATCACCAAAGGAAGCCAGGACAGGAACTCACACAGGGCAGGAACTTGGAGGCAGAGCTGATGCAGAGGCCATGGAGGAATGCTGCTTACTGGCTTCTTCCCCTGGCTTGCTCAGCTTGCTTTCTTATAGAACTTGGGACTACCAGCCCAGGGGTAGCACCACCCACAATGGGCTGGGCCCTTCCCTTTGATCAGTAATTGAGAAAATGCTTACAGCTGGATCTCATGGAGGCATTTCCTCAAGGGAGGCTCCTTTCTCTGTGATAACTCCAGTTTGTGTCAAGTTGATACATAAAACTAGCTATTACAGTGGGCTTCAAGGTTCTAAAAGCCCATGCCATTATTTGTTTACTCTTTTTTTCCCAACTTACAGATCTGACATAAGCTCTCAGCTACTGCTCCAGTGCCATGCCTGCCTGCCTGCTCCTTGTATGAGGTCATGGACAAATACCCTGAAACTGTAAGCCCTTCCCAAATAAACCCTTTCTTCTGTAACTTGCTTGATCATGGTGCATCTTTGCATCAATAAAAGCGTAACTAAGACACCATTTTTGCACTTTGTTTTTATTCATTGCAAAATACAATGAATGATAAGCTGCAGAGTCTTGTAATTTTAAGAATGGTAAGCAAATCCCAGGAGTCTTGGAAATCTTTGTGTGTGTGAAATAAAACAGCAAAGGTGGGAAGTGATTCACACATTGAAGCCATTCCAAGGAGAAGTTGCTGTCCAATCCTGACACTGGGGAATCCCTCCTGCCAGGCCACCAGATGTGTGACTGAGGCTCAGATCCCATGCTGAGTTCCATTCTGAGACTCAATCTGGTCAGAGCAAGAGGCCCCACACCATGTTTCCCTATCAGTATTGCCTAAGATATGCTCAGGTCCCGTCTAGCTCTGAGCTGCTGGGTTACCACCCCTGAACCAGTAAGTGGTCCATAAAATCGATTCTACACTGAATTCATCTTCAATTCTGTACTTTCTGCTGCCTCATCTTGCAATCTGGACACTGTCCCCTTTGGCTGCTCAGAATCTCTAAAACTTAAGAGAACCTATTCAATTATTTGCAGCTTAAACTTTTAATAGCAGGGAATGGACTTCCACAAGGGAGTCCAGGATAATACACTAGATTTAGTCTAAATGGACTGGTCCTTGGTGACCTTGAGCTGAATTACAAGAACAAAAACTGAACTTTCAAGACCTTATACATGGATTCTAGAAACTTGTGTCCACCAGAAGCAAATTGGAAGCCTTTCAAGGACACCAGCTGGTGATGCTTTCTCCAAGTGTACCCAAACTGCCGTGGCCTCCAGCGAACCAAAGCAAAGGCAGAATGATGGCTCTCCTCGCTACTTAGGCTTAATTCCTGTTAGTTCTCATTGCTACTGTCACTGCTTTAGGGCGCAGAACATACCCACCAGCCTTTCTCAGCAGTTTCCCTTTGGTGGCTTATCCATCAGAACCTGCTAAAAGGATAAGGTTTCTGGGAACTCCTTTTTAGCAAACATTTTTATTAATTCCTTGAGAATTTTATTCAACATATTTTAAATGTTTCTGGGAACCGCTCATAGGCTCAAAACAACCAACACTATACTGTTCTGTTGAAGAACTCTCCTAATATGCTTTGTAACCTCAGTGACACCACTAAATCTGAGATTTGTGGATACATTAAAAAAAACAACAACCCAAAACATTCTGACATGGGAGATGTTTTGATTTCAGCTGATTTGGCGAACTATATTAATATAAAAATCTGCAGCATTAGAGACTGGAGATGTAATCTGTGGTACAGCCCCTGGCCACCAGCATGATGTTCTAGGTTTGGCCTTCCATAGTACAAAAATATAAACAAAAATCAAATGAACAAGTGAAACAGTAAAGATGACTTCCAGGTATGGTAGCATGCTAGAAGTTGTCTCTGTGTGAACCAATGAAAAATAATCAAAATAGGAAAACAAAGCAAAAGTTTCTATTCCATAGAGAAGAAGAGCAACATAAATCCACTAATGGTGAAAATTAGATAATGAAGCTAAGGAGAGAGCCCTGGCCCTGTGATCCCTTGTTGGGGGAGGGAAAGCTTAAGACTCCATCAAAGAGTAAGTCAAGTAATATCATGGGAAAAGGAGAATTAGCTTTTCCCAGGGATGAGCCCAAATCCTGACTGTAGAAAAGTGAGTCCTGAAACCATACAAACAAAAATAAAAAGTTCACAGAGGAACCCATACAGACCGTTGTCTTCTTATTGGATTATTTGTGCATGTGAAGGATATTGACCAGTGCAAGTGTGTACAGTGTCTTTTACCATCTACTTCTAGAAATGAAATTCTAATGGTCACATAAGATTAGTCACCTGTGAATGATGATGCTTCAGTCAGCCAGCATTATGATATATATATGAACACAATGGTGTCTCACCAAGACTATGATAATCGGTGCTGGACAACTCTCATTATCAGTGACATAGACATTATAGTGCTGTGTGCAAGACATCACTCATTCACTCATGATTTCATAGCTATACTGATGCCATGTTGGCAGGAATGACTGTTGCTGGTCTAGGCAATTACTATAATGTTTACTGTGAGTTCTGAGAGGACTTCTATAAAAATATACCATGAAACAGCATGATGTGTCATGCTGGTAGTATCCAATATGCCCTGTGTTTACTGTGTCTCTTTACTGCATCAGTGGGCAACTTTATGAATGACCTACGTGGTCTAGGGTTGAATAAGAAACTTCTTATACTCACAGTGACAAAATCAATCAACACATCCCTAAGAACATACATTGCTCTTAATTTACAAGTGATTGTACTAAAAGTACACCAGGATATATGTAGAGATAAATGTCAAGAAATTAGGTCAAACAGAGACCTTCTTTGAGTTAGTCTCAGAAGGAAGGCAGTCTATTCTATTTCTTTACAATATAGCCCCAATAAGAATAGAGCTCACTTATAAGCCAACCTCATAAGAGTAGAGGGACTTACAAAATACAATTCACTTGATGATGATATTATGTAACTGTTGAAATATGAAAGTTTCAATTTAAATTATAGTTTTACAACTTTTACAAATGAACAAATAAGAGCATTTTCAGATAATATTTTTAATAGTATGTGTAGGTAGAATGTTGCGGTAATTATTATTTAAACCGCCAAATTTGTTGCTGTAAGATCTCCTACCCAAAGGAGATCAGTAAAGGAAAACACAACTCAATAATTATGGTACAAATTGCACACCTAGATTGGGCAGATTTACCATTACACTACTCTATTCCCCAGCTATGAGATCCCTTATAACTTGCGTTTATCCAGGCCTTGTGCTTGTCCTTCCACCTCCGGCTCTCCGTCATCTGCTTCCTTCTCCCATCGACTTCCTTCTTCTACTGCTTCAGCTTCCTCTTGCTTCCAGCTTCCTTCTGCTTCTATTTCCTCCTGCTTCTCCTCTGCTTCTACCTCCTTCTCTCCTCCACCTTTTATATCGAGTTCCTCTCACTCTCTCTCCCCTAAGCCTTTTTCTTCACCTCCCCTTCTACTGCCCAATCACTGGCTCTAGCCTGTATTTTACAGGTTTTAATTGGACAGAAGGTTTACAAGATGTCACCTGTGTACAGATTCAATCATCCTCTGCAGCCCCTCCAGGAAAGTGAAACTAGTATCAAAATACAAGGCTGAGGCTATCCAAACAGTAGAAAGCATACCAGAAGACAGAAAGCTTGAATGAAGAAGAAAGAGAGACACAATCATTTGATAGACAGAAACAAATTGGATCCCCTCTCTTCTCTCCTCATATTTCAAGGTTAGCTTTCTGTCTTCTACTTTTAGTAGTAAAAGGTATGAGATAGCCATAGTCATTCTCATGATGACAACTGAATTTATGTAGTTTGCATCAAAATATGGAAGTATCAGTAGGCTTCTACAAGAATATTTGACACCAAAATTTGAAACCATCACTTTTGAGAAGGAATAACAATTTGAAACTTGGAATTTTTCAGATGTAGCTATTCTTGTTTTAAAGACAACACATTTCATGTGTTTGCTGCTTGCCACCCAAACAAGCACCAATGGACTAAATCAAAGTATTCAATATATTTCAAGATCATTGCAAGGATGATTGGAGAAATGACATACAACAGATAGGAGTAGAGGCAGGGGTTGGAGAAGAGGATCGGAGGTTTGTGGAGGGGAAAATGGGAAGGGGGAGAACATTACAAATGTAAATAAATAAAATCACCAATAAAAATGAAAAAAATTTTCCTCTCATTAAAAAAGACCCTGAAACTGTGCATGCCAATCTACTGCTCCCAGCAAAAAATAAAAACCAGTTCTCTTTTCAGTTATTCTTGGGTATTTTGTCACAGTGAGAAAAAGCTGACCAATACAACTTATTTCTTGCTTTTGGGCTAGAAACTTTTTGGAGCTGACTTCCATAAGCTCCTTAGTAATGCCAAAAGCGTATAGGCCAGACTGACAATATTTATTAAAATCTGGTAAGCAAAATAGTCTGTTTTATAATATTAGGGCAACCTTTCAAAAAAACAAAAGGTAGATCTGTTGTTATTCTCTGTATTTCTGCCTAGGAACTGTAGAGTATCATGGGTGGTTTACCCAAGTATATCCAATCATGGCCTTTCTACATGTTTACTTCGAATCTGCTTAATGTTGATTAAAATGATGATTCCTTGAAGGTAGAAATAAATTCTGGTTGGGAAACAAAGTAACAGCACCATTCTTATTCAAACTGCACTTTGCCAGAAAGGAAAGCTATGGGGAAAGGTACATCACATAATTTGTGGATCTTATTGCTCATATGACCTTGACAACAGCAAGTGAGTCAAGGTCAGGGACAGGCTAGACATTTGGCATATGTGTCCACATACACAGAATGTACTAGGCCTAATCTTGGATGCTGCATGGAAAATTTGTTAACCTCACTTCTGATTTTATCCCTTCCCCATTGCTTTGAGAAACGCCTTCTCTTCCTAGCCACTCCATTCATCAAACTAATGACCCATGCAAGATCCGTGCCCACTGGAGTAGGATCCTTATGATTTTATAGTAAAATTATTTTAAGTGTTTTAAACTCCAGGGCTGGAGCTAGGCAGATAGCTCACATGAAAGTTACCTAGTGGGCATGCCTGGAACCAAGTATGATCTTCAGATCCTATGCAAATGTGGAAGGAAAGCACCACTTCTCCATGGTTTTCCTCCGAACTCCACAAGATCACTAACTGCTGCATGCACTGCCCACACACACTGCGTAGCAATGGCTTTCTTCCCATGAAGCATCAACACTCCTTCACATTGTAGAGACTTCACTTCAGGGAAGAGATTACACACCACTGTTCAAAGCTTAGTTCTAATGATGAATACAGGCAGACTCATGGAGTTAGGGCTCCTCTGCATCCACCTCCTTCAATATGGTATTTCCATTTGTCCTCCTCACAGCTATGGGCTTTTAAGGTAAACTGTGAAACAAAACCTCCCTTTGCTTTTCCTCCAGAGACATTGCTCTTAGGAAGAAACATCCAGCTTATCCCGTTAGGCTGGTCCCCAAATCTCAAATGGAACCACTTTGGAGGCATTTAAAATATGTGGTGCAGAACAAATGTGCTGTCAATTCAAAACCTGACGTAAGAATTTTCAGGATAATAATCTGTTGATGAATCCCACTGAAATACTCCATGTTGACTGTGTTACCACACAAACTACCAACTTAAGATTTTGAATGTATCATTTCGTAAAAGAAGCTTTTATTGAAAATAAAGAACATACTCGGAGGTCTCCATTGGGCCCCTCCTCTCAGAGCTCAGGGGAGGACCATGAAGAGGGAGAGACAAGACTGCAGGAGTCAGAGGAGATGGAAGACATCAAGGAAACATGGCCCTCAGAAGTACTAAGTGAGTGCGTATGGACTCGCAGAGAAGGAGAGGCAAGCGCAGGGCCTGCATGGGTCTGCACCAGATCCTCTAGGTATATGCTATGCCTGTTAGCTTGGTGTCTTTGCGGGGCTCCTAACAGTGAGAGCGGGCGTGTCCCTGCATCTTTTGCCTACACTTGGGACTCTTGTCTAACTATTGGGTTGCAATGTTCAGCCTCAATACGAGGGCTTTTGCTTTGCCTTACTGTATCTTGTTTTGTAGTGTTTGGTTATCTTCACTTGCAGACCTACTACGTTCTGAAGGGAAACAGGGGAGTGGATCTATGGGAGATAGGATGTGGAGGAAAGCTTGGAGGAGAGGAATGGAAGGAAGGATGTATTATATTAGAAAATATTCTTTTTTTTTTTTTTTTTTTTTTTTTTTTTTTTTTTGGTTTTTCGAGGCAGGGTTTCTCTGTGTAGCCCAGGCTGTCCTGGAACTCACTCTGTAGTCCAGGCTGTCCTCAAACTCAGAATTCTGCCTGCCTCTGCCTCCCAAGTGCTGGGATTAAAGGCGTGCGCCACCACCGCCCAGTGAAAATATTCTTTTCAATTGAAAATAAAACTAAAAGTAAAGAGCAATTAAACCCATACGAGAGAGGGAGGATTAATAATTTTCATTTCTAATGGAAGAAACATCTTTTAGATTATTTACTAAATTGGAAAACTTAAGACACCAAACTCCTCTGCCTACTCCTTCCCAAATTAAAACTTCCGAAAGCTCTGGCAGAAGTTTCACGCTTATTTCCATCAGAATGGAATTTTAATTCAGCAATCAGAAGCTTTTTCAAAAGCTTAGTTTTCAAAAGTAAAGTTCCCAGAGCACTTTTCAACGGAAAGACAGCTACGCGTTCTGTGTGGGCGCATCTCCGTTGCCGTTCGCAGGTGTTGACACACACGGTTACATGGTCTGCATGGGGAGTGCTATTTCTGCTCACCAAGGCTTTTCCTTGTTTCATGTCTCCACTCTTAAGCTCTGAGCAACAAATCTTCTAGAGGAGTTTTCCATTCCCTGTAGACTGTTTTCTAAGGCTGAGACACAGGACTTCACAGACAGCCTTCCTTCTTTGTCACTGATTCAAAAGGTCATTCTTGTTTAAAATGTGTAGACTGTGGTTCAAAGCCTTTAGGGAAGCTCTACCCTCCTTCCCTCCCTCCTTCCTTCCCTCCTTCCTTCCCTCCTTCCCTCCCTCCTTCCCTCCCTCCTTCCCTCCTTCCTTCCTTCCCTCACTCCCTTATTTTATTTTTTATTAGCAGACTTCTCCAAACTTTTTCAACACTAGAATCATTTGGGAATATTTACAAACAACTCAACCTCAGAATCAAGCCCAAACCAATCTCTAGATATCCTGATTTTACTGATCTGGACAGAGACCCAGAGACTGTTGTGAAACCCTCATTGGAAACTTGTACTTAAGATACTCACAAAGAACTTTCAATGGAGGTCATACTTATAATAATGCTATATAATTTTTTTTTCTAGATGGATTGACAAGTATGAAAGGGCATACCATCTGTATTGTGCATCTGAAAATTACTGTTATGAATGGAAGAATTCTCCAGCTCATAGAGACTTAGTCTATCAATGGTCAGCTATTGATATATAAGCAACCCCACTACAAATCTCCCCATTAAACATTAAATATGTTCGTATATTGAAAAAATGGTTTTATTTACTCTCTATCATTGGGGTACTGATTTTATGACTATTATGTGTAGTTTGTAAAACCCATGGATGGCCAAGTACTTTTGTAAGATGGAATATAATCTGGACACACCTCTTATGCACCTTAAATCATCTCTACATTACTCACAGTATCTAAAACAATGTAAGTGCACTGCAAACAACTGTTGTATTGGTTATGGAATGTTGTTAAGTGGAAATGTCTGCATTTTTTTATTTTTGGTAAGTTAATTTCAGTCTTTAGTTAGTTGTGGATACAAAGGGCATACTGTATAACAAACATGACTTAACCTTGTTATTTCCTTCATATGATCAGTGTCAGGTCAATGTCTCTGACTATATTATCTTATTATGTTCCCTCAGATTACCTGTGTCAATGTCTCAAACTATATTAGGCTGTTTTTTTGTTTTGTTTTGTGATATTTAGGCACATCCACTAATTAGTGTGAGAGTTCTCAAGGTCTTGGGAGGTAATGACACTTGATGTCTTGATTCCATGATTATTTCTTAGCGTTTTGAAATGACTTCATCCACTGACTTTCCTTTGCTTTTGCCCTTTCTGCCTCAACCACAATGACGTTAGTATTGATTATGCTGAAATGACTTAACATACCTTGGGAAGAACATGGAGACTGAAGAAACATATAATTATGCATATTAAATCAAGGACCATCAATGATGCATATACTTACGCAGGCTCTCTGTGGAAATATATGTCTGCCCTATATGACAAGGAACACAGATATTGCCAGTTTTCCTAGTGGGGTTTTGCTCTAATTTCTCTCTTTCCTTCATGGTTGTATTAAGGACAGTTTAAGCTGGCAGGATTTTATGGCTAGATAAGTAGGGTATGAATATATATATATATATATATATATATATATATTATATATATATATATATTGAAAATCTACATGACTTAGAAAGTCAGTTGGAATAAAAGCGTAGGTAGGATGTACACATGAGATGTTTATGTGCAGTACTCCATGAATATATGCTCATTCTCAGTGAGTCTCTTCGATGAGTGTGTGTGCTGCATTCCGTGAGCATACATGCATCCTCAGGGAGTCTCTGTGCATGACCAAGAGGTCAGAACCAGCAATACAAGATCAAATGCATGATCCAAATATGAAGAGCATCAGAAATGAACCACAGAAACTAGGTGAGCTCCAGCACTGACACTCCATAAATAGTAGGGCATCACAATGTTTCCAACTTGAGGTGACAGCAGTAATAAAAGTAATAATAGCAGAGACAATTGTGGCATCAAGAACTTGCTTGCCCAAGAGCATTATGGTAATATTTTCTTTGTCACAATGCCTCACTGTAAACTTATATCAAATAAGAATGTCTAATTTTAGCAGAGAATACCCCAATGTGACATATTTCATTCTACTACCCAGGTCTCCCTCCAACTCCTAAACAGTGTGGAAGTGAGCAATCTAGAGTGAGTAGGTAAATCGAAGAATCCAATGTGAAAAAAGTATGATGTGTGGATTTATTGAAGGTGTTCCTTTTTGATTTTCATTTGGGGCTCATGGTCTGTGTTAAACATATTTAAATTTTACATTATCTGATTAATAGATAATAATACTATATCATTAATATAATGTTAATGGCAATACATGATATTGATAGGATTAAGTATTACAAAAAAAATATATTTGTGTCATTTCAAAAAAAGATTTATATATTTATTCTATGCATGTGAGTACACTGTAGCTGTCTTCAGACACACCAGAAGAGGGCATCGGATCCCATTACAGAAGGTTGTGAGCCACCATGGGGTTGCTGGGAATTGAACTCTGGACCTCTGGAAGAGCAGTTAGTGCTTTAACTGCTGAACCATCTCTCCAGCCCTATTTGTGTCGTCTTAAGGCATAATTATTTGCCTAATTAGAGTGAGTAAAATTGTTTCTGAAGATTTCTCCTCTGTAAGCTGCCACAAGAGAACTCTGTTTTTTTTTTTTTTTTTTTTTCCAAAATAAAATTTTATTTGAATAAGGCTTTATCAGTTCTTTTTTCTCTTTCTTAAAAAGGAGGGAGTTTTTCCACAAAGCTGGTCAGATGGGAAAGACCATTTTCTTCAATTGGGCCTCACTAATTTGAAAATAAAATGCTTACAATAAGATCATCTGTGTCAGGCTGAAAGAAGATCCTTCAGATTGAGTGTGATTCGTGGTGAGTTCCATGCACCAGACACCTCCATGCCAGGTACTGCAAATGTCATTGACTGAGGGACCTCTGCAGAGCTTCATACATCATTTGGAACTCCGTTTATAATACTTAGAAGAGTCCATCAGATATCCGTAAGGAGGGCACGGAGATGGTTTGTGCAACAAATTGCCTGCCCCAAAGCATGAGGACCTGTGTTCATTTGCCAGGTGATACTAAATTCATAATTGTGGTTTGATTTGCATCTCCCTGGTAACTAATGACACTGACTATCTTGTCTTGAATGTACAGGCCACTTGTCAACATGTTTGGGAGAAGCAAACTCTCCAATTTTTAAGTTTTATCATTGAAGTTTAACAGTTTCTAGTCTTCATATTGTTGATGTAAATATAAATCAAACAAATTTCAAAACTCTCTACCTGTTTTGTGATTTAGTTTTTTAACACTTAATTGATGGTGTCAATTGAGTTACAAATTTTTTCAATTTTTAACTATTGGTTGAGAGGAGTTGCTGCTCTCATGTTCGGTGCCGTGTGCAAAAAAAAAAGTACTTTGCAGAATTCAGTGTCATAGCTTTACCAATATATTTTTTTAAATAGTATTGGTTGCTTCTTTTTGTCTTTTAAAAAATTCCTCATTTATTACAAAATAGATTATTTTTTAACACATTATATCCTGGTTACAGTTTCTTTTACCTCTACTCCTCCAGCTAATCCCCACTTCCCCTCTTCTTTGGATCCACTTCCTCTGTGTCTCTAATTAGGAAAGAACAGGCTTCTAAGTGATAAGGACTAAACATCTTATGTCAATAAGGGACACCTTCGATTCCATCCAGTTGATTAGTGTCTACAGGGCTCACATTCCTGCAGTAGGAGCTTCATGATTTTTGAAGATCAACCAATATGCTCTGCACTTTCATTTCTGATTTCAGTAATTTGAAATTCCTTCTTATTCGTGATAAGGATAGGTTTGGGGTAATTTTTCTGATTTTTGGCAGCAACCATATTTTAGAGTCACACATTTGTCAGTCTTTTTCTGCTCTCTATTTTACCATTTTTTATTATGTTTATTTTTTTTACAGTCCAATCGTTGCCCCCTTCCACATTCACCCTCATATAGTTCCTTGTCCCGTTCCTCCTCCCCTCATCTTCAAAAGGATGCTCTCCTCCAGGCCTGTCCATTCCCTGTGGCCTCAAGTCTCTCAAGAGTTAGTTGCTTCTTCTTCTACTGAGGCCAGACCATGTAGTCCTTGCTGTACATGTGTCAGGGCCTCGGACCAGCTCATGTATGCTGCCTGGTTATACTCAAAGTTCTAGCTAGAGCAATAAGACAACAAAAGGAAATTGAGGAGATACAATTTGGCAAAGAAGAAATCAAGATATCACTATTTGCAGATGATAATGATAGTATACTTAAGTGACCCCAAAATTTCTACCAGAGAACTTCTATAACAACTCCAGCAAGGTGGCTGGAGTTAATAAAATTAATAAAATTAACTCAAATCAGTAGCCTTCCTTTATACAAATGATAAACAGGCCTAGAAAGAATTTAGTGAAACAACTCCCTTCACAATAGCCACAGATAATATAAAGTATCTTGGCTATCCACTCTGATTAAACAAGTGAAAGATCTGCATGACAAGAACTTTAAGTCTCTGAAGAAAGAAATTGAAGAAGACCTCAGAAAATGGAGAGATCTCCCAATGCTCGTGGATTGATAGGATTAACATAATAAAAATTGCCATCCTACCAAAAACAATCTACAGACTCAGTGCAGTCCCCAACAAAATTCCAATACAATTCTTCAAAGACATGGAAAGAGCAATTCTCAACTTCATGTTGGAAAACAACAACAACAACAAAAAACCAGGATAGGGAAAATAATTCTTAACAGTAAAAGAACTTCTGGAGAAATCACCATCCCGGACATCAAGCTGTACTACAGAGCAATAGTGATATAAACCACGTAGTATTGGTACAGAGACAGACAGGTTGGTCAATGGAATAGAATTGAAGAAAACCCAGAAATAAACCCACACACTTATAGACACTTGATCTTTGAAAGAAGCCAAAAACATACAATGGAAAAAAAGAAAGCATCTTCAATAAATGGTTATCGTCTTACTGGTAGTCTGTATGTAGACAAATAGATCCATATTTGTAACCTTGCACACAGCTCAAGGTCAATTGGATCAAAGACCTCAACATAAAACCAGATACACTAAATCTAATAGAATAGAAAGTGGGGGAAGAGCCTCTATTTAACCAATTTATGTGAAAAAATATCTTCATTTGGTTCTTTTTTTTTTAGATTCTGTTGATTTTTCCCAACATTGCCTTGGTCAGGAAGCTCCTGATCTCACACGCCCTCTTGTTAAATACAAGTCTTCTAGACATTTATTCCATCACAGTGATAGTTCATCTGCAGTTTCTATCTGTGTCCTCTTCACTTTCACCTAGCTCAGCACATTTCCTTATTTCCCTTTTGATTTATTTATCAACCCATTAATTATTTATAGAGCCTGGTATAGTTTCCATGTATTTGTGAATTACCCAGTGTTACTCCACATTTATTTCTAGTTTTAGCCCACACATGGGGAACACAGGACACTCTCTGCATTCTTTCTCCGTTTAAAGTTACTGAAGTTTGCTTTGTGGCTGAGCACACAGTTGGTTCTAGAAGAATTCCGTTACTAGTCACCTGGGACAGCCACCAAGCATGACAGCAATGCCTCAGCCTCCATTGAGTGAACACACTTCACAGTGGACAATAGATAAAAATGATGTCTACTTGATCATAACAAGCATCACACTAACAAAATAACTTCATTAATAATAGACAACTAGACTATATACTCTCTGGACAATATGGCAGGTTTTGATCATGGCTATCCAGGACCAAAATCTTCCCCTGATCATTTAAGTCCAAGAAACTGGTATGATGTAAACAAAGAATGCCTTAAAGTTTAATACAAAAATCCCATGAAGATTTTGCCCCAATATAAAACCTATCTAATTTAGAAAACTGCTGAATTAATATAATAACACATTATAATCAATTTCTATATGCTGAACTTTGGAGTAATGATGGTGAATTGACTTGAATGATTGTGTTAAAACATATTTATGGATATTAGATTCTTCATTATTTTTATTGTAATATCTGGTCCCTGCATATCTCTAGCTCTCAGTGTGCCAACAGAACCTGAGTCACGCTGGTCACTTTAAGAATGTTCTCACTTCTGCTCAGGGTTTCTCACATCTAGGAACATTCTTGCCTCAGACATCCTTATGAAGAATTCTCTCACTTCCTCTGAGCCTTTGCCCAAATGTCTTCTTTACTACAACAACCTGACTCTGTGTTTCTCCCTGACGTTAATACTTTAGAATCCTGTCACCAAAATACTATGGGGATTTTCCCTTTCAGTACAGTTATTTTTTATTGCTTTCCATGCAGTTGATTCAGAGGTTTGTGAGACATGGCTCCATGCTGATGGAGCCCGGGTGTTATGCATACCATCGTGATTCAGCAATGCTGAAGCTTCTACAGGGAAGACATGGAATTTCCATGTTTTCCTTACAGAGTTCTTAAGTTTTTATTTATAACTAATTTTGAAAAATAAAAATAATTTTCTGCATGCATACATGTATACATGCTGTGTACATACGTGTGTGTGTGTTTGTGTGTGTGTAAGACTCTACACATCAATGGGCTATATTTCTTTCCTGATCATTTTTGGATGTCATAGTTACTTTGAACTCAAGGTGTATTAGTGCATTTTCTTAAAGTAAGAATAGTTTGTGTAGGCTTTATGTGTGGGAAGATATATGTCATATGTTCAGTGAAAGATGTCTAATGGATTAGTATATGAGCCATAAAATATTCCTCTTCTACATTAAAGGAACTTTCCAGAAAAGACCTTATATAAAAGCTTTGTTACATTGATCCTCATTGGGCCATTTAGTGGTAATTATTTTGTGGGCTGTTGTCCCTATTATTTTATCTCAGAGTTTCCAGTGACAGAACTGAACAGATAAACTGCTCTTGCTTTATGCATTTGGTTGTGTGACTTAGTTGCTCAGCTGGTACTTGTGAAGTTCTTTTCTTCATAGACAATTTGCTGTTACTTTCTTCTGCTAGAGCTCAGAAACATTTCCCCCTTGAACTAAGGAGCGGCTCCAAGGGCCCTGTGACCACCTAAGCCTCTTTTCCCATACTTTCTTCATCTTCCCAACCATAAGTAGAAGCTTTCTCTCAAATTCCCTCATCTAAGTCTAGGTGTCCCACAAGAGACTCATTTAATCAAGTTCCCTCCCCATAATCTCATTAAACATTAAAGGTAAACTCAAGAACTCTGGAGGTAATCCTACAGCCAATGCCCAGGTGACCTTTGCTCCCCATTCTTATCTGTTTTTTGGGCCCATTTATTACTCCTACATATCCATTGCTCTTTCTTAGAAATCGCTTCCTCTCTTCACCTCCCCCTCTGTGACAAAGGCCCATATAAACGTCAAGTTTTTTGGCTCATGAAGTTCTATCCTTCTTCATATGATGCCTCTATGAAGGCAATAACTTGCATGTCTTTCCCATGCTAGCCTGTCTATTGCCAGTTTGTTTTAGCCATTTGTAAACACATGGAGAAGGAGAACAAGGGAAATCTGAGGATCCAGCTTCAAGGTGAGAAATGCAGAACTAGATGTAAGTCCTTAGTGCATTCTAGTAGCTGTGCAAGTATTGCAACTCACTTAAAATCTCTTCCATGAAAAGGAGAGCTTATTATTGAGCTGTTGACATACAGGAAAGTGCATCATAAATGGAGTTATTTAAATATCTGTGAAGTTTTATTTTGTCACATTTGGTGAAGAAAAAAAGAATAAGAAGAAAATTAGCATTGACATCCATTCTTATTGGCCAACATCCTTGCCTTGGGCATTGAAGCTACATCAAGTAATTCATGTTTTTCCACCTCCCAGACACTTGAATATTTAGCAGTAAAATAAGTCTTACTTTCTCCAATGGGAAAGATTGTGCAGGTTTTATAAAATAAAATGTTGGTTAAACTTGGCTCTAGTAATAAAATGTATGAGTAAAACTCAGACATAACTAAAGATAGAACAAACTATTTTATCTGTCTACATCTCTGCACAAACCCACATATTCAACTGTGACAGTGACTGAAATATGTTGAGTATCTTAAATGTTGCTAAGAGGACGTGAAATGATTTGCTATTTTTTTCTATCAAATTTACCAGTTTAACAATAACTTAAAGATTCATGGAATTCAGTACATCAACCCAGTATCTTAAGCTCATCAATTTTGTATACTTTACTATTCATCATATTTAATTTTATTGGTATTATTGCATCTTATATCTTGAAAATCTGAGTTCTATGCATGACTGTTTCTTTTAGCCAAAGATCCCATTTTTTTTTTTTTTTTTACTAAACTGTCATTGTGTCTTAATGTTCTGAGTTTCTTTTCAGTTATATCAAAATATTAAATTGATTTTAAAAAATACCATTTAACCTTTTTTACAGGCCAGACTTTATCCCTCTCCCTCTCAGTCTGCCCTCGACTGCTCCCCATGGCATACCTCCATCCCCCTCCCCACTTCCAAGAGGATGTCCCACACCTCACCAAGCCTCTCCACTCCCTGGGGCCTGAAATCTCTTGAGGGTTAGGAGTATATATGGCATACCAGCTATTGGTGCTTATTTAGATTAACATATATTTCATATTTGTAATGATGGAAAACTTCATAATATTATGTAAGTAGATTTTAAGATTAAGAAAAAAATATGTATGAGTTTTTTCAAGCTTTCAAAGCACCAACTAATTAAGATTTAAGCAATCAGAAACTCAAGTGGCAATTATTTATTCATTCATCTAACAAGTATTTACTGGAGACAAGGGTAGCACCATTTCTAGTTTAGAAGAAAATGTCAATGAAGAAAATATCATATGTTTGTGTGTGTGTGTGTATGTGTGTGTATGTGTGTGAGATAGGTGCTGAGTTCCCACAATTCCACACTGACCTCTCTCTTTCTGCCCTATATTCTCATACTTGTTTATAAAGACAAATGGACAATAACCCCTCAATTACTTGCAAGACCCATTCATCAATGGCTTACCATATACTTATGGATTTTGCAGTATCAGTACAGATAACTGATATGAAACACTTTGATGCCTGATTATGTCTAAAGGGTTTTTAGAAAAATTTATGCCACTGTTATTTTATTTTAACCTATTCCTCTGATTTTTTCACAAGTCCATTTTCCTCTTTCTTTGTGTTCTTCAGAGAAATAAAAACAGTATTTTTACCCTGAAAATTGTATTTGGTTATATCTTGAGATATCTTGACAATTGTCACTGCTAATTTTAGAATGAACTATCAGCCTAAATTATTTTTCCTTTAATATTTTATCAGCTGACATTCCAATCAAGTCGTACAAGTTGAATAATAACATTTAATATATAGGTTTATGTGCATATGAAACAGGATCTGATTCTGTAGTGTAGATTAGCCTAAATTTTGTCATGCAGCTCAAGGTGACCTTGGACTTGCAGCAATTTTCTTTCTTGGCCTCCCGAGTGCTGTGACTCCATCACTGAGCCACTATATTAGTTATCTGTCCCATTGCTGGAACAGATAATACTACAAAGTGACTTAAAGATGTAATGCTTTATGTACGAGGACATGGCAGCAAGGGTTTAGGCAGCTGGTCATATTTTATCTGTTGCCATGGAGCAGAGGGTATTGAATGCTAATAGACATTCTACTTTCTCCTTTCAACTGAGGCCAGGATACTGCCTCCCCCAAACATAGCACCCATAAATGATTCTGTCTACATTCAATGTGAATCTCCTTCTTCAATTAACTTAATAATTAGATAATCCCTCAAATGCATCTTCAGAAGCTTGTGTCCCAAGTGAGACTAGATCCTGACAAATAAACAAATCACTGTTAACCATCATAGCCAGCATGACCAAGTATTTATGAATATTTATGGCTCAGTGGATGTTGTAAAGGCAGCTATTGTGTAATATAAAAGTCAGAGATATATTAGAGTCTTTCAACTGTGGATTTTTCAATTAATCTGCCTTCAAATTCCTTAAGGTATGAACCACTCAAATGACTTGTTTTGGCATTGCTCACATGGTCACAATAGCCTGCTCTTCTGTTTACCACAATGGTTTTCTCTTGCTTTCCATGTCACTAGTTAAAGAGAGGAGAGCCATTTATTGCAGGGTATCCATCTATATTATATTCAGTTGCTATACTTATAATTCTGTATATCATATAAAAGATTTTCTTTAAGCAAAACACATGAAATAAGGTGGTTTAGCTGGACACAGTGGCTCACATCTGCAATTCCAACATGCAAGAAGCTACAAGCCTGAGGATACAGTGATGCCAAGTCCACTTAATAAAAGTTGTAGTCTATGTGATGAACTCTAAGAAATTATTCCATTTTGTTATGAATACTGTATTATTACAAAGCTTCTGCAACTTTACACCAGCATTTCAGAGCGAGTAAGATGTGATGCCACATGGTTGTTATCCCACTCGGGGAAACTGAGCAGAGGGATTATAAATCAGAGATCAGTCTTACAAAAAGCAATACCTAAAGATAGAAGCAAAGATCATTGCAAATGTACAGTATTCTTCTCTGCTGTATGATATGTTTTCATAAAATAAATAAATAAAAACAAACAAATAAAATAATACAGGCCATGCTTTTTACCCCAACACTCCAGAAGCAGAGGCAGGTTGAGCTCTGTGAGTTTGATGCCAGCCTGGTTTACTTAGTGATCTCTAGGCCAACTTAGACCTACACACTGTACACTGTCTCAGACAACAACAACATAAGCACATCTTTGTAATAATACAATGATTCTTGAGCATATGCACAGGATGGACAGGTACCCAATGGTGATTAATTCTCATAAATCTGTCCTTATGATGAGGAAGGGAGGTATGTCTGACAGTGAGGCCATCTTACCCATGCTCCTAATTTTCCTTCCAACGGCACTGAGAAACACATCTAGGGCAGGTTCTGCACCAACAGCATTCCAGTGAGGAGTGTGAAGACGGAAATACCCTGGATCTTGAAGGAAGGATTTGATTTGAATGTGTTAACAAATCTTTGTATCCATTAAGGTAGCTTTGCTTAGTTTCTACACATAAGAGAAGGGTTTTCTTATGCAAGCAACAATTGGGAGTAAAAAGAGAAAGAACAGCAAGCATGTTCCCCTGTGCTTTGGCAGCAAACCTGTGGCTCAGAGTTCAATGTGCTGCAGACAGGAGCGTGGTATGGCTATCCTTTGAGATGCTCTGCCAGCATCTGACTAAAACAGATGCAGGTATTCACAGACAATTATTGGACTGGCACGGAGACCTCAAAGGAAGCATTAGGAGAAGGGCTAAAGGAGCTAAGGGGATTGCAGCCCCATAGGAAGAACAACAATCAATTAACTGGACCCTCAGAGCTCCCAGAGACTAAACCACCAACCAGAGTACACATGGGCCAGTCCATGGCTCTTGCTACATATGTAGCAGAGGATTGTCTCATCTGGCATCAGTGGGAAGTGAGGTCCTTGGTCCTGTGGCAGCTTGATGCCCCAGAGAAGGGGATGATAGAGGGTGAGGCAAGAGTGGGTGGGTGGGGGGTTTAGAGGCAAAAGGCAGAGGGATGGGGTGGTGGGTTTGTGAAAGGGAGACCAGAAAGGGGATAACATGTGAAATGTAAACAAATAAAATAATAATAAATTTAAAAGCATGGAGTTGCCAACAGCAAATATGTCATTTTCATTAGCAAACACCATAATGAATGGTCCTGATGACTTGTCTCATGTTGTCATCTGGTAACACTTCAGTCTCAAAACCACAGATCTGTTTGTTCAACGTGTGAAGTTCAGCTACAAGGACGTAAGAAGCTTGTTTTCACAGAGAGAATAAACAAGCTATGGGTTTAGTGTTTGTGTAGTTGTCAAAGGAATTAATGAAATATTAGGATGCAGAAATGATAGCTAGGTGCACCCAATGAAGACAGTCATCTCGGTAGCAAAGAGCAATAACTGTCCGGGAACCTGATGTAATGTGATGATCTTTGAGTCAGTTCTCAGATAGACATTGATAAGTTAAAATATGTCCGAGTAAAATAGATATGTTCCTGAAAGCCTGAGACGCGTGAGATGAAAAGAAGAGGGTTACCATATTGTTAGGGTTCGAGAATTTGGGAAAATCCACCATGAAAACCAAGTTCGAGCCAACAGAAGTGTCTTGACTCAAAAAGCTGATTTATCAGGGAGACAGCTGGGTTCGGTTTCCAAACCCTGTTAGCGGGAGGCAGGATAGAGCACAACTTTTTAAAGCAAAAAACTCCACAAATTATGTAGGGGCACGGGGTAGGGCAATCAGTCGGTACATGCATGTTATATATTTCCACCTGTCTTTCACACTTGGCACCTTAAGTTGGTTACTACCTGTCCAATACCTCAGATGGCTTCCCTGATAACAATGCTGGATCAAAACCAGTCAACTAGACCCTCCTTAGCAGCTACTGGTTTCAGTCCTGACTGAGTGCTAAACAACAAAGCAGGGGACTAAGGTGGCCACCTAATGATCATTAAAGAACTAAAAAAGGAAGGTACATTCTTTAAATGACTGAGGAGCTCCATGCTATCCTATAATTGGTAGCCGATACATGGACGAATGCATATGTATATTACAATTAATCATATACAAATTCTGAGTTAATGCTCTAGGTCCTGGGGATGTGTCTGTGCTTTTAAATGTTTATAGGAGGCCTGGAGTTGTTTGATTTCCTATAATTTACAGCTCTTGAAGAAAGAGATAAAATGAAAGAGGGACACACACAGACACACACACACACACACACACACACACAGTAAAGTGATTTAAATACAGAATGCTTTAGATGCCACTTAAACATCTATTCACTTGTTGTCAATTCACCATTGGCCTGAGAATGAGCAGGGAAAGAGAATCTCTGCTCTGGTCATCAGTCTTACTGGAATTTAATTCACACAGAAGATTTCATTTTTAGCATAAATGTCCATCAGAGAGGACTAACTAATGATCTAAGGAAACTCGCTGAGGTCTTCTGTGACTGCTGAGGTCTGCATTTAATAGATTCTGATCACACTTTCCCCCCCCAACTATTCATCCCACTCCCTTCCCATCTTCCCACCACCCAGGTATGCACCCTTCCTATCTTCTCTCTCTATGTAGAAAACAAAGAAGCAAATACACACACAAACACACACACACACCCCACAAGAAACTCACACAGAAGAAAACTACCATAAAATCACTAACTTGTATACTTGCTTGTATACAAGCAAGACTAATAAAACAGAAAAAAAAATCAAAGAGAGAAGCATGAGACAAAAAGACTGTAAGAGTTCCACTGAGTTTGTTTTGTGTTAGCCATCTATTACTGGTGTTGGGGCTTGCCCTTAGGTGCTGTGAGTACCTGCTATCTCTACTTTTGTTATCGCAAAAGGCGAGTGACAGCCACTTCAAATCTTGCTATTTTTATTAGTTAATACTTGTAGGAATCACCCGGATATCTTCAGCTATCAACTTGACACAACTTAAGAGTTTCCTAGGAATGGAGAAACTCCGCTGAGGAGTTATCAAAATCAGATTGGTCTATGGACAAGTCTTAGGGCTTGCCCATTGTGGGCGGCCCAATTCCTAGGCAAGATGGCCTGGGCTGAATAAGAAGCTAGCAGAGCACAAGTCTGGCAGTCAGCTAGTAAGCCAGATTCCTTTATGGTTTCTGACTCAGATCCTACCTTGATTTCCTGTCCTGATTTCATTCAACTGTGGATTGTGACCTGGAAGTTTAAGCCAATAAACCCTTTCCTCCCCATGTTGACTGTGGTCATGGTGTTTTTCACAGTAGAAAAGAAAATAGAACCAGTATTAAGTACACACTTTCTAAAAATTAATGGATAATTAAGGAAAAAGGAGAAGCACTTGTCTATTAAAAAATGACTTCAGGGGAAATATATTCTATGGGTACAGCTTAAAGAATCTGAGTATCAGAACTAAAATTTTAAAAGTGATTTTAGCTGAGCTAGCCATAAAATCGAATACCAGCCCTCCTTTCTAGGCTGGCAAGAGACAATGGCTGAGTGGGAAGTGTGCAGTTAAAAGGGACACCCTGACAGAAGGCAGATGGCTTCTCTAAGTGCTCATGGTCACTGCAGGCCTGAGGTTCAGTCTGTCATGACATCTTTTATAATTCTCTAAAGGCTGCCAGAGTAGGGTGCTGCTGAACAACCCAAGGGGACAATCAACATTACAAATTAAAATCCAAGAGAACTGAAACAGAGGAGTGGTCACATGCTTGAGCTGTCAATCAGCAATCAACAGGCTACAGGGTTCCAGGTGACCAGGGAATGCCTTGTTTTAATATGAGCGCTGTAAGCAGAAAGTCAGCGTGATCCTATAACAACATCAACAGGGAAAACAAAACATGCACGTCTTCTACTTTATGAACTCTTTTCAATCTTTAATAAACTTTGTAGAAGCAGGATGCAAATTTCCCTTCGGGGAGTGATTGGGATGCTTTGTGTTTCTGTTAAAAGGAGAATGAACACTTGACAGTAAGAGCCGGCATGCAGATTACATTATTAAAATTTAAAGTCAAATGCTCAGTAAAGAGAGGGACAGACACAGGAATGGGGCTTCATTTCAGAGCAACTATTGCCTGTTAAGCTAATATGCTGGACATTGAAATTAAATGGGCTCTGACCAGAGTATTGGTGGCATATATGATGACATCAGGGCCAGAGAACACAAAGGCTATTGTTCTCAGTCCTCTGGGAGATAATGTAAGTGAACACAAATTCTCATGGAGTAGCTGTTGAGACTCCTTGCACATTAGGGGGGGGTGAGAAGGGTCTCTGTACCAATCAGCACAGAGTACAGGCACTGATGCAGCTTTACGGAGGGGAGGGTAGCCTTGTAAAATGATGGATTCTTTTTTGGCTTGGTATCATGTATACAGGTATGGTTCTGTTTAATTATGAAAGACTAATACTTTCTTGATTAGACATTCACCCAAGCGCACTGTTTGGTTTGTCACAACAAAATAGTTGAATGGCCTGAAAATCAGTTTTCCAAATTCCCGTTCTTGCCAGGTATGATATGTGTATGTGCACACGCACATGTTTTACACATACATGTCATTTCACATTTACTGCTAAAGGGGACTTGGTTTTTAGACAGAGTAGTGATACTTGAAGCTACTAAGAGCAGTTGATGTAATATATAAAAATCTGTCCTATTAGACCCCAATGAGTCAGCTACATCACTCACTCTAAGGCTCAGGAATGCTGCAGAAGAGGAAATGGAAGTGCGTAAGAGCTGACTGATGGGCTGGAGGGTATGCAAAGCTGTTCCCTAATTTGCTAGGACTTAATTCCCATCAACCTGCCTTATGCCCACATCCTGCCAGCTCTACAAACAATCAGTAGATTCTCTGAGGGTACAAGGACCTCCTCTTCCTCTTCCTCTCTCCTCTTTCTTCTTACTCTTCTTCTTTTTAAAATTATTTTAGTTATTCACATTCCAAATATTGTCCCAGTTCCTGGTTCCCCCTCTGCCAGTTATTTATCCCATCCTCCAACTCCTTTAATTCTGAGAGGGTGTATCCCACCCACCCACCACTCCCACGTCACCCCACTAGCATCTCCCTTCCCTGGGGCATCAAGTTTCTAGATGATTAAGTGCATCCTCTTCCACTAAGGCCAGATAAGGCAGTCCTCCACTACATATGTAGCAGGGACAGCGGGGGCAGCAGGGGTAGCGGGGGCCAGGAACCAATGTGTATATGCTCTTTGGTTGGTAGCTTAGTCCCTGGGAGCTCTCAGGAGTCTGGGTTAGTTGATACTGCTGTTCCTCTTATGAGTTGTCATCCCCTTCAGCTCCTTTAGTCCTTTCCCTAACTCTTCCCCAGGGAATGGAAGCTTGCTTACCTTACATTATAGCAGCAATGCTTGGCTGTAAGTATCAGGATTTGTCCCAGCCAACTGTTCTTCAAGTCTCTCAGAATCAGCCATGCTAGGCTCCTGCCCGAAAACATAACCTGGCAGTAATAGTGGTGGGTTTAGTCCTGAGCCATGGGAGGGATCCCAAGTTGGGACCAGTCTCTGGATGACCTTTCCTTCAGTTTCTGCTCCATTTTTGTCCATGCATTTCCTTTAGACAGGAAGAATTCTGGGTCAAGAATTTTGAAGATGGGTGGGTGGCCCTATTCTTCAAATGGGAGACATATCTATCTATTGGAGCTGGTCTCTTCAGATTCTATCTCCCCACTGTTGGGCATTTTGGCTAAGGTTATCCCCATTGGGTCAGAGACCTGTTCTTTAGTTGTGTATCATCTACTGAGTTCACCAGGCTCCCACAGATAAATTTAATCAGGCTCTGGTTCTTCTTGGTAGGACATAGAACGAAATGAATACTGTAAGAGAGATGTTTAGGTGAAGAAGGGGTTGCACAGGGTGACAGGATGTGGCACATGACAGTATCAACAACAAAGCAGACGTGAACTGTAAAATAAACTCAAAAGCATGTAGTTTGCTTTTATGAGAACAACAGTGTAATGACAATCCCAACTGTTTCTGACATCAGTGGATACTAAGTAGGCAGGCAAGTAAGTAATTAGGCAGAATGGGCAAATATTAAAAAATAGTTTAGAATGTTTGTGAAAATACTCTGTGAAAACAATCTCCTTGTTTTGAATTGTATTTGCAATGGATAACTGTTGGGAAAAGAGAAAGCAGTATCAAAATAAAGATGACCACCCTTATGAAAATTCATTGCTTAACTGTTACCATTTTCTTCATGTGTTTAACTAGTTTTGCATTTCAATGTGTGTTATATAAATGTGTAATTCATGTTTTGCATACATGACGTGTATGCATGATACTTGTGTTGTGTTGTGTGTGCATAACATGTGTATAATTGTAGCATGTGCATGTATATGTGTGTGTGTGTAGATTGTTCAATGAGATCAAGGCTGTTATTTAGCAATCACTGTTAGTAATTAATAAACATTTTCTTGCATTAGTTTCTTAAAACTCATACAATTTTTTTGACTAAATTTATACCCATTATAATTTCTTTGTAAATTAATTTTTGAGGGAAAAATACATTATAAATATTGCTTTTTGTGATCTTTAGGGTAAAATTTTCCTTGTGATTTATGAAATAATATTTTCCAAGAAATGTGATTTGGGATCTAAACACACACATGTGAGCGTGTGTGTGCGCGCGCACACCACACACACACACACACACTTATTAGGAAAATTAGGTTAAATAAAATTTAATTTCAAGGACTGTGTTTTCCCTTTCCTCAAAAATAGAAACCAAAGAAATGAGTAATGGGTTAGAGTCCCAGTGAGGAGTGGGTGGGATAGCAACAAACACAGCATGCAAGAGGCCAGAGCTACTGTCAGCAGCGACAGATGTCCTCCAAGTGGGCTGATCTGACCCATGGAAGCCCATGTACAGACTCCTCGGTAAGGGACAGCTATGAAATGCACTCATTCATTTATTTATTTTTAGTGCAGAGTATCCAACCTCAGGCCTTCTGCCTTTTCATCTAGCCCTCGCTACTGAACTGCATTCGTCTCCCACTTCCTCATCTAGGGAACTGTGTGGTTACAGCACACGGACATTTTAGAGGGAAAGGAGATGTGACCTGTGGATGTTTGGGTGCTATAAGAGGACAACAATCATAATGAATCCAAATTTGGATGTGACCTTAGAGCTTCCTGTATTTTCTGAATACTGCAAACTGGCAAAAAGCAGTAAGCTGATGACAGATCACCTTCATGAAAGAAGGATGTGTTAAGTCCACATACACCATTCAGTGATTCTGGTTAGTCTGGTTGCCACATTTGAAGTATGGTCAACCATATGCATTGAATAATCAGTTTAATATCTGAAATAAAGTTGCTCATTTCTTGAGTGAAGGGATGAAGGGACAAATTCATCTGATGTTATATATTCAATTAATATTCAATTCCAGACACTTAAAATAACAAAAGTGAGAACTGCTTTCTCTAAAAAAAAGTCACTTAAACTATTTCCAAACAACACTAAATACATTAATTTTGTAGAATGTTTGTTTCTACCAAACAAAATCAAAGAATGACTAGATAATATCTATAAGATTATCCCATCTTTCTGTAACCTGCCTCTCTGATGCTCTTACCAAAGTATCTGGGAAACACCTTGATTTGTGAGTTTCCTTTGTTCTGTGATGATAAAGGTTCATGTATTCACTTCCTCTTTGGGACATATTTAGGGCAACTTGAGTCGGTAGTCCTGTGCCAATGGTCTTTCATATTTGGCTCGGGGAAAAAAATGCTTTTTCTCAGTCCTCTAGAAGTAAGAGATGTTTTTCCATTGGCAAAGGTTGTGTTTATATTGGCAAAGGGTGTATTGTTTCCACAAATACAGATTCGATATCTTTATAATAAAAATCTCTAACTTAGGAAAATTCTTAACGGTTGTAATGAATAAGGTGGCACTTCAGGGGTTTTGTGCAGCCAATCTGTGACCCACCCTTTTCTCTCCCCATGCCTGTCCCTCACTCCACCATCCCCTACCAAAGAAAGAATCCAAGAACTTAAGAACAAGTAAAAATCATTTCAAAATAACATATCTCTACCTCGTGTATTTAATTTACTTTGAGGTTAGGAGTCTTCCGGCACTACTAGGGAAGAGCAACTAAAAAATTCATGGGAAAAAGTTATGCTTTAGCCCAGTGAATCAACCAGCACACTAATATTCTATCTTTGGGGACGAAGAAAGCACGGCCTTTCTGCAAGCATGTGTTCTTAAGTGTGATGCTAATAGAATTATTTGTTCCCATCCCATGTCCCTCATCTCAAGCTGTAAGAAAATCTGTGGCATGTAAATTCCCTGGGTTTAAAGCAGCAGAACACTGGCGGGTTTTGTATTCTTCCTCTTTTCATTCCCACCTGGCACATAAACTATCTCCCTTATTAATCTATGGATCAAGAATTGCCCGTGACATAACATTCAAAGCTTTTTATCCACCCGTTTTGAACAGCTTTACATAGGTTACTTCCTATTCACTCTACTGAAAATATCCATTAACCATGCCACATTATAAGTATTCTTCTCATATCTGACCACATCTGCAGTGTCACATGTCCAGGTAAAATGCCTTCCAGGATATTTAACACTTACCCATGTAGCTGCTGTGAGAATGTCTCAGGCTTTATGACAACATTTGCTGGGCAGAGAGAGTAGGGAGACACAGGGACTCATTGTGGCATCCAGTGGTGAGGGGACAAATACCTGGAGTCCTTCTTGTCCTTATGGCTCCAAAAGGTCTACACTGAGTCCTAGCAACCCGTACATGACAGTTGCTTAGTTGGTAATATGTGTGGTCCCCGGTGGAGTAACGGTGGTCCTGTGCCTTATTTGGACATGAGTCTCGATAAACATTGGCAATGTTGAATAGAATTTTGCTGCCAGAATTGCAATCACACCTTGATTCACCATAAGAGTAATGAATGCCTAGAACAGGAAGTGAGACAATGGAAGATCTAACAGTGTGTGGGTGTGGGGACAGAATAGTAACAGAGACACATGGATGGATGAAAACCTGAAGGGAACCTTGGCTTCCATGCTCATGTGTAGCAGCAGATGTGCAGCTTGGCCTTCATGTGGGTCCCAAACAACTGGAATGGGGGCTATCCCAAAAGCTGTTGCCTGTATGTGGGATATGTTCTACTAGTTGGGCTGCCTTGTCTGGCCTCAGTGGGAGAGAAAGTGCCTAGCCTTGAAGAAACTTGAAGTGCTAGGATGGGGGAATACATGGAGGGGCCTCACCCTCCCAGAGGAGAAGGGGAGGGAGGAAGGAGGACAGGGGAAGGTTTGTGGAATGGGATGATTAGGAGCAGGGCAATGGATGAGATATAAAGTGAATAAGTATAAATAAATAAATAAATAAATAAATAAATAAATAAATAAATTTTAAAAAATGAAGGAAAGGGTTTCCAATAATAAATAAACTAGTACTCTGCTGTATAGGTGCTTCCTCTTAGATTAAAACCCTCCTCTTTTGGAGGGAAGCCAGTTAAGACACTGTAAGCTAGAAAGGAGTTGAAACAATCATGTCTTGCAAGGGGAGGTTTAAACATATAGTACTTCTGAGTATGCTTGTTAAGCACAGGAAGTCCCTGAAAGTGAGCAGATGAACCAGGCACATCCCTTCAAAGCACATATAAATGGCAAGAATGCTGAAAGACACTTAGACAAAGTGCTGCACCTGGAAGAAGCAGAGACCAGTCTAGTGCCTAGAAGAGTTTCAGAGCAACTGAACTACAGGGAAAGACACTGCACCACCTCTTGAAACTGCCTGCATTGTTGTTTGGTACGCACAAGTTCCCAGTTTGTGTGAGCTGTTTCCCATGCTTGGGTGGGCTTTGGTGATGCAGCTGTCTTTGAGCCATTTCTGCTCCAAAAAGTAACCCCTCTTCCATAGTCCTGTAACTAATACCAATAAAATTCATTGATGGTGATAAACTTTGATGACATCTGTACTTTGCTCTGTCATTGTTTCTTTTCCAGGGTGAATGTCTGTTTAGTCACAACTCTCAGGAATGATGTCATACAACATGGCTTTCACATGGTTCTACACATTTCTAGCTCTGTGGTCCTTGGTAATTATATATTTTCCACTCTGCTATTTAGCTATCTGGGTATTGGGCATAAAATCAAGCTCTTAGCATTGTTTATATAATCAAGTGAAGTAAGTAAAGTGTCCAGCAGAATATAAACCACAACTGTGTCCTGAATAAATATTACCTTACCACTTTCTAAGAGACCCCTTGCTGTGCCCATCAAGAACAGCTCTTACTGGCTGAATGCAGATACTGCTGATCTCCATGACTCAAATCATGAGTTGATAGTATTTTTTGAGAACATCCTATAAGCTAGGCACCACTTTTCGCTGTATTATAAAATGTTAACAACAGGGAAATAGACTGATGGGAGTATACTAGGCTGCATGTCAGTAAGGAGAAAGTAAAATCCATTATTACCAGTTCATGGTCTGTTCTTATAGCAAACATATAACATTCAGGTCACCATCCATGACGTGTTCTGGCTCAGTCTCTCTGTGTCTTGATTTTGCTTTATTATAAATTGGTGCATGACACCCCCTCCCTTTACCTTCCCCCAAACTATAAATCCTCAAAACAAACTGTGTCTATCACATTTATAGCATTAAAAGCTCTAAGCTTGTAACAATCACACCACACACACACACAGAGACACACAAGACAGGGGTGATGATCTAGCCCCTATGACGGACATGAATTAAGAAATCAAAAGGAAGCCTGGAGATGAAGAGATAACTGAACCATTGAAACAGACTATATGCTTCCAATAACTGAATTACAGTACCTTGGCCACACTTTGTTGACTTTTCAAAATCTGCAGTTCAGCTGAGGTTGTTCTCCTACAACTGTGAGTCATCTTACAGTCAGATCCAAGTTGTGTTGTCTTCTAAACTCTGTCATTAAAGTCACTTTCAGCTCGCTGCCTTGATTAATAGCACTGTGATGTCTACATTCTCTGTTGGATAGAACACTTTGTGTTCCAAAGTCATCCTTTACCTTTTGATCTTGACAACTTCAGTCAGTGTCAACAGAATAAATAACCACTTGGGAGCAAATTCCTAAGGCCAGGCACTCTCCATAGGAAATCATATTATCGTTTCTTCTCCTCTCATCTGTGAACTGAAGTGACAGAACAGGTGGCCTCTGACCAAGTAGCTCCGCTGTGCCTGGCAAAGAAGTCACCTCCTGCACAGAGCTGGGATGGGTTTAAACCTCCAGCATCTTTAGTTACCCAACTGCATTTCCTCACAGGGGCACATCATCTGGATGTATTTTAATGAGACTGGACAACTATGGAAGTTGAGCCTGACATGTAGTTCATCTAATCTGGGTGTTTAATGAGTTTTTGTGTTATTCTAGATTTATAGATGATACCACAATGGTCCTGCACTCATATCGACTATATCATCATTTCTGAATACCCCATATGTCAGAGACATACCAGGAAAAGTTCCTCTTTAACAATCACACTTGGAAGGGATTGGATTTTTACCAATTAGGAAATGGGGGTTCAGACAAATTAAATAAGGGTTATCTGCAGCATAGGATGCTAACTTGTGGCAGAGGAAGGATCCTTATTAGTTGATCCTGAAAATCCCTCCTTTCCCCACCTGTATTATAACCTAAAGAAAGTATACCAGTGCCCAGTAGTATCTAATGTAACAGTATCTTCATGTATGTAAAATAGTGTTGAAGTAGAAGTTACACAGGGGGAAATAATAAAAATGTCAGTATTAAAACTCAACAAGTGTAAATGACATTTAGTCAAAACCTAAAATGACTAGAATTTTAACATTTCCACATTCATTGTTGGTGAAAAAGTGAACTATCCCTGGCTATTTCCTAATTCCTGTGTGTATTCCTGAGTATAAGCAAGCAAGCCAGGAGTAAAATGTCCATCAAGGTAGAGAATGAGAGAGACTTGCAGTCCTCTCGTCTCTGTTTGCAGGAGAGAATACTCCCTTCTTTCTTTTCTTGCATCTCCCTGTATCTCTGTCTCTATTTCCTTTTCTTGTTTCAGCATGCAGCCTTGTTTATCCATATATGTCTGTGACACTATGTCCAATTAACCTGTTAACCTTGCAATTAAGACAATCTGAGAATCTTCTGAATTTCAAAGGTAACACTGCACATTCTCAAAATGGGCTCCCGAACTGGCAACCATTTTACCAGGTACCTTATTAGAGAAACAAATTTTTTCAGGCAGATCTGCTAAGTCTTAAATTTAGTCAGAGGCATGGGAGTTTATACTTTACAGAAACAATCAATTCTGCTGTGTGGCAAAACTTATGAAACACTGTTATGTCTTTCATTCATACAATTCAAGTATAACTTTCATGGATTGTACCCTGTTAGCACAGGTTCATCTAGAAAGAAAACTCAGTAGATCTTCCTCTCGATAAATTCTAGTTCTGAGAAGATACCATTTCTAAATGTGGAAGATTATTCTTCAAACATTTCCTACTATAGTACAAATTCTATATCTATGACCACAGTTCTCTATAACTCTGGAGGTTTTGTTCAATGCTTAATGCTTTATTACTTAGTTCAGGTAAAAATACTGACACTAAGCAATGAGGAAAGTAGGAAGTCCATTTTGCTATGTTGTCAACCAACTTAAAATGTCTTCTTTGAAAAATATGATTGATCACTTTATTAAAAGTTATTGTACTTGTGGTTGGGTGGGTACAAGTGGCCATGGCACAGATAATGAGATCATAGACAACATTCAGGAGTCAGTTCTCTGCTTATGTTGTGGGTTCCAGGTCTCAAGCTCAGCTCATCGGGTTTGTGCAAAAGGTGCTTTTACTCAGTAAATCAGCCCTAATTAACATGTTTTAAAAATTGTGTTTATTCATTATATAATTATGCAACACTTTCAAAAATAATGAAACTATTAAGAACTACCTAACATCTGTTCTATGTTTGTCCCTGTAACATTATTACAGAAAAGCACATGAAGAAAAAGAAACAAATAAACAAAAGTGTCCTCCTGCTACATACTTAGTGGCGTGGTTCTTTACCTTGTTTATGATGGAACATCCAATGTTACTTACTTCCAGTCCTTGAAACTTGACCTGTTTTCTGTGACTACTACTCCCAATGTGATGGAGTTGGAAGGGTTGGTCCTATCTCCTGTTTCCTGTGCTCAACATTCCCAATGTAATGGTATTGTAAGAACTTGGTCCTATCTCCTGTTGGCTGTAGTCATCACTCCCAATGTGATAGAGTTGTGTGGGTTAGCATATATTCCTGCACACCACAGTCATTCTACTCTTCTCTTGAGAAGGTTCACTCTCCTACTTCCAAAGCTCCAAAGTTATTAAATTCTCTCATCGAAGATTACCAAAGATTATCATATATATATATATATATATATATATATGTATATATATACAAATCTACCCAAAGATACTTCATTTGGTCCTTTATCCTGCTGAACTTCTCTTTAGGATTTTATGAGTCATCAGTAGAAAAGCATCTCTGTCTGGCTGAGACCCTCTGGTTCAGTCACCATCTGGGTCTATGGAGACAGTAGACATCAGATTGGCCCATTACATCATTTCCTGCCAGAGAGTGGCTAAACTTCAGCTATGGAAGAATAATATGCTTAGGCTTTGTAAATATAAGAGAAACATTTCTTAATTTATTGCAGTCTATTGTAAAGTATATTAGAGTAGGGAAATCCCAATGAGTTTGGATAGTATATCTATCCTCAAAAGGCCTAGTTTGTTATTAACTCCTGGCAATCTTTGAGAATTTGGTTTTGAAAAGTCTTTAAAAGATGATGTCTTAAGATAAGAAGAAAGAAACCCTCATGCTTTGTTGCAAATTTGCAAGTATTTTAACTTGTTCCCAACTGAAAATTCACATTTTCCTCTATTCTATACATTTAGTAAGTAGTTAACGGTCTTAATGTTCCTCTTTCTGTTGAGTTAAAAATAATTACAGAGAGTTGGGAAGTGACTTATCAGGGCACAATGAAGAGTAGCTTTGTGGGTATTGTAAATAGTTAATGATCTTAATACTCCCATTTTTGTTGAATTAAAATCATTGCAGAGAGTTGGGAAGCCAGTTGGAAGAGCACAGTAAGGAGCAGGGTTGTGGGGGTTAAGTCTCAGTAGAGTTTCTAGAGGTGGGTATGGGTAGTGACTGTCCAACAATGTGAGTGAAGTTATCACTCTATGTAGATGTCAGATGGGAAACTCAGTTTGGAAGAATGTGAAAGCCGGTGATTTCTCCTGTCTATTAAACTGCTGAAGCTTGTTTGAGGAACTCTGTTCCAAAGTTACTGTCATCATCCTTTTCAAGTAGGTTCCTAATAGAGGTGAAGTCTTCGTGAATGACCTCAGCAGAATTCACTTCAATTTCCTTCTTGCACCACAGATACTCTCTTTACCCATTGCTTGACATTATCAAACACATATGTTGTTCAATGCATTAATAAACACATCGTGTAATAAATACATTATGATTTGCAGATATAATGTAGGATAGAAATACAATTATCAAAACATATATACTAAAGACTTTTGTTTTTCTTATATGACCCTGAGCTTGTAAAGCTCATGTTTGAGTATTCATGTGTGACTAGGGGATATACTAACAATGGAAGAGGGAAGAGAGACAAGCTAAGTATTTGAATGAACAATAACTGTAACAAGACAATCATTGGTCACACTGAGTCAAAATCTAGTAAGGCTTAAGTTTAGTCTAGATGCCATACAAAATCCTAGACACATTTTATCTAATTTACTAGAAAACAATATCACTCTGATATGGCTGTGTTGGTGTTTTTGGTTTGTTTGTTTGAAGTTTGTTTGTTTGTTTTCAATAAGGCTTAGGGAAATGATATTTCAAGAGAAAGAACTGGAAAATAGAAAGGCCAGAATCTAGGCCCTGATGTACGCACTGTAGACCTAGCTGTCTATCTAACGCCTTCCACCTTGTGGCTAGCAGAAGTGCCAAGTTTTCCTATTTCTATTCACCTCTGATTTTTAAGCCAAGTTGACTAGCAAGCTAGTTATTCTCACATGTGTCTAAGGACCTAGATGCATAGAAAAAAATAACTTCAAGACAACTACTCATCTGACAAGTGTCAGATGGTCGGGTGATCAGGACTCTTCTGGCCAAGAGTCTAAAGAACCCTGAGCACTGTGTTCTGAACATCTGCATTGCACTGCATGACACCAAACCTCTACAGACAGCTACAGCAGCTCTCCTATTCCAATTCCACCTAAGTATTTGATAATTGCATGTTTGGAGCTGCACAAAACATAGGGATATGCCAGACATATGAGAAAGTCTTGCTCTTTAAAGCAATAGTCTTTATAAACAGTGGCATTTTAAGTTGGGTGGATGATAAACTGAGCAAGGATGGAGTGGCATCAAATCAGTGACCTATTTTGGCATTGTCCTTTTACCTAGATATGCCTTATTTTGTCAGAGCATCGAAAAACACTAAAGCTTTCATCAGACTGTCAATAAAGACAAAAAACAACTTTGTTATATCTGGCAATTTCTTCTCAAAATAAGGTCAGTTTGTGTTCACAAAATAAATTGTTTGAATTTGTGCAAATATTAATAGATCAGGATTAAATATTAGGAAAAAGAAAGAAAGAAACGTGTTGGTGTTGGGTGTCAGAGGGGACTCAGGAAGAAACAGCATCAACTTCTGTGTAGAAGTTCCTGCACTAAGCTCTAATTTGCCACAGGCTAAGGAACTTGATTGCACACACGCTGTGCTAAGCAAAATGAACTCCACCTTCTAAAAGACACCAACCAGCAGAAATAAGTTATTGAACAGTGGTGCCTGTGAATCCGCAGTTTCTTAATGACACAAAAGCATGATGTAGGAGAAGAATCGCTTCATTCATAACAAATGATTTGAAAAGTGAATGTCAACTGCTCACCATAGCACCTAAGTCAGATAAGTGCATTTAGTGCAGAATAAAATAATATTTATTATATTATATAATATATTTCCAAGACTGTGAAGCCATCCTATAAGTTCCAAGTATTCAGTATATAACAATATGCAGTGCCTTGTTTCTAATTCAGAAATTAGGTGTCAATATGAGATTTTAGTTATAGTGTTGGTTATAGATGTTCACACTGTTGTATCATATTGGGTTCTGGGTCTACAGGAAAAAGTTACATCACAGCTCATTTATACTGCTGGTCTGGAAAGTGTGGGAAATAGTATACTACTAAAAGGCTAAAGAGATGGATTACTCAGTACAGGCCTTGCTGCACAAGCATGAGGAACCAAGTTAAGATCCCAGCATATATGTAAAAGGTTGAGCATGGGCACAGCATGCAGTTGTTATCCTGGAAATGTGAGAGCCATTGGTCCACTGCTACATATTAGTTAGCTCCATGTTCATTGAAACAGTGTCTCAAAAACTAAGGTGTAGGTTAACAGAGGGAGGCCCATGACCCTAAACTCTGGCTTTCAAGTGTACATACACGTCTGCACATATCCCCCTCCACACAAGTGGATACACACAAAACACATGTGAACAACAGACACACACACACATGAGAGAGAGAGAGAGAGAGAGAGAGAGAGGAGAGAGAGGAGTGAGAGAGAGAGAGAGAGGAGAAGGAGTAATACCTTTACTTAATATATGACAGAATCAATGCTGAAATTTTGTTGATCAGCCAAGAAAAGTTTGAAAATGCTGAAACAGGTCTAATAGCAAGAGAGTACATAATTTGCATTGAAATTTGCTGATCTGATAAGATTTGGGATAAAACACAAGGGTGGGGAACTGGAAGAGGAAGGTCAAAAAGTTAAGACATTTCAGTACATCCTTCTGAGAGCTGTCTTCCTCCTCTGTCCAAACTCAACAGTAAGACTGAGGCCAAGGAGAATGATCTCACTTTTGTCCTATGTTTTCAAAACTACTGATCAAGAAAATTTAATGATGAAAGCCACGGAAACAACACAAGTGGCAGAAAACACTATTTTGTATTTATAGGAATGAAGTCAAGTTCTTACCAAAATGTTTCCTGCTCTGTGCACATGACTTCATTCTAAGCTTGAGGCTTTAGTCTATCTATAAAATGGACTTCACATGAATCCACTCCTAGAATTTGTGAAAATAAAGTCCATAAAATGATTTTTAGCCCCTTTAGAGGGCGGGTATCTAATACATCTTTAAGGAAGGAAATTGAGTCTAAAAATACCACTAATTTTTCTCTAATACACATGTGAGGATGAAATGTTTTGTGGTTTACTCATAATTTTTGGAATCTAATTAAATAGTATTAGGATAAATACTTTAGTCAAATTGCATACAGTAGTTTAAGCAAAAATAAGAACTCATGAACCATGCAGAAGTCAAAACCAGATGTTTATAGACTCCTTCATCAGGTGCTCTGGGTTCTTGTGGAGGCAGGATTCCTCTTCCTGTACTTGTAACATTGTTCCATTGCTTGAAATACAATAAGGCACTCACTCAATGCTTTAAGAACACAAGATACTTTGATGGAAACAACACAAATGTCATTCTGCCTTTGCCTTTCTCCCACATCTGGAAGGAGCTCATTCATTCTTGTTTCCATGATTCTCCAAGTACAACACTATAAGATGTGACAAGTTTCCTATCCTGGCTCTTCACATCACTTAAGCAATTCTCTGATTTGAAATGACTTGAAGTAATTAGTAATCCCCTCTTTTGACAACATGAACATTCATTCTTGGATGGGAACATCAACTCCGTCTTCACTTTAATAAACAACTCCAATAGTTCTTGCCCAGGGGACTAGGAAAACCTAGGTATGAGTGAACACACAGTCCAGTACTGTAGACCCTCAGACCCTGCCAGAGAAGGATGGGTTTTCCCTTTGGGCAAAGCCATCAGGATGCTGCTGGCTATTGACTGACTTAACTGTGCAGAATTTTACTGCGTACAGCTAAACTTTGACAAAGGCAAAATCCTCTTAGCCTCTAGTTCATAAAACCTCCTAATTTATACACACTATTTATACAACTCCACTATTTTAGAGTGCCCATGGGGATAATCACAGCGGCTGTCTCAAACATGTCTGCTTATTTAGATAATAAGCCTAAAAGGCCAGGGGTGCCTTTGCAGTTTCTATCTATAGCACCGACTACAAGACACTGAGCATTTGTGAAACACTAATACTAGGCTTGCATCTTCCTGGAGCATCCTTGGAGCAGCCCAGGGCTACATTAGAGTCAAGTTCTGTTTACATTTGATTGGATTTCAATATTGATTCCAGCTCTAGAAATTATAGGCCGTTAGTACATCGTTTAGAATTTTCTCTTCTTGAACAATTTTAGAGATGGCTTTCTGGTATTTAATTCAACATCTGAATCTTCACATGCGGTTCTCTACATCTAATGCCAATCATGGCATTAAGATTCTCTCAAAGGGATTACTGGGTAGAAGAATTTGTGAGGGATCGTGCATGATTTGTCTATGAAAACAGAGAAATACTTTTAAAATGTATTTAGTGCTTCATAGCTGAGGAGATGCAACACCTACTGCTAGTGCACAGGTCGAGAATGTAAAGACAACGACTATGCAGTAATAAGGAAATACTTCTCAGGTGAAAATCGCTAAACATAATTCTAACATTTATCTAACAAATTTGGTTTATTCATCATAGACTTACTGAATATTTTGTGTTATAATCATATCTATACCAAAGTGCAGATTTTTCTACTTGCTTCTATTGTGTGTTACAATCTAAATTGTTTTGTAGTATGATAAGGTACTTGGGAAATTCAGCACAATTGTTTAGCGATACCTTCATGTTAGTTACACAATCATGTATGCCTGATGAACACAAATCACTCCAGCTGTGGATTCTATACCATGACATCATGCCAATTACTGGGCCTTCCAAAGGCTTGCGAAACATACTTTTGTTTTTCTTTACTGAACAGTATTTGCAATATCCTCTCTGAGCTGTGCTGGATCATCCACTCATGGTTCTTAGACCATTCATGGCAATTGTTATATATTAGCAAACATTCAAAGTAATTGTTACATGTTAGTAAACATAGAGGGAAGAAGCAACATTTGTAGCAGGTAGAAAATCTATCTGTTAGAAAGGAAAGGATAAGCATGCTTAGGAGGTGAACAGTGATACTCTTGAATGGGAATTGGGGAAATTGTGACCTTAGATAATGTCCTAGCTGGTAAGAGAAAAACAGTGATTAAAAAGCTGAGTGAAGAGGGAGGGGTAGCTAAGAGTTGCACAAAGCATTCTTGTCAGCTGACAATATCATTATCACTTATAGATGAAGCAACACACTTGCTCTTATGAGGAGAAATGTGAATGTGATATGAAGAAAATGGGTTGTTCTTCCAGGGTAACAAATCTCACTGGAAAAGATGGCAAAAAGAGCATGTGAAGAGCAAGGTGGTGGTTTCTGACCTACAGATAGATTCTGACTTGTCAGTGTTCCTGGGCTAAGAAAAGCTCAGCAGGGCATCTTCTAAACAAAACCAAACCAAAAAAGATATATCTTTATAAAAGTTAAGAGTGAAATTTTTTGTTCTTATTGTTCTTACCACCAGATCAAATGCTGGTGCCTGGACAGATAAAGCATGTAATATACATTCCCAAATGAATCATGGGAACATCCAGAAGACAGTTTCAGAATGATGATGGCACCGAGTGCAGCCTCTCATTTGGTTCTATGCTGCACATGAACATTGTGAAGTCAGAAAAAGAAGCAGTAAGGAGTGGGGAAGGCAGTTTACAGAGAGACACAGGTCAGGTACAGCCTGTCTACTGGAGATAGTTCTATGAATAGATGTGCTATATTTATATCATTTAATGTTACACAATGTAACTATGTACCGTTATGGTAAGAAGTTAAAAACTTAAAGAAACAACAGCAATTATAACAACATACTACACAGACACTAATGCAAATGCGGCCTGTCTGTTTCTCCTTATAAATACTGTACTTTCTCCTTTTTTGCCTACAGGAAGCAGACTTTGTCTCCTCCTAATATGATGTATGATTGACCAGCATCACTCATTTTGTGCTCCAGGACCACTGTTAAAGTAAGCTTAACTCAGTCACAAATATTAGGACACCAGGACAAGCAATCTGGTAAAATTGACGCTATTATATAAACAATAGGTGGGTAATGCATACATTATAGTTATGCTACATAAAGGAGTAATTCATAGCCTTGCACGAACATAGCACATAGCTATATGTTGCAACACACTACTTAAAATAACATGCGATGTTACACTTATATACTTCCAGAATATTTTAAGATAAACAACAATTTAATTGAACTTTTAGACCCACTCAACAAGAGGACTATCCTGTGTGGTACTGGAAGTCTAACTACTCAGTGATAGTGAAGTCGTGGTTATTTGAGGAAAATCTACAATCACTAATTACTAAACCACCATAATCCCTAACAATAATCTATAAATATTTATTCTTATATTCATGGATAAGTATAGTTTTCACCCCTCATCAAGGAAACTTCCCTCTGCATCAAAATATACAAAACAAACAAAAAACCCTAAATAATAATAAAAACTCCACAATCAATGAAAAGGGAGCCAAAACTTAATAGATATACTTTAAAAAACACTCCTGCACCTAAGGCTCAGGGAACATTGCAGAAGAGGGGATGGAATGAAGGTAAGGGCCCAAGGATCAAGGAATTTACATGAGATCATGTCTCCTACTCACCTCAGAACCGACACCCATAAAGTCTCACCAAAATGACCATCCAAATATGAACTAAACAAGAACAGCACCATGCACATACCAAACAGAATGCAGGAAAACTTATGAGACCTCAAGCATGCACAAAGAACTGTAGGCAATTGAGGAAAACTGGGAGCAGGAGAGGTGGTTTTCCCCAGGGAAGAACACACCTATTGGTCATCCAGGGCCAAATGGTCAGCTCTGAAAACATTCATACAAGTAACATTACAGATATATTTAAGAATATGTGTATATATATATATATATAATATATATATATATATATTGTGGTGTGTGTGTGTGTGTGTGTATGTATATATGTGAATTCATATACAAATGCAATAACACTTAGTAAAAAGAGAGTCCATGGATTTGATGAATTTGAAGGAGAAAGGGGAGGGGTAGATGGATGGGAAGGCTCAAAGGGAGGAAAGGAAAGAGAAGAAAGATATATTATTATATCAAAAATTAAAGTAAAAATATATTCATCCTGATTGGCCATAGGGATGTGAAACTGTGCAAAGTGAACCAATGACTAAATAGAAATATTGATCATAAACTTTAAAGAGATGAGGACAGTGTACTATTTTCAAATGACTAATAACTTCCTGTATTTACAGGGAGATCTTATGAGAATATTTTACAGTGAGATAGAATGAGAAATATCCATCTGAAAAGCAACAGTTTTATTTCCCCAAACATGGAACTATGTGAATTATTAAAGCATATTGCCTATTGCACTAAAACATAATCCACACATGGCTGTTAAGTTAATAATCTGAAGTAATATTTGGGGACTCAGGATGCTGAAGATAGACTTCTGGAATGGTACCCAGTTCTCTGGGTCCCTTACCAGCTGGACAGGTGACTTCAGCTCAGTTTCTCAATTTTAAAGACTGAGATAGTAACAGTAAAATGAACCTTAGGGTTGTGGGAATGTAATTAAATCACAGAGATAAAGTACTGATAATGATTCCTGGCAGACAGTAATAGGCTGACTATCCTTGTCCTTAGTATCTACGTAATTCTAATTAACAACTGATACCAGGCAGACATCCATGGCACAAACTTAGACATATCTAAGTGAGCTAAATTTTTAGTTGCCATAAAAATATTCCTTGGGGCCTGTCAATTGTCTCTGCCTGTTAATTAACTTCTGATATCTCTCTGATCATACTAATTATTTTGATTACAGCAGTTTTAAAACTGTAAATTACATCAAAGGCTTTATAGAAATAGACAAGTAAGTTATAGGCCCTTAGTTATTATGTATAGAATGATAATTATCATGCTCATAATAACCAAATTCATTCCAATTATACATTTGAAATTTATCTGGAGGTCAATTATTATTAAAATGAAGTGATTTTTATACTTAAACTCCTGAAAGCTAATTCACATATTAACATCAGCCAAATGTATTTTTTTTAAATAGCTGAAAAAATTACATAAACCTTTGAAATAAACTTGATATACATTCAAAGTTTTTATCTCTAACGTTTCATGTTAAGGCCAATTGAGTTTGAATCTAAAGAATTAAATAAGAGGTATAGGATTTATTCACTGTAATGCTCAATAAAGAATCATTAGTTGAATGAATGGCTGAGCTGACTTACTTCACAGCTGATGTGGTGATTTATGGAGATCTTGGAAAGATTCATTGTTATTAAACATAAAACAATAATGATGTTCTAAACCTGATATAAACACAGAGCGAAAACAAGCAGGCATATGATGAACCAATATAATAACTTTAAAATATTCTTCTGTTGCTGTCTCTAATTTCTTTCCTGCCTGTTGAAAACATGGCAGGTTGAAGGAAGATACTGTTATCTGTATTCCTACGATCACCTGGACCTGCCATATTGATGGTCCCATCTGTGCAGTTTTCATTAGCATTGGACCACTAATTTTTAACTCTTCTCTTTAGTATATAGCATTGTGCTCTCTGAGGGGGAAAAACAACACATGGGCACCATGTGAACTAACTACGTGCTGTTCAAAGTTTATGTTGGATGTGAGAAGCATCTCATTACGATTTACTGTGCCCAGGTGTACAATACAGAAAGTAAGGGCTCTTATCTTACTCTCTGTCATGTAGTAACAAATGGTGCAGGTTTGATGGGGACGATGGAAGTTTGTCAGGGACAGGACAGCACAGTGATTATAAACAACCCTCCCTAACCATGACACCTGACAGTCAGTCATACTTGAAGCTAGCCTGGAAAACCTCAGCGGATGGTCCCCGCTATAACCACTCTGAAGCTCCTTGCTGCATCAAAGGACCATCGGGGACAGAAGATGATAATGCACTAACAAAACCACAGCGAAGTCTGAAGACAGTGGCTGCCATATCCTGACTGCAGATTAAAGACTCTCTGCCTGAAACATAGGCCTTGTCTCAGGTTATTGTGCCCTTCCAGGTTTTAATTGCTACAAAGATATCAGGTGTTTGTGGCCTCAATTAGATCACTGTACTCGTGAATCTCCACATCCCATGTCTACATGCCTGCTGAGGCCTTCACTTGGTTTATGACAAGAACATCAACTCACGATTACTGATGTCTCTGAGAGATAAAGGGATGTTGGTGCACCTTCCTATCAGAAATCCATCTCCACCTTATGACCTGTACCAACATTTACCAGCACACAGTGGAGACAACCTAGAATATCAGATACCAGGTGATAATTCGTAAACATCTGTTTAATAATAAACCATGTTTTGAATTCCCGATAAAACATAAATGAGGTTTGGAGTAGAAAGACAATCCTGTGGGCTTTCCTCTTTCTCCCACTTGCTCCTTCTCATACCAGTGACCCTGGGTGCCTTGCTGAGCTACGCGCCCACCTATCCGGAGACTATTCGTCTCTTGCTGTCAGAGCTGTTACAGAGATTCTCGGCTGCTTATGTAATCCCTCATCTGTTACCATCTTCTCAGATGCTCACTGTGCTGGACTTGATAATGTGTGCTCTTATCTAATAACCGCGGACAGGCCCAAACTAATTATACCACCACGTCAGAAACAGGTAATTCTGTGAGGTTTTAAGGTATCATACCATGAGTTACTTTTGAGTCTGCTCAATGTGGTTTTACCAGGCTACTGTTACAATAGAGGAAAGGCATCTGTGTCTCGCTCCGTGTTCTGTTGCTAGTGTTGGGAGTAAAAGCATCAGGAGAAATGATGCTTCCAAGTGTTACATGGCGACCCACTCATGAACTGAAAAGCTTGGAAAGCTAAGAGGCTTCAAAGCCTTGCTCAATCGTTGTTTTTAACTTGTATCATGCTTGTTCTCCAAGATCTTACCTAGAATCTAGGCTAGGGAGAAAGACGAAGAACAGGGATAGCATTAGAATTCACCACCTCAAGTACTCAACATTCTTTAAGAGATGTTGTGCTTCGGCAGGTACAGAAGAGAAGTAAAAGATACAGAACAAACTGTAAGTTTTCCATTTAAAAGTCCTATTTCTCTACCTTGGGAAAGCTATGTCAACAAAGAATGATATCCCATAATGCTCAGATATGCTCCTTGGTTCAAACACTTTCAAGGATTCCTTTAACTTCAGAAAAAATAAATAAATAAAAACAAACAAACAAAAAACAAAAACAAAACAAAAAAACCTAAAATGTTCCTCGGTGGCTTTGCCACTTTTAACTTGAAAGAGAAGTCAGGGTTTTTCTTTGCATGATACACCATCATTGATAAGCTTTTATACAGAATAAGGATTATTAAGATATGAACTGTTGAACCACAAACATGCATGGCCTGCAGGACACATAGGAAGTCTGGAAGTTGTAATATATTAAAGCCTAGGTGAAGCACATGCTGAACACTGAATGGAGCAGAGTCCTGGGCCAATGCTTTGTCTCCCTGATCGAGCACAGCATGAAGCCCTTCCTGTCCTGAGAGAACAGTCTGAAGAAGCAGCAGCAAGGGAACACAAAGCTTCTCTGGAGAAGATATGGGAGGGAGTTATATCTTAGGGCAAAGAAAACTGGGAGGGACAGGTCTCCTTCACTTTTGAAAATGTCAGCTTGGGTTGGGTGAGATGCCACTCAAGGCATAGGGAACCTTCCTCCAATGACCTGAGTTTGATGCTATAGACTCGTATGGTGAAAGGGGATAACCAACTTCCTCAAGTTGTCCCTGACCTTCACATGTGTGCCCGTTGATGAGCACAACTGCACACAACCACTCACACATGCACACATACCAACACACACACACACACAAACAAAATTAATTAATTAATACAATTTAAAGACCATTTCAATTTTAATTTGTACCTTTATTAAAAGTAGAAGTCTTAGCCGGGCAGTGGTGGCACATGCCTTTAATCCCAGAACTTGGGAGGCAGAGGCAGGAGGATTTCTGAGTTCAAGGCCAGCCTGGTTTACAGAGTGAGTTCCAGGACAGCCAGGGCTACACAGTGAAACCTTGTCTCAAAAAACAAAAACAAGTAGAAGTCTTATTTATTTATTTATTTTAAAAGTTTAGATGTCTCAAGCCACTACTTTAGTGGTCTTACAGACTTAACTAAGATCATTTCATGAAAAATCATCTTTTGTAATTCTATTCTTAAAGTCTCATATGCTTTTAGTTACCAATATCAAAACCATTTTACAGGGTTCCTGATTGAGAGATAAGCATAGTATAAATTTCAGTGACTAGGTAAAATTCTAGAGATCTATCACATATCACAGAAAGTATATATGGTTAGTAGTGGCATGCGTTTTTTTTTTATTAACAAATAAGGAGAGTATTCACACTTAAATTTTAATGGGTATCTAATCCTGCATAAAGTATGGAGACTAAAAGGGCAAATTAGTCCATGTTAGTACACTGGGGGATCAAACAGATAAGACAAACAGATGATACAAGCTCTATTAGAGATGTATTAAAAATCAGTAGGGGGTTCCTTGTGAGAGAAGTCAAATCTAATGCGTGCAGGTGATTACCATAGTGATGGCAAAGTCGGAAGGAGTTCAGCTGGGTTCTGATGATTGTGACAAAAACTGATGGAGCTCAGGTAGAGAATGGAATTGTTAAAAAGGTTCAAACATTTGAGTTCTGTGGACTCTCTGTTTCACAGGGCAGCATTAAAAGCTGAGAACATTTGTTACTAAATCCTTATCAAGCTCACAGCGAGCAAGCCAAACGACAGAATGGCACCATGCCTTTGCAGATGGAATCCATAGCACTCAGCGGAAGCTCCCCACTCTCCCATGTACCTTGTGACCTTTTATTTACTTTATTCTCAGGAAGATCCACTCTCCAGTCCTCAGTTCTCAGACTCCTAGAGAGAATTCGTCACTTCCTCCTCTCTAAAACCTCCTTTTATCCTTGACTTTCCTTTAGTAACTTTTGCCTGAATTGAAATGGGGCAGTCATTAGAAAGACGGAGTCCTACACTATGGAATGGCTGGTGTTCTGCCAAGTCTTCCTTGGACTAGCCAAACAATCACAGAATCATTTCAGCCACTGGACCAAAGGGAGTGGCCAGGACAAAGACCAGATGCATGTGATGCCTGTGTGCCCGACTTCTCTTTTTTCCTGTAGATGGTTCAAACTGAATAAGGCAAATGTCACTACTTTTTTAAAAAACAAACTTTTTTTTTAATCAAATCGATTTATTTTTTTATTACAGCTCAATAAATGACATGCTTTCAACATTGTCTCATAATTTCTAACTCTCTTGTTCTTTTGAACACACCCTTACATTATTTAATGAATGTCTTCTCAGCTGTCAATAGCAAGACAGAAAGCCAATGGGAGATATGTCAAACATGGAACCACCTAATCAATATGTCTGAGTCCTTCCCCCATCTGCTTTCATATAAATATAATCAAAAGTTCTCATTTTTATTCACTCTTGCCCTTATATATAATGGATTAAAGTTGCCCTTTTCAAACCTTAAAATCATCTGTGGTAGAAACACTGGTGAGGGTTTCATCCAGAATAATACAGTTGCAGAAAGGAAACTCAGCAATGAGGAATGAATTGCTCATGACTTTTTGATGTCTAAAGGAAGTGAAAACTCAACGATGACCATAATTACCTTAAGCTTCTGGCACTAGGAAATTCAGTGAATTCTTGTTAGGTCCTAACCTTTGAGCAACCTTAAGAACACTCTGAATTCCAGAGCTCCAGGACCAAAAAAAAAAAAAAGCAGACACATTTCTGAACGCCGCACTCCATATAATTGAAAAGAATATTCATTAAATTTGTTATTACTCATAAAAGGAAACTATTTCCTCTGGAATGTCACCAGTCACTTGTCTCATTGCTTCAGTGGGGTGTGATGCAGTCAAGTATGGATAATAAAAACATCACTTTCAATTTGCAGGATCGAGATGAGAGATTCTTTCATGTTGTCAACACGTTAATATTCAGTATAAATTCATAAATACCTGAGTCTAATATTAACAGAAAGTGAAGTGTTGAGGATGACTTACACAAGCTCAATATGTGTTAGTCATAAGAAATATTACATAATTAATAGCATTATGGTACCCTGTCATTATCATCTTACCAAGTTTATGGGCTTCATACTCACGGTTGACAGCATTCAATTACTGATGAAGAAGTGTAAATACAGAAAATCATTCAGTTGCTTCATGTCTAAGGATGGGGCACTCTGTGATTTATTCTCTGCTGTGCAAAGTGGCTGAGCTGCATCTTACAGAACTGGAGGGCTTACCTGTAAGCAACTGCAATTTTAAAGTACCTTGGCCCACACCAATACCACATTTACTTTAAAAGTAAACTTAATAGAATCCACAGAGACATGAAGCTTTCAAGCACTCCAAAAACCCAAACCGAACCAATACACATTGATTCAGTTTAGTCAGAAAAAACAACAACAACAAAAAATCACAGATAGAACCCAAAAAAATGTAAGAGCTTTTTCTATTTTATCACTTAGCCCATGGCTTGAGATTGTGCAGTGTGTACTACAAGAAGGAGATGACAGGGAGACCCAGTGCACAGAGTCCAGTCTCATCTACAGAGACGGTATAATGCTGGAATATCATATGACTAACTACAAACTGCAGGGCAATAATTCTGTCATCCAAATAGCTTGATACAGGTATTAGGACAGACATGTTGTCTAATGGAGATAAAAACATAAAGCCCAGAACTGAACACCATACTTTTTGTTAATTGCTATTCAACACAGTCATTAAGAACACACAATGTTAAAAGAACAGTGTCTTCAATAAACCACACCAGGAAAACTGGGTATCTATCTACATAGATGTACAGGATGAAACTGGCTCCTGTTTCCCTTTTCTTCTTTTCATTAATTGACAGTATGAGTGTGGTAGGATAGAATCTTGATGATTATTTTTTTCTGCTTTTGTAGTTTTGAGAATTAAAATCAAGACCTTGCATATGCTCAGGAAACACACATCTATCTATCTATCTATCTATCTATCTATCTATCTATTTCTATCATCTATCTATATCTATATCTACATCTATATCTATACCTATCTATATCTATATCAATATATAGCATTGAGACATACTTAACCTAGTTTGAACTATTTTGACAGATAGTGAGGTTGAACATTTTCTCACATGTTTATTGGTTACTTATATTTCATCCTTTGAAAACTGTCTACCCATTCCATTAGCCTCAATAAGTTGATTAATTCTTGTTTAGTTCTCTGATTTCTTAGGCAACCATTTTCATATGAAACTTAGCTACAAATGATTCACAGATTTAAATGTAAGAACCAAGACTGAAAAAAAAATAGAAAAGACAATTTAGGACTTTTTCAAGGGGTTCCCCAGGCAAGTGTTTCTTTGTATGACTCCCCAGACACAACTATCAAGAATGAAAAATTGGCAAGTGACCAAACTGACAAGCCTTAGAACAGCACAAGAAATAATAAAGAAATAATCTGAAGACTCAGAAAATATGTTCAAATGACAAATATATAGATAAACCCAAAATATATAAGAAATTCGACTCATAGAATGAAAAAGTAAATTGGTTAAAAATTATTTGAAGAACAACAAAAGAAACTTTTCAGAATAAGCCATACGAATGGTCAATAGGCTTATGAAAAAAAATTAATATATAGTTACCAAGAAAACACCACATTAAACAACAGTGAAACATCAATTCTTGCTCATTAGACTAGCTGTCAACCAAACCCCAAAGTTCCATGTTAATAAGGATGTGGAGATAAAAGAAAGATAGAGATGGGAATGTAAATGTTCTAATTTTATTTATATTGCTATAATAAAACCGATGACTGAATGCAATTCTTGGAGGAAAAGATATATTTTGCTTACAATTCCAGGCCACAGTTTATCAGGATAAGAACCGTGGAAGAAGAACACTGCTTGGTAGTTCATCCTTGACATTGGCTCATGCTTGGCTAGGTTTCATATAAGACCAGTTCATCTGCCTAGGGATGGTACTGCCCACAGTGGGCCAGGCACTTTCAAATCAATGAACAGTCAAGATAGTCCTTCACAAATATGGTCATAGGCAGTTTGATCTGCTCAAGTAAGATTCTCTGCTTGGTTCACGAAAGTTGAAATTAATAAAGCCATTGTAGAGAGTAGTAAAAGTTATTTTTTAAAAAGGAATAACAGAGTTACTAGATGATCCAGTAAATATACCATTGGATACATAGCTAAAGGAATTGAAAAATCTGTCAGTTTAAAATAAATATTCACGCCCACATTGTTCACAATAGGGTTGACAGGGCCAAGGGGTGGGATTAATCTAAGTATCAAACAAGCATGAATGAGAAAGAAACTGCAGCATAAGCACATGATGAAAGATGACCTACCTTAAAACAAATGGAATTCTGGAATCGAGGCAACATGGATGGCTTGAATCATATTAGAATGAATGAAATGAGCCAGCTCGAGAGAGGAGGAGGCTCATGGAAAGTTATAAGCCTACAATATTAAGTAGTAGAGAACAGAATCAGAATCCTAGACAGGGAAGGCTCATCATTGGGGTTTGGGGTTCAGGTCATGTGAGGAGGGCATGAGTCTTCTTAACCTCAGGGAATGCATTCAGGTTTGAGTAGTCTTGGATGAAGGATGGTACCAAATTCTGTATATACTATTTTCTCTCCTTTTGCACTTATAGAACAATGAAAATTATGGTTTGCTAACTACACGTAGTAGGAAATAAACAACAGCTATAAAACAGGAAAATAAAGTTTTTGGACCTTGATTTCTGTCAACATATCTTACTGTGCTCTATTGATCCCTCTTGTGATGGTGTGAGATGGTACAGTGTTGGTGAGGAGATAAAACCAGGTGAAGTGACAGGAGCTGTTCATCTACCATGAGTCTACTGATAGTTTTCTGTTAGTCTACCATAGCCCTAACAGTTCATCAGGCAGGTCGCCTATTCAACATGAATACATAGAGCACAAAGACAATTCATATCCTAGATGTGGAAAGAAAACCAGCCAAAATAATAGTTCACAGTGCTATTCAGAATGATCTATGATTTAAAATGTGAAAACAATTTACTTATCTCCAGAATTTTGTATTTAAATATTTTGTGTAAATGTATGTTTTCATTTCCCCTGGAGAGATATCCAGTAGAGAGATTAATGTACCAAATGTTATTACCTTCCTGGACAAGAAACTTAGACTGATTTCAAAGATCCTGCCCCCTCTACATTGTACCTAACGTGCATGCAATTTCCAGTGGGTCTACAACATCATCAGCATTTGTCAGTCTTCACCCCAGTGGGTGTGAACTGGGGTTTCCATGTGATTTCAGTTCATGTTTCTGCAATGACTAATTGTGTTGAACATCTGTTCATCTACTTCCTAGCTATTCATACACCCTTAGTGATGAGTATCCTCGAATCATTTGCACATGTACCTTGTTCTAAGTCAGACTGTCATTGAGCTATAAGACTTCTTACATAGTTTTATGAAATTTTTATCTCCATGTCTTTGTTCTAGTATGTCTGAGGATTATGTTTTCATTTTCTCAGTAGTATATGTTTTAGGATTATGACCTGGTGTGAGTGAGGTTTTTCTAAGATAATGATCATGATAAAATTATGTTTTTTTTTCCAAAAAGACATATATAATTGTTTCTCATCATTTGTTAAATAACATAGCATTTATAAATTGAATTATCTTTTATATTTAATAAAAATTTAATTGATCATATCTGAGGACTTCCTAGTTTTTCCTATTGTTCTATGTAAATATTAATATTTAAATAACATACTGTTTTGGCTTTGTTTTACTTGACTATATAGTTTTATACCAAGGCTTTAAAGTAAAAATTATATATTCTATGTTGTTTCTCTTTGATTTTAAAAAATATATTATCATTAGTATTTCATATAAATTCATCAATCTATAAACATATATTGTAGGATTCTCGCCGAGATTATATTAAGACAATTGACTACTTTAAAGACAATGAAGGCTTAGAAACAGTTACATTTATCAGCAGGCAATGCTGCTCTATGACTTCACTATTTTAAAATATCAGATTTATTTTGTGGCTTTTGTGTAGAAACCATGAACGCCGTGTTAAATTTATTAAGATGTATTTTATAATTTTGAGACTTACTGTTCATTCTTTTTAATTATGTGTAGGAATGTGTGTGTGAAGACACACACATGTGAACTCCCTCACACAAGTGCAAGAACTCACAAAGGTCAGATACATCAGATCCCTTGGAGCTGGAATCACAGACAGCCTGACTGATTACTGGAAATTGAACTCACAACCTCTGGAAGAGCACTAAGTACCCTTATCTACTGAGCAATCTCTCAAACCTTCAACTTTTATATTTGTATGTGATGTTTATGAGTGTTTTGATTGCATGCATATAAGTGAATTCCATATGTTCAGATCCCATAGGGCTAGAAGAGGACATTAGATCCCTCTGGAACTGGTGGTTGTGACACAAACCCAGGTACCTTGTAAGAGCAGAAAGTGCTCTTAGCCACTGAGCCATCTCTCCATCCCTGCATTTTATGATTTTACCTGATTATAAATGACACTTTGTTTTTATGTCTAATTGTTACTAGAACAGAGAAATATTACTCAGTAGTTTCCATTGATTCTCATGCCTTTGGTTTTGGTGGCAGAACAGTGAAGCATGAGATTAAAAGTTTTATCACCCCCTCTTTTTCTGTAAGGCTACCTGTATGATTGATAAATTTTCCTTGTGTTTGCATGAATTCATGGAGATTTTATACAATTAACTTAAATTTGTACATTTTGGCTTTTCATAACCAATTTCATCCTAGGAAAATTTTATTCCTTTGTTTTTCCAAAAACATTGTCCATTTAATTGTCAGATTTACTGGCTATCAGATGTCCACAGTATTCTCCCAGTGCCCCTTTATCCGAGTGATTCCTGTAGTGATGCCTGTCTTGGTATAGCAATTTACTTCTTTTTAAAATCTGATCAATGTTGTGGCTAAGGTCTTCCCAGTTACATAGACTCCTCACAGGAGCTGTCTCTTGTCCAGCCAATTTTCTGCTGCTTCTTTGTTTCTATGTAAACCAGTCCTAGATTTATGCTCATGGCTTCTTTGTTTCTGCTTGCTCTTCTAGCTATTACGTTAATGGTTTGCTACATAGCATTTTAGGTACACATTTAGGTCCCTGATTGGACATTTTTCTTAACATAAGCATTCCCTGCACAAATATAGCCTCTATTGCATATAGTCTTGCTTGGTAGTGATTTCATCTTTAGTCCGTTCAAAAATACTTCCTACGTTTTCTCAGAAGTATGGATCATCTGTCAATGTGTTGCTCAACCTCTAAGTTGTTGCCAAATTTCAAGATGCTATTCTATAACCACTTTGTACTTGTTCTTCTGGGTCACACTTGGAATGAATACACTTCTCCATGATTGACTGAGTTGTTTCTCATGGCCTATAATATGGTATTCCTTTATGGATATTCTAAATGCCTGTGCTCTGTTGGCTGTAGTTGTACTCAAGCAGGTCATTTTGCTTCAGTTTATTTAAGTCTTGTATGCATTTACCAATTTTTCTCCTTCTCTCATCCGTTACCAGGTACGGTGTGTTGAACTTTAAGCTATAGCAGCGGGCTCATCATTTCTTTTCTTGTTTCCATTGAGTTTTGCTCACTGCCGTTAGATACATGTAAAAGTGGGGTTTTTTCCTCCTGTCTCCAAGCTCCCGGAACCACTCTAAGACTCAAATTATATTTACAAATACTCTGGCCATAAGCTTTGGCTCTTTCTTAACTAGCTCATAAATTAACCATCCCATTATCCTTTGCTAAATTTTGCCGCATGGCTGATTACCTCTGCTCAGTTCTCATGCTGCCCCCTCCATCTTCCTGGGTGAATCCTTCCACCTTGGTTCTGTTCCAGAATGAAAACTCTCTGCTGAATATTCCACTTTCTATTTCCTGCCTAAGCTTCTAGCCCAATCAGCATTTTATTGACAGGTGCTGCATCCAGATAGAACACAAGAGATATTCTCTACAGATGCAGATACATTTAGTACTCTTATATCCTTTTAATTGACGTTTTATCTAGATGAAATGTCTCTGTATTTTCCTGATGCAATTTTTTTTGTCCTAACATCCACGTAGCCATTCGAGACTTCTGGTGAATTCTTGCATGTGTACTAATTTCCATCTTCTTAATAATAGTACCTTGTTCAAACATGTCATAGGACTATGCTTTCTCTATCTCTACTCCTACCCTATCCCTTTTGCAGGCTTTCTATAGATCATTAATTTCAATGCTGAGGCTAAGGACATGAACTGAGCAAATATCAGTTTCTTTTCTTTCCTTTTCACTCAGGAAACAACAACAACCACAACAAAAAGTCAACAGTAACAAAATAACTAAGACTAACCAACCAAACACCCACCCAAACAAAAAGTTAATGCCCCAGATTTCCTCTAAACCCATCTCTCCCTTTCCATCTCTCTTTCCCTCTCTATTTCTCTCCATCTCTCCCTCTCCATCTCTTTCTCTCTCCATCTCTCCATCTCTACTTCTGTCTATCTCTCTTTCTCCCTCCTCCTCTCTCTCCCCCTCTCTCTTTCTCTCTTTCTATTCTTCCAGTGGAAACCATCGAATTCTGGATACCTCTGCTCTTTTTGTTTTGTGGTTTTCTTTTTCCTCATTAGGGTAGCTGATCTGGGTTGTGCCTGGGACACATCTCTCTCAGTGATTGTCCTTGTAAGCATTTCACCTGATACTGCAGGAATGAAGAAGTGGTAGCCCTTCGTTAGCTTCCCATTCCCACAGACATTTGTTCAACACTTGCCAGATCCTGACACCAACTTCCATCCTGACATAAAATTACAAATGTAAAGATACTCATGGCTACTCTTCAGAAGCTAAAATTCATTATAGAATACAATTATCTCACCATGAGTATGTGTAAGTATGTGTGATACAAGAAATTCAACAAAGAAAATGAGCACAGTGCTATAGAGACACAGTTAAAACAGACTAAGTCATAAGAAGGATTTTGCTAAGGAAAAACTCTTTGATGAAGATCTAGAAAGAGTAGCTATTATCCAAAAAGACTGAACACAGTGAAGACAAAAAGCGGATTACTGAAATTTTAGTTAATACACTTATACTGCTATCAGGAAAAGTTACAATAACTTTGATTTGCAATATCATGATACCTAATTAGTTGCAACAACTCTCAATTTGGCATTATCTTGTCATATAGTTATAAATGAAATATGGGTTTATGATCTGAGGAAAAAGAAATGGTATGTTGCACACTGTGAGACAGAATAGACAAGAAAAGAGAAATGTCATACACACGCATGTGTGCACCCATACACACCCATGCCCATGCATGCTCACACACACTTTTCTGGTTATTTTTAATATAAAAACACATTGTAATGACTGTAGAGACTGTTTTGGTGAAAACAATAAATAAGAAACACTTGTATTATAAAATTGCATTTGTTAGGTATTCTCCAAACATGATAATGCAACTTAGCACTTCTTTTAATGTACGGGAGAGATAAATGCAATGATCATATAAACAGGGTATTTGAAAACCTCATCTAGTGGTCCTACCCTAATAATGTTCATTCACAGCTTTTTATCTTCCTTCATCTTATAATGGATTGCTTTTATCCCCTGTATTAATTAGTAGTTTGTGTTTAGTAAACTACTCCTATGTCCACTAGCTTTATATAATATCCATTTAGTTTGCTCCAGATTCTGTCAAGTAGTTTTTCTAGTCCAAAAAAAACTACTCGTCAGTAGTTTGGATCTACTGACCCAGCAAAAAACTTAGCTTAGGCTTTTGAAGAGCATCTTAGGGTCAGACAGTTCTCCTGATTCAGATGGCCTTGTGGACAGTCATGGAAACTGGCTAATGATTGGGTCACACCCATTTTATTATCTAGTAGACTACATGACACTGGGTCATAAAGCAATCAAGAAGCAGTCTCTGTTGTGTAAGTATGTTCAACAATGCTCTATGATATCACATTGGCCAAGGCACCCCTCTTTCTTTGTCAGTATAGAGAGTGAATGATGTGTGTGTGTGTGTGTGTGTGTGTGTTGTTTTACAATCGATTGTCATTAGATGAACAGAAATAAAAACCCAAACTAATAAGTTTTTTGATCCCTTCCTTACTGCCATCCATATATAAAAGTACACTAAACTGAATACAAAAATGAGATCTTTGCATTGGTGTTCCCCTGAAACCCTAGAATCTGTGGCAAGATATCTGTTAACCTTTTTGTGGTAGCACTGTAACAGCATTTGCGTATGAGTTTACCAAAAGAAATAGGATAAGGCAAGTTTTTGTTTGGTATAGCTTTAAAAAAAAAATCTGTGGATTGCCATGAATTGTGGTTTACTTTCCTTATACAAGGGGCTCTAACTGTCACCAGAACAACCTGGAATGGAACAATCTGAACAGAGAATGGAAGGATCCTGACTTCAGTTCATACATACACAGACACACAGACACACAGACACACGCACATGCACACACACACACCAAAGGTTTTTAAAAAGATCTTAGTCTAAATTTCAAGATGGTCTATGTGCCCTTAGAAGTCTTGCAAATGAACACCACATTACATTCCACTGGGCACAATCATTCAAGAAAGAGCCAAGACTTTAAATTGCTTAAAGGGGAGAGGCATTTGAGATGACAGCAGCTACAGTCACTAATAGCAGGGCACCATCCCTCACTTTCAGACCCATATCCATCTCCATCTGGATTTGTCCTTGAGATTTGAAGGTATAAAAATTATAGGAAATATGGCTAGAACAATACATTCTGCATGTCTCTAAGTCTCTGGGGAAAAAAAATCAATCAGACAATGAAAAATGCCATGAAGAATTTCCAGACCTCACTATAATTTATATTTGCTTTGCAAGACTATTAAAATTGGATGAGAATTTATACATCATTCCAGGCAACTGATGTATCGAGACACTAACACTGTTCAAAACAAATCTTTGGTTGAACAATTTTTCTGTTTGCATTATAGATCAAATGGTTACAGTCGGCTTGAATAAAGCAGCACACAGTTAATTCATAAAGGAAAAAAAAATCTGGTTGACTAAGCAATAAACATCCCAGTAGGCAAGATTACTTAATGGTAAGAATGTCTGGAATAGAATCAGAGGGACTTCTGTGGTTGGCTCCAAAGACATCTTAGAGAGCAAAAGGACCAAAGTGTGATAAAGCTGTGTTCGTTCTTACTTCACCCTGCCTTTCACAACACAACCTACTGAATGAGAGAAAAAACAAGGACCAGCTTTGAGCCTTCAGCAATAAACTCAGTGTTGTACACAATAAAATTAATAGAATGTCTTAATACAGAATTTAATTGTTTCAAAACCTAAACAGCTTCACCATACCAGAAAGTCCTGTTGCAATTGGACTTGAATAACCGAGGTTAAATATTAGTTAGAAATCGGAAATTAAATAGAAAGACTTACAGCTTTACCTTGCTCTGTAAAGCAACATGAGGGGCATAAAGCAACAGTGATTGAAGGACATCGTCTCTCTGAGAGCAAGTGCCCAACCCCAGGTCTGTGTGTTTACCATTGCCTCTCCTGACAATGGGTTCCACACTCACAAACCCAGTGATACTTATTTCTCTCTTGCTGTTGTTTTTCTGACAAAGCAACTTTGGGAAAGGAGGCTCTATTTTAGATGATGGCAGGGAAGTCAAGGGATCAGGAGCTTGATGTGCCTGACGAAACTATCTTCAGGGAGAACAGTAGATACCTATGGCTGCTCAGCTTTCTCCCGGAAACATTTCAGGATCCAAGTCAGTGAATGGAATTACAGTGTCATGTCTTCCCACACAAACTGAAGCTATACACATAAACCCCAAAGGAACATTCAGAGGCCTATCTCCTAAATAATGCTAGATTTTGTTAAGTTGATAATACTCATTGCCATACCAACAACTACGTATTTGAAAAGTTAGGTAGCATTGTTGATTTTATTTAAGAGTGTGGCCCTGAGTGGTCTAACTTGATCTAGCAAATAGCCACACACTTGACAGTGTGTAGGAAACTTAACAGAAGTCAGTGGGTTGAAAAAGCAATGAATAAAGTTGTGTAGGTGTCAAATGGAGTGTATCTTATAGAAGATGGGAAAGGGGGGTAGAAATGTTCAAAAGACAATGCCTGAAAATTTCAAAGAATTAATAAAACCATTAAAAGGAATACAGACTTTTCTTGCCATTATTCTATAAACAACACATTGCAACAGCTACTGATAACTGTGCCCTGCATTATAAATATTCTACACATGATCTTGAATACCTCACTGCAAGAGTTAAGTAGGTTTGATGCCAACACTGTCCTGTCTTCCATAAGGAACAGATGCATCTAAAAGGCTAGAGACTGAAAGGGTGTCTTAGAGCCAGTCCCCCATGTATTGTTACTAGGGGATGACTGTACACCAAACTTGAGAATGCAAAAGCCAGAAATCGAAATCACTCATTTCCTATTTTAAGTCCTTAAAACCCAAATACTCTGAAAGTTTTGGTGCAGAATGTACTTTGAAAGAAGAAATTAGCAATTGAAATGCTATGATGTTTTAAGATATGTAAATGCCCTTGGGCTTTCGAATTAAAATTCTATCTATCAGTATCATATCATATGCAGGTTTTTAAAGTATGCATATGTCGTGAATCACTCGTGATATTTTCATGATTCAGAACTGTAACTATTGGTTGGTTTCTACCTCTGCTTAGGACATAAACTGATGTATCAAGAGATAAGATTTTAATCTATTCCATAAAAGCCACCAATGTAAGCCAGGCCAACATGCCTACCTTCAGGATGTACATCCTAGTAAGTTGATGAGTAGGGGTTGGCAACATCCCATTTCCTACCATGCCTGTTAGCTACATATTTGCATAAAAGGAGTTCCTGTATTTTTCACAATCATATTTTTCTCATTACTCCTTATTGAACTATATACAAACAACTGATTCAAGGGAAACTAATATTTTTCAGGAATCTACTACAGTCCGAGGGGCCTCAGTTCTGTTGATATAATATCTACTTGATGGGCCCTAGAAGGAAACCATCTGAGCACATCTGTGAGCAAGTTTCTTAATTTGGTAAGCTGAGGTGGGATGACTCATTCTACATGTGGGCAGGACTATTCCATGGGTTGGAGCATCTGTGGTACTTCCTGGGATGAAGCGTGACCAGCCTTCACTGTGCCTTCCCAATATAATGGGATGCATCCTCAACATATGATCTAATGATTCCATCTTCCCTCAAACTCCTTTTGTCAAGTGTTTTGTGTATTTTGATAGAAATAAGGAAGGTAATTTACATGTGGTCAATTTTAAAAGTCTATAAAAATTATACTTTTGGGGCCATTGTACTGTAAAAGGTAGGCTTGAGGATAGAAAGACAGAGATAAAACAGATTCACAGAAAGAATAGAAGAGATACAAAGACTTTTAGTCAATGAGAGTACAGCTATCCAAATGGCTGATAAACTCCTATAAAATATTTTATGAAAGATTCTTCAATTATCACACCAAAGGGCCTACGTTCCTCCTAACAAAATCATCTTACAAGACTAAATATTCTTTTGCACTGCAGCTGGGTCAATGGATGATTTAAAATTTAATGTCATCTCTCCTTTGTTTTAGATTGTATATTAATATCAAGAGTTGATCTGGCCAAAGCAGTTGAAAGAAACACTTGTAGTGATTTCTTTTTCCTCTTTTACACTCAGATCATAAGTGCCTTGAGCACATCTAAAGCACATTACCATCATGGTATGGTGAAAGAGAGAAAGTGGTACCTTGATATTTGGAAAACTGTGAGGCTAACAGTTACTTACATCTATAAACTTTCAACTATTATAGTTAATAGAATTGAAAACTACTGCAAAGACAGTTATAAGCATGTATTTCCTAAGATCATTTCTTAGCTTTACTACTCTTCAAGAATTATACATTCTAAGCAACCTTTATATTATTAGATGCTAAGTGTCAATCATGACTAATAAGAAAAGCTTCTACTCAGTTCAATCAAAGAAAAGAATGTATGTATAAACTGATAGTCCTCCTAAAACATCATTAGGAGAACTCAGAGTGTTTGTTAATTGTCTGTTTCCTTAGACTGGGCCATCTCCCCCTGTTTTCCAGTAGGGATGAAAGCTATCCTAATGCTGTACCTTGCATCATTCTTTCTATGGTATCTTCTATCAGAGATCACACTTCATATTTACCACCTCAAACTTCCTCTTTGCTTTTGTAGTTTTTATAATTATCTGTGTTTGAAGCACCAATGTACTTTAAAATAGTTGAAACTTATGAAGCGAAACGTTCAGTCGTCATTCTATTGAACTTAAGATAATGAACAGTCACTAGAAAAAATAAATCAATTCCCTCACCATGTTTAACACATGCTGTGAAGTCCTGAAAGTCTCAGTGAATCTTCATTACATTGGTGTAACAATCACAGGATTATCTGGATTTGAAATGTAAGAACACTGTCTGTTCCTATTCACTGTAACAGTGGCTTATTAAATGGCCCTTTCCATGTGCATCATTTTTATTTATCCATCCATCATTCAAAGTCTTTTATATTGAATGCCTATTGTTCCCAAGGATTGAGGATAGCAACTGGTAAGAATACGAATATAGCAGATCATGGCAGTGTGTCTCTAGAAATTCACAAGGAAATTACAAATTGCTGTCTGTATTATTTAAAAGGACAACATGATACATGAGTCGGAAGTTGAATAAATGCGGAGTTAAATATCTTAGATCAGGGAGAGCAGCATTTTTTAATATAAAGTGGGTGAATAATTTCATAGATTATTAGGTAAATGGACTATTTCCTATTACAGTCACCTGTGCAACATTTTATAGTCTACTAAGACACTAATTGAAACATTTACTAGATATAAACAAGTTGAAAGCAGGTCTTCTAAAACATCTTACCTGCTTGTATATTTAAAATTTCAACAGTGTATACAGTCCTGAGTGTCCAATCAATAAAAACAAGACTCATTTAACATTCTGCAGACCAATGATGAGGTCTGAACTCTCATTGCCTTTGGTGAGAGAAGGCTGGATAAAGGGGTGGTCTATGATGCTCTTTACAGAGAGAAGTAGGCTTGTGGGGCTGTAATATAATGAATGGATAATCTCTTGCTGAACAAGAGATACTGGAAAGTATGAGAGAGGCCCATGTTTAAGTAAGCTGGGTTGTGTCACTGGAGTCCTGTCTTGGCAGCACCTCTTCTTCTATTTCTCCTTTTCTCTGTTTCTACTCTGTTCCACCACTCTCTCAGCCATAATGGACTGTAGAACTGTGAGCCACACAAATATTTCTCATGTTAAGTTTCTTTTCTCTAGTATTTGGTCACAGTGACTCAAAACACTGACTAATATAGATTTATCTTATGATCCACATGAGAATGTGTTATCAGTAGAAAAGAGTCTAGACTTTAGGCTCAGATAAGACTTGGTTTTGACCCCAGCACCATAAATTACCATCTCTTTCATCAACCTTAATAATTCAGGGACAAGTCTTCATTTTATATCTATATTTTTTCCTGTTGGCAATATAATAATATCATTCATACATTAAAATTTGAAGCTCATCAATTCTACATACTTTTTTAATGCCATTCAACCTGGAAACAGGAGGAGAAGTAGACCTGGGGGAAAACTGGAGGTCAATGGTTATTGCCAGATCCCCTGTTGTCCAGGAATGGGAAATAAGGCTCTATTCTTACTCTTTTCAGATATTGATCCCTGTCTGCCAATTACCTGATGAAGCCAGGAGCATGGAGATCTTAGAGGCTGAGGTAAAAATGCCTCTTCTCCTGGAAGAAAATGTGCTTTCTACATATGCCCTTGGGCTATCTAAAAATCAATATGAGAAACAATCTTTAAAGACTGAAATGCCATCTTGGCATCTCTAACCTGTGGGCTGTGGAGGACACAATAGCTTCAGTGAAAGGTTTCCCACAGAGACCCACAGTATGTTAGGGAGCAGTGTGGCAAAATACCTTGCCTAGGTTGTACCTACAACAGCATGTGATCTTGCCTCTGTCTGGTGTTATCTGTCAGGTGTACTGATTAGCAATCCCTGATCTGGGTCAGAGACCATGGTTCTCTATATTTAAAGATCTCATATTATAATAAATTCACTACTGATTCCTTAAATATATTTATTATCAGATCTAATAAAATCACAGATGGATTCATTGTTTAAAATTATTCTTTGTTTAAAATTCCATTGACAGAAGCCAGACATGGTGGTGCACATCATCTGAAATCACAACACTTGGGAAGTAGAAGCAGTTGGATCTCTGTGTGTTCAAAGTCAGCCTGGCATATGTAGTAAATCTGAGGTCACTCAGGACTTCATAGATTTCAAAAATTTTCACAGATAGCAATGCCATTGATTTCTAAACCATCAGGACTTAACCATCAAACATGGACTTAATATTTAATATTAACATACTGACAATCGATTACAGCCAGTAGCGTGGGACCCTTCCAGTCTGCTCCAGGGCCCTAAGCAATCATAGGGCACCAGCTCTGCACACAACACCCCCAAAATCCAAGAGGGCTTGACTCCAGGAGCTCTAACATGCCCAGAATAATAGAGGGAGGTATATCCCCATACACCACAAATTTTTTAAAATCATGTTCTTTTTATTTTACATTTAAAAAAAAGATTTGGATGCCAAGGAACTTTCTTCTGAGTGTCTAAGATAGTCTACAACTAGGCATACCTATGCATAGGTAAAAGGGAAGGATCCACTTACTGGTATAAGGCCATGATCTGGATCAGGTATTTAATATGGGGAAGAGGGCATGTTTGAGTTTTTTCTGCAGGATGCTGAAGGGACATGGTGGCAGTCAGAGCAAGGGGTGAGACATGATGATGCCTAGACAAAGAATGATGCTGACCTATGAGCTTGCTGAGTGTACTGACAAAGGTGACTGGGTAACTGTATTGGACATATGTTCAGGACCCACTTTTGCTTACCTACACCACTGATGGGATAAGCTGCTTTCCTTCAAGTTTTTAGACCTTGTGGAACAGAGAATCAAAAAGAGAAGTTATAATGACTTGTATTTCTCTTAAATGTAATCAGTTATTCAGACTCAATCATGTACTGGTCTAGAAATCAATCCAATATTGGAAATAACAGTCTTCATTTGGAAGATTGGTTCTGGACCTTTCCAGAGACATATTTGGAAGTTAGCTGCTGTTCTCTATGATGTTATGTTATCAAGAGACAAAGCTGGGACAAGATCTGGATTTCAAACATGTGTTAGTACATGTATTAAGGCTCTTTCAATTATCAAGTTAAAATTACTTTTGTTTCTTCTACAGTATTTACGTAAGTTGCATTGATTGTACACTTTCTAATTGTATTAGTGTATTAAAATCCAGTATGTCAGTTATGGAGGTCTATAAACCAGCTTTTGTTTTATTGTCCTGAGTATTACAGAACCTTGGTCTTCTGATAAAAGCTTGCAAGTACTGGAAGAAGTGAGTTAAGGCTTTAAGCAGAAGTAAGAGAGTAGTGGGCTTGATTATTGCTGGTATAATAGCTTTAATTACATTAATTGCTAGCACCACTGCTTCTGTAATTACTTTGACACAAGAAGTTAAGGCAGCTACTTTTGTTAATCATTTAGCAAAAAAATGTTACTAATTTGTTGAGTACACAAGAGGATTTAGATAGGCATTTGGAACAACTTTTGATGTTCTTTATCCTATTCAGATTATTGGAAGGAGGTTCAGAGTTTAAGAGTAAGGAGTCATCTTGAGTGTCATGCCAAATACCATTGAATTCGTGTTAGTTCTAAAATTTACAGTGGTAGTGATTATAATTATGAAAAAGTTTAAATACACTTATAGTGTATTAGCCATAATTCTAAGATCTTTTTGGATTTTTTATCTTTACATAGTGAGCTTTTGAATTTAAATAATGCTGCTCTGCTGACTGTTGATGCAGCATATACTGCTGATATAAACACCCATGGCTTGAGGTCAGTATTTCTGTTTTGGTCAAGCTTCAAGAAAGGCATATATAGCTTGATCATGCAAGCCCTTTTTATCCTAAGAATACTTTTATTCCTGCCCATCATGTTAAAGATTGTCTTTCACAGCATCAACATGTTGGCGGCCAAAGTACATGGCTTGAAATGGAAAATGGATCCCCCAGACAGAGTTATTAAATTAACAGGCTGGCAAGCCAAGGATGGGTAAGATTCTGCACAGAGCGTTACCAACCTAAGACAGAGTGCATTGCTTTTGATAGTGCATATTCCATGACAGGTAAGGAAGGCATTCTTGTCAGAACAACCTAAAACTAGCTCAGTCTTGTTTATGAAATAAAAAAGGAGGAGAGGTGGAGAGCTTTTGGGACTGCTTAGCAAGAATCTGATATGGGCCAAGGACAAGGAAATGGGCTGCTTGGCAGGAATATGACATGTGCCAAGGAAAAGGCAGTGAGCTTCAGGCAGGAATCTGACATTAGACTAGAACAAAGAAGTAATTTCAGGCAGAATCTAAATATTAGGCTAGAACAAAGAAGTAATTTCAGACAGGAATCTTAATTTTAGACTAGATCAAGGAAGTGGGCTTCAGATATGCAAATGACTTTGGAAATTGTTTTATTCAATGATGCATTAGAGAGATTTGAAAGAGAAAACTATTCTAATGTTCAGACATGCTTAGAAAGTGAATCCACTGGGGTTAGGGATGGCTTAGTGTTCGAGGTTTTGCCCACTATGTGAGAAGTACTGGGTCTGGGCATGACCAGGGACACATGGACACATGGACGCATGGACATATACATTCTCTCTCTCCTCTCTCTCTCTCTCTCTCTCTCCTCTCTCTCTCTCTCTCTCTCTCACTCTCCTCTTTCTGTCTTTCTCTGTTAACTTGCTTCACTGACATTGAATCTAGTAGTCACTTTTTCCTCACATATTACCACATTCTAGTTTAAAATACATAATAAAATGTCAAAGACGTTTTTGGACCATTTTCTTGGAAAGCATTCTCACTATCAAATGATCATCCTTCCAGCATTGTTTTCTGTTTGTTTGGTTTGTTCTTGTTCACAGGATTACTTTGGCTATCTGGCATCTTTCCTGGTTCTACATGAATTTTAGGATATGTTTTTTTCCCTTCTGTTTCTTCTAAGAATGAGATAGGACTTTTGAATAGGACTACATTGAACTGATAAACGGCTTTAGGTAGATAGTCATTTTCACAATATCAGTTCTGGCAGTCCATTATCATGGGATATCTTTCTATTTCCCAGTGTCTTTCCCTATCACTTTCCTCAGATATTTAAAGTTATCATGGTAAAGACTGTTCTTTTCCTTGGTTAGATTTATTTCTAGATACTTTATTTTCTTTGAAGCTACTATGCATAGCAGTGTGTCCACATCTCTTTCTCTTTATGATTGTTGTGAGTTTAAAAGAAAAGCCATTTATTTGTGCAAGCTGATTATCCTGCCACATTGCTGGTTTTTTTTTTTTTTTTTTTTTTTTTTTTTTTTTTTTTTGTCATTTCTAGGTGATTTCTGGTAGAATTTTTGAGATCTCTAATATGTAGTATCACATTATCTGGAAACAGGGATAGACTTCTTATTTCCTTAGTTGTATCTCTTTGATAGCCTTTTCTTGTCTTATTGCTTCATCTAGTGCTTCAAGCACAGTATTGAAAAGGAGTGACAGTGACCAGCTCTATGTCATTCTTGAATTCATTGAGATTAGTTCAAATTCCTCTCCATTCATTTAGGATTATTGGCTGTAGAATTTTCATATATCTCTTATATGTTTAGGTATGTCTTCTAGTCCTACATTCTCTAGTTCAGTTTCTCCTAAAACTTGGATTTTATCAAAAGTTTTTCTACATTATTGAGATGGTCATGTAAGTCTTTTTCCTAGGTCCATTCATATGTATTATTACATTCATTGATTTTTGTATGTTGACCCATACCTGAAATTCAGGGATAAAATCTACTTGATCATGGTGATAGTAATGTGTTTAAATTGTTATTGAAATGTATTGTTAAATGTTGTCATCAGTTGTTGATTTTTGGTGTTGTTTATGTGTGCGTGTTCCCAAATACTTTTTTTAATAATTAAGACTGTATTTCTCCACAGTCTCTTGGATATGTCATTTCTCTTTTTAGTTTGAATATTACTTCCTGTATTTATCTTAGGATGAATGTAGACAGAAAGACAGACAGATGGACAGACAGACAGACAGATAGGTTTTTTTTATGGCAGTGCAGTTTAATTTCTCCTTTAATTATGGCAGATAATTTTGCTAGATATATAAATCTAGGTTGGCTTTCATGTGATTTTAGAATTTGTAGTGTATTGCTCTAGTCTCGGTGACTTTCAAAGCTTCCATTAAGAAACCACTGTCATTTGAGTGCATCTTCCTTTATTTGTGACTTGCTTTTTCCCCATTTTGGAGCTTTCACTATATGCTCTTTGTTATGCATAATGAGTGTTTTAACTATGATATACTGTGGAAATTTTTTGTTCTGCTTTTTACTATTGGTGTTCTCTGTGCTTCTTATATCTATATGTGTGCCTTTCCTTAGTTTAGGGAAATTTTCTTTTCTGATATTGTTGAAGAGCTGGTTTATACCAATGACTTGGGAATCTTTCCCCTCACCTACACCTATGACTTGAATGTTTGTTTTTACATAGTGTCCCATATTCCTATGTGTCCCTTTTCTATGTTAAAAAATTCATAATCCTTACTAAATTGTTCTAGATACTTTACCTTTGGGTGCTAATATTCTGTCTTCTGCTTCATCCATTCTACTTGTAAGCCTTTCCCCTGATTTTTGTAGTTGGCTATTAAATTTTTAACATCTTCATTTCAGCCTGAGTCCTTTTCAGTGTGCCCTTTTTCCAGACCTGGATTGTCTTTGTCATTTCCATCAGCCTTATGTTTGTGTTTTCCTGGGAGTCACCTGAGCATATATTTTCTTCTTATTCTTTCTTCTTAATTGCAATGAACTACTTTTTATGTCTTCTTCAAATTCCCTAAATTTTTTGATGAAGTTTGTGATTTAAGAAAAATGTGTCCTGGAGTTCATCTAGGTAAATCTTACTGGTAGATTTTGGAGGGAAGATACTAGCTTGATCTTTCACATTGTTTGTATTTTTGTGATGAGATATGGCCATGTGAACTTCTCTTTTTACTTCTGTATATGAACAAAGCTGGTTAGGGCAGAAGAAAAGATGAACAGGTAGGTTGAGCTTAAAGGTTTACATGGCTTCAGGAAAAAGGAATCAGGTGGACAGAAGAAATGAGCTGATATGCAGGATGCAAGTTTATTGAGTAGAAGGCTGGGTAGAGACCTTGGGTATGACATGAGAGTGGTCTGGCGAGTTGGAGGACAGGCATGGCAGGTCCCTGGCAGAAGCCTTGAGGTTGGTTGCAGGGAAATCAGAAGTAGACTAAGCAGAGGCACTGAATGTAGGAACCAGCTCAGATCCGGCAGATTAAGGAATGTGTATGGATGGGAGGATCAAGCAGCACATGCTAGAAAGGTTGTGTGGGATCTGGTTGTGTGGAGAGATTGGATCACATTTAGCATCTTAATAAGAAATTGGATTACCAGTGAACATAACAGCAGCCAGTACCAATACTGAATAAAATTGAACCCAGTGAAAGGCATAATAATTTCCTGTGTCTAAAACTTATATGATAAAAACTTACTGATATGAAACATTTTATTTCCTATAGAGAATCAAAAAATAGTTGAGTGTTTGTTCTCAGAAGACAGAGTAGGATGTCCTGAAAGTCACCTGGTCATGTGAAGTTGTGTCTTACACCATTCTCAAGCCTACTCTGCCCACTCAATTCTTCTCCAGAAACAATATAAATAAATTTTGGTCATGGCATTTAAGAAACTGACTAATAACATATTTCTGTCAGATATAAAAGTCAAGAAAGATTTCTCATAAACCTTATATGGGAGGAAAGTATTATCTCAGGATCTTTCATACATCATTGAAATTGTAAGCATGCTACAATGATTAAGATACTAAAATAAGGAATTGGTCAAAATTAGATGTTTGCGTTCTTACTTCCCTTAATTTCTCTGTCTTTCTATCTCTCTGTGTCTCTGCCTGTCTCTCTCTCTCTATTTCTTGGTGGTATGCCTTTGAGAAAATTACTTTATTTGTCATGTTTAAAAAAAATCCCATAACTAGACTCACTTCCATCATCTCCTGAATTCAGTCACTAAACACGAATTCTCCTCTATAGTCCACAGAATTAAAATGGACTCAAAAGTCATATCTGGTAATATATTAGTCTCCAAATATAGCTTATGCTAAGTCCCTAATTTGACAGTGAGTGCTTTTAGAAATGTTGATGTAGTATTTCTTAATGTTTGGTAAGTCCAAAGATCTTTTAATTAAATTAGTCATCTATATATGAGGAACATGAAGGACAATTTAATAATATAGATTAAAAATATACTATATAAGTTTACATTTTAAACATTGGTAAGTAAATATTTTATATACCTAAAACTAAATGGATTTAATTTTTTTTCACTGAAAGTAGTTTTTAATCTTTGTAGTTTTGTGCAGAGGTCTCATGTGCCCTTATTACCTACACTGAATGAGTTTATGGTCTACTTAGTTCTCTATGATTTGATGAAATGATTTAATTCATTGTTCCTGTCACAAATAATCTGATGTAGGCACAGATCACATAAACAGGTGAGTTAGTGCTGTAGAAGATTACCATATATAATGCTACATTAGCCATAATCTCCAGAAACATCTTGGGAGATGTAGTGTATCATTTTTACTACTGCTTGTTCCTGTAACTAATCTACTTAAAAGTATACTGGAAACAAGCATACAACATCAAATGGAAGAAAAAAAGTCTAAAATGTGATTTTATTGTTTCCCCAAATTCATTTACTCAGTTTTGCATGATGTATGTCAGACCTTAGCATGAGATGTGGACTCAATGATTTTGGCTTCCTAAAACTATCTGTCGTGACATATCATAAATGAAAAGAGAGCTGGTGTTAAGGTTAGAATACAGATCCAGATTCTGGTGTTCAAGACCATGCAGACAGAACAGAATGCTGCATCAGATCATTATTGGAAGGCTGCACAAGGTGTGGCATCCTGCTCACTGACTGTTACCATATGATTTGGAAGGTTGAGTCAATGTCTCAGTGTATTAAATACAGATAGAACTGGAAAATCTGCCATTAAGAAACAAAGTGTAAGGTGACTTTAAAAAAAATCAATGTTTTATAATTTACTCTGAAAATGATAACATTTGGAAAGCTTAAAAAGTAGTTTTCCATAGAGATGATTTAGCAGCCCCACAAGACAAGATTTTTTTTTTTTTTTTTTTTTTTTGCTTAGGCTGAACATACCACATTAGGGATCTAAATGATGGTGGAGCATTGTGTTTCAAAAGCTAAATTTCAAATGTTTCAAAAACCATTATGGGATGTTATGCTTTTGGTTTCACAGATTAAAGGCTTGCAACAACAACTGTAGACAGCAACACCTGCAATGGGAGAGCAGCCTGAGCTACATGAGACCCTACTCTAGAAAAACTAAGTAACCACATAAGCAATCACAGCAGAGGTAGCTAAACATGCATTAAAGAAGAAAAATGAGGATAGTAATATTCACTGTGCCTAATCTGAACATCTTAATTCTGAGCCATGTCCTGTGCCTGGTAACATTTATATTCATGAGGTCTGGGATAAATAACCTACTGTTCTTGTTTCAAAGACAGGGGGACTTAGAAAAGTTTGATACTCTGCTCAGTAGATCAAGACGTGAACACTGACAGGAAGGCTGATAAAAATTTAAGCTATAATAGTCTTCAGACATATTTTGAACAGATTTAAGAGTCCCAAATCAGTGATACTCTTGAGAACTCTAGTAATATGTTCCAACTGCTATTGGCTGCGTGAAAGTTAAAAACAGTCATCATAATAGAGTTTAGGATGAGAAACTTAATCTTCATAGAAAAAATTAAGAACATGATTAATTAGCCTCAGACATTATCTTAAATATTTGTACATTGGCTTAATCAAATAATGCCTAACTATTGAACATTTATTGAGTATCAGATCTACTATTTGAATCTATTTATATATTAGTTTATTTAATTTTCAAAACTTCCCAGAAGTCATGCCCAGAAGGTAGCAGGGTCCAAATTCGAACTAGAATCCTTGATCTGTTTCAAGAATCTTTACTCTCAGCCACCATCTTGTAAACAGTAGCATTTATACACCTTCAACCTCTCAGGTCCCATTTTCCAGGCCTTTATTACCAGTAAATATTGGGAAAATGATTCTTTGCTTTCACTCACAAAATATATGAAAAATTGCCAGACCTGTAAATGACTGTGAACCCCAGGAGATTGTCCCCTGTCTACAAAGTCAGTTGGTTTCTGATTTTATGTCTCACAGGCACTGACATCGGTCTAGATTATCAGATAGGAGAGGTGAAGAATAACTGGTGTGTTTGAGAAGAAAACCCTTTGGATGTCTTCTATGTCCAAACATCTGTCTACTCATTGGCTTCATGTTGTGAGCCATCACTGGTTTTTACCCCCAGGCTTCAGTTCTCAGGAAGTCACTGTGTGACTAGAAGATGCAGAGCTATCTTTATTCATCTTCATCTTCTCCCTCAGGAGTCCCTAGAGTAAAGACTCCTGCTCTACCGTCTGGTTGCAACTCACTGTCTTTTCCCAGCTCCAGTACTCTGACAGTTAACCTTGATCAGAGTATCTGGTACTTTTACATATTATAACGGAATATGTCAAACCTAAAGAATGAAATTTGGGAATGAATTATAGATAGTAGCAAAACTAAGAGGGAAACCTAGGTAGGGTAGAATTTACATATAAGTAATTATAATGCACACATTTTTATCATAGCTAATTTTAGAGAAATTGCTTTCCCATTTTACAGTCATTGACTTTACAGAGGTAAAACCAGCACAGACTGTAGCAATTAGAGGTTTCATAAATTGCACCACATTTTTACAAGGAAGAATGCTTGTTAGGAAATTCCACTTACACCGAATATTAACTCCGTATACTTTATGTGTGTACTAAAACTTCTTCAAATAAATGAGTGTTTAATAGGGTACCGATAAAGATACCATTCAATGCATCAATGCTTTTAAAAATGTATCTTTCCAATCAATAAAAAGTAGAAATAAATACTTCAGAACAAATCATGACATTAAATACAAAGGTGTGTTAAATTCTTACCAGTCCTGGTGAGACTAATATAGTCCCTTCTGGAAGACCTTCATTAATCTGGGATTATATCTGGGCAAACTGTATGTGTGCTGGTCTTTGAAGAAAGTGTCCCAGGAAAAGGTTGAGCAGCAGTCACTAAAAGTGGCCCAATAGTATCACCCAGAGTGTTCTGAAACACAGAAGGTGGTTGAAAAAATGAGAATGGGAGTCTGCTCACAGAGCACCAAATCTGTTCTTTGCACATGACATGCACTCATACAACCACACAGCAGTCGAAGGTTGTCGTTTTTTGAACATCTTAAAATTTTTACTTTTTACATTATTTCTTTTATTTTTGAGATTATAACTGCATCATTGTCTTCTGTTTCCTCACTCCAAACCCTCTCCATATAGTCCTCCTCCTCTTCCTCCTCTCTCTCTGTCTCTCTTATTCTCTCTCAATTTTATAGCCTCTTTTTTCATTAATTGTTATTACATGCATATATGTGTTTATGTATATGTTCCTAAATATAACCTTCCCAATTTGTATGCTATCTACAATGATCAAAGTGGAGAGTTAATAGAACCCAGTCCTAAAGGATACATCTATAAAACAACTCCTGTAGCTTATCCTTTAGCAAAGAGGCTAAAGTAGTCAACAATGCTCTCCATTTTATATGTTAATTACAAATAATGTATCAATAACATTCTCAACAGATGCATTTGCATAAGATAATAGTCAACTACTATTATAGTTGTTCATTTACACCCTTAACCTACATTCAATTTATACATTAGATAAAGTGAGGGACTAAAAGTCACTATTATAATGGAGTCATTATGACAGTATACTGTGGTAAAACTTCCAGTATCACTTCACTTGAGCTTTGGGCCATGATTATGTAAATGAAGTCTTATTCCTGCCACAAATATTGTGAAACTAGTTACTCTATGGTTTCTAAGTAGCCAAGAGTGGGTGTCATACAAAAGATGTTTTACATGGCCAAAAGCATAATTCACTCCAGCCAAGATGGATCAAAACAGCATGACATCTCACCATGCTATTAAGAACAGGGTAAATTTAAACTTATTAAGTGTTAATTTCTGGAATTTCTATTCAGTATTTTAGCCGTTAACCAACCATGCATAACTAAAACTGAATAAAAATTACAAGTATCAAGAGGAGAAGACTACTCTGCATTTTGAATAAAATGAAGAATGGGATCTTTGAGTCACATACGGTCAAGGTTCCTGTCACTTTATGACAGTCAAGCCAAATAGTTGAACTCTAAGAGGGAACTGTGCATATTCTGTGCAGATACCTGTGAAACAAAGTCAAGTTGCCCTAAGTTAAGCACTTTGTAGCATTCAATGGAAATTTACTGTACTTGTCTGTATCTCAAAATCTGTCTCCTTCCCTTCTTTCTTTCTCCCTCCCTTTATCTCTCTCTTCTTTTTGCTTAAAAGCTATAAAAGAGGAAGGTATTTACTGAGCATACAGGACAAAGCCTTTGGTTGGTGTTTGCTAGAAATCATCTCACTATCCATAAGAGATGTCTTTGTTTCTGTTCTACAAATAAAGAAACTAAGAATTAGCATATTCAGAATGTTCCAGAGTCAGATTACAAGAAATCAGTGGGTCTGAAGCTTCATGTCTGTCTGATTTCTGCTCGTTGTTTTATTTTTCTATTCCCCTATTTTTATTTTAATTATTTTTATTTTTACTTTTTTTGGTTTGATTTTGTTTAGTTTAGAGACAGGATTTGGCTAAGTAACACTTGCTCATCTTGAACATGTCATTGTCTAGCCCCACCTCCAGGGACAGCATGACCTGCATGTATCACAATACTCGAGGGAAACACACTCATTTTTAAAACAAGTTAATTTCCATTAAAAAATGTTTGCTTGGCCAGGCGGTGGTGGCACACGCCTTTAATCCCAGCACTTGGGAGGCAGAGGCAGGTGGATTTCTGAGTTCGAGGCCAGCCTGGTCCACAGAGTGAGTTCCAGGACAGCCAGGGCTATACAGAGAAACCCTGTCTCGAAAAAACCAAAAAGAAAATGTTTGCTTGATCTAAACACTGAATTATTTTTGTGGATGAATTAAATACTTTACAAAGGTGAATGAAATGATGAAAATAACAAACTGAATTTCCAGCTAAAGACAAAAAAGAGAAAATAACAAAGTAAATCAGAGAAAGAAAACTCAAATATCAGTACCCTGTTGGTTAAACAGTAAAAAAAAAAAAAAAAAAAAAAAAAAAAGTTGGTAAGTAATGGGGAAAAGAAGCTTCATGCATTGTTGATACTTATAGTTATAGGAACCCAAGTCACCATTCCTAGAGATTTATGCACATCAGCCCACCACTGTTGATAATCATGAAATTACAGTATTACTTCATTGTCTATCAGTGAGCAAAACTTTGGGTTCTGTCTCCCTCCCTCCCTTGGTTCCCCAATCCCTATGTTCCTCTATCTCTCTGTCCCTCCCTCCCTCCTTTCCTTCCATCCCTAACAGAGTTTTGTTTAGCCATAGAGAAGAAGAAATTATGTCATTTGGAAAAAAATAAAAGGATCTTGTTATCATTAAATTAATCAAATAAGCCAGACTCAGAATGACAACCATACATGTGTAAATCAATAACAATATGTATGAAAATAGAAAGGTTAGTATTTGGGAAGAGGTAGGCAAAGATCAGGAGTGGAGAGAGCTGACAAGAGAGAAGCTACCCGAGGGAAGAAAATGAACAAGGAAATGACATCTAAGAAAATGTCAAATATCACATCAGCTTGTACAATAAATAGTATCCTAGTGATATTTTAAAAGCAGGGGCATGTAATAAAAGGGAACTGTTTAGGAAAAGCCCTGTGGTGTCATTAGTAAGACACCAATGTGCATCTTCACATCAGCATGGTGACCTGCATAGTTGTGTGCTTCTCAGCGCATGTCTATGGTTTCAACATTTGCTCTCCAGTCAGTGGCTGCAGTGCAGTGAGCAAACTTACTGTTCTGTCCTTGCGTTTCCAAGGATCTCTCCTCAACCAAAAGAATGCAAGATCTCAGAGGAAAGAGTTGATTTGGGGACTGTAATGGGGATGAACAAGAGAAGCGAGAGCAGCAAGATGAGACTGCAAGTTCTTGTGGTGCTGAAAGTGAGTAGGAACTCAGATGTCAATAGCATAGCATCATATCACAGGAACAAAGGATCCAACCTAAGTGTGTTCCCAACAGCCCAGTCTAGAGCAGTGTGCACAGAATAAAATAAGTACTCAATGTCTGTTTTATAGATACGTCACCAACTGAATATGTGAAGATGAACTAACTCATTCTCAGAGTAGAATTTACACAGAAAAGCACAGAAAGAAAAATGGGAAAATAACATTCCCATAAACACTATCAATTGTTTTGAAGGCAGTGATTATTTCTGTGTGTTAAAAGAAGTGAGAGGAAAAAACATGAGGAAATGGGATATTAGATAGTCCCAGGGCCTTCACATATGATGCTTAGTAGCCAACAGAGAAGAAAAAATGTAAATTGGCAGTGGAAAAAATGAGATCCTCCACATCAACCAAGTGAGCAAATTTCACCTCCCTGGGCATCAGACGATTCAGCCTCCTGAATCTCCTGAGGTCACATCTTAGCTTCTGTGATAGTCAGACAAAGGACGAATAATCTGAATTTTGCCAGAAAGGAAAACTTTGTGAAGCAATTGAGGGACATTCTTCAAAGCAAATAGCAGGCACTCTTACAATATCAAGATTAAGAAAGAAAAGGTCTCAGGGAGTTCACTAAGAAGGGGAGAGCTATGGAATAAATGAAAAACACAAGCCAGCCAAGAAATACAAGAAGTATATGATGATTGCAACATTTGAAGCAGTGTATAAGTAACATCAATATTCATGAATTTATAATTATATCATACTTATATAAGAGGCTGGCATTTGGTGAAGGTACAAAGTTGGTGGGAATTGTGTCCTTTCAAAAGTTATTTTACAGATTTGAAAAAGTAAAGGCAATCATATTACTCTTGCATAATTATTATAAAATGTCAGAATTTCCTGAGGATTTCTTCTCTAGTCACCAACCAGTGAGTTTGAATGGATTGAACTGAATGGAATTCAGTCTCTTAAATGATACCCACTTTTAACTTTTTCTGTAGAGGCCTTCTTTTTTACATATCATACACATTCCCCTTGGGGACTTCACAGTCTACTGAGAAAAATAATTGAATCTGTCACTGACAAACAAATATGAGTTTCAGTCATGCAGATAACAATTTCAACCAACAGAATGTAGAATGCGCAGGGTTCTTGTGATTCTCTATCCCACCCAAAGGGCCCTAAGGCAGTATCTTAACATGGAGAAATATCAATATATGCATTCTTTAATTGTGAAAGGTAATACCACATTTAGGGCACAACAAAACCTTGATAATTTTCATACAAATTAATATAATATTAAATTTCATTATGTAAACATGTTCCAGCTGGCTAAAATGTTTATTTCTTTATAATTCTTTTCCAGTGCACTGTCAGGGAAATGAGGTACCACTGTGCACACATTGAGTCATTTACAGGTCTTAGAATATGATGAAGGTACCATAGTATTACTGTTTAAACAACCACATATCCCTCAGACTTTAACAGCCTTTGGTGATGCAGATAACTCTATCCTGAACTATAGTCTACCCATACAACACATAAAGTTCTTCAGTTCCATTGACTCTGACTGCCGTCATTATAAATTCTTCAGGTTATAGATTTGATCTGATTACCACATCTTTAGAATCCAGGCATGCCATTCTTTTACTAGTTAATGCTCTTCAAGAGACATTGGAATGAATGTAGGCCACTTTGTAGAAATACTGATGACTGAAATCACAGCCTTCATACACACTGGAGGCAGCACACTCAAAAAAATGCTTTATTATTTTTGACATGTAGCAAAGAATCAGAGATTGTTTTGCAAGCATTCTGTGAAGCAGAGAGTTGAAGGGGTGTGTCAGGGCTCATCATGGGAAGAAAGTGCCAACATCTCAGCCTTAACAAGTTCAGCCTTTATGATTCTCTGGTGGTGATGTAATCACCGGTGAGGACTATTAGCAAGAATTACATAAACCTCTCTTCACCAATTGTCAGCTTGTATATTGTAGATTAAGCACTGCCACAGGCTTCTAGTTGTTGGCAACTTGAGCTGTGGAAAATGTCACAGGACCTTGCTTGCACACTAGCTGTGCTCCATGGAGCAGAAAATTAAGCCTGGCATATTGGGGGGAGGAGTCTTCTGGTCTGTAAGAATTTATAAAAATAGCCATATGGATAGAACCCAGGGTCACATTTGTAAGTTTTTAATAATCTTTCAATAAATAATTTTGTTAGACATTCTAAAATCTTAGCTCATTCTGTCTCAGAGCCTAACTAACGTTTAGTTGCAAGAATTCATTTCTTCTTCTAATTATGAAGATATAAAGAGCACAATACAATATTTTTAAATCATGGCACATTGAAATATACTGAATAAAATCAGCAGCACCAACTACAATCTGCCTTCTATTTAGCAACTACTCTGATTCATTGTGAATAAGGACTAAGTCTGGACCAATAATCATTTGTCAAAGTATTAGGAGCTTCATGAAAAAAAATTAGTTTCATTACACAAAGGCAATGATATAAATGGAGTCATTAATCTAAGCAACACTAGGCTGAAGTTTACTGTTTATTTTATGTGTTTTGTTTAAATTATTCTTAGCTTTTTAAGAGAATACTATTTCTGTGGTAATGCATTTGCTTAGGCATTTTTGAAACATCTAAGCGCATTTCGTTTTCTGTTACAACAGCGTACAGTTTTATTACGGGGGTCCACACCTTATTTGTGAATATGGAATAAAACTATGGTATTTGAATGTTTGACAGAAGGGTACCATTTATGAGATAATGACATACTGCTGTTTGAAGGGGGGCAGTTCTGATGCTAAGGTCCTGTTCCCAGTTGGTTCTTGATCGGTTAGTAAAGAAAACCAGGACTCAACTGTTGAGGGGAAGGGTACAGGTGGGACTTCTGGGTCCCAGAAGGGAAAGGTAGACACAAGGAAGGACTGAGTTTTTCTGCCATGCTTTGGAGGGAAAGGAAGCCAGAAATCATGTGAGGTCTTAGAAGGAGCAGGGGCCTGTGCCCACTGCTATAGGTGGGTGGTCAGGGATGCTTGTCAGGGGCTAGGTAGGACTAGCCACTGAAGTTTAAGGCAGGTGGGAGGAACAGAAATAAAAATATTATTAAGGGTATGCTTTTCCAGGCAAGAGATAGTAACACACAGCAATTTTGTTCTAAGGTAAGATGAAAACAAACAAACTGTGTGTGCATGTCTTTTGTCTGAGGATTCAAGGGAAGCCAGGTGGGGCTGGTAGCATGGTCATCTCCCAGAGCAAAGGCAGGAGAGTGTAAAACTACACACAACAGCTGTTCCTAGAAAAGTTTGCACAACTTTGGGGACAGCATCAAGATACTTATTTCAATCAGTGATTTCATCAAAATAAGGTTGCACAACCCTAACCTCATCTACTTTCTTCCTACCTTTATGCTGTTGTTTTGTGAGTCTTACACAAATGAAGTGTCTAGAGTTTTCAGGGTAGGCTAGGAGTTAGGCAATCAGAGAGAAAGCAGTCTCTAAAGAGGCACTCAGAAGATTCACAAGCTAACAGTTCAGCAAGCCCCTTCAGCTGCTGGTCACTGCTACATTGTAAACGAAGAGGCTCAGCTTGGGGCTTGCCTGTCTTCAGTAAAAGATGAGCCAATAACAGGACTTCAAACTGGCTGCAAAACTAGAATAAACTGCTGGCATTAACTCCATAGTTTCCAGGTCTAAAGCTAGTAGAAACTAAAGGGCAAATCAGCAGCGAGAGAAACTCTCCTTGCTCCTTCTTTGTACAAAGCTAACACATACTAAAAGGTAAAGATGTGTTAACAAATAAAGTCTCTTACCTCTTGAACACCAATGAGCTTTTGGCCACAAAGAAAACACTGACTACAAAGTTACAATGTAGGATAATAGACTATAATGAATTATTTTCCCCATTTTATCTAACATAGCCCAAACAGGAAGAGAATAGGTATCAATCCAGAGGCTGACATTATTCTGAGCAGAACTTTTTTTTTTTTTTTTTTATGTTCAACTCAGTAAAAGGTTCAATGGACAAAGTCCAAAGTCTTGAGGCGAGGCGTTTGATTCTCTCTTCTTCTCCAGCTTTCCCCCTTGTTCTTTCTTACAAGGCACAGTACTCGTGCCCTGAACACTGCTTTCATTAAAATGCTCCTTACATTTTTGGCTGTTTTCCTTTTGGTTCTTTGTCTAGGAAGATGCTCCAGGAAAGGTGTTTCAAAACTTAGGTTAAGACCTTAACCCAAGGATAGAGGTGATTTCCAGATTCCTGGGTAACATTCCATCTGCAATATGGGTGTGTCTATTTTATTATTCATGTAAAGAATTCCTGACATCAGAATGTCCCTCATCCCCTACCGTCTTACCCTTTCATGCTTCTGTAAACTCAATACTATTTCTCCGCACCATGACCTGACTCTATCTCCCTGAAGTCCTATTGATCAAGCTCATAGCATTTGCTTAGTACTTGCTCTGTGAATGTCAGCATGTTTTTTTCAGAGATGAATGTCCCATGCTCATTGTTTGTTTTACTAAGTAGCCTCTATTATATAATGTTTTCTCCTCTTATCCATGTAGCCATTCCTAATATTTTGTCTTTTCCATTTAAATTAAGAAAAGCTATTATCCCATTACCCACAAAGCCACTACCATAGCTCTGTTCTCATTGCTTCTCAAGGTGCTAACACATACACCCCTCAACCTTCCTTTCATAGAAAGGACTTGAACTGTATTCCTATCTGAGTTAGTGCTTTTCTGGCAAGGATTTTTCTGTTTGTGACCCTCCATTACTGTTGTACATGCAGGTGAAAATTCCTAGGGGTCCAGGTCACTTCTGGGATCCAGAACACTGGAAATTTAAGCACTACACCCCATGTGGTTATGGCAAGCATGTTGATATTTTTCATGTTCTTTCAAAAAAGTTTTCTGGACAGAACATCAGAATTAATAGTCACATCCATCAGTTCATGCAAGAGGGCAAATCCTGGAGCAAGCATACTTGCTATCTGGAATGCCTCTGCTTTAACTGATCTGCCATTAATGTGGAGCTGGCAGAGTTGAAGGTGTAAGTTACCAACCACAGAACACACAGCTGCTTACATCACACTTTACTCTGTATCTCTTCCTCCCGTGTTGGTCTCAAGAGAAGTTGGCTCTTACTAAAGGCTCCCCACCCAATAGTCCTTAAGAACCATTCTTCCCAAGTTGACATGAGCTGCCGTGGCCGCATCTGTTCAGTCAATTGATTGCAATCAGCTTTGAGACTGAGCCATGCAGTAAGCAAAACAATTGTAATGAAGATGCTCCCTGTTTATCAAGAGGTGCAAATCCACGTGGCTGAAAAAAAGTTGTGTGTTTTCTCCGCCATATGTTAAGTTTTGCTTCCATGTATGAAACCTTCTGTGGCCTTTTGTGTTTCAGTTATTTTTTTTTTTCTCACGAACAAATTTGGCTTACAGAAAAAATTCCTTTCAGACAAAGAAGTTTTTATTCTAAGACTGTGAAAAGCTTGAAAGAGTACAAGGAATATTACATCATACCATTATTTATCTATATCTATGTCTATATCTATCTATCTATCTATCTATCTATCTATATTTACCATAAACTGATGACATGAATATGTATCATTTTTTCACATCAATTTGTGCAGATATGTACATTTTCCCTCTATGTTTCCAAACAGTTTATTCAGCTTTGAATCTTGGAGTTCAGCTCAATGTACTCAATATTGTTATCCAGTATCAACATTTGGGGACTTTGAGATCAGATACTCTCTATCTCTCTGACAAATAAATGAATAATTAAGCAATCACAAAAATCCAAATTTTAACTGGTAGGTTGCTGCTAATCAGCATATGTTGTACCCTGGAGGATGAATAGAGTTAACCTGATTAGTTAACAGATGTGTATTTCTGGGGTGAATGAGACATTCCTCTAAGGCAGATCTATCAGCAGTAGCTATTGGCTATATTAGTACAAGTGGCACAGATAGGGTTCTATGGCAAACACAAGAATTTGCTCTTTGACCAGGCTGGAGTTTGACACTATTAGATTATCAAATGTACAAAATGTCAAGTAATCGAAATACCTATGTGGCAAACAGTATTATACAATAATATCCAGAATTCTGAACAAGTTTTTAAACTACCTAAAAATCTATCTGGAGAAACAGAAAGCATCCTCACTGTTTTTAAGTTAAAAAATGAAATCTCTCCTGACATGCACATTAGAATAGCTAAAACAGCAACAACCACAAAAAAAAAAGGTTAACATAAAAGTGGAGATCGAGATCCTGGGGCACTCATACATTGCTTGTAGCAACATATTGTACAGATACTTTGGGGAAAATCATGGTGATGCCTTATAAAATGAAGAACAGTTAGTTATCATACAATCCAGAAATTGTGCTGTTGGGCATTTGTTCCAGAGAAATGAAAATTAATGTTTCCACAAAAACCTATATTCAGATGTTTGTAGCAGTTCTCTATAGAAGCCCAAACCTGGAAATAGCTCCAATGTCTTTCATCAAGTGTATTTGTACACCTTGATACAGTAATAGCTATGATGTTTCCCAAAGACATTATGGTGAGCTCAGTGGTCAGATCTCTAAGATAACACCATATGTGACTCTGTGTATAGGAACATTTCATGATGGGAAGGTCTAGATCTTGACTGTGCATATAGTCACACAAATCTATGGGTTGTGTAGGTAGTCACACACATGTGACTGTGCAGAACACACATACACACAAACACACATACATTCATGTTTGGAAATTATCACAACCCCCCTATGGATACCAATGCCCATTTTGGATTTGACATTTTATTATAGCAATGCAAGTTGTTACTTTTGGAAAAACTGGATTGAGATACAAGGGACTCCACATGCACTGTATATTATGCATATAATTGCAACTCCTATGAAGCCATAATTTCAAAGTAAAGGGCCAGAAAATAAAGGTATCTTTCCCTGATTCCCCACACATATCTAGCTCCCATGAGATGCTTTCCATCTATTCTATTTCAGCAATCTCAAAAGTTCTGTCTGCTGCCTCCCGATGAGTTGAGTGATCCTGCCTCAAGTCTGCAGCAATCACTGCTTTGATTCATCCACTAATCCTAATGGGACTGTCCTTGTCAAGATCACAATGACATCCACATTTTTTCATTAATTAATTTGCTTTACATACCAATCACTGCCCTCCTTGCTCCTCCTTCTTCTCCTCCCAGTCCCACCCTCATAAGTCTCTCCTCCCATTAACCCCTCTCATTCTCCTCAGAGTAGAGAAAGGCCCCTTAGGTACCACCCCACCCTAGAACAACAAGTCACTGTGTATCCTCACCAATAGAGGCCCAGCCAGGCAGTATAGCTATGGAAAGGGGATCAACATCACAAGAAGGCCTAAAGAATTAACTAACCTGGGCTCACAGGGTCTTACAGAGACTGAATCACCAAAGAGCATGCAGGGACTGAATGTAGGCCCCCAACACATTTGTAGAAGATGTGGAGCTTGGACTTCATGTGGGTTCCCCTAACAATTGGAGAGGGGACTGTCTCTGACTCTGTTGCCTCATATCCATATTGCTAAGTCCCAGATTCAGCTGCCAGCCCCATTTAACAGAAGGGATCACACACTGGATGGCCCTACATTTGACAGAAGGGATCACACACCTGTTGGGCCTATATTTGATAAATATATCACACACCTGTTAGCTTCACACTTGACAGAGGGATCACATACCTGTTGGCCCCACATTTGACAGAGGGATCACACACCTGTTGGCCTCACACTTGATAGAAGCATCACACACTTGTTGGTAGAGCCTCTTTTCACTTCATGGACCACTGTGGGCATTTTGAATTTTCATTATGAAGCTCTTTGTCTCATTTTGACATTCTTCTTAATGAGACCAAGTTATTTACTTCCCTAAGGATACATGTTATGAACCCAAACTTCCAAACATAGGTCTCTAGTCCAAATAGACTTTTAAAAAAAATTTAGAATTTTACTTAATATGTGTCCAACTATGTTCTATGATGAACACCATGATAAATAATAACATTAGCAGGAGATAGGAAAGGGGTTATTTCAGTTTATACTTCCAGGTAACAGTTCATCACTAAGTGAAGCCAGACTGCCAACTGCCTTGCTCACTCTCTGCCTCATGCTCTGTAGATGTCTTATATAGCCCAGGATCACCTGCACAGAGATGACAGGACCCATAGTGCACCGGGCCTTCCTACAACCATCAATCAAGATAATCCTTCACAGACATGGCCACATGGCAGTTTGATCTTAGAAACACCTCAATCAATACTCCTTTCTCAGGTAACTGGATTCTATCAAGTAGACAACTGAGACTCACTAGTATAAAGAGTCTTCATGTAGCCAATTAATTTATATCTTTCACTTAATATGTCCCAAACTAAAATCCTAACAGACCACAAAACATGACTTTTCAATGATTTTTTATGTTAATATTAAAACATCTTTGTGTTTCTATAAAATATGTAAAAAAAAACAGCACTATTTTCTCTTATCACATTCAGTCTATTCTGTTGGGTCCTTCAAAAATAATTCTGAATTTAAGAATATCCTACTGCTTCATTTTTCTTTAACCTCTCTGTCCACTTGTATTTTCAGTCTGAAATTTTGAAACAGGTTTTAATTTTTCTCCCGTCCTCACTGCTATCTGGAAGATCAGTACTCAATGTCCCTTATAAGTGACAAGTTACAGTGTGATGTGACACATTTCATCCCAGACCTTGTCCTCATGGTCTTTTGTTATTCTTGTGACCTAACCCCTTAGGACTAACCCTGTTTGCTCTACTCTAATCTCCCTGCTCTTTCCAGTACATGTGTGAGACCTCTGTGTTTCTCATCTTCTAACATAAAAAGCAGGAAGGATAGTTTTCCTGTCTTATTATTCAGGTGCTTGAGTGATAGCACTGGAGATGCAGGATTATCATTTCATGCATTGTGCAGCAGTATCCTCTAAACGGAAATGTTCAGTGGAAGAGAGGAGGGAAGCTCAATAAACGTGAGAAATAAACCTCACAAGTCTAGGAAAGCTGGAGCTTACAAGATTCACACACACACACACACACACACACACACACAGAGAGATACACATACATGTAAGCACAAACTACCACATACCACATATACACATACACATGCTGGGGTGGCCTTTTTGGTGTTCCAGCTACTTTTAAGTCACTGCCCCTCATTCCTATAAGCAGCCACTTACCTATACTTCTGTTAAGTATGCACAATAAAAACCAAGTAGGACTTTAGTGGACTTGTTACTTTCATTTGTTGGTTCCTGTCTGAGATCAGTAGACATTTGTTCATATCTCTCCATTGATAACGCATACAACTACTTAACATCCTCCATGAAACTCACAAATCACAGCTGGGATGGGTGGATGATGGATGTATGGATGGAGGTACAGATAGATAGATACATAGGTAGATAGATACAGACAGATGATAGACAGACAAATAAACAGATGACTAGAGATAGATAGATAGATAGATAGATAGATAGATAGATAGATAGATAGATAGACAGACTCTTAGGCTAGAACAAAGAAGTAATTTCAGGCAGGAATCTAATTACTAGGCAAGAACGAAGAAGTAATTTCAGACAGGAATCTGAATTTTAGGCTAGAACAAGGAAGTTGGCTTCAGACATGAAAATGACTTTGGACTAGGAAAGGGAAGTAGGCTCAGATACTTTGGTCATCCTGATAAGCCCTTAGAAACTGTGACCACCAGAGTGTTCACATAATTGTGTTTAATGCCTTGCTTGTTCTTTGACTATTTGTGTTTATTGTCTTGCTTGATCCTTGACTATTTGCATCTATTTTATTGCTAGATTCTTAACCTAGAACTGATCTTAATACATGCATGTAATTAAAATGGTATAAAAGCAAAAAGGAGGAAGGGGCATGGGATGGGGGTTCTAGGAAGAAAAAATGGGGAAAGGGAATGATATCTGAAATGTAAATAAATAAAATATCCAATAATAAATAAATAAATAAGATAGGTGGATGGAATGATAGATTGATAGATAAGATGGATGGATAGACACATAATAGACAGATGACATCCAGACACTAGATAGATAAATAGATAGATTGATAGATAGATAGATAAGTAGATGATAGGTAGGCAGATAGATGAGAATTAAATGTTTGAGAGATAAATAGATAGATGAAAGATAGATAGATAGATAGATAGATAGATAGATAGATAGATAGATGTAGGAGGAGCTAAGGTGAGAGGAGTTAGGAGAGGAAAAGGAAGGGGAGGAGTTAGGAGAGGAAGAGATAAAAGGAAGAGGAGGAGTGAGAGAGGGCAGAGATGTAGGAGCAATGGAGACGGATGTTCACGTGTCTGTAGCAGTCAAAGGTAGTTGGTATACCTAGGCTGGGTATTGGGTTACACTTCTGATTGTATGGGTATCTTGTTACTGATCATTGCCAAATATATAAGCTTTGATTAATCTATAAGAATTAGAGTCTCATTCTCTTACTCGGCCCGCATGGATGGCGGAATGGTCTGGGCAATGCCCTGCCTTGCAGAGACAGTGTGGAAGATTGGCAGAGCCATCTCTCATGCTGGCATCGAGTGGGTGGCAGGGCTGGTGTTTCTGGCGGCCGGTTCTAGCTGCAGCACGCACTTGGCTTCCGGCTGAGAAATATGGTGGCTGGGCTAGGCAGAGCAGCTGCAGCTTAGATAGTCGGCCTGAGCCAGAGGCCAATTTAAATAATTACCACAAAAGACAGATGAGAATTAAACATGTGAGAGATAAATAGATAGATATAGTTAGTTAGATAGATAGATAGATAGATAGATAGATAGATAGATAGATAGATGATAGATAGATAGACTAATATGGTAGATCATAAATAGATGATAGATAGGTATGTAGATAGATGAGAGTTAAAAAGATGATAGAAATATTGATAAATGATAGACACATAAATAGATGATAAATAACGTGAGCTATGATAAGACAAAGATGATAAAAAATTATACAGTGGGTATAAATAGACATAGAGATGAAAGATAAATAGGTAGATAGATGATAGATGATAGATCTAGATATGATCTGAGTATCTTCAAATGTATAAGTCATGACTAAAGGCTTGGTCCTCAGTTTGATAGTGCTGCAATATAACAGAACTTTTGTTGAGTTGAAGGTGTCTGAGTCACTGAGGGGAGGCTACTGAGAAGTGCTTCTCAGGAGAAGGCACCTGAAGCCCCATGTTGTTCCCTCTCAGCTCTGTCTCTGCTCCTGGTTTGAGGTGTATTTACTGGATCATTGATTCCTCCTGCCTAGTACTACGTACTCCGTCCATTGATTTTTCTTACACATTTTAAACTTCATTTTATCTCTGCAAGGTGGAGGGTGTTAGTTTTTATGTAAGGCAACTTTTCATTACCCATTGATTGGTTGATGGACAACTAGGTTGATTACAATGCTTAGCAGCAATAAACACCCATGCTTATTGGCAAGGTGACCATTCTCCTAGTTCTAATTCTGTTATGGACCTATTGGCTTGGTTGTGGATAAGTGTATAAAATACACTCAATACTGAAAGCATAAAATTTAATGTGAAGCTCCATAGCTTCCATTCTGCATGCCCATTCTAACCATATAGAAGTCCAGCGAGATACATTTTTAAATATATCTTTGAGTATTGAGTTTGAATATAGTTAATTTTCTTTTGTTTTAATTCATTTTCAAGTATTTTTATAATAAATTTTACAAAATTTAAAAATGGATCCTGTCACTTCTAAGTGTGCCAGCAAGGGTAGTAATTGAGCAGCAGGGTGCACTGAGGTGTGTACAGCCACACTAAACAAATTTATCTTCCCCTTGTATCTAGCTATTTGGGATACATTTTTGTAGTGACGTAAATTGTTAGTACCTGACACCATCTCAGTAGTGAAGCATATATGTGTGTGACTTTTTATTTCTATTTGTGTCTGTGAATATATGTATGTATGTTGAACTAATTACCAACTTATCTGTTTCTTAGTATGTGATCTATTTCTGAGTATGTGTATCTGTGACTTATGAATGTTACAGTACTGATATATATCCATGTGTACCTAATACTTATGAATATACATATATTATGTATATGTAAAATATATAATATATGATACACACAAATACATGTTCTACCATTTATTTCTTTATTATCTATGGATTCCAATTAGAATATAATCCTCATAGATCAGACAGTTTTGTCTATTTGTGGGTTTTTTTTTCACCTCCATATTTCTAGTGTCAAAATCATTCCTAGAATATGTTATAGATAATTATGAAAATATAGTATTTAATTAGTTATACATGTAATTCTCTACTTATAAATCAACATAAATGAGTGGCCTATACTGGGAGACTTCTAGGAAACCACAGAGAAAATCTACTTGTGGCTTCTCCAGTAAGGGCAACTGATGCTTTCCTATCTGCCATGCCTTTAAGTCACAACATCTCTCCAGCAGCAGTAAAAAAGAGAGTCAGTCCCACAGAGTGTTCCAAACATCTTACTCTACAGATTTTACAGAGCCACGGGCAAAAGAAGCACAGCTTCCAATGTCCGCTCATTCCTGGTAACCTGAAGCATGAAGCACTGTAATCACACAACTTCAAGTGTTAGTACACTACAAACATGCACATGTGGTTTCCTGGAGACGAAGCTTCTCATTCGGAGGTGGACAATCAAGAAGAATAAATAAAGAGCTGTCTGTTCATTCCTTCCACAAATGTTCCTACAGGGCCTCCAAGAAGTAGCACCTTTTAGACCTAATGAATAAACTAAGGATCAAAAAACACATTGGTATTTTCAAGTTGAGAGGAAACAAACAGCTGTCCACCAAACAAATTAGGAGCTATATCATTTTACATAATGATAAAATTAGATGCCAAATGAACGGAAGAAGCAAGGTAGTTGATAATATGATTTTTCACTCAAGAGTCCATAGAAAATTTTCTACAGGCTACCTTCTAGGCCACAGAGAAATTCTTACCAAATACCAGTAATTATTACAATTGTTTTATCCTATTAGACCATAGAGAGAAAAAAATTGGTCATCAAAACCAGAGAAACAATAGATACCAAACAAATACATGTGAACCAACAACACACCCTTCAAATCACAAAAAAAAAAAAAAAAAAAAAAAAAAACAGGAGGAAATAAAAAATAAAAGTAAAATGACAACAATCTTTGAGACACAACTTAGCCAATTCGGGGAGCGGGGAGTTTTATAGCTGTACGTATACATTAAATAATCAGAATGATCCCATTCTACCTTGCTTTTTATTGGTGCAATAAAGATTATGACTAGAACTTGGGGAAAAGATTTTATTTGACACAGATATCCATGTTACAGTCCATCACCTAGGGAAGACAGGTGATGTTTGTGTTCCTACACAAACAGAACAGAAACCCAGAGACAGGAACTATAGCAAAGACAGTGGAGAAATCCTGCCTGTTCTCCTGGTCCCCAAAGTTTGCTAAGTTTACTGATACACACCAGCAGTGATACTACCCAGTGGTCTGGCCCCCTTGCATCAGTTATTAATCAAGAAAATGCCCCATAGACTTGCCCACAGGTCAGCCAGATGAAACCATGTTCTTAACTGAGTTTCCTTCTCCTAGACAATCTGAGCTTATGTCAAGTTGAGAAAAAAACTCACCAGCACAGAGATCAAATAAAGAAATCAATGATAGGTTTCAAAGTCTTACTATAATTCAAGTCAAACCCAAAGCATAGGCAGCAGGAAATAATAAAAACTGTGGTAAGGTAATGCACTGCTCCCTAACAGGAGAAGGCATAGAGGTAATCAGGTAAAACACTAGTTCACTGGAATTAAAGCAAGTCGATTAAAAAAAAATTCTAGCCAAAGTTGCTGGGAGAGGGCTTCAGGTTAACAAAGCTAGACAAATAATAGGTAGGTTACTCAGCGATGTAACATGCTGGCGGGTAATTAGGGATTGCTTTGGAAACCTTTATTTGCCACACCAAAAATAATATAAAACAAATTGACAAATTTAAAGGCACTCGTGACTTATCAAAATTAAACTGAGAGGATTAGAAATTAAAAATTAAACAGATTCAGAAAAAGCGATGAGACTGTAGCCATAACAAATTCTTTCACAAAGAAAAGCTGAAGACAACTTGGATAGACTCTCCAACTCTAGAAAAGCTATAATGAGAGCTTACATCAATGTCCTTTAAACTATGCTAGAAAAAAGAGGTAGAAGTAACACCACAATGTCATTTCAAAGGCAGCATCATCCTGCTACCAAAGCCAAATAAAGACACAGCAAGAAAAAAAACCCTATAATACAATTTCCCTGATCATAAACACAAGTATTCTCACTATAGGTTAATTTCCTTTATTAACATAGATGCAAGAATTCTTAATACTTACAAACCAAATTTAAGAAGACATTAAGAAGATAACACACCATGACTAAGTTGATTTTATCCCAGGGACACAAGATTGGTTCAACACTTATAAATCAATAAATATAACAAACCACATCAATAGATTTAAGGACAAGTATCACATGATCCTCTCAGTAGATCCTGCATTCAATACCCCTCATGATCAAAGCCTTGAAGACACTAGGGATAGAAATGCATATCTTAGCATAGCAAAGGTTACATATGACAAATGTATAGTCAACATTAATTAAGTCAAGCCAAATTTTCAAGCATTTCATCTGAAATTAAGAAGGAGGTAGGTCTACTGAGGTTAGTCAAGGCAGCTCAGTTATGAGAAAAGGATTCACAGGCATACAATATAATCAGAGGCAGATCCTGCTCCTGAATTAGGAGTCCCTCATGAAGAACCCAGCTACACAACTGTTATATATGTGAAAAGGGCCTAGGTCCATTCTATTCTTACTCTCTGGTTGGCAGTTCAGTTTCTAATAGCCCCTGGGCCCAGGTTAGTTGACTCTTCAGGTTTTCTTGTGGTGTCCTTGACCCCTCTGGCTCCTTCAATCCTTCCTCTCCCCATTCCACAGAATTCTCTAAGCTCTACTTAATGTTTGGCTGTGGGTCTCTGCATCATCTTCCAAAAGTTGCTGGGTGAATCCCTTCTGATCACCTTTATGCTGGGCTCCTCTCTGCAAGTATGACAGAATATAATCAGCGGTGTCAGAGGTGGGGTCCCTCTAATGGTATATGTCTCAAGCTGGACTAATCATTGCCTGGTCCTTCTCTCAAATTCTGCTCCACACTGTAGGTATAAATTTTTGCAACCTACTTTTAATAAATGCTCAATCTCTCCTCTTGCCCACCACCCGCCAGAGGTAGTGGAAGAGAAAATTTATTAGGATATCGGGGGAAGAGGACCTTTGGGCAGGCTCGATCTTCTTTGGCAGTAGTTCAGTCTGATACAAAACAAATATGAATCAGCAGCTACAGTCCAGTTCTTTCAGTAGGCAGAAAGCACACATAAAACAGCAGCTGCTGTTCAATCTTGAAGAAACTGCAAAGCTTGTCAACTGACTGAGGTAATGCCTCAGATACAACAAGAAGCCACTTTGGCAAGTTTCTCTCAATGGAGGTGTCATCGCAAGCTGAGCTCAACAACACTAGCTATGTATGGTGAACCAATACATGCATGTCTCATTGTTAGGGAAGAAGAGCAAGGTGGAACAAACCAAACCAATGTTCAGCGCTCATCTCCCACTGTCTGTGGACATATTTATACTCCTTCATCGCATGACCTTTCATGTGTCTGCTGTATCAAAAGATCCTTTCACCTGTGTCTTCTTTAGCAAGATATCCCTTCACTTGTGTGCCTCAGGAAACCATTATCTGACATAACTGACTTTCCAAACAAACCAGAAGTTTCCATGTCACCTCCCTTCACTTCTGCACATCTTGTAGGCAGGACAGATTATAGGTTTGGTGTTTGGGGGCTGGGTTGGTGTCCAAATGACTTCCACTGGAAGTCTTGCTTGGTTCCAAGAGATGGCCAGCTCAGGCTATATATTCCTCATTGCTAAGGGTCTTAGCTAGGGTCACTCTCATAGCCCTTGCTGTAGCTTCATATGCCAGGGTGGTTGATGTTCATGGGAGGCTTCCACTTTTCTGAGGAGAAGGGGAAGGAAGGGGACAGAAGGAGAGGGGAGAAGAGAGGAAGGAAGGACTTGAAGGAGAGGAGCGAGGGGAAGCTAAGATCCAGATATAAAGTAAATAAATAACTTAGTCAAGAGAGAGAGAGAGAGAGAGAGAGAGAGAGAGAGAGAGAGAGAGAGAGAGAGAGACTATTAAAAAAACCAGAACCCTAACTAGGACACTATCACAATGAGCCAAGATCTTGCTATTTTAAATAAGAGAGCTACATTTTAAATTCTCAATAATAAAAACAATGAGATAAGGTTACACAGTCTCTGTTTTGACTCAAGAGAGTACATAAGAACTTGAATTAATGAAATAAAATAAAAAAGAGATAGAAATAGGAAAGTAAGAATAAAGGTCACTCTATTTTATAGATGATGTCATCTGATACTTTAGGAGATGTTCACACACACACCCAGCACACTCTCAGCAAGGCAGGAAGGTACCAACCACACACATCCTTAACAATGACCATGCTTACAACAGAAGTTGGAAAAAAATCAGATCTATAATGGCTTCTTTAAAATGCCTAGAAATTAAATAAAACAAGAAAGTGAGACCAGTACAATGGAAAATTTAAAACACTGAAGAAGACATTGGAAGACAGTCTTTGAAAATATCTCCCAACTTGGGATATTTTGATAATGATTATATTATTGGAGACCTAAAGATTTGGTCCAATATCCACCAAAATTCCTACAATGGCTTCTTCAGAACTAGGAAAACCTTCCTGAAATTCATACAGAAGCACAATAATCATCAAAAGACAGAGCAATCTCAAGCAGAAAGTACAGATGGCATATTGGTCCTCGATCTCAAGCTATCATACAGAGGAACAACAATGAAAAAGTCAAGTATCTGCGTGAAAACAGACATGCAGGCCTGGGACAGAGAGGGGACCAAAATTAAAATTCAGGTAGAGACACCTACATTTTGACAGAGCTGCGAATTCATACATTGGAAAAAGGACAGCCAAAGAAGCCTTACTATAAGACCTGAAGCCTTGAAGTGAGCGAAACAGGCAAAGCATGTTATAAACATAAACACAGGCAAGTTCTGTCCAAAGAGGATGTGTATAGCACAGGAAATAATTCCAGGCAATGAAAAGTGGGATTATCTGACATCAAAAAACTTCTGCTCAAGAAAACCCTAAATACATAAACACATGAGAAACACTAAACAGACTCAATAGGTTTCATATACATTTGTTGTATGTATAACAATATTACTAAAGAAGAGAGATAGGAGAGATAGCCAACACTGAAAAATATTGTACCTACAGCTCAGACATGGGAGTGACATTCATAATATGTAAATGAACCAGTGAACTGGGCACATTTTTCAAGAAATGCAAATGGCCAAAAACATAAAAACCTGTTTAATATCCTAAACCCTTGGGGAAATGCAAATTAAAACAACCTTAAAGTTTCATCTCAGCCCACAGAGTGTTTTCATGGAGAAAACAAAAGCAAATGACACAAGAGATGCTAGGAAAGAGGGACCCTTACTGCTGACAGGACTATAAACTGGTGTAGGCAGTTCTGAAAATAATGATAATTAACAATTAATAATAATAATTCTTAAAATAGAATGACTGTATGACCAGCCTTATCAATCCTGGGTATAAACCAAAAGCCCTGAGGTAAATCTATGATAGAGCTACTCATGTGCCTGTGTGACTGTCACAGTATTTATAATAGCTAAGACATAAAACCAGACTACATGTCTATCAAGTGATTGGATGAAGAAAATGCAGCTCATATACACCACGGACAATTATTCATCAGTAAAGAAAAAGAAATCATGTCATTTTCAGGAAAACATACAGAGCTGGAGATCATTATTTAAGTACAAGACTCTAGAAGGCAACCAGCACATGTTCTCTGACAGATACAATCCAGGTTTACTCAGAGGCCGAGGCATGCACCTGCCTGGGCTCGTGCTTAGAGGAAGCCGAAAGCAGAAGAGGACCACGTGGGTACGGAAAAGATCTCAAAGAGGGAGGATGGCAAAGGACTAAGGCTAAGGGGATCCAGGTGGCGTGAAAGTGGGAGGAAGCTGCCCTCTGTTGCTTCCTGTTGCTGTGATAAAAGCCCAGTCAAGCCAAGTTAAAAAGGAAAGGATTTGACATTGGAGCTGGGGAAGCTAGGACAGGAACCTGAAGGCAGGAAGTGAAACAGAACACAGATGAACACCACTTTCTGGCTTGTTTACTCTGACTTTGCTCAGTTACCCTTCTAATACAAGCCAGGCCCGTCAGCCACAGGGCAGGCCCTCCAGCCACAGGGCAGGCCCCCCAACAGTGGTCGAGACCCTCCCACATCAATCAGCAATCAGGAAAATGCTTCTTAGGCCAATCGGATGGTTACCATTTTTAATTGATGTACACTTTTCCCAGGTGACTCTAGCTTCCCTCAAGTTGATGAAACTATTCAATATAGGAGTACTATTTGAAGATGATGAAGAGGGGGATGGGAAAGACAGTGGGGGAAGAAAACCAAATTATAATGACACACCTGGATGCCATACCATATGCTAATTAAAATTTAAAATAAGTAAACTTAAATAGTTGTCATTTCCTAGACACTGTATAAATAGAGCAAGGGTGAATTGGCTCTATCTTTGTAACAGGATGTTGACTTCTTCGCCAGGAGGTGACACGCTGGGTCATATACTATATCTTCTTTCACTTCTTGAGTGTTCTTACATTGCTTACCACAGTAGCTGTACAGTTCGAAATCCCACTCACAGTGGATGAAGTTTCCTTTCTCTAGTTGTAGACACACCAGCATCTGACAGCTATTTTCTTGGTTTTAGCCTTTCTGACTGTCAAGATCCTACCCATCCTTAGATTAAAAGCTATAGTCACTTAAAGGTTGGTGATAGAGAGAGAATGCGTTTTCTGTAGAGATGAGCTTCCTGGTAGGTTATCCAGTCTCAAGTGGTCATCATTAAACACAAACATATGTGAGCAACAGTGAATGAACTCAATAGGTTTTATGTGCATGCGTGTGAATGTGTAACAATAATTAATAAAGAAGAAATCATGAACTTGAGATGGTTGCAGGGGAAGAGGCAAGTGAAAAGGGAGTGGGTAGAAATGATGTAAGTACTGTACTTGTGTGACACTCTAAAAAGTTAATAAAGACTGGTCAAGATGATACATACGTAAAATACCACCAGCTGAGGTCAAAGAAGGAAAATTAGTCCAAGATTATCTTGGACTTGGTATTTTCTTTTTCTTCTTCTTCTTTCTTCTTCTTCTTCTTCTCTTCTTCTTCTTCTTCTTCTTCTTCTTCTTCTTCTTCTTCTTCTTCTTCTTCTTTGCCTCCTCCTCCTCCTCTCTCTCCTCCTCCTCCTCCTCCTCCCTCCTCCTCCTCCTTCTTCTTCTTCTTCTTCTTCTTCTTTTATTCTTAATGAAAGCTTTATATAGCCACAATCTTACATCGGTAGAAATCTTTGTAAAGATTTGAAGTTATAACTTTACATTGGTACAGAATTTATAGATTGATGCAGATCTAAGGTTCTCATTGATATAAATTTCTTTTCTTTCTTTTTTAAAATTATTATTATTTATTTAATTATTTAAATCAAATTTTTACTTATTCACACAGGGGTTATAAACACAAAAAGGCAGGATGTGGGGAAGGGGATGACACCAGGGCATAGTTGTTCAGGGGGAGTACAGATATCTTTCAAAACAGGGTACCGACTGGGTGAAGGTTCAGGGGGCAGGTCACTATGACTCTGCCTATGATTCACTTGTCCTTATCTAAGTTGGTACTATCCGCCGAGGCTACTTATTGGTGTTTTCTTAAAACAACAATAATTCTAAAATTATACAAGGACAACGAGAGATAGAGAGGTTCATTAAAGGGGGACAGTGGGCTTCCAGGGACTACTGTGGACTGAGTGAGACACACAGACTGAAAGCCAGTGTGTTGGCAGCATGGGTACAGAAGAGTTGAACAGAGAGATGGAAGCCACTCAATCCTGTGATCCCACATGAGGAAGGCATAATTCATTATAGGCAGAGGATGCATTAAAATGTTACTGTGGAATGCTGCGTCTCTGCTCTTGATGTCTTCTTTGTCTGAAAAGGCAAATGTTACCAATACCAATGTTAGAGCTTTGTCTCAGTCTGGAAACCGACTGGTAGACTTTGGAGCAACAGCCAGGCATAAGGAAGCAAGCCATTCCTTTTGCTTGCACAGAACAAAGCTTTGAGCCTGCACAGAGGCTTTGTGGACACGATCACCTTCAAGGCATCAGTTCTGCATTGCCTGGGATGGCTTACCTAATTCTAGTGCAGTAGCAGGAAGTTCACTGTTGGCCTTCCTCCAGCCACAGACTGTAAGAGCCCATTAGGGACAAAGACAGTTCGACCTGCAACTTGGCCCCTTCCATGGCTTCAAAATTCTGAATTATCATTTATTCCAAATAAACTGTTACTTTCTTTTAAACAAGAGATGAAGTGATCTGTTTTATGTTTAGGCCATTCTAATTTCTGTCTGAAGATTAATTTGTAGAGGGGAATAAATTAGTTGCCAAAATAGCAAAGAAGAATGACTAGGTTCAGAAGTCAAGCACTTATGAAAACTACAACTCATTCATTCCTTTCCTTCTGAGTTCATAAAGGTTAAAATGAACTCTCTGACCTCTAGGTACAAATCATAAGACCCTTAACTCAGAGATACCTGAGGGGAAAATGTCCTTCACTGAAGATAGAGGGACAGAGAGCGACTAGGAACAAAGAAAGTTTGCTAAAATTCTTTCACGACCCACATGTAGAAGTCAGCAGAAGAAAGACTACAAAGCTGCTGATATAAATACACCCAAGGAGCAAAGATAATCGAGTTAAAAAGTGAAAGTGCAGCAGGATCAGAGATTTCACACAGGAACTATTAACGCAGGAATTACAGAAAAAGAACATAGCAAGCCAAGAGTTCAAAAAAGAAAAACAAACAAACAACAAACAAACAAACAAAAACCAAAAACCAAACCCAAAAAACCCAAAAGTTCATTAGAGAGGCACCAGAGCTGTCTTGAAATTGTAGCAGAAAGAAATACTAAACTTGAACAGAATGAAATATAAGTTATGTAATCCTAATCATAGTACATAATACTAGGAATGAGTACAACGTAATAAAATTGGAAATTTACAACACAAAGCTTTTGAAAACACTGTAAATATTTGGTAACTAATACATATCCAAAGCAATTGATTCAGAGAGGACATCTCAGAGATAACAGACTCTATAGTTACCCATAGCCTGATGGTGGAGATCAACTCAAGGAAACACATCATTTGACGATTCCATCCTTGGGCAAGTACTATTACTTGATTTTTATACAAGCCTGTTGTCTAGGGTAAATGGAAAAGGTACTGTTGTGTATGGTACATGAACCCAGTACAGAGTATCAAATTTTATTAGATACATCAGAAACACTAATAAGAAGGAAGATGTGTCTCTGTAGACCCATGTTGGAAGGACTAACTCAATCAGAGCCAACAGATTCAATTATAATAAAAAGCAACAGAAAAGGAATCTACAGATACAGACAACACACTAATGATCTCACAGAGCCTGGTGTGGGGTGCATGGGTTATGGTAAACAGGCGGTCTCTATCTTTTGGGGGTGACAGAATTTTCTAAGTGTGGACTGGAAGGGCAATTGTGTAACCTCACAAATGTACTTAAAATCTTTGAGTTATATAACTAAAATGAATAGATTTAACTGTGTGCAATTTATACCTCATTAAGACCTTTGAAACACAATGATTTAATTGGCACTGAAAAACATAAAAATATACATCATGAATAAATGAAATTCAATGTTACTAAATCGAACGATTCGGTGCTAAGCACAAACATGGCTTCAAACCTTTTAAGTATTTATTTCTGTCCTTTAACTTTCTTTATAATCAACAAAATATTTGTTTTTAAGTATGTCTATATATTAAAAAAGGATTGTTCACATTACACAACCAGACGTTGTCTTAATTTTTTAAATATTTAACTTAATGTGTGTAATTGACCACTAAGATATTAAGTCATTGCCTAGATCTTTATTTCTACAATGGTATATGTTCTGTGAAAATGCTGCATTTCCTAATCATACGGATGTGTCTCATGTCATTAACAGGAGTCTGCTAGATAATAATTATATACAAGCAGACTGCAAACAAATCTGACTTAGAACCAACCTTCTGGTCTTTACTCTTACAAAATATAAATTTGTTGAGGATGTCAAACTGGGGCTGTAGGAGGAAGAGGGTGGGGCTTATTTCCTTACCCAGTAGCTACCAGGAAAAAAAAAAAAGTTGAGATTGTACTAATGTAGTGCACTGGCATTTTCTGTGCTGACCTAAATTATAAAGGACTGGCTTCAAGACCATTGGGCAAACTAATTTTAGACACTAATTACATCTCACACCTAATGTGATGAGCTGTTCTAAAGCAGCAGTACTGATGCGTTAGAAGAACTGGCACCATATAATTTCCGGAAGATGAGTGGGCATGTGATTTTCAGAAATATTGGAATAGTAAACTACCCACAATCAAATCATAGTTGGATTTTATTCATTGTTTTAATTCCCAAAATCTATCCATCATGACAATTGACCTAATGTAATAGATTTCATCCTCTCTTACCATGTGAGTTTTCTTCACAGTAAAAAATTTGCAAATTTTCCTAAACTGAATGCACGAACTACCGAGAAATTGAGTTATTCCCTTAGAAAACAGTAGTTCTCTTAAATCTCCCACCCCCAAAATGATGTGCAAAATAGAAGAAGCATAGAAATAGAAAATTATTCATGGTGTCTGCTAAACTAAATAGGGAAACGGAACAAGGGGGGAGGGAAAATGGGAAAGAGATGGTCATACCCTCATTAAGAGCTTCAAGTGGGATGTCCAGATATAGATTTTCCTTCTTCTATTGAATGTCTTAATCTGGAGCATGTGCAGCAGTAGAGAATGAAAATGAAGACTTAGTCATTCACGATAAGTCATCAGAACCAAGGCACTAGAGAAGGCCATGCAGTGATAATACAATTCTTAAAGTGGAAGCAATTCTCACTGAATTTTCCTCTCGTCCAAATATTTTATCAACATCACATTCCTAATTGTGCTTTACGATTAAACAGTACGAATAGCTAATTACAGACTCATCTCCCCAAAGAGAAAAGTGAAGAAGCCAGCCTGACACCTCACCTCATCTAGGGAAGTGTAGGTGTAGATGGGAAGTGAAAGTTGCCTCAAAGTGAAGGTGTTTTACTCCTCACCCCACTCACTCCCTGTTCTCTGATTCTGCTGGAAATGTGTGCATATATGTGCCTTTGTGACTTTTCAAAATTGACACAGAACTACGCTATCCGTACAAAGTCATGTATAGTAAGTAGTAAAGGAAACAGACAGTAAAGGAGGATTGACTTAATAACATTCAGGAAGTTGAAGCAGGAAGAATAAATTCAAGACCAGCCTGGGTTATACAGCCAGTTTAAGCCTATAGCCCTGACTGTGTAACAGAACCCTGTCTCATTAATTAATTAATTAATTATTAACAACTATTCATATAATCTTCTAACTAAAGTTAAAAACTAATTGTTTTGCGGTAGCATTTTAATTACAAATAAAGGTCAGACTTTGGCAATATAACAAGGTAGCACACATGTGCCACACACAGTGAGGAGGCAACAAAAACAATTGAGACAATATATTCTAATGAAGACCAGGATAGGTGATCAGAAGCAAAGGCCAACTGGAGAGAAGATATAGGGAAACTGGGACCTCTGCCAGGCAGGAGCACCACACTAGAAATCCTGGTCTTTAAACTTCTTGGTTTTAAGATTGGCATTTGTTTCTCAGTGCACAAACTATTGACTGGATCACATGTGTTTTGAAGTAAACAGTAACTCTGTCAAGTTAAGATGACCGATGTGGGGACTCAGTGCTGCCAACCTTCAAAGGTTTTTTTGCTCTGCTGTCCTGAGCATTTAAATTACATTGTCATTTCTCTCAGGAATCTGAGTCTTTAATCACTGTATATGAAAATGTAACCATGCATCTTTGCTGTTAGGATAAGATTCCCACAAATGCATGAAGCATTCACCAGACAGTAAATATGTGGTGTTCAGGGTTAGTGGAAGTTTAAATGGTACCAGAACAGGAAAATTCCATTTCCTGAATTCATCATTCCCATTTTCTGTCGAGGACCAGCAACTGAAGTACTGAACAGAACCCAGCACATGGTGGTCTGATTCATATCTATGGGCTGCCATGTCCATTCCCTCTCTGCAATGTTGATTCCTCACCTAAAAACTGATCCATCTCTGTAAAGATGGAGTATCAAGACAAGGTTGAGAGTCTCGGTTTCAGAAATTAACTTCTCATTTTAATTAACACTACAGAATATGTCAGCAGTTAACCTGAACCCAAAGATATATTTAAAACCCATGTAATATCATTGTACATAATAAACAGAGATTAGTGCAATGACGTGGATGCAGTTTAAGAGAAACATAATGACTTATTTATGGAGGGGCTTATGATTACATCATAGGCATATTTATGGTGTGATATGAAATGACCCAAAGTGAAGAGCAGCTTGTGCGTACCTCTTGTAAGATGCTTTATGTCAGAAGTGAGTTTGTTGTTGTTGCCTTAGTTTCATTTGTTTGTTGATGTTTGTCTAAAAGAATTTGAAATATCTGCATGTACATGATGAGATATAGGGATGGGACTCAAGCCAACACCTCAATATATAGATATAAATGCATAGGCTGAAGAGAAGCTAAGCAATGCTTTTAATAATTTCATTAACAAAATAAAGTTTCATGATGTGAAATTTTCCATATGTGGCACCATATCACTGCTCCAAGTTTCCCATTTCAGAGCACCTTATACTTTAGATTTTTAGACTAGGAATAGATGTCTCCCCAGAATTAAATTCAGGGAGTAAAGCAGTAAATTTGTTCTAATGAGGTCTTTGAAAAAGAAGGGAATCTAGAGCTTTTAAACAATATAAATACTAGGACATTTTAAAGAAAGCAAAAATTATATTTGTCTCCATAGGTTTAAAGGACACATTTTCCCCTGAGAAAACTGGTCTCAGAAATGGTCCAAACTGAGACCATTCAACTGTAAAAATAAGGTATTAGGAAAATAGGCAAACAGACGTAGCTAAATGAGAAAACATGACTGGCTGGGCACATAACACAGACCACTGTGCATGGGACAATGAAATGTTGCTTGCAGCATCCATATTAAAATACAAGAACAGAACGAAAAGGTTAAGCTCTGCCAAGATGCCATGAAGATGACAAAAGCAACATGTCAACCTTTATTCTTTTTCTGCAGAAATCCTTAATGACATTTCCCATGGGGATTTATTACCAAAGCATCTAGAATTATCCAAAAGAGAAACATAAAAATCTAAAGCCAGAAATGACAATGAATCTCGTTCACAGTAGTTTATCGAGATAAAGAAAATACACACATGTATTTAAATACTGATAAAATTTAGGAAATTAAATTATTTTCTAATGAGATATAACTAATAGCAATATTTAGTTTAATTTTAAATATTTGTTTGGAAATATAGCACGGAACAGATTTTAATTTCTATTAATACAGGATTGAATAGAAAAGTTAAATAGTCACCTTTTCCTTTAGTTATTTTGAGGACTGCTTGATTTTTCAAATGAGCAGCAACTTATGTATAATTTATAACAAAGCAAGTCAACTCACATAATTTGGTGACAAAATCCAGAAACTAAGCCATACTGGGGCTCTAGAGACTGCGAGATCTCCTCTCTTTATTAGGCATAATTTTCAGTAATTTGATAGCTTTCATCTGAGCCTTCCAAAGATGTTTTACTGAAATATTAATAAATGTATTCAGAGGAGGGATCAGAAGAGGGTCAGACCTCATCCAAAATTCATACAGTGGTATTTGGATTAAATTAAACCAAAGCTTCAGATCTTATAGATTCAGTTCACCCTCTTACAGCTCAACAGGACGAGAGGTCTCACAGTGTCACTCAGTCACGTGTTAAACTAATACATCACACATCTCCTGTATGCATGTGGGCATATACAATCCTGAAGCCAGCTGTATCCTTCCTGTCAGCAAGTTTCTAAACCGAAAAAGAACAGGAAGAGAGTGAAACTGTGTTCTCTCAGGTGCGTGCTAAGCATTCTTTGATCTGTGAGAGTTTCCACAACCAACTGGATTTCAACATCATAACCAAAGAGTGCTGTGGCCCTTTATCTGGACACCACCACACATGCTTCATGTTGCCTGCCACATGGATCAGGGCTCTTGATGCCCCAAGTTATTCTAGTGCCCTTAAACATGTGGGATCCCAAGAGCTATCTTGGGAAGGCCCGGATTGAGTAAGATGCCAATCTTCTCAAATAAACTGTAGTTTGAGAGTTAAATGTTATCACTGGCAAAGCAAATCCTCATTTACAGTTAATATTTAAGACTTTCCTTCTGTGGAGTCCATTGCTTACAGCTATAAATAACTTTTATTTCTCTTCAGTTAAAGCCCACAGTTTATAAATGATCATGTACGAAAACTTGGCAAATGCAGCTGATTCTGACTTAAAATACATTTTTCTTTGATACTTCAATGAAAAAAGGCAAATATGCAGGTTCTTCTTTCAAGGGACAGGGAAGCCAACTGAAAACACTGAATTATATTTGATCATAGAAAGTACAAAACAGCTACCTAAAGCCACCGTATGCATAAATAATGCCTGGCATATGTAATGGCAGTGTTTCAAATACAGTACGAGGGCCAAGGCAATAGCCAGCTGTTCATGTCACTTTGTTCTCCTACGCAACTTACTAAAATCGTTTTGCAGTTTAATGGGTAATTACTGTTGGCATACACTCAGGTTCCATAGCTGGTATCTTCAATCTCAAAGGCTTTCAATCTGGTTACAATACCCATGGAGTAGAACCAGAGCTCCTTTAGTGAAATCTATGTAGAAAGAGCCAAACCCTCTACCTTGTTTCCAGGTTTAGTCCTTATATCCTGTCACCATTACAAAGACATTTGAATCACAGAGGAAGCTCCTCCATTGTGATGCATCTGTCCCCAACATCAGCTGCTACCATCCCCCAGCCCTGTTCCAGGACTGTCCTATTGATTGGTTCTTTTGAAAGCTTGCTCACTGATTTAAGAAATACTAGTTCTAGCTAAAATATCCACGTGTCAAATGGAAAATTTCTACGTTAGGAGCAATTTAAAAGGGCCATTCATCTTGAAAAGACAATCCGACAAGAAAGTCAGGGCACCAGAAAAACGTTTCGAAGCACTTGGTCAGAAACTCCTTTAATTGGCTGCATTTCCTTTGTGGAATCCTTGACGGGGGTGAGATAGATCTATGTAATGGGCTCATTACGTGTTTATTACACATACAGCAAAGTGCCTGGGTTTCAGATGTTTGCAGCTGACATTACACAGCAGAGAACTAGAAACTTGAAACTATACCTTTCCAGAGCACTCTCAAAATATGACTTCCTTGACAATTTAACCTATATAGTGTATATGTTAGACTATCTGTAAATTAATTTTGACACCACATACTAACTAGGTAGAACTAATAATTCACAATATATTGTTGACATATAGGATCTTTAAAGGTGGGACTGCCACACAATCCCAGTAAATTCCAGGAGGTCAGATGAATATCCCAAGTCCCTGGTACATTTTGCAGAATCTTGTCCACACATGAATACGCACACAGATGCACACAAACATGTACAAGCATCAAGACACACACTCGAATGAACACATATGAATGCATATGCACATGAACGCACACACATACACAAACATATACAGAGTTCAGGAGCAGATGCCTCTGGACAGTGCTCCCTCAGAAACTGGATACAGAAGAGGAAGAGGAGAAGCCACTGATTGGTTCACTTTTGTAAACTGGGTGTTTACTACCTCTTGAATCACTGAAAAAAAGACTTGCATTCAAAATAGAAGAGAGCTTGGATATTCCCATGAATTTATTAATTTTTGATGAGTTAATTTCTTCATGAAAATATATTGCTTCCAAATATCAAATATTTACAAAGGCTCAACACTTTCAGTGTTTTGCTGTCCTTTTTTTTCTTCAAAATACAAACTTTGGGTTTCATTGGGATGGGAAACAGCCATTTTTTGGGGGGTTGGGGACTTGGGGGGTGGGGGAAGGATACAGTTCTGTTGGGATCACCCTTGGAGTCTAAATTACCTTGATCTTAACTCATAGAAAAGTCTTTCACATTATTTTTATATTGTGGCATGTAAATTATTACTTTCTTATAAATATATTATATATAATATTACATATAATATATATATAATATATATAATATAATTATATACATATAATGTATCTAATATTGAGTTGATAAAACACATTGAAAATATGCCAAGGAAAAAAAATAGGGGAAAGAAACAGAAAACAGGTAACTTCTATGCTGTTGATGGAAGCACTCAATGCCTTTAACAAGGATCCGTGGTTATACTAAACAAAATCGGCAGAACAGGAATCTTCAATTCCTAATTCCTATAATCCGAACTCTATTAGAATCTGTCATGTATAAACATAATTATGCATCCATAAAAGTATGAAAAAATGTTTACTATATTATTCAAAGAAAATTTCTTTAATTATTATTGAACATATACTCATGAGAGCTACTACATTAAATATATATTATGGTATGATACGAACATCATGTGCATATCCCTTGATATTCATAAAGGATCAATTCCAAGATCCTATGAATATATTATAAGCTTCAAATATTAAGTTTCCTTATAGAAAATAGCTGTTAATTGCATATAACTGACACAAGTCCTATTGTCTCGGCTCAATGAGCTCTAGGTAACTTCTGATACCTACTACAATATAAATACAATCTCTGTCTTTTAAGGGCAGGATTTAGAATTAACAGGGCAGGACAGTCTTGATGGAGATTTTACAGATTCATATGGGGGTTCAGCCTCTCCCTCTCCACAACCATAGGATAAAGTCTCCTCTCCTCTGTTGTCATATCTGACTGTTCCACTTCACGACTCATCCTATCACTGATAGGGGAAGCCAGTCACATTGTGTCTGAAGAGTTTAACCAAAATTGCCATAGGTTTCAATCCTGAACCAATCACTGTTGTTCCTTAGAGCTGGGAAATCATGCAAAAGCAAAAATCATAGATGGTCTAGGTGCTATTTGTATTATCTATATGATAAATACATTAACTCAACTGTAAATGAATGGTAGGTCCTTAGAGAAGCATGTAGATGATGGATGACTGATGGTAATTGTTTTAAGTGCTGGGTAGCTAACTATGAAGAGATTTAGTGCTTTCATAGCATGTTCAAAGCCTAGCTCAAGTAAAACCAAACAAATGAAGAAATAAAGATCTATGATTATATATCCCTGGAAGCCTGCAGACTTAGCTCCTCACAGCACTGTATGCCTATAATTCTAGTAACAGGGAGGCTGAGGGAGGAGGATCATAAATTTGAAACCAGTCTGAATTTAATACTGAGACCCTGTTAATATCAGAATATCAGAAACAAAAGAACAACAGTCTGAGGATTAGCAGAACATCTATAGTGCAAATAGAATCACATAATGCTGAGACTAGAGAAACACAATCTGAAAAGGACAGTTAACAGGCAATATTTCATATATCTGATGCTCTTAAAACTTTCAAATATAATCTCCCACCACGTAAAGGAAAAGTCTTGGATTACAGAAATGACTGTGTCTTTCTGTCGTTCCCGGCATCTGGTCAGGCAGATCTTTCATGTTCTTCTGACCTTTCTAAAGTTTCATCTTCTTTCTCATCCACATTCTTCTATGCTCAAAGATTGTGTTAGCAAAGTTTTCCATTTCCTCTTCCTTTGTCATTTTGATTTCCCTGCTCATTAATATATAAGTTCATTTTTTTTCCACCCTAAAAAGCCTGACCAGTGTCACATCTGTTTGAAATCTGAGGAATCTCTTTCTACTTAACATGTCTGGACATCTTTATTTTTACGCCCTTATAACACTCCATTCCAGTTATTGTTTTTACATCGGTCGAAAAGAGGGACTGAGATCAAAAGGTCTGTAGTCCACTTGACTACACACCTCAATGAACTTCAATTCCTCATGTGTCTGAAAAGATGAGCGTAAGTGCAGGTTCATCTCTTTGCCTTACAAATATACTTTCAAGTATCAGGTAGTCAATAAAGGCTAGCCTTTATCAGATTGTATATCTGTTTTATACTAGAGTTATTACAACATATTTCTATGATTGAAATTTTTCCTCAAAGAAAAAATTTAAATTGACTATGAGAAAAAATACCATGTTGCTAGTAAAGCCACAGCATTGTGCTACTTTAAAGTGTCATTTAGTGGTAAATGTCTTTTTTTTTTAAGTTCTTGAATAAAGTATTAATAAGACCTCAGCAAGAAATTTGGGGGAAGAATCAGTTACAGGCAACCACCACACTTAACAATGAGAAATGTGTTTTTAGGCTAATTTGCTATGTGGATATCAGAGTGTGCTTACACAAGCTAACGTGCTATGGTACCCCTGAGTAATGTAATTTCATGCAACCACAACTGTATATTCAGTATGCCATCCACTGAGAAGCCACTTTCTAATTCATCGACAATACTGTCTAGAAGAAGTCCTCTCCTTTGTAATTTCCAGTCTTTACATATGTTAGAAAAAATATTTACTTGATAGTCATCAAGACTAGGAATGCCAATGCACATTTGGAAAAAAATATAAAATTAATTATTTCATTAAAATCACTTTTATACTTCATACATTACCATGCATGTAAAGCACTCTAATTTCCTATAGCACCTTACACATAATAAAGATTCATTAAAGGTTCATTGAGTACATCTCCTCAAGCTATTCAAATCAAACAAAATTGAGTCCATGTTGGGCCCCATTTTGGCCATGGTTTGGGCCTCGTGGACAAACCAGAGCCTGGCTCTAGTTTCTGTGGCCTTGTGAGAAAGACTAAGCCTGGATCAAGTTTGAGACCTGTCTTAGTCACTTCCATACTGGAGTGACTCAACAGGAACTGTTTGGCCCTGCCTCTGCTCAGCTGTTGTTGATGTAGAGCTTTGCCATTGGCCCTGTCAGTCACCCCATACCCTCTGTTACCCTTCATTGCCCCCTATGTCATCTCACCCCACTAAAACTCCTCCTCCCTATGCCCAAGTGCATATAAACAAGAGGTTGTTACATTAAAGTTGAGTTCCTACTTTGACAAGACTCATAGCTGGGTGTGTTTCTTTGGGCCGCCAACACTCACAGGACCTCTCTCTCCTCTTGCCTGGACCTGCTGGCCTTGAGGAGCCAACAACTCTACATTTCAGCAAGGAATTATTTCAAAACTAAGGCAACTAAGTACCTTGCTAAACAAGGAACATGCATAGGAAAAATCAGTATGATAGAAAATGATTAGAAATCATAGAGAATTCCCGGCCATTTTTCCACCATATTATCTTGTTTAAAAAGAGGTCAAGGAACAGATCGGCCTGCTAACCAAGTTTAACAAAGAAATTTGAAGCTAATTAGCTCATTTCTTATTCTTTCACAGGCTAAATGACCTAAGATTTACTGAAATATCTTCCAGATAGAACAAAAGCACAAACAAAAAATTAAACTATTACCTAGGGAATCACATTCTTCTTTTCTAATGGAAAGGTCATTATTGCTACAGTTATAAGTTTTAAAATTCAACTGCACTGCAAGCATATTTATTAGTGAGTCAAATATTATGTGCTTGATCTCAACATACTCAACATATTAATGACTTTCATGGTTTCCATTAGCATTCATTTTCATTTTCTTTAAAATTAAATTTTGGTAATAAAATTCTAATGAAACTGGGATGTCAGATACCTTGTTTAATGTCAAGTGAATATACTAGACTTGGAGTTAAGAGATCCATGTTTTGAATCTACTAATCCTTAAATATATGCATTACTATGAAGTTCAACACTTCTATTCATAAAATACAATGATACTCCAAAGAAATATTTACTTAATGAGGGCTGAGTGGAATTGTTTTTGCGACTATACTGTGTAGAACAAAAGAGCTCAAATATTATTGATCATTTTACTTTTCCTTTTTTCTATATAACATGAACCCATGTTCCTCTTTGGCATACAATTAGAGCAGATCTCTATACTATGATGTTGGCAGAGACACACTGATACTACAATGCCTTATGGACACATTGAAATCATGAGTTTGAAGAGAAAGATGAACATGATCACTTCATTAGCTGCCATAAAATAAATAAAACAACTCTAAACCCATCCAGTTGAGCTCAGTGAAAAGGAAATGAACAAAACCACAGCTCAATCCTCTAAAGCAATACTCAAAAGTCAAAACACATCCACAGACTATGGCTACAGCACCAAATGGTAATTATCCTCTCAGCAACAGGCAACTTGCAGCTTTGGGGTTGCTTACCAGCACAGTTCTTATGACAGAGTCAAACATGTCTTGCAGTGTTAGTTCTCATGAATAACATACAGCAGAAGTCTGCACTATCTGATTTCTTTGCATTCCAAGTTTGGCATACAAGACCTTTTCCTGTTTTGTGGTATAAGGAAGATATTTCAAAGGTTAAATGTTCATTGCAAATATTAACTATCAACCCAAAACATATCTTTCTTGCCAGGAAAACTACAAAGTGGAGCTAACATATTGAAATAAGATGAGTGCCTCTGATGAAGCTGAGATCCATATGATCATAATTACCTACCTGGTAACTATTTTTACTTTCTTTGGAATCACCACAGTCCGATTTGATAACAACGCAATAGCAAGGACAAATTGACAGTCACAAATCCAAGTCTTTTTTATCAAAGGACCTTTATTCATTCTTCTCTGAAAACTAGTGTGTGATCTCTTTTGGTTTGCTTCCTGACCTAGGGCCCACCTCCACATCTAGTATTTGATGAATTACCTTATACTAACATAACTATTTCCTGTCACCTTTGGACAACAAACTGTTTCTGAAGGTTAAAAATGGCAGGTAGACCAAGAGGAATGTGAGCTGCTGACTTTACAAATGTACCTTTCCTAGTCTGTATTATAGAAAACGAGCATAAGTCTAGCTATTATATTCACTGGCCCTGTAGACAGGAAGAAAGCAAACTCTTCCAGTAAAGGACATAAGAAATGAGAGCATACCGATGATCTGTTGGCTCATCTCACATTTTTGCTTTAACTTCTTATGTCCCTTACTGCTGTGTTCTCCATTTTCTTTATCTTCTTTGCTGATTTCCAACTCCACTGTGGCTGTTATCTGTCCCTGATGCCTGGAATAGTGCCTCGTTGCCATGGAAATAATCACTTTAAAAAACAATACAGTGCAATAAAATAAGTAATAATGAAAGCTTAGGCAGCCTGTACTGCAGCCAAGAAGGAAAGACAGAGCCAGAAATAGAACTTAGACTCATCAACATTAACTAGACCAGTAAACTTCACTTTTATTTTTTTTTTATCACTTTCATTTTTAGACACATCTCCCAAATGATAACAGGCAGCCTGCAGATTGAGGATGTCAAAGTCATGGTAGACAATGAACCACACCCATGACCACATATGGTGTACACCTACCATGTTCAAAAAAGTTAACTCTTACGATGAGGTCCTCAGCTTCCTCCTAGTCTGTGTTAAACTGAAACTGACACCATGTTGGGTGTTTAGGTCTCATTCTTTTCCAATAACATTGTTGAAACATTCTCCTTCTACCCACATCCTAACAGAAAACCTTCCTTTGTTTATCACATCTTATTTGAGAGAGAGGATTGTTGGTTATGACAAGGAAGGACATGCCATACTGTAAGAAAAATAATTAATTATAATTTTAAACAAATCAGTTAACTAATAGCTACTGGACTATGCAATGTGGATTTTGCAAAACCACAAGGCAGGCTGTTTACATAATAGAAATATGTTCAAGGCTTTCATCATCCAGAAACTTGTAAAAATATGCATTAAAATACACATAAATATAATACGACAGTAATTCAATTTAGACTTCACATTTTACTTTCATAAGTTTAGTGGTGAATAACCTCCTATTAATTATAAAGCAATGTAGAAAAAATTCAGATAAATAGGTCTTGGATTGACAAAGTTATATGGTTTCATGTCTTGGCAGAGGCAGAAACTTCCAGTAGTCTTCAGAAGAAATCCTATGAAAGCTTTCCAGCACAGAGCAGCAGAGGCAATCCGCAGAATGTGTTCCAGGATGTTTGTTGCCTTGAGGATGGAAGGGAACATGGCTGTAGGTGGATGAAATATCTTTAAAGCTAAGGGTCATTTCCTCAAAAAGTATTTAAGTGCATTTGTGACCAGATAAGTGCCCAGGGGTGACTACAATGATGGATATGACCTCTCTGGGACTTAAAAGCCCCTTTAGGAGGTACATAGCCCACTGGACATAGCAAATGACTAAATGGAGCTGCAGTTTATCATAGTTAATGTTACATTAGCAATATGCGAAAGAGAAAGTTGACAGTGATTGAGCATTTTTAAATCAGTCCCTGGATAAGGCAATGAATATCCCCAAGGTCAAAGAGCTGGCTCAGAGTCAATGGTGGTGAAAACAGGACAATCTGGGTAGGAAATCCAGAACCTCACAGGAAAAAAGAGACAATACAAAAGAAGATCACTGATAGAGAATGGGCTAATGGACAGTCACTAGTGGCCATCAGATGGTAACTGTCTGGGAGAACAACACTCTATGGCAAGCCCTGGAGGCAAAAAAAAGAATGATGGAGTGGAAGAGATGCCAGGTAAGACAAACGGAATGAGGCAAGGAGAGAAAATAGTGACGCATCAAAGTGGTATAAGGAGGATAATTAGAATACAAAAATCAGTGGGTAAGTGTTCGGAGTGAAAGAGAATTCTTTCCTCAATACAACTCATGGATAAATAAGATTAAGCCATCTTCCTAGCATGTCTGGAAATGAGACTAGATTTTACTTAGCAAAGGGACTACATTGTTCCCCTTTGATATTTATTGTACACCCACTGTTTTCTAAGTACATAAGTCCTCATTGGAATGGCAATAAAATCCATAGGGATGGATGATAAGCTTAGAGTAGGAACGTGGCGAGGGGCAAGGTTGAGTGGAAAGTAGGTGTCTTTAATCAGTCAAGAGACACTTACTGAGCCTGGATCACAAATACACCTACAAGGCATTTAGTTAGCTTGTTTGGGGGTGTGACAGAGATTTCCACTGTGTAATTGGGAAGTAAAAGGTATTTGAGTGAAAATAAGACAAACATGGCCACATTTAAGTAATTTGTGTACTGTCATAAAGATTAAAAGATGGACAGACCATTTGTCAGATGATGATTCTGAGACACTGTGTAAACATAAATGCAATAGAAATGTATACAGTGAGTGAAAACAATTATTGTCTAACAAGGTTTTGGTCAATGATGATCTGTGTATATGAGCATGGCTCCCTATGATCACATACCCTAGTGACACTGCAGACACCATAATCTGTATGAAGACATGCCATAATGTCACACAATGGCAGAACTGCTTAGTCATACAGCTACTAGAGTCATGACTGTAAGTGATCAGGTAAAATGTCTAATGTGGTAAGCTCAGGCAATTGGACCATTTGCCATGAAACCTAAGTACCTCAGGGTGTGGGTCTTGGTCTTCCCATTAATACAGTTCCTCATGTTGTAGTGACCCCCAACCATAAAATTATTTTCATTACTACTTCATAAGTTCATAAGTGTAATCTTGCTACTGTTAAGAATCATAATACAAATATCTGATATGCAGGATGTTTGATATGAAACCTCTGTAATAGGGTTGTTCAACCCACAAAGGTGTTGCAAACTCACAAGTTGAGAACTGCTGATCTAAGGAATAAGACCAGATCAGTAATGATAGATGCCAAAATAGGTGAGACCATCAAGGTAAATGAAGAGATATTTGTAAGAAGGGAAGGTACTTGGAAGTAGGGAAAAAGCAACTAAGAGTCTCCTAACAAGATGATTGAATGTGGGAAGGTAAAGAAGTGGACTCAACATGTCAACATGCAGATCAAAAATTCTAGAACAAATCACAATTTTCTGATGTTTTTGAAGGAGGGGGCTTTGACCTCCGTTTTGTGCATGTGTCCATGAGTTATTAAGTTGCAACTGTGTAAAGTATCCTCTGGACATAAGGCAGCAGCTCTAAACCTGACTCACAGCTATGAGCTCTCGGTGAAGAGTCATGTGAGAAGATGAAGGTTTTGTTTTGTTTTATTTTTAGTGAGAATGAGAAGTTCAGAAATAAAACTTTGGGGTTAAGAGACTTTAAATAGCGTGCAAAGACAGAGCCATAGCTGGAGGAAAAGGGAAAAATATATGTTGATTACTGGCAGATAATTTGCCTAAGTTTTCATAGACAACATTTTTACTAACTTCAAACATCCCTTTAACAAGGGAAAGAAATACCTCATACTATCACCTTAATCAATAATGGATTTACCACAATCTGCTACATTATCACATATATGTGTTTCAAAAAGCAAATGAACAGTGATGAAATATCACTTCACACTATCTGGACAGAAAAACAGCCAGTATTAGGTTTTAGAAAATTGGAACATTCGTGCACTATTAATAGGAATACAAAATGATGCTGCAACAACAGAACATACTGGGCATTTAGTGACTCAAAATATAGAGAATGATCTGATAATCCCACTTGAGGATGCACTTTCAGAAGTTGTAAAAGTGAAATCTTTCCCCCACACACATATATATCTATACTCGTGGCTTCATTATAACCATAGTTCAAACTTGGAAGTAGAGAAGTCATGAATGAGGAGAAAAACTATGACACACATGGAGTAACCTGAAGCCCCCAAGCAAAGGCTTTGTGACACATACTATAGCATAGCTGAACTGTGAGGATGCTTTGCTTAAATAAACAAACATGAAGAACACAATTAGATTCCATCATATAATGTCTTCAAGTTGGGCAATGCACAGCAAGAGAGACTAGAGTGGTGGTTACAAGTTCTAGTTTTGCAAGAAGAAAACTATCTGGAGATGGGGTAAAATGTATTTAACAACAGTGATTATGATGATGAATTACAGGTGTTATTGCATGTTTTATTGAAACTATGTTTAAATTTATGATAATTTTGAAAATGTCATTAATAACTAACAATGATTTAAAAAGCAATTCAAACCAGATTTGTGCTATTTTTCTCTTATTGACTGAGCTATAATTTTTGTCTTTTTATCTATGGAATATCCAAAATTACTACAGTGGGGTGTTTACTTCTGTAGTCAAATAGAAATCATTAAAACAATTTTGTCTTGACCACCTAACACAGCCAGGTTGACCACCTGTGGTGGCTTGAATATTCTTGGCCCAGGGAGTAGCACTATTTGGAGGTATCGTCTTGTTGGAGAAGTATGTCACTGTGAGCATGGACTTTAAGACCCTAGTCCTAGCTGCCAGGAAGCCAGTCTTCCCCTAGTGGCCTTCAGATGAAGATGTAGAACTCTCAGCTTCTCTGGTACCATGCCTGCCTGCATGCTGCCATGTTCCTACCTTGATGATAATGGACTGAACCTCTGAACCTGTAAGCTAGCCCCAACTAAATGTTGTCCTTATAAGAGTTGCCTTGGTCATGATGTCTGTTCACACTAGTAAAACCTCTAAGAAAGCACCTAACTCAGCCAGGTTGACCATCTTACACAACCAAGTTGACCATCGAACACAGCTAGGTTGACGATCTAACACAGCTAAGTTGAAGGTAGATCTTCAGCATGTGTTCAGAGTTGACTGCATTAATGATTTATATCCTATTAATATGAGTCTGCTATAGAGAAAAAAATGAATATTTACTAAAATGCACATTGGCTAGTATAATACATAAAGAATGGTCTATGCAAGATTGAAGAGATGGCTCAGTGCTTAAGAACACTTGCTGCTTTTCTGAAGAACCAGAGTTTAGTTTCCAGAATTAAGTTTCCAGAATAAGAGTTTTGTTCTTTGCCAGAGAGTTCATAGCCACCTGTACCTCCAGCTCCAGGGAACCCAATACTTTGGCCTCATGTACACCCCCACTCATGCACACACACCTGTACTCACATATTCAAAAAACCACATAACTCAAAATAATAAAAGTAAACCTTAAAAAAAGAATATGTGTTCTTTAACTACTACTGATAAGTACTACTCATTATTAAGTCTGGCAATCTCGTTCATGTTGGTATGATAATTCTCAAAGTTGGTGAATTGATTAAATCTCATTGTGCTTAAAACATATGCTTTCTCCATTCCATCTCTTCCTTTGGACCACCCAGTTTTCCTTACATTCTCAAGATACAAAGTCCTTTCTGAATCAAGAGTTTTGTTTACCTACTTTGCCACCACAGAGGTCAATTGTAGGATATTTTCTTGATATTTCCAGTATTTCCAAGGAAGCCAGTATGAGTCTGTGGGCCACAGATAGTCTCCATTTGCTAGCTGAGATAAATTTTACTGTTGCTAGAAAATGGGTGAAATTTTAATATTGGTTTAAACCAACAGCTGACAATCATTTATTATTGATGACTCTAATGTTTCTTCTTCTGAAGACACACTAACTTGGAAAAGCTATAAAAGTATCTGCATAGCTGTAGTAACACCATTTAATTATTTCTTGCAACTTATAGAAACTCATTCTTCCTGACAGCCACAATCCTTAGGTTTGCACAAGCAGAGCCACTGATTGTATGTTGTCCCATGGCCAAGAGACCTCTACCCTTTGCTAAACTGTGCACCCAGTAACTTGTTCTCATGATGAGAACAGGAGTTTTGAATGTCACCAGATCCGTGGTTCACTCTAAAAGAAACATCCTGGCTTTAAGTATATACATATATGTATTGCTTTAATATCATCCCTCTTTATGATAGATAGATAGATAGATAGATAGATAGATAGATAGATAGATAGGTAGATAGATAGGTAGATGATAGAGAGAATGTGTGTTATTGACTTGTTTGGGGTGGATTATTAGAAGCCCCTGTTACCTAAAGAATATGTTGGTTGACAGGAATGTTAATCGAACTTCATTTATTTCAGAAGCAAAGTATATCAATTTGGATATAAGGAAAAAAAGAAGCCATGAACACTTCCTATGAGGCCAAGCTAGGAAAGGAGTTTTGTGGAGGAACTCCAGGGCCATCTAAGGCAGTTCATGGGTCCACACTCCCTAATGCCACCAAGATATAGAAGGCCTACAATACATATTACTGAAGGATTGAGGCAGAGAGCAGTGACATGGTCTAATAGAGCAGTATGACAAAGTTTCCACATACATAACACAAGACAAAGAAGGAAGCCAGTATGAGTCTGTGGGCCACAGAGAGTCTCCATTTCCTAGCTGAGATAAACTTTACTGTTGCTAGAAAAATGGGTGAACTTTTAATAGGTGAGGGAAAACCAGCAACAACTACTTTGATGTTTGTTCACCAGGATATTTTGGTGTCACAAGTCCAGTTTTTAGTTTTCAGTCTTTTGAGTCTGGTGTGTATTTTTCCTGTTCCAACACAAAACACAAGTTTCAACAGAAATACTGCATTGTTTCTGGAATCATTTAGCTGAGCTCACACTTTTCTCCTGCTGCCACATAAAATAAAAAGGAGATGGTAAAATCCCAATGAACATTGACTTAATCTTACTATTTTTCATTTTATATTTCTGTAATTCTCTCTCTTAAAAAAAATTGGGAACTGAGTGTTGCTCTCTATTGGGTCGTAAGAAATCAAGATAAACTCACTTAAAATAAAACAGCAGTTTAAAATAAAATAAAATCTTAGCTTACTTTTACAATTGATCAATTTAGTGTCTATTTCAGTGCAAAAAGCTCAGCACATAATTATACCTGGCACTCTTGGTTTTTAACCCAGGAAATCTGTTGGGCTGAGCAGACAGCAGCCCTAGCAATACTTGTCATTAATTAATGAGATAGAGGCAGGGCAGATAAAATAGTGAATATTTCTGGCATATGGAGATAAATCCAAGATATTTTTGAGGACCAAATACAAAATCCCACTTTCAAATACCAGGAAGATACATGAAAACAATTAACAGGCAAATGTTCAGCTAACACTTAATACATGACCAGAAATTACTATGATTTTTTTTTTTTTTTTTTTTTTTTTTTTTTTAGCCATCAAGATAGAGTCAAATTAAAGATCACTTAGATCTTGACTTTAAACCTTAGGGAAAATTGGAGTGCCTGAGGCAGATTCAGGAATCCACCATAACCCCAAATACACATCTGATATCCCAAATAAGTGTTTGAACCACCCTGCTCTTAACTAAAATAAACTAACATCTCATTCCACAGTTCACAGACATAGAACTATTGAGAGGAAATGCTTTGTATGTGAAAAGATGCAAGGTGGGCCTCTCCTTGGTGGTTTTGCCACCAGTGCTCAATAAGATCAAGTAAAAGATTAACACTTGGTTGCAACTCTAAAAAAGAAAAGAATGAAGTCAGCAAGAGAGGAGCTGGATTTTGTTTCTGTATAAAAAGCGATCTACAAAGATCATACCAGACGAGGCCCTTCCTTCTTCACTTGGTAGAGGAATATGACCAACATAAAATGATAGGAGCACTAGACAAATGCATCCATGTGGGAAGGCAAGAATTCATACCAGTGTTTGAATATCGAAAGAGATATAAAGTGAAGAGGGAAGATATAATCCTTTATTCTCTACCCTATCTGAGCCAGTGGGTTCATCTCCCAGTCATGTGAAGAGCGTCCACAGACTAAGGGGCATGGCTTGGTTCAACAATTAAGTGGTTCTGGTCCATAGTTTCAAATTTATATTGTATAATGTGCTCTGCAGGCTAATTACAATATATATTACACGGAAAACTTTTCAAATGAGGAAATAACTAAAAAGGATAGGAAAAGCAATCATGCAGACAAAGAGGTTGAGTCGGAGTGCCAAGCCTGGAACCAGAGCTAGCAACCCTGAGCTCTGCCTTCACAGCTCTGGTGATCAAGAGCTGTACATAAGTTCCTCATTCTCCTCTCATAGCTACATAAATAAATCGTCTCTGTAACGGTACTTATTGTATGATAACTCACATTATTTGTTATTCACAGTAATTTCCTCAACAGTCACGAGTCTTGCCTCATCAGAAGGCTCAGGTTTAGTCTTAACAACTTTGATACCAAAGTCAAAGTGTGCACAGTTGTGAAAGAATTCCTCCCTTGAGTTTCAGAACTCCTGGGACAACAAATTCTATGGTACTCAATCACCTATATAAAATGAAATAACAACTGTGTGCCTGGTTTGAATGAGAATGGCTCCCATAGGCTCATGTATTGGAATACTTAATCGCAGTTGGTAGAATTGTTGAGAAGGATTAGGAAGTATAGCCTTGTTGAGGGAGGTGTGACCTTATTGGAGGAGGTGTGTCATTGAGATGTGTTTGAAGTTTCAAATGACCTGGGATATTCCCTGTTATCCTGTTCAGCTGTTTTTACCACAGTGCCTCCGCTCCACCATCCTAGACTTGACCTCTGTAACCATACACCCAATTAAATGTTTTCTTTTATAAACTGCTGTAGTCATGGTATTTTGTCACAGGAAAGGAAAAGAAACTCATTTTTTTTAAAAATGCAAATAATTTATTCACATCTTCCTCCATATTTAAAACACACACAGATTATTCAAAATGCCTACTATGTTGAAAATGTTTTGCAAATAGTTGTTATATTCTATTGAGCAACAATGGCAAGAAAAATATTTACATATTCAGTTCTCACACGTTTTTGTCCAAGTATTTTTATTCAAAATTGGTTGAATCCCTGGTCATGTAATGTACAGATGCAGGTAGTTAACTACACTCATTGTTAGATAAACTGTTTACATTTATTAAAGTCTCTCGCAGTAACATTTTTGATTTCTGATTTATTATGCCTATGTACTTAGAAGCGTCATTTATCAAATTTCTACATTCCCTGTGTCATTTCCTTCAAATAAACATTGACTCTAAATTATTCATGGGGTATTTATTTCTTATATTACACCAGAGTATACTGAGACCCTAAATTATGTTTTCTTGGATCTATCCCTTGCCCTTGGTTGCACACAGAGGGAGCCACAAAAGTTGCACATATAAGTCACAAGCTAATGGGGCTCAATGCTTGAAGATGGAGTTATTAGAACTTAAATTAATAACTTCATTCATCATTATGTTTCTAGTTGACTACATTTTGAGACACAAAAGAATAAAGAGCAAACTTTACAGCCCAATGTCATCATATTTTAGGAGCCATATATATATATTATAAATATATATTTATATAAAAATTTTTTCCTAGATATTTTTATCTGACTATTAAGCAGATCTTAGACATGACTCTGCTATTTTACAGATTATTCATAGATATTTTAATTTACTGTGTATTTTTGTTTTCAAGATTTAATGGCCTCCTAAGGTATAAATTCTAAACAGAATGGAGCAGCATATGTGAACTAGGGTATATATTCTCAAATACATGTTATTCCTGCTAGGTAAGATCAACAAGTATTTGTATAATGTTAATGAGTGCTTAGAACTATCGAGAATATAAAATCATGTGGGTGAAAGGTATGCACATATAAAGTTAGCAGTAAACAAACCAAAAATATATATTCAAACCTCAATACGCCCAAGCTTTTGCGAATTCCACCTTGGGCCCCCTGATTTTCTACAGGGGCACAGAGACAAAGACCTCAATCAAGCATTTTTATATTACTGGAAAGCATTACTGCCCACTTTTCTTAACAAAAAGTTAAACTACAGTTAAAGTAGAAAAGGCATTTGTGTTTAGTGACTGGGCTGCAAGCTGTACTAATCTGAATCGCCTAGACTTGTTTTTTCCTCACAAACTGTTAGTCACCTCTGAGTGTGATGAGCTGGTGATATCTATTAACTTAGCAGTTATTACAGAAAACACACTGAGGTTGATGGGAAAATGATTCTGGGGAGTTGAAAGGATGAGGAGGTACTTCGCAAACACGGGCAACTAAGATTCTTTTTTCCTCTGTTACGTCCATTTTCTGTGTGTCCATTAGGCCAAGATAAGGCAGGAGGATCCTTTGAGTTTAACCATCTAAGACAGTCAGTCTATTCCAATGAAGTGGGGCCTATTTTAAAGACTTTTAGAGTCATTTAAAAACATCCTTTGAAACTCAAATGTCAAACTCGGAAAAAAAAACAAAAAACCACTTTTGCTTAAAAGAAAATTACACCAAAATAAATTACTGTCTCTATGGTAAATGGGTTTAATATTCTATAGCAAACAGAAATGCCTAAAATAACATAAATAATAAACTATATCCACCTACTGCTCAGGCACTTATTTTGTGATTTTAGTTTACATTAGTTATATAATAAAATATAAATTATGTAAAGATATTTTTAAAGAGCCCTCAGCAAAATAAGCATGATCATCTCATTTCACAGTGATGAAACTGAAAGCCAGGAAGCTGAATACGGCCATATTTCAATCTGGAACAATAGAAAAACAAAAGTATAAACATAATAACTGATATTTTCTTTTTCTTGGTTTTGGTTGATGCTTTTTTTTGTTTGTTTGTTCTAGTTCTTGCTATTTGAGATGGTATCCCCCCCTGTGCTTGCGCACACTGGCCTCCACCCCTGTGCTTGGCTACACTGGCCTCCTGGCTCCTAAGTTGAAGCCATCATTCTGCTTCAATACTGTGAGCGGTGGAGCTGGGTTTTAAGGATTTAAATTTTCACAGTTTTACAGTGTCCTAGGAAACCATTATTCCTCATTTTTCACAGAACTCTTTTGTTGGAACTGTTAGAAATAAAGCCAGGAATCTGCTTCAATTCAATTAATCCTAAAGTATATGATGCTTAATATTTTTCTTTTAAATTACAGGTGTAGGGGCAAGCTTTCTTAAGTGAGGCAGTTGGAGAATGCATGTAGGCATGCAGAGAGACAGCCATTAGAAAAGGGGAAGAGAAGAAAACCTCTCCAATTATTCCGTAAGTGCCCTGTGTTCTTTAAGGCAAGCTTTTCTCCCTTGCTGCCTAACAATGTGTGTGAGTGCCACCTAATTACCGTGCCTGCTAAGTGGCAACCTGGGTTAGGTAGAAGGCCAGATCTGTCAAGTCTCAGAATGGCCTGGAGAGCTCTCCTTAGTAAAGCCTTGAATGGAAAACGCCAAGGACGATCTGAAGAAAAGTCTGTGCCATGCCCATAGGTGTCGAAGCCTGGTGGCCTTGCATTGTTTGAAGCTAAGGGATATACATTTTGAAAAATAAATGTTGACTTTAGCTAGGGAATATTGTTCTATAAAAATATTGAAGGTTTGAACTCTACATAACAAAGAATAATTTCTTTTCTTAAATAAAAGCGGACAGGACAACGTATCCAACCTGCTGCTAACACAGCTGTTAAGGGGCAGGTGTTGGCTGGGTGCTTCTGGGAAGGTTTGTGTCACCAATGAGCTAATCTGAGTGCAGAAAATCAAGCTGTCAGGTTGGCTATCACTGTTACCGAGGCACACTTTTGTGCATGTACACTACTAAACGTAAAGGACTTGAGACAAGTTAAGGTGACATACACAGAAGGTTCATTAGGGAAGGTGGTTATGAAGTGAGTACCTGGTGAACACTGGCCATGATTTTATGTAGATGGGCTCCACTTGCATGAGCCACATAAACGCAGGGGAAGGCATTGTAGAAAGTAAGAAGTCAACAGAATAAGCTCCAGAGATGATGGCTGTGGAGCAAATTAGTCATGACATAATGAAGTAGTGCTGTTAGCAGAATCAGGGGCTGGAGAGATGACAACAGGTAAAGGTAACTGCTACAAAGCCTGACAATCTGAGTTTGGTATGCAGAGTTCTACACAGTGAGGGGAGAGAACCAACTCCCACAAGCTGTCCTCTGTCCTCTACAGGCACATCATAGAAGACACACATTACATAGAAAAATATAATAAATGAAACCAAGTCAGCACATTAAGCTGAGACAAGCATGAGGGTGAAGGGAAGTCATAGGAGGAAAATGAATTAAGGGCCAGTCCCTACCCATGAGGGCCTCAGGTTTGACCAGGAGCAACACACTTCCCAATGGAAGAAATCTAATACGGAGTTTCACCTGCCAACTCACCTAATAAAACCACAGGACTGGGCAGCTTCATTATAAATGAAGCTAAAAGTTATAGATACTGAAGGGATGGCTACATCTGAGGGATCCCAGTACAGGAGAAATGAAACCTCAGCACATATCTGCATCAGTTAGATCCCAGGACAGCAGATCACCAGCCTCACTGCAGGAGTTCCAATTATGTAATTATGGGGTGACACAATACCCCACCTTTTTTTTTTTACAAAATTCCTCTTCGTGACAACCTGAAACGTTCCTTCTATCCCAACCATTTTTTTTTTGGATTAGGTGGAGTCAACCTATGTGCCAGTGCTTCTAGAGTCCGTCACTCACTATTGCATATTTTACTCTATGCGAGTTACTTAACATCTCCATTTGGTTACCTCAGTAACACTATGCTGATAAAGATGGCTTCATGAATTACATGAGTCTTCAATAGAAAGATATATAAAAAGGGAGGTGTCTGGGTTATTAAATGATTAATGTCAGTTAATGGTGAAAAAAACTGAGAAATATTCTTGGAGAATGGTTGATGTTGGCTTCAAATGTTCAAGCGTTTCCTTTCCTTTCCTTTACCTCAGACTGTACATGCCTGCAAAGCTTACTATATAGAAACAGCTAAGATCCTTGTTTTCAAGTTCAAACACAAATGAGTTCTTAACACTAGGTACGTATAATACAGCAAAATTTTCCCAATAAATTCAGACTGCAGGCATTATGTGGCATGGCTTGGGTAAAATGTTTAAAGGGTCACAGTTTAACTCACAATTATGTTGGTATGATATTTTCTGAAATCCAGTATATATGAGGAAAGTATTTTTGAACGGAGGATCAAAATACGCCACTTGGAATCAGATGCCTCATTGTATTATTATGTTAGAAGCTAAAATAATAAATCTAGTACATTCATTTATCGAAGTCATTTCTTAAAAAATAAGTGGTATTTGTTGATACATTTTCTCTCGAGAGAATTATGGGTGGCAGACAGAGAAGCCCTGGTTCATTTTGTTTCACAGATGGTCAGAAAAATAGAGTAATGTGTCCTAGTCAAGTGGGCCATGGCCATCAGAACTGGGTTGGAAACCCAAGTCTTTTGGAAGGCTGAGGGTGGGAAGAAGGAAATGGGTTATTTGGCTTTCAGGTTATAGTCCATAATCAGAGGAAAAAAAAATGAAAAAAGTTAGATTTCAAGGCCGGAACCTGAGAGCAGAAACTAAAGCAGAAACCATAGAGGAATTCTGCTTGCAGGCTAGCTCCCATGGTTTGCCCAGCCTGCTTTCTTAGACACTGAGGAACACTTCCTCAGTGGGAGCACATTTCCCATGAGGAATGGCCCACCCACATCAACCATTAACTCACAGACCACATGAAGCTCATGAAGAAGGAAGACCAAAGTGTGAGTGCGTCTGTCTTTCTTAGAAGGAGTTAAAAAATACTCACAGGAGCAAATATGGAGACAAAGTGTGGAACAGAAACTGAAGGAGACTGCCCCCCTGGGTATCCATCCCATGTGCAGGCACCAAATGAGACACTGATGTGGATGTCAGGAAGTACATGCTGACAGGAGCCTGATATAGCTGTCTCCTTAGAAGTTCTGCCAGAGCCTGACATATACAGAGACAGATGCTCGAAGCTAACCATTGAACTGATCACTGGGTTCCCAATGGAGTAGTTAGAGAGGAGACTGAAGGAGCTGAAGGGGTTTGCAGCCCCATGGGGAAAGCAGTTAGAGGGCAGGGAGGTGGGAGTGGGTGGGTGGGGGCACACCTTCATAGAAGCAGTAGGAGGGGGATAGGATAGGGTATTTCTGGGGGCGGGGATGGGGAAAGGGGATAACATTGAAATGTCAATAAATAAAATATTCAATTAAAAAAAAAAACTAAGGCCTTCTGATGGAGACATCTTCTCATTAAACACAATTTTTTTTGGAGAGCAGGACTTTGTCGACTCAAAATACTGCTTTCTAAAGTTATTATTTATAAGCACTGAATTCATTTAAATTATTTTGTAAAATAAAAATGAGAGAAAGTGAAAGGAAGTCTGTTTTAAAATGATTGATGTAGGCCAAGTAAACATTCTGTAGCCATCTGTAGATAGGGTCCGGGTGATTTTCTCACCATGTCTAACACCAAAATCTCTGCTTCCAAAGGGCAGGCTTTAGAATATTTACAGGGCAGGCCAGACTTAATGGAAATTCACAACAGAGCTACAGTGTTGGACATTTTCACTGAGTATGTCAGCTCTATGCAATATTGCTACAATACCCTGGCTAAAAATAATATCATATTATTTATTTTCAATACTGGGGATTAAAAAATAGGTCCTTGCACACGCAAAGCATATGCTTTACCACTGAGCTATGTCCACAGTCTTTATTTTTATTTTTATTTTATTTATTTTTATTTTGAAGCAGGATCTTGCTAAGATGAACTTGATTTATTTTCCTGCCTCAGTATTCAGAGAAGCAAAAATAGGCCTGTACCGAAAAAAACAGCATAATATCAGATCTAAAAGTATCCCACCATTTCTTTTTCTTCTGTGAAGTGTTACAACTTAAAAATTTTATTGACAAAGTTAAGCAACATTAGGTATTATTTGTCCTGATTTGGAGGCACTGACCAATTTTAGAGTTGAATACTATATGGTTTAACTCTGAGATCCATTAATATTTAAAAAACTTCCCTTTCAAAACACTCATGAGGTGAAGAATACAGATGCAATGTCTAAAAAGAAAAGGAGCCATAATCTCCTTCAGCAACGAGTGATACATAGGTTGTCCAAATCCAGTGGTCACCCTGGACACCACATACAGACAAGCAAAGCTAAACGGACTCCATAGGTTCTATATAAATGTATGCACATATATGCTTACAAAGGGATATACATGTAACAGTAACACTTAAAGAAGAAGTTATGAATTTGGGAAGGGGGACATAGGAGGGATTTTAGGGGGAGTAGGAAAATGCTACGTGGATTGGGTGCTTATGTGTGAAGGTCTCAGTAGTAACAGTATTAAACCGAAGCTGTGCCCTTTTAGTGTGTATGTGGACTTAGAAAGTCCCAGTGTTTCTGTGGTCTGAAAGCAACATAATGAAATTCAACAGCAAAGTTCCTTCCTGTGTGCCTAGCTACTTGTTAGTACTTGTAACATACAGGCTACACTCTCAGGATCCCAATGTGTGACAGCAGTTCTTGTTATGTAATCAGACAATTCTTTCATCTTGCAAACTCAGTTTTCTAGTGGTGTTTAACAAAATCCACTGTTTTTTTAAAATTTTCTTATTTTTTTTTATTTTTTTTTATCTTTTCCAATCTGCTTTTTTACCAATTTAATTACATGCAAGTATTAAGGTCAGTTCTAGGTTGAAGGAACTAGCAAAACAACAGATGCAAATAGTCAAGAAACAAGCAAAACAAGTAAACACAAATAGTCAAAGAACAAGCAAGGCAATAAACAAAGTCCCGTGATCACTGTTTCTAAGGGTTTATCCGGATGACCAAAATATCTGAGCCAACTTCACTGTCCTAGACCAAAGTAATTTTCATGCCTGAAGCCTAGTTCTTTGTTCTAGCCTAAGATTTAGATTCCTGCCTGAAATTACCCAATCCACTGTAAAAGGGAGCAGGTATTTAACTGAAGACTCCCAAAGGAAGCAATACCTAAGGAGTCTCCCTGTACACGCTTTAGAACACAACATTCTGATGGCTTCTTTACCACAGTAAGTCTATCTCCCTGACAAATCCTAAGATTTGTTTGGGAATTGTTTCAAATATATAAATAAATATTTTTTTCATTTTTAAATAAGAAACTCTGTTCTAACTTCCACATAGGCTTCTGTGATGTTGTTTTTAAAGACTGCATTTCCCAGTGGAAATGGCCTGTCTTGCTCTCCCATTCCCCTTCTTTCTCTCCTTCTTTCCCTTTCAATCTTTCTGTGCCAAACTCTCCTAATAAGAAGCCATACACTTGAATCAGTATAAAACTCTGGTGAGAACATTATATATTCATATTAGGGTACAGAACACTAAAGGGAACAGGGTATTATTTCTCCTCCCAGTCCGTGGTTCATTCTGATCCCAACCTCCCCACCCCCTTTTCCTTAATTCAGTTTTTTTTTATTTTTATTAGTTATTTTATTTATTTACTTTTCAAGTGTTATCCCTAAAGATCAGGGATTCAAGACCCATACCTGAACATAGTAAAAGCAATATACAGGAAATCAGTAGCCAACATCAAACTAAATAGAGAGAAATTGAAGCAATCCCACTAAAATCAAGGACTAGATAAGGCTGCCCACTCTCTCCCTACTGATTCAATATTGTACTGGAAGTCCTAGCCAGAGCAATTAGACAACAAAAGGAGGTCAAAAGGATACAAATAGGAAAGGAAGAAGTCAAAATATCACTATTTGCAGATGATATGATAATATACTTAAGTGACCCCAAAAATTCCACTAGAGAACTCCTCCAGCTGATAAACAACTTCATCAAAGTGGCTGGATATAAAATTAACTCAAACAAATCAGCAGCCTTCTCTACTTGAAGGATAAACAGGCTGAGAAAGAAATTAGAAAAATGACACCCTCCACAATAGTCACAAGTAATATAAAATACCTTGGTGTGACTCTAACCAAGCAAGTGAAAAATCTGTATGACAAGAATTTCAAGTCTCTGAAGAAAGAAATTGAAGAAGATCTCAGGAAATGAAAGATCTCCCATGCTCATGGATTGGCAGGATTAATATAGTAAAAATGGCCATCTTGCTGAAAGCAATCTAAAGATTCAATGATGCAATCCCCATCAAAATTCCAACCCAATTCTTCATAGAGATAGAAAGAACAAAACCCAGGACAGCAAAAACGATTCTCAACAATTAAAAAAAACTTCTGGAGGAATCACCATCCCTGACCTCAAGCTGTATTATAGAGCAATAGTAATAAAACCTGCATGGTATTGGAACAGAGACAGGCAGAAGGATCAATGGAACAGGACTGAAGGCCCAGAAATGAACCCATTCACCTATAATCACTTAATCTTTGACAAAGGAGCTAAAACTATCCAGTGGAACAAGGACAGCATCCTCAACAAATGGTGCTGGTTCAACTGGAAGTCAGCATGTAGAAGAATGCAAATAGATCCATTCTTAATTCAGTTGTTGTCTTCTTTGCTTTCTAGACATCAGCCAGTAGAGTGCCCCAATCTGGTCTAACTCTCTCTGCTGCCCTGCCCTGATGATGGACCTAGGGAGCTACAGATGGCGAGTTTTGGGTGAGGAGGCTCTGTGCCAAAACCCAAAGTCACAAGGCATTTGAAAGAGAAAAGTGGGAACTTCCAATGGAAACAGCATGTTCTGTAGCCAATAGTTACTTTTCCCCCTTCACCTTCCTTTCTCCCAGAAGAAATAGGGAATCATCTCGTGAATGAGTGGAGGTATCTGAAATACCATTTAATATATGAATTAATAAAAATTAAACTTATGCTGAATTCCAAATGAATTTTGTGTTTCTTCCTGTGAAACCAGGTATTTTTTCATAATAATTCCTTAATTAACAAAGGTAGCACATCTCAGACACTTGTGAATGGTTATGGACACAAGAAGAAAATATTGAATCAAAGCACAGAAGTCTGAATAATCTGTACACAGGCTGAACTTGCCTAAGTGAAACACTCAAAATGCAAAGGTTTTCCAAATTCAAAGGTTTTGGATGGCAACATTCTGCCACAAGTTGAAAATTTCAAGCTATGAAATTAACCTTTATTTACACAGTTATGTAACATAGTCTATAAATCTATGCTCAGGCTGTAAGATGTGGAAGGGATACAGATGAGCCTCATCTGTCAAAACGGCTCTCATCTCTAAGATAAATCACCAGTATTTATATGAAAATATTCAAATATTTGAACAGTTTCCAAATCGGAAAATCTGGTCCCAAAGATTCTGAAAAAGGATACATGTGCAAAACCCAAGAACAGCGTCTGAGACATGAGCTGAACGCAGCTAACAAAGATTGCACAGAACTGAGCAAAGCCTGCTTGTGCATACACTGCTGGCAGCTAAGGCTTCAATATTAAAACAGATCTGCTGACTTACAAGAGACTATGGATTTTTGTTCCACATAACATTTTCATGGTCTTATCTTCTGATATTAATATTAGTAAATTTACCAATTTTAAAATACTGGGCCTTCTGACATGCTTTTAAATACTGCAAGATACTCTACCATATAAGCTACATGCACAAGTCTAATCACTCAAATGGAAAAATATCAAAAGATACTCCAAATCAAAGGAAGCACATTATATGGAAAATTTAGAAAGTTTTCTGCAAAAAATGTAGTGAAGTCTCTTCAAAGTTTTGCAAGAAAGAGAATTCCTCTCTCTCCCACACACATCATACAGAGACCAGCCATGTAAGGTATAAACCTTCTGAAAAAAGAAAATAAACCAAACATAACTTTGCTCTATACCATCTAGTGTTCTCAAAAGGAAGACTAAAAATAGAAATACAAATTGGCCAGCCCTGAAATCATATAATCATATCCATACAAGCAACATTACATGAACTGAGTAGACTGTATTTATATGTTTAGGAACACACATACATGGACACACATATCCCTCCCATGCACACATGCACACGCACACATACACACACATACACCCACATACATGACACACACATACACACCACACATATACACACACATAATCACACACACACATACACACACACTCACACACACACACAATCAAACAAGAGATCAGAGGTGATCAATTGGAATAGGAGATGGAACGGTGCATGGGAAGGGTTGGAAAGAGTGAAGGAAAGGGGGAAAATGATGTGATTGTATTTTAATTAAAAAAATTAAAAATAGAAATAACTGTATTCTACCAGTTCTTTGAGTAAATAAGATAAAGTATAACCTTGGATGAAGAATGGTTCCTTCATTATACAATGAAAGAACCAAGAATAATAGAGCTCCACTTAAGATTAAGTACATTCAATTACACACAGTTGGAAAATATTAACAATTGCAAGCGACGTTTCAGAACTTGGATCAGCGAGTGGTTGAAAAGGAAAAGGGCATTTCTGTATTAATTATAAACCACAACTCAGAACTGCACTTACAGCAGAACCACAAGCAGGGTTGTGTTCAGGAAGGAACGTCAAGGCCTGAGGTATTGCTCAAGGTGCCCCAAATCCAGGGGTAGTCACTCGATTTCTCTCCCTCTGCTGGGAATTTTTTTTAAGACAAATAAATGTATAACACATATGATAATCTCCTCTGGAAAGTTGCTTTAGTTTGTCAACTCACAGTAAATGTCACCAGTAAGCATTAGGGAGGGGGCTCCTGAAGAACCCCTAGTTCTTCAAATTTAGTGCTGTGTCACGTGCAATTCTGAAACAAAGTGAATTTTTTCCTTCAAAAACTCCATCATGATATTGTACATCTATTGGTGTTATCATTATTTAGATCTCATGTAGGCAGCCATACTGTCAATTACTGTCAGCTCTGAAATCAATACATACAGGCAACATTACATAGACTTTGCAGGGAATATATATATATATGCCATCTCTTCCATATGTATGTTTATATATATATTATATATTATTATTATATATATATATGAATATGTGAATTGAGAGAGAATAAAGGGGTCACAGAGGAAAGAGATAAATAAGAATATCTTAATTAAAAATTTTAAAAGAACAAAACATCAAACCTTCAATATTTTTCAACATGTTTGCCTTCTGAGAATACACACAGACAAACACCACACACACACACACACACCCACACACACTCACAACGGAGGGGCCAATAGACAATGGAATGAGTACATAGATAGTAGTAAAGTAGTAGTAGGTAGTAGTAATAGGTAGGTGGAGGTAGGTAGTTGGAGGTAGATAGTAAGGTAGGTAGACAGATATTAAAGTGTATACCCTGATGAAAGTACATGCTAAGAGCACTCAGTTGTTCACATCTGATGTGTCTGCCATACTGTCACAATCATACAAATTAGTTTTTATTGTCACTGATAAAGACTACCTTGGGACAAAGATCAATCCTGGGAATTGGCTCCAAACACTAGATGTCACTAACCGGGATCCAAACTAGGTTTAAATAATACATTGACCATTAAGGGAAAGCCTGCGTATGAATGGCAGCAACCACAGCACAAGGTTGCCCCACCAAGATGCAGCACAAATACATGTCAATCAAGAAGTTTAAATAGAGAAATAAACTAATTATTCCTGATCTCAAGAGAGCACCATCTGGAACAGACAGAATCAACAAATATCACAGGAATGAACACAGGTGCAAACTTGAGGTACTCAGCTCAGAGAGCCAGGATTCAGAAGAGGAACCTTGTAGAGATGCAAGTCTGTCGTCAGGCATTCAGTAGATTATATTGGGATAAGATCAAACATTTCCTTTGATAGTTCTTTAGAACAAAATCAGAGGTAGTAGAACATTTGACTGTTTGTTATGAAGCCTATTGTAGTTGCAAGACTGCTCTGATCTCACGAGATCTGTGTGGTTGCAGGATATGGCTATCCTTCATAGCTGAGGACACTGAGAGCAATAGTGGGGCACTGAATACTCATGGTTGTGCTGCCTAGAAAAGATACATCTTTCCACCAAGTGGGAAGAGAAGATGCAGGTTAGTAGACACCCTTTACCAGCTTCTAGAATAGATTTAGTGCAGAATACTAGGGACAGTTGTGCCACAGATTCAGGTGTGAGCTAGAAGTCCAGTTACCATAGGCCAGTAATAGTTCAAGTACACACTAAATAAGCCACAGATGAAGATACAAGGAGAACAACTGGAATTAAAATCAGAATAAACCTTGCAGTGATCAGAACTAAAAAGATACAAAATTGTGACCTTACAAAAATGATGTAAAGAGAATTTGTCTAAAAGCTAGAGAGACATGCACTTGGGTTTGATTACTGGATACTCCCAAAGACTCAAGTATATGATTACTGAAAAGCTCAACCACAGGCTGGTGCTAATGGGAGGTTACGGCATCTTAGGAGGTAGGGCCTGATGGGAAGCTATTAGATCATTGTGTGTATTACCCAGACTGTGAAATCTGGGCTCCCTTTTTACCATCTCCTGCATCTTCTCAATGAGATAATAGCTCCTTCTCCACTCCACACTTTCTCTGCAATGTGTTGGCCTCACCACAGCCCCAAAAATGTGAGGCCAGTTGGTCATAGACTGATCCAAAACTCTAAGCTAAAATCAACCTTTTCTCTTGATAAAATGATTTTTTTTTCAGTTGGAGACTCCTATGGAAGAGTTAGGAGAATAACTGAAAGAACTGAAGGGAAAAGCAACTCCACAGGAAGACCAACAGTATCAACTAAACTGGAACCCTGGGAGCTTCCAGAGACTAAGCCACCAACCAAAGAGCATACACAGACTGGTCCATGGTCCCCAGCACATATGCAGCAGTGGACTGCCTTGTCTGGCCTCAGTGGGAGAGGATGTGCCTAATCCTGTAGAGACTTGATGGTCCAGAGAAGAGGGATGCCCAGGGTGTGGCACCCTCTCAAAGGCAAAGGAGAAGGGGGATAGGGTGAAGAACTTTGGGAGGGAGACTGAGGAGGGGCAACATTTGGGATGCAAATAAATAAAATAATTAATTAAAAAATAAGTTTTAGGTATTCATAATAGCATAGAAGCCCGACTAACACAATATATTTTTATGATGGTGTGTCAAGTTGATAATTTGACCAAAAAACAGTTCATGAGCTGGGTCAGCAGAATCTTACCCTTTAAAATTGTACTATACTGCCACACCAAACTTATTTTCATGTTACAACAAGGACTGTTTGTTTTATGTAAGAAGGTGGCTTACTCTGTGTTATGCTAGCTGTTGAGGAGTAACTGTTAAACTTCATACTACTTTAGCAATGTCAAATGGTACTAGCCAGAAAAAAAAAATAAATAATGGACAAACACAATTTAGTAACTGTAATGTTTTCACCAAGAAACAAGAAAATGAGGGGCATGTCATTTTATCTCTAATTCTCTGGGACTGATAATGGACTTCTGAGGTTTTTCATTTAAAATATAAAAAGATGTCATCTTTATGCAATTAACTTAATAACTTCATCGTAACACTAGTGGAAAATGAGGGTTTGGTCTGTTTTGTAGATAGTGCCACATCTCATACTGTTTCTACTATAATAAAAGGCAACACATATTCACCAAAAACAAAGTTTGGATTAGGATGGTGTATTTCAGTTCTGACAAATAACTCACTCATCATGAACAACACAGGTCACACAGATACTGCTGTGCATGTCTTACGCAGTGCTTTGTAGACTTGGAAGCTGGAGATGAATATATACAGACCTGGCAACAATGTCCATGAATCATCCAATTCTACAGTCAAGTGTCAACTGTGTTAATGGCTATGATAGGCCTAACTGTTGAAACTGGTTCAGTTCCAAATGCAGATGGACTGAAGCAGCTTTGGGACAACGTATGGCATTTCTACTTTCTGTTGTGCAACTACTTTCTCACTCTCTCAGCATAGACGCCACGAGAGCATTCCCTAGCAGCCTTCCTGGCAACACCTACCATGAGGTTCAGCTCTGGAGAGGCTGACCTGAGTGAAAAAAAAAAACATCCAGTCTCTTTGCCTTCATAACGTTTGAACACAGAGAGAAATAAATGCATGTTAAATACAAGGATAGCTTTGCTTTAAAGAAGATATTGCTGGAATGGGAGCGGGATAAGAAGGCTTTCGAGGAATAATATTTTATTCTTTATCTGGATGCTCTGATGGGATGTGAGAAGCCCATCAAGTTGGGCAATTAAAATTATGTTGTTATACATTTATTTGTTATACAAGCGAAAGTTTTTTTTTAAAGTGAAAATATTATTCAAATTTTTCTCATAGGCAGTTATAATATAATATATTTATTCTTCTGATTATAAAATTATGCATGACATAAACCTAGGTCTTTTTTTTCTTTATTTTTTTTTTTTTTTATTTTTTATTTGAAGACATCTCATACAGGCTGCATGTTTTGGGATAGCCCCATCCAGATGTTGAGACTACATGAAACAAGCTGCACATTTAACATATTGCTGGAGGCCTAGGTTTCAGGAAAATAAGTTTTATATCCCATAATCTTCCCCATGATCCAGAGGTGACTTGACTTCCAAGGTGACATGTATGAGTTACCATCCTCTAAGCTCTGAACCCCACAGACTATGTTCAGAGCTAGACTTAGATATTCATAACTGTGTGAATCCTGTTCATCTCTAATATGAATAAAACAGTACTAGATGCAAATGTTGAGACGTGATAAAAGTGCTGTCAAAGAGCATGAAGTAAGCTTTGGATGGAATATAAAATCATTCATAATACATTAATAAACTATGAAAATATAAGGCTTTAAAATTCTGTATAGGACATGCCCTGGAAACTGCTTTTAAATTTAATATGAAATCATTTATTTTGTTTACAAAAATAAATGCACCTGGTTCATGAACTTTCTTTGCCTGATATGTGTAGCTGCCAATTTCTTCAAGGAAGCCGCTCTTTGTAGCGGATGGAGTGTCACAGAGAACCACAACTGGTCGAACTGCAGAGAACAGTAATGCTGGACTATCCAGTCTCAATGGATAAGTCTACAGATTCTCTTTGTAGCAGATGAAGCATCGCAGAAAACCATGACTGGTCAAAACACAGAGAACACCATAAAATGCCCAGTCCAGTAGATACATCTCAGGCACAACTCCTGTACCCAAGGATCAGGAAAGCATCAGAGACAACTGAGAGGAAAGACTGTCAAGAGCCAGGGCATCTAGATGTCTGCCAGAGATTCTGTCTCCTAGAAAGGACAGGAGGCTATGTATGAAACCTCAAAAATATGTCTGCCTAAACAAGATCTGAACAATGAAAGACCAACAAACAAGTTACTGTGGAAGAGGAAATCTCTCACAGGACTCCACCGTTACACAAAAACTATAGGCAACTATCCTGATGAGGTCCCAGGGATGAAACTCCTAATTGGTATCCAATACTAAATGGCCAGTCATGCTGTATTTACAGATTGATTGATTGATTGATTGATTGATTGATTGATGTGTGTGTGCATGATGTGTGTCTATGAATATGCACATGCCTCAGTGTGTATGTGTGTGCTTGTGAGTGCACATACCTGTGTGTGTACACGCATGCATGTGTATGCACGTGTGTGTCTGTGAGTGCCTGTGTTGTGCACGTGTGAATGCATGTGTGCATATGCACACATGTGTGTGTGTGTACAATAATAAAGAAAAAGAGAACATGGATTTGAGAGTGTTGGGAAGTGGTTTGGCAGTAGAGAACATTGGAGAGAGAAAAAAAGAAGGAAATGATGCAATCATACTTTGACTAAAATAAATTACTAAATGTTACTCTGTTATTTTATAGGAGTACATGGAATTATAAATTATAAATAGTGTGCAACATTGTACTATACTATAAGCACAATTATTATGACAAATACTGAATCTGTTATAAAAATACCAGTAAGTAATATAAATACCTTTTCTTACAATATGAAGTTTCTTAGTGTCAAATGAACATGGGTATAAAATGTTGCCACTTTTATGTGTGAATTTTGAGTTAGCAGCATCTGTTGACACAAAATGCTCATAATTTCAATTTCTGTTTCTTCTTTTCTACAGTAAGGAGAATGATACTTGCTCTATGGTTTTATCGTGATACTATAGAAAAAGATCATGTATGCAATATTGAGTCAATCTAAACATATACTTCCCGTGCCTCTTCTTGCTTCTAGCCAAGAACAGATGTTTACATGATGGTTTCTGAGATTAGAATAATGACCTATAGCCAATATGTAGTTTTCAAAGGCATCTTAACTCAAGTGCCAAGTGTAATGTAATCATACTGCTCAGCACATGGATATGGATAGCAAATTTACTCAGATTTGATAAATGAGATACAGATAGTATGCAGATGGAAATCAGGACCAAAGCCATAATGCCATGTTTTGGAAAGCTTTACTAATTAGCATTCAGAGGGAAAGGAGTCATGGTAATTTAGTAAATATAATAATATGTGATGATTTATAAAATACAAGCCATAAAATATTACACAATTTGTAATATTGAGAGCTATTTTATTGCTTGACTCATAAAATAAGCATTCAAAAAAAAAAGGAAAACTTTTACATAAATACTGCATGCAATAAATCAGGCAGAAGATTTACAAAGCTAATCAGGACATAATTCGGCATATTGAATTGCCTTTTAGCAACAAATTTAACTCAAGTTTCCAAGAACAAAAATTTTAGAGTATTTTTGATTCAATCATTTTCTACCTCTGCAAAAATCAGCCTGGCATAATTTAAATGGGTTATATTTTGCATTTTGTCTGATAGAGGCTCAAAAATAAGGTCTGACATTGAACAATTTTGTGACATGAAAGCAGAAAGGGAGATGGGAAGGAAGGAACAGAGAAAGGAGGAAGGGGTATGAGAGAGGAGGTTTAGGAGGTTAGGAGGTAAATATAACCAAGGTACATTATATATTTGTATTTATGAACCCATAACTATGTATAGTTAATAAATGTCAATAATTCATCACTATCATTTAATAATCTTGCATCTTGAACTAACATTTTACATTTGTAAGATTTTTATAGTTGTATTTTTATGTGTATGACTATTCTGCTGACTTACATGTATGTATGCAGCATGTATGTCTGGTGCTTGCTTGGTCCAAAAGAGGGTGTGTCAGATCTTCCAAATCACTATGTGGGTGCTAGGAACTAAACCTGAGTCCTCTGCAGGAGAATCATATGTTCTTAACCACTGAGCCATCTCTCCAGCCCCTGAACCTTTGCTATTGTAATTACTTGGAACCTCGTTGCTTTCATCTGTTTCATGGGTCTATCACTGCTTTCATACTGTAATTATGAAGAATAGCTAATTTTAGGAAAGAACATAGAATACACTGAAATACAGAAGTTCAATAAAAAGAAAACTATTTATAGCCTGACATTTTTATTATGACATACATTGGGTTCCCAGGAAGATATTTAGTTTCAGTTTTTATGAAACTTGCTGTTCTTTCTGATTTCTAATCTCTCCTTCCAATTTAATCATTTTACACTCTATCTGCAACACATAAACCTGTAGCTCTATCTATTATGTTTATAATACTCAATAAACACACTATAATGTTTAAGCTTTGGACCTTGGACCTTTCCAAGCATCTAGCTAGAGTATATTTTATGCTTTGGGAACTAATTATGTGTTTTGACAGATTAATATATCATGATGTAATGAAATTACACAAAGGAGCCATGGCTTTTAGGAAGGAATAAATATTATATTCCCACCATGACATTCAATATTGTCTGTACTATTGTTATCTACTGTCCTATGCAATGGCTGCTGGATCTTATCTTATGTACATATATTATAGTGGCTCCAGCTTCCAATGAAAAGCTTATGCTATGGCAAGACTTAGGAGCTGTTACTATAAGTCATGCTACATTAAAAGAGAAGAAGAAAATAGTCCAGTTTGACTACCAACAACTTTAAACTTTAAATTCCTCTAATTTATGGAAAATTTAAAAATACTTGCTGATATCAACAACCTTTTATTTCAAGGAAAAACTTGACTGGTTCCCCATGCATTGTAACTTCAATATGCAGAGGAGACTGGAGTAAGAGGGAAGAACATAGGGAACACAGGTTTGAAGAATGGCTAAGATTGTCCGTCCAAGGAACTCGAGGCTCATCTGGTAGAAAAATAAGTAATATGAGGTGCACGCTCACAGCAGCTATCCTGGTCTCTGGCTCTTGGGATCTTTTCACCCATTCCATGACGTTCCTGAGTCTCAGGTGTAGGGCCGTGTTAGAGATACACCATGTTTTTGGTTGAGCATGCATGATCTGTTGTAGTCAGGAGTAAAGGAAAACACAAAATTCAGTTAAGCCTACCATATTCAACTGGTAGAAATACAGAAGGAGAGGGAGCCATGAATGCAGCCATAGAAAGGACAACTCACATGTGTGGGGACAAGGAATAATGGTAGCAGACTGGTAGACATGACACAGTGAAGAACTGAAAAATTTAAAGTTAAGCCGAATTGTAAACTCATGAGAACGTCTTTTAAAAATACAGAAATCACTATCTCTCAAGGAAAAAAATGGAGATAACTCACTGCCGGCAGTACTAGCCTACTAGGAAATGCTCTGGTGAAAGGCATCTAGAACCCAGAAACACGAACCTACACAAAGAAATAAATGATGGGGAAATGGAATCCATGAATGTCCTGTCTGTCAGCCTGACAACAGCTAGAGGTATCTAGGAGAAGGAACTCCAACTGATACATGCCTCTATCAAACGGCCTGTGGACAAAACTCTGGTGCAATTTCTTGGCTGCCTATTCATGTAGAAGTGGCAAGGTCACTGGGGGCAGTGCCATTTCTGAGCATGTGGCCCAGGGTTCTATAAGCAACCTGAGCAAACCAGTAAGCAATGTTTCTTTATGGCTTCTGCACTAGTTCCTGCCTCTCACTTCCTGCCCTGGCTTCCCTCAGCGATGAATGTGGCATGAAAATGTATGAAAAACAAAGCCTTACCTATCTAAGTTGCTTTATCACAACAATAAAACTAACTAGGGCATTAAATGACACCAAAATTAAATATTTTTCCTTCTTAAATTTCTCTTAAAAAACAAGCTATGTGGTACATGTGCCTCCATGTGCCTCCAGATGCACACATACACACATTGATGATGACGACTATGATGGCAACAACAGCAAATTTTAAAATTAAAAATAAAATCATGATCCTAATGCACAGTATATTTAAAAGTATCACTTAAAAAAATACCAGTCAGTTAAAAAAAAAATGGCCTGAGAGATACTTTGCAAGCACTGCCCTCAAGAACTCCAGCTGTGGCCACGGTGCTGTTAACATCAAAGCAGGCCTTGGAAGAAGACGTATACTTGATGATAAAAAGGGAATAAGATTTAAAAGACTGACTTTTTGAGAAAACATCACTTCCTAAGTGCGTATGCACATTAACATTGGAGGCTCAGAAGCGGATTGGGAAAATCCACTCTTTTCTAGGAAACTGGCAGAGCAAATATACAGTAATTCAGTAAGCACGGAGACCTAACCTGTACCATTAACCAGTACTCTAGCTTGACTTCGGTCACTACAATAAATATATCCCGACCAAAAGCAACTTGGGGATGAAAGTGTTAATTTGTTGCACTTCCAGGTGACAGTCCACCACTGAGGGAAGTTGAGTCAGAAATTCAAGAAGAAACTGAAGCACAAACCATTGGAGAAGCATCGATTACTAACTAATGCTTTGTTAGATTTCCTTATATACAGCCCAGGACCTCTGGCTTAGTGAATGGTGCTCCCAGTGCTGGGTTGGACATTTTTACACCTTTTAATAATGAAGAAAATCTCTCAAAGTCATGCCAGCAGAGCAACTTTACCTAGGCAAGTCCTCAACAGAGGATTTTCCTCTTGAGTGACTCTTGACGGTGTCACGTTCAAAATCATGACTAACTAGGAAAGCCAACGTTGACATGTTATGGCCTGGAAAACACACCTTTTAACAATTAACAGCGGAACCCACAATCTTTTCAACCGTACAAGGGACACATGTCAATAAGGGCGACATTGCGACATATAACAAACCTTAACATTTTAAAAATAATGAAAATACATGTTTATTCTCTTACCTGTGAGAGAGAAAGGAAGTCTCAAGGAGAGGATAAAAATACTCTTAACCAAGAGCGCCATAGATAGATGTGATGTGCTAACGATCTCCTATCCATTCAGGAAGTGACTATGTAAGTCTGTATCCTAGCTCTAAGGTATAAGGAAGAAATGAATTTGAGGGCGATCAGATCAGTGCTTGGCACATATAAAGAAAGGCTTGTGTTTGGGGAAAACTCACATGGAGACAAAGCCAGTGTTGTGACTCGAGGCTCTGAGATCTGAGAGAAGGCTCATAAAAGAAAGACTTGGAAATGTACTAAAGAGGGGTCTTGAGCTGTTTGGTTTTACTTGGGTATTTATCTGTGGCACTGGACTCCATCTACGTCGGTTCTTGCACATGCTAGCCTCAAACTCTACAACTAACCTATGACCTGCACACTGTTTCTACGTTTTGTTTTGAGATAAGGTCTTACTACACTGCCTAGGCTGATATTGAATTTATGGTTCCTTCTCACCAGTCTCCAAATCTCTCTGATTATGGGCCTATACAACCAAATCTGGCTGGTATTGATAAGTCTTAAGATTATGGGGTCAGGTTTTTCCCTTTGAACTATTATACAACACAGAACTCCCATTATCTGGAAGATCTGTTCTCAGGTCCTTAGTGGATAATAAAACTTCAGATAGTACAAAACTTGACATATACTACGTTTCACCAAGAATACTATACTAGAGTCTAACATAAACTAAACATTTAAAATAGTAGAATTTTAGCAGTATTTGTATGGAAATTGCTAGATTCATTACTGGTGTACACTGGGTCCACTATTCAGTAAATAAGGATTGGTTGAGCACCAGCGCATAAAATGATCAGTCTATACAGTAACACAGGTGCTTAACACAGGTGCTTATACGGACTGGACGCGCTGAATCGAGATGAATCATGCATGCCCCATGTGGGTGGCGCGCAGGATGCAAGATTTCATCCCTACTCAGAGTGACTCACAGTTGAAAACTCACAAGTTATTTCTGGAATTTTCCATTTAACGTTTCCAGGCTGCAAGTGATCACAGAAAGCGACACGAGGGATGTAACGGTTTCTCTTTAAAAATCTGGAGATCTCTACAGCACGCTATGGTTTCCTCGGGCAAGCATAATGCTAGAGCTAATTCCACAACGTTGTCAGTGATCTACAACTACATAAATTGATTCTGAGGGCCAGAAGTGTAAATAAAGATATTAGCAAGGCCATCTCCTCTGGGAAGTCTCCAGGTGAGATTCCATCCTTTGCCTTTTCAGTTGTTGACGGTCCCATGGTCCCAGCATTATGCTTGCTGCAGCATCTGTCACCATCTTCCGTCTACCTCATCCCTAGTTCCTGCCTTTCTCCCCTCTCCCGGCTCACAACCTGACTGTACCTTCCTCTCATGTATCAAAATGTATTTCCTTTTTTCTCTAGAAGAACAAATGTGACTATATCACCATTAAAATAAAGTTTATAAAATACTACACATGCTACGATCACGTTTAAGAACAAACTCAAATCTAAAATCATCTGACAGACTGGCTTAGAGTAGGATCCCTAGAATTCCCTGAGCTTGATATAGTCCTTGATTTTGAATTTGTCTTCAGTGATCTTTTTTTTTTTTATAATACTCTTATGAAGGTAAAACCTGCATTTGTTTGTCAAACACAGTAACTTTTCCTTCAATATTTGATATTCCTTAAAATTTTACAGTTGGAAATATTAATGCCAGCATTTTTTATTAATATCTTGGCAAATGAGTGAAATGTCTTTTAACGCTGATTATAATAAACACTTGTTATTTGAGGAAAATCTAGTCTATAACTATAAACACAGTCTGGAAGCCACTTAAAAGTAAATGGTGTGTGTGTGGTAAGTAGGGCTATGAATGAGCCACATCTACAAAATTAACTCATATGCATAAATTATGAAATTTAATTGGTTTTGGAAGCGATCTAATCTTATAAAGCACCATGATTAGTGCTGTTCTGTTTTACAAGACTAGTCTTTCAGCACTTACATTGATCTATATTTAAGTCATAAAATAATGACGTGTCACATGCTACCAATACATAGTACATTTTATAGCTCACACTAGAAAAAAAAATCATGAAATTGCATTTTGCTATCATTAAATTTTTCCCACTAGTTCTGCAGAAAGCGATAAAATATTCACTTGCCTGGTATTTGCTTCCTCACCTGGAAAATGGATTAATCAAAGAATGTCTTCCTAAAGCTTTATGGAAGACTTTGTGTGGCTCATCATAAAATGAATAACAGGAACTTCAGAAGCAATAACTTTGAATTCATATAAGGGGGGGAAACAGTGCTCAATTAATCCGCCAAGTATGAAGTCCATCAGTTGTTAAATTTTTGTTACTTTACTCTGGGAAAGCTTGCAGACTAAGTGCCAGGAATTTTGCAGCAAGTTTAATTAATGATCCCCGAAATGTTGTCAATTACAATTTTCAACTTTTTATAGCCACCATACATTATCAAACACATTTTTTCCAATTGATGCTTATAAACAAATTTTTATATATCTATTTCAATACTCATTTTTTAAAAAAAAAAAAAACAGTTCTATATATTTATTCCAACTTTTGTCATTCAGAGAATGAGCCTATGAAAAGGACTCTCCTGTAATATAGAATGCAACCATGAAATAATGGTTTCAACTTTGTCCCTTCTTAAGAGTGTTAAAGGTCCAATCCAAAGACATACCAAAAAAGGTGGTACACTTACAGGAGACCTTGACAGCATGAAACAAATGGGTGAGATCTGGTCAAAGTCACAGTCTTACTAATGCCTGACTGTGGAAGCCGAGACTCTGAAGCCAAAAGACTTACTAGTTGTTTGGTGAATCAGAAAGCTGATAGAGTGGACTCCTCAGTGGTCAAACATCTACACAGCCTTTATCTGCTTTATAATTTTTCTTGATTTAGTAAACAACTGTGCCGATAATGTGCTAGGTCCGCAAATCTCAGGACCCTGAATTGTTTTTATCCAAGTTTGGACAAAGCTTGGCTATCAAGAAGCATTTTTCAGAATGAATATCTTCTGTTTTATGATTGTAATATCATCTTTCTGGTGCTACTAGAATGAAAAAAGATGTTAATAAATCTACAAACATGTACCTCCAACGGGAAGATGGTACCAAATGACCATAGGCACTGAGATGGAAGGAATGCTGGTATTTTGAAGGATAAAGTTAGTCATTTATCCTGCCTCCGCTTAAAATTGTGTTTCATTGCTTAAACCATCTGGGAATGACTTCAAACTGTGACCATATATCCAGCCAACTTTTCTCTGTGGGAATCTTATTTAATTCACTGCATATCAGAAAATATGAAGTTATCATCACAAATTACAAGAGAAAAAGTTTACTTAAATATTTACTAGTATGAGTGGTATTTCCTTTTTTAATGTTTGTAGAAAGGAGGAAGGTACAGATATTGATGACAGGGAAACTCATCGACTTACACAAAACCAACTTATTGCTAGATTCCTTGAGCTGCATGCATACAACATCCACTGATGGAAGAGACTTCTTACATTCTAAAACATAGTTCTCTCTCTTTTTTGTTTTTACTTCAGTGCACCCGTAATACCCAGTGCATTCCAAACTCTGTGCAAAATTCCAGAGGAATCGAACAGCTGTGCCCTTACAGTGGGCCGATGTTTGATGGGGGCACCCTTTAACCCTTTCACTGCTGTTTCTGGCATTCAAAGTTATCACAAAGTGTTTGAAAAAAAACATTAAAATATTAAGTTTGGGGAAAAAAATTGCTTCCTCAAGCGATCACTATACAGCTTAGATGACTCATAGACCAAAATATCACACTGCAGATTAGCTTCTGAAATCCAATTATAAAACTGTTTATTCTGGCCACACATACTGAAGTTGGACAGGGTGACTAAGCAAACTCATGTGCTTACTGGGGTCAAAGTTGAACTGAAGCTGAGGTGCAGGGAGGTGTCAGATCTGCTTCCTAAGGACTGGTTTGTTGACACAGCTATTGAAGGAGCATACCGGATACACCTTCGCTAGCTGAATACCACCTCTCCAACGATACTGCCTGACCCTGATCAAGAGCCAGACAGGCAAAACACATGGCTTTAAAATTGACAAAAACACAACTCCCTTTAGTCTTTAACCTAGAATTCTTTTCTTAAAATGGATGTACAATAACTGTCGGAAATTGCTGGTGTGTTAAGTAGCGCTGGTATGTGATTCAAGTCAGGGCAATGATCATATCTATAAGGCCTGGGAGGACTTAGCATTTCTGTGTGGTAAACACTCTAAATCTTCTTTTCTTTCTACTTTGAAATTTACACGTTGTTGATATCCAAGTCACCCGAGTGTACTCTTCACCACCAACACTTATCTCCATGTTTAGCTTTTTAACTAACTCCTAGGCACCCTCTGCCATCCCATCTCATGCTCTTCCTCCACAGACCACCTTTCTACTCTCAATTTCTGTGAGAGGTTGCGTTCTTGGATCTCACACAAGTATAGTAAGAGCTCTGCAGGACTTGGTTGCCCTTTAATGTTTGGCTTGTTTTGCTGAATGTTATGTCGTCCATGTGCATCTAGCTGTCAGAAGGGACCACAACTACATTTTATGGCTGAGATGGAATTGCATGTACATATTTTCATAACACCATTCCTTGTGAGCAACCCTACAGTAAACACAAGCAGGCAGCTATTTCCCCACACTGTCACTTGAGTTCCCTTTGGGAAGACACCCACAAGTGGATTTCTGGGTGCTATGGTATTTTGATTTTAATATTTTAAGAGATTTCTATATTTTTATGTCTGCATTAATTTACAGTGTTCAGGAGCTCCTTTCTCCCAGGCGTGTTTGCATGTATATCCCCACCCCCTACATCTATTGAGCATCTGCTAAAGGTTAGGCATTGTGCCAGAGGCTGATGACACAGAAGGGACACAGTCAAATATGACTACGACCTTCATGGAACAAGACAGCCTGAGGAGAGGACAGAAAGCATCATCCTACATCTTGCTCCCTGGGAAATCTGGCAAAACTATAGAAAGGTTTCATAGGTGCTCTTATGAATTCCCTGTTAGAATTCTTCTGATGTCGCCTAATTGTGTCTGTCTTCTCTCCTGACATAACTTCAGTTCTCAGCACCACTGATAGATACCTACCTAGTGATTCACATTGACTTAACATTTTTCCTACAAAGCAGACAAGGCCAAATTCCCTCAGGGTGATAAACAATAGCAAAAGGACCTTTCTAGGAAGCTACAAAGGTAAAAGCTGGATTCTTCTAGAAGAGCCTCTGTTGAGGGTTTTGCTACCACAGAATCACATATGTAGCAGAATGGCTGATCCTACCACACAGTCCTTGTTGAGAGCCGACTCCTAGCAGAAAGCGGCTATCATCTTTGCAGCCATCTCGAGCCATATACCCTGACAAGAGACTTGTTTTTCAATAGCCCACAACAGCTGAGCACACTCTGATCAACATCTTGTTTTTCTACATATCTTGTTTTGCTGTTTAGTGCCCCAGCTGCAAGACGCACATGGTATCCATGCTGTAAGGCAGTGGCAAAGCGCCTTCAGTTGTGTTCCCCTGCTTGTCCACGAGGGTAAGGCACGTGGTAAAGCGTATAAATACCCAGGATTCCTTTCAATAAATGGGAGAGGTTTGATCAAACTCGGTCTTGTCTCCATTCTTTAAGTCTCTTGCTCTTCCATCCCCACTCTCTCTCTTGCAAGACCCTGACCCGCAGACCAGAGCAACAGCTCAGGCAGAGACAGAGTGGCCCCCAAACGTGGGGCAGAAGGGGCCGTTACAAGTCCTGTTTCATGCAACCCTGTTCTTATATTCACAATGTATGGAGGAAATCATTTGGGTTTGATCTATGGTCACCATAGGGGGAGACATTCTCTCTGTAGAGATCTTTCCCTTGTTGCTTTGATAAGGTATATATAAGCCCTGCTTTAGCCATGTTCTGTGCATATAATACAGAAATCCCTTTTTAGAATATCAGATGTGGGGGTTTCTGGGATTTTTTCATTTGTTACTCTGTTCCACCCATGTCCTTGTACCAAGAAACAGATTTATTCATTTAGCAGAACTGTTGTGTTCAAATGGGATATCAAGAGAAAAAAAAATCTTCATTGTACTGACTTTAAAAAAGCAAATGCTTGTAAGTAAGAATACTGGGACCGAACCAGTTGTAGTGAGATATTGGTAATCCCAGCATCCAGAAGACTGAGGTATGAGTATTGAGAGTTTGAGGCTATCCTGGGCTAAAGTGTGAGACCCTATCTCTAAACAGAAGGATAAGGAACAATGTTGAATCTAAATAAATCCAGACTGGACACGATCACATCAACTCTCCAATCATTCCAGAAGATATCCTCAACAGCTCTGCATTTTAGTATCTATATCATAAATTAGGGATACAGACATTTGATCATGTTGCCTATGAGGATTAAATAGGAATAAACATAACACATTATCAAACTATCACTGGGAACAAAGCAGGACCTCACTTGGTAACTGAGAAACATTGTGAAATTATCCTTTTCCTTTTGCTGATGACATAGCTCCTCAGATGCATGTGAAATGATATAAAACTAATCAAATGAGATGGAGCATCTTATAGAATACCAAAGAGCAGTGACCGGGGTGGAGACAAATCACAGCGAAGGGGAAATAGACTGAGTTTAGTAATAAGCATGTGTAATGAATAACAACCATATATTGAGGTAAGATTATGAAATGTCTGGTTTGGGCAGGGCTGGAGGTTTTATGTAAGTAGCACTGATGTTCACCACATCAAACTTGTGTTTTGCAGTTTGGTGGGAGTGTCGTAAGGAAACGAGAGGAAACCACGGTGAGCAAGTTCCAGAATTTCATCATCTTGTAAACACAAGTACAAGGTGAGCCACAGACACAGCCGGAGATTAATTAACCAAATGGAGCAGAGAGACTGCCTTTCCGAGCTGGTGATATCATATTGGGCAAAGCCCCACGCAGAGGAAATGGAGAATAAATGGGGACAGGGCAACAAGCAGATGGGTTACTTCCACCTTGGGAGAAGGTTGGCTGTGGAGCTGTGGAGAGTTATATAATCAAGAATGGGATCCAGAGGGGCGCTGTGACAACAAAGATTGCCAACATCAAATCTTGACATTAAAACTCTAGCAGCATGAATTCCACAGTGTTTGGAAATCCACATCACCTCTGATCTACAGTTAGGCTTCAGAGAACCAAAGGGAAACCTGGGTTTGGGAGACATGTCTTTGGGGGAGGGGGCATGCATAATTTTCTTTGGCTACTTCTAATGTTCACAGCTTGAAGTCTAGATGCTGCCATTTGCTACTATGAAGAGGAGGATCCTAGCCAATGGGAGGCAGGGTGGGTCTGTGTTCAATCTGGCTCCAGAGAGAAAACAGAAGCTATTTTCATTCATTCTTTTGAAATGTTCCAGCAAGCACAGGCTTGAGTTAGGTTAAAGAGCAACTACTGAATCCCAAGTGCCTCTTAAAACAGGTGGTTCCAAAATTTTATCCCCCATCTAATAACTGATCCTTGGCTCCCAAACTTTACCCATGTAATAAGGGATCATTAGCAGCCTGATGTCTTTATGGGAATGATAATGTTTGAAGTGAGCCCATTATGTCAATGACTAGTACCTGTTTGTATATACGTAACACAGCTTCATGAGACAAGATGATCTTTATTGTCTAACTTGAATGTGATATAATCCGATTAGTGATCACATTAAATACAGTTATTAAATTTCCATTTGTGGGTTCCATTGGGTTTTCACCAAAACATGTGCTACTTGTTTAAGTTTGCTCATGTATCCTCATAAACAAGTTGTTTGTTTTTACTTACTTACTTAGTGTTGCTAAGGCCCAAACCTAGGTCCTTAAGCATATAAGACAAGTACCCAAGCATTTAGCCAAACCCCCAACTTCAGGAACTGTTTTTAAAGCAAAGTAGTTTTCTTTATTTCCAGTGGAGGGTGAGCACATATTCTAGGGCTTCATTAAAATGAGAAGGTGATATTATTTTATCAGGACTACTGAGGCATCAAATAAACTACAATGTCCAAGATACATCACTAGCATCATTAAATATCTGTCAGTCAAACTGAGCCAGGGTGCTTTCCAACCAGCCCACTGAGACATCTTCTAACTGTAAAACTCCCAAGACAGTTCTGAGTAACTATGTTGTCATTTCTGCCCACCTTCTTAGTGCCATGCATTAAGGTCACTATATGATTTCACCCTAAGCCATTTGTACCAGTACACGGGCCATTTCCATCTCTGTATTCCCTTATAGAATGAGTTAAAATGGCAGGATAAAAATCAATAGCTATGCAGAAACTGAACTTCATTTAAATTAATTCAAGATTATAATTAAATATTGATGAGTATGAAGGTGCTATTGCTGAATTCAGCAACAATTATCATTCTGGATGTGTGAAAACTCTGCTCCAGTTACAAAAACATTGGGCTTTCTGCATGTAGATGTGTTTGTTCCTTAATTACTTTGCCTAAAGTGAATACAATGTGCTGATGTTTGTATCCTCTTAGAACATTGTAAGTGGATGTCTTACAGAACAATCTTAGTCCCTAAAACACAATAACAAAAATAATGTTTGAAGCTAATGTCAGCCCATGAGATTTGCAAAAATTAAGAGGACTGTTGACACTTGGTGTTGGCAAGAGCTGAGAACTCTAGGGATGCATACAGTAAGTACACTTTGGGGTTGAAATTGGCACAATATACATCAAACATCTAGGAATTCTCTTCTGAATCTGGCAGTCTACACAGCCCATCCTCCTGCACATATGTGTCATGAGACAGGTGGAAGAATGTGTATGACACTCTGTTGTTAGTAGGGGAAAAATAAAGAAAAAAGCCAAATATACAAAAATGAGAGAATGGGTGAAATGCATTGTGGGTCTTAGGCTGCTAATAGTAGACCATTGAAATGTATTCACATGTGCCCCACTGCACACTGAAATCAAAGCATACAATTAATGGAGGAAAGCAAGTCTCAGAAGAAGACATTTTGCTATTTTAAAGCATTCAAACATAAGAAATACCTACCCCAAACCTGGACAACAGAGCAGTTACATATAAAGAAAATATCAAGAAAAACACAGAATATTTAGGGAATGACAATAGAGTTTAAGAAAGGTCTTTGTGTCCTTGAGAGGCCTGAGGTTGGGTCATGGAATTCATGGCCCTTGTTTATGGTTCCTCCTGTAGTATCTGCAGATGAATGTTATGTGTATGGATAAAATTTTTTGAGGTGTTGGTGTCCTATCACTAGTGTATATGGAATTTGTAAATTATGTTTTAAAATTTATCATGTAAGTGGCTAGAGAAAGGACTCAGTGTTAACCCATGTGTGCTTGCTGATTTTCCAGAGAACCTAAGTTTGGCTCCCAGCATCCACAGTAGGAGGCTTACAACCATCTGTAACTCCAGTTTCAGGAGATTGGTTGCCCTCTGCTGGACTTCATGGACTCCCACATACATGTTCTACTGCCAGAAATAAAAATAACAAAAAAAAATTTAAATGTATCAATCTTGTCATAATGTCAAACTGCATTTCTAAATATTCATGTTCCTAGACACAGACAAAAGGCTACTCTCAGTCTTAATCAGAAAAGCTTCTTTTTGCAATAAATAGTAGTGAATTCAGGGACTCCTTGATCAAGGTACCAAGAGTAAGTGACAGTTGAATACTCAGTCATAAACAGGACATTTTTTTAGCGCTCCCTCTGAGATTCAGGGAACATCACAGAAGAGCAGAGAGGAAATAACTGAAGAACTGTGGAATAGAGAGGAAGGCTATGAAGTGGCATGTGGGCCACCTATGTATAACCAGTGCAGTTGTGAGCTCACCACAGCAGTGGAACATAAGAGTCTCTCCAGAGTCAGCCATGGGTTGTGAGGCTCTTGGGGCCCTATGCCTCCCAGCTGAACTATAGACATGTGGGGATGCCGGAGAGAGTCACTGTCTTCAGCTGTATAGTCAAGGAAGATGTCTAGATTCATGGTCACAACAACAACCCTGGTTAAACTCAATGAGTCTCAAAAAACTGTATGAAGATAGAGTAGGAACTTGGGGGTGGGGTAATAAAATGGGAGGAAGATTAAAGAGGATGTAAGCAGAACAACTTGTTTTTATTTCTAATGTTACTTAATTAGTATTGTATGATGTATGATGCATTGGGAGGGGGACAGCCAGAGGACAACTTTTTGACGTTAGGTCTCTCTTTCCAACTTTATGTAGGTTCCAAGATCAAACAGATTATCAGCTTGTACAACAAGAACTTTATTCATTTGTCCAAAAAACACAGAATAAATTATATATTTGTCTCAACTTGTCAAAGAACAAAATTAATAAGAGTTATCTTAAAGGCATCTTGAAAGTACTCGCTAAGATTTCTTCTTTGATTCACATAATGTGACCTAGTCACTGTGCTGGGAATCTGACCATGTGGTAGAATCATTCTCGTTGTGACCTCAGACTACAGTAAGTGTTAGGCTTGTGAATCAATATTTATTGGATCTGTTGAGAGCTATTATGAATTAGCATCTATTGTACTGGGTTTTTTTCTACCTGACTTTGACATTTGCAGCCTCTGTACCTAAATTAATTCAGAAGAGATGATTTTGTATAAACTTTATTCAAATAATGCTTTAAGAATGGTATTCTCTTCTGGTAAAGGGCAATGAAGAATACGCAAGTCAGAACTGTTCCCTGTTAGATGAAAAGTTGCCTTGGCTTAAAGGATGTAAGCACATTGATAAACCTTGAAAAATCATCATTGCTTATCTCATGGATCACCAGCATTCTGGCATAAGCAAAGTGATGTCACTCAATGAGCAACTCTGTTTTGTGCATATAAGGCAGTGAGATGTGACTGTTAGCACTCAAGAGACTCTGCATTGTAAACGAATTTCATAATGTGTTTCCTTATTGTCTTTGTGTAGAAAACAACCTGCTACACAAAACAACGTTTGTACCAAGGAATACATCTACTTTCTTAAAACAGTAATAATGCAATTCACAGCTGATGGTAACAGTGTCCTGTTGTGGGCTGTCCTGATGCTGTTTTATGATGCTAATTTTGTTTTCTCAGGAGGGGCTGCCCTACACTGAATAGTTGCTTAGGTGATATCATATGGATCTTTTGTCGAATTTTATTGGTCAAATAAAGGCTACAGCCTATGATTAGGCAGGAGAGTAAAAGATGGGATCAGAGGTTGGAAAGAGAGAAAGAGGAAGAGAGGGAGGAAGAGAGAGGAGGAGGAAGAAATGATGGAACAAAACCACATGGCCAGGAGAAATTATTAAGTACCAAGGGTATCATAGCCAGGAAATAGGTTGGTATGGTGATAGAACTGCCCAATCTAGCCTTATAGGTTATAAATATAATAATTAGAGTGTTCATGTTTTACATGGGTTTATTGTGGGCAAAATTTTCTACAACAATTGGCACTCCAATATGAGGCTTAGAACCCAACTAACCTGAGATAAAAGTCCACCTCTTCCCCCAAAAAATAAACAGCTAGGGCTATGCTCTAAAGCTACAACAGTGTGTAAACTAAATGCTAAGTGGGTTTAAGGGGTTTACAGTGAGCTGCTGAGAACCTCCTTCCCTAAGCCACAGTACTGTTGGGGGTCCCCAGAGCCTAAAAGGACCCAAAACTCTGGGGTCAATTGCCTATAGAACATCCTTCACAGCTGAGATTCAGCAACTGAAAAAACAATAATTAACCTTCTTAAGCCTTCTCACTGGCAAAGCGGGCTGATCTGGGCATCTCCCCTTAAGGGAGCCTTCCCATGCTCGCTTACCCCATATCCCTCACGTCTAAACTGGACATAGACCTGCCAGACCAGCTCTACCAACTGAGATTGGTACATGAATGCTGCAGGCCGCCAAACAAAGGCAAGATGGTACAAAAGTGAATTACAATGTCCTGAGTTGAAGAGCAGAGGAAGACAAAGATACAACAAACTCTGAATCAGGTAACAATATGATTTTTAAATACTTAAAGATGAGAAATGCAATAAATACGTTTTGGATTTATGAGATGATATTTTAAATGGTTTGACAGGGATAGATTTAAAGAAAATTGACACCTTGTCAGTTAATAATTAGTACAATATTGAGTAGTTTAATTTACTATATCTTCTCAAGAGACAGTGCCCTAGGTAAAATTTGTCAATTTAGATAAATTATGACCCTTAGAAAAAGGCTAGAGGAAACAATGGGAAAAAAATACTAAAATAAAAGATACAAAATTTCATAGAGCAAACTAAACAACAAGGAGATTATGAAAAAATTTGGAAGCAGAGTCAAGTGGATAGTTTACTAAAACGATAAGTCAATAAATAGATGCTACAATGTCAAATTACAACATAAGGAGAAATTAAAATAATAAAAACAGGGCCTAACACAAAAGATACAGGAATTTATAGAACAACATGAACAACAGAGAAAAACAAATTAAGACTGCAACATGGCCAAGAGGAAACAATGGAATAAAGATAGAAGAATTTACAGGTCAAGGTAAGAACAGAGAGGAGAAGGAAGGTTAAAGACAAGACCTAAAAAGATGCTAGAACGGCATCAAGGAAATCCACATTTCCCCCTTTTTGTTCAATAAAAAAGGCTCCTCTCTCTCAGATATAAATGGGTCACAACCATAACAATGAATTAAATTATGAAATATTATATTATAACATCCAGTCCATAATATTTGTCAATTTAGATAAAGTATCATCTATCCCAACTTAAAGAGTTTACAATTCTATTCTTGAACTATGTTTTGATTTTAACTTGTATTATCTTCTGAAAACCATCCTTTCAAATCCCTATAATCTTCTTCAATATGAAATAACTTAAGTTTGATTATGAGACTATAATCTTCAACCCGTCAGAAATCTGAGAACAAATTAAATATTATCTGAATATATAGGAAGCACAAAACAAAGCTTCCAAAACTTAAACAAAGTTTAGAGACAGCTGACTACCTGGCCAGTCCCTAATATGGCCTAGAACCATCTGGCAGACTTTACGTGGAGCAGGAAATATGAAGACAGCTTACCCTCTCTTGGCAGAGCTTATCAGTTGACTATCCCATATCTGTTTGTCTGTTTGGACAGTACTTTGTCTGCAGATAATTTCTGCCCAGAGGCTACCTTGCCACAATTAGCAACCTCACCTGGAGATAAAGATGTCTCAATATTTCATTGAACTGTGAAGGGGTACTGTCAGGAGCAGACATGTCTCTAATCAAAATTTCTAATAATAATGAAATGATTAAATGTCAGATTCTGTGGACTTCTGATGTTTTCGAATACTACATATATATGTATGTGTATGTATTGATGATGTGTATGTGTATAGATATATATGTATGTGTATATGTTATTGATGATTATATATATATTGATATATATAATATATTAAAACTGTTAAACCTTGACGACTCTTAGCTATTTCTAATTGAATAGTATTGAAAACTTTATTATAATTAAATCAGAATCTAATATAACCATGAGTTTACTATCTGACCCTTAATCTGTGTCACTTAATCATCCTACACATTTGTAATAGCAGCTATAAAAGAACTGGGTCAAAATCTTGTGTTCTTAAATGAATTTTATAGGCACAATGCCTATCTAAGAGTAACAATATTAATTTAAAATTTTGTATCAATTATACAAAGATTTACATCAATGAAAACCTTGCATCCATATCAATATATAAATTTATACCAATGTAAAAATTACAATTTTAATATGTATCAATTATAAAAATTTCTAAGGTTGTAGTATACTATGTTTTAAGAATAAATCTAACATCCTATCTCTATTTGTCTCTTTCTCTAATTTCTAATATTACTATACCCCCTTTTCCTTTCCACCCTCTCCCCTTTACCTCAGAAGGAAAGCTAGGGAAGAGGAAAGGAAAGGGAGAAATCCCGAGCCTAAACTCTCTAGTTTCTTCTCTGTCCAAAGTTACAATATTTGAAGTTATCCCTTACAATGAAAACATATTTATAATTCATAAAATAGCGAGAACCACCATCCCAACCTAAGGGGCTGGGACGACGATCTTTTGTTTGCTTCTAGCTGAATTGGGGTGAAGAATTCCCTTTTGGGGACCCAAAGGGAAATAGGGAAATTAGTTTTCTCAAAGGGGGCTAGCAGGCATCACTTGCCTTCAGTCTCTGTGTGCTAAGAAAGTTTATGGCTTGGCTGTAACAGTCTGAAAGGCTGAATGAGCAAGCTAGCTGTTCGGAAATGTCCTGAATCCAAGTCTTTAGAGGAAACAGCTTCAATGTAGTTGAGGTAGAATCAAGCAAGGGGCTGGAATGGAAGGTCCCAGAATCTCAGCATCCCAGAGTGTAAATCTTGTCAGGCTGTCTTTCTCTTTTTCTGCTTGGTAATACACAAACTTATAAGCAGCAGATAGTTCTGTAAAGACATTTGTACGAAACATGTAGGCAGCACAGATCAGTTAAGGAAGATCAATAAAGAAAGACAACTGCCTTTCTTTAGAGGTTAGTTTGATCATATAATCAAACTTACCATATAAATTTCTATTTATGTCATCTTGAAGGATGACATGTAATAAGTCGTGATATTTTGTACCCAACAAATGGCTATATATAGACATTTAAGTCTCAATTGGTCCAGAGCTTGTTGTGTACAGAGCCATACGCATCACCCAAATACATCACTTATCTTGTTGATTTTTTTAATCTCTTTGTTCTTCTCCATAGCCAAGGTCTTCAGGGGTCTTCCTTTGTCATCTTTTTTGTTATCAACTTGAAAGGAACCCATAGCTTTTCTTTACCTGTGGAAATATAGGCATAATCTCTCCCCAGTGTAACATATTTCCTTTTACCGTTCTGATGTTAGAATATCCTTAAAAATAAGCAGTCTGGTTTAGTTTAGCAGTCTCTATGTGTAAAGCAACCCTTTCTGTATATGAGAGCCAGTTACTATATTAAGAGACTCTTGAAAGTCTGATAACATCCTAAGTATTGCATATAATTTAGACTTTTAAGCAGATTTATAGGACTATCAACCATCTTGCATATTATATCCTGCCTTTCTTGATTTATTAGCATCAGTGTAAAATTAGAAGCTTCAGAAATTGGAGTACTTTCTATTATACAAGGGAGAATCCAATTAGTTCTTTTTATGAATAATGTGAGTGTGTTCTTATAAGTCTTATTGAGGGTAAAAATTACTATAACCATGCCCAGTAATGTAGCATATTGGACCCAAGTTATTCTTATGCTAGTTAAAAAGAAAATGAGATGGTTATCACCCAATTCTCTAAGTATGTAAAAACTTCATTTGTTTTGTATCAATTATTTAACTTCACCAGTGTTTCCTTGATGTCTTCCACTCTACCCAACCATAAAGATTGCCATGTTTATCGCTGCTGCATTTATAACAGCAACGAAATGCAACTCACCTAGATGTCCACCCACAGAAGAGAGGATCATAAAAATGTGATAAATGTACACCGTGGAATATTACTCAGAGATAAATAAAATGACATTCTCAGGAAGATAGATGGATCAAGAAAATATATTCAGCGAGGTGACCCACACATCACATGTTATCCTTTATATGTGGATCCTACTCTATCATGTAACATGTACATGTTACATATAATGTACATATGTAAAAAACTATCTGTGTGGGTATACTGTAACATTTTGAAAGGAGACTCTTTCTGTCCCAAAGAGTGTGTCAATCTGAGCTGGATCTAAACGGAGAGCCGATGGAGGTGCTGAGGATGGCACTTGGGTCCTCTAGAGGATTAGCAAGCACTCTTAACTGCTTGACCCATCTTGCCAGCCTCATTTTGCAGGAATTTTAAAACAAAAGTAAAGTCACAATTTATAAGTGATAAGAAGGTTAAAAACTTTGGAAAATTATGCTGAGAATAGCAGTAAGTAGATGAGTGTTAAATTACATCAAAATGAGAATGTGCTATAATTAGAAATTAATAGCTACAAGATATTCCTTTAATTAAGTAATATAACCAAAAATTTTCAACGTTAAAGATGATTTTCATATATGCATACGCCAATAACTTTATCTACTGTCTGGATTTAATACTTGCTAAATTAATAATATTCCCCATTCCTAACAATGAAATTTATTAGAAAAATCATCTAGGGCCTGGGAAAGTTCTCAGCATTTAAAATCACTAACCACTAGGCTTGACGGTCTGTGTTCAGTCCCCAACCTCATGGCGGAATGAGAGAACTGACTCTCAAAAGTTGACCTCTGACCTCCATGTATGCAGTATGTCACAAGTAGACACACACATACATACAAAATAAATAAATGTAAAAACTATAATTTTATTTTTTTTTAAAAAAATGTAGTAATAGGCCTCTTTAAGGGAGGGTCAGACAGGAGAGGGGAAGGGAAGGGGAGAGAAAGGATGTGATTATATTTTAATTGACAAAGGCAAAAAGTGAAACTAGATATAGAAGTGAATTTAAAACTTTTAAAATATGCTTGCTGTATATAAAACACTCAAATGGTCACAATCAATCTAATTTGGATATCTATCAACACACAGTTACTATATTCATGATAAAAAACCATTTAGTCTGCTTTACTGCTCCAGTGAGAGACCCTTGAGGGCAAAGCTTCCTTGCTGCCAACCCTGATGATCTGAGTTTGATTCCCAAGACTGACATGGTGGAGAAAGTTAATCGATTCAGGAAAGATGTCTCATCTCAAATGGTTAGATAGACACATCAATTAATTAACTAATTAAGACATTTTAAAATTCTACTCTCTTTAACGATCTCCAAGTAAACCATTTCCTATTATCAACTGTAGTCACGGCTCTACACAACAGAACCCTAGAGCTTATTCCTCCAAACTAAACTGCTGCAGGTTTTGACTCTCTGCTGAATGCATGCCTTTCTCCTCACCTCCCAGGTCCCAGGGACTATTCTGTAATTCAACAGAGCTTTCCAACCTTTCTATTCAATATGAAATGCAACTCTCGAAAACAGGCCCTCAGGAGGTTACTCCAACAACTATATATTCTTTTTTAAACTTGATAATTCCTGAGGACATTTGCTCAGTTGGTAGTGTCTGCTGAACATGATGAGGACCAGATATCAATTCTAAGGATGTATCTAATAAGCCAGCCTAGCGTGCAGCAGCATCCCTGGCTGGGCTGGGAGAGACATGAGGATTCCTGGGACTTGTTGGAAAACAACTCTAGCAGGAACAAGTAAGAGCTCTTGTCTCAAAAACCATCCAAGATGGACAGCAAGGAAGAATGGTACCTGATGTTGATCTTTGTCCTACATACACATATGAATGTGCACATAGATACATACACCTATGGATACACACAAACTCAACTACACCATATTATCAATTTCCTTTCCTTCCTTAGTTCTGCTGTCCAAGAACTTACTTTCTTTTATCAACCACACAAAGTGGGGTTTCCTTCTAGGATTTTAAGAGAGGCAGAGAAGGAAAAACATCATCCATACAATTCCAGCTAAGATCTGAGTTTTGAGTCTAAAGTGGTATATAGTGTCATGCAACTGAAAACACACAGCTAATATTAGCAGGTGCACCTAATCCTGGCTTCAACATGTTAGTAGTTAGTTTGAGTGATATGGATAAGTTGTTTAGTTCCTTTAAGCCTCAGTTTGCTCATCTGTAATAAGGTACCACGAATAGACTAATGCTTGTTGATAGCATTTTCTGCTCCAGCCTAATATAATTCTACCTAATTTAAGTTTGCTCCTGAGAGCTTTTGTTTTTCCTAATAATGAAACATTCACAGAAGTATTCCATAGAAGTCAGTGACCCAAGCAAAACTTCTAAAATCTACTTAAGTTTTATTTTTAAAAGGTTGAAGGGACAGCTATACCAGGCTCCTGTCAGCAAGTGCTTCTTGGCATCAGCAATAGATTGGGGTTTGGTATCTGCAGATGGGATGGATCCCTAGGTGGGCCAGTCTCTGGGTGGCCTTTCCTTCAGTCTCTGCTCCATTTTTTAACCCTGGATTTCCTTTAGACAGGAACAATTCTGGGTTAAAAATTTTGAGATGTGTGAGGGATGTGCCTATCTACTGGAGGTGGAATCTGCAGGGACTAAACCACTAAACAAAAAGTACACATGGAGTGACCAATGGCTCCAGCCACATGGGTAGCAAAGGATGGCCTTGTCAGGCATCAATGGGAGGGGAGGTCCTTGGTCTTGTGAAGGTTTGATGCCCCAATGTAGGGGGATGCTAGGGCAGTGAAGCAGGAGTGGGTGAGTGAGTGGAGGAGCACCCTCATAGAGGCAAAGGGGAGGGGGGATGAATGGGGGTGTTGTGGAGGGGAAACTAGAAAAGGAATTACACTTGAAATATAAATAAATAAAATAACCAATAAAAATACATAAATAAACAAACAAACAAATAAGTAAGAGGTAGAAGGGGAAGGGTAGACACACTGGTGGAAAGACATTAAAGAATACATCTATTTTACTTTTTAAATATTAATATACGAAGAATTTTCTAGCCAACACAGACACAGCAGTCCTCATGGAGCTTAATCTCTTACCGTAAAAAAGGAAGAAGAATCTATTCTGCAAGATGATTGGAGGGTTCGAAGTGATAGTATGCTCATCACCCAAACTCACTGGGTGACTGTTGAGCTTCCTATTGCATACTCAGAGGCATGAACTTTATACACAAACATGTGTCTCTCATGCTTCTTCTAGTCACTTCAGGGAAGAAAGGCTAATTAATATATCCTTCATCTTACATAAAAATGTGTGTTTGTGTGTATGTTGTATGAATGTGTGTCTGTGCATGTTGTATGAATGTGCATACGTGTATGTTGTATAAATGTTATGTTATATGTTTGTGTGTATATGCATCTGTGTGTATGTTCATGTTGTATGAATGATGTATGTGTATAAATGTGTGTATGTGTATTATGTGTGTTAAGTATATTTATTTGTGTGTGTTATGTGTATGTGTATATTGTTGTATGCTTGTGTGTTCATGTATATGTGTGTATTTAAATGTTTGTATATGTGTATGCATGAATGTATATATGTTTATATATAGGTTTATGTGTGCAGGGATATGTTGCATCTGTATATGTACATTTTGTAGGAATGTGTATAGGTTATATAAATGTGTGTATGTATATGTGTATGCTGTATATGTGTACATATATGTGTGCTTGTGTATATGTATATATAAGTATGTGTGTATATGTATGTGTGCATTTGTATGTATGAATGTCTGTCAATGGACATGTTTTATGTTTGTATATATGTGTGTTTGTATGTATTTATGCATGCATATATGTATATATGTATGTGTGTATGTGTATGCTGTATGTGTGTTTGTGTGTATGTGTGCATATATGTTTATGTGATATTTTGTATGTACCTGGTTTTGTGTATATCTGTATGTGTGTATACATGTATGTAACGTGTCTATATGTAGGTTTTATATATGTATATATGTGTATTTGTGTGCATTTATGTATGTATGTTATATGTGTTTATGTATGTGTGTGTTTGTATGTATGCTGTATGTATGCTGTATGCATGGGCATTTGTGTATATATGTGTATTATGTATATGTTTGTGTGTTCATGAATGTTTGTATGTGTGTGTGTGTGTTGTGCATGTGTATGCAGAGTGTTTTGAGATATACTCTAAATGGTTTTCAAGTGCATGATATTTCATGTGATTTTAATAATTTTTCATTTATTTGTTGATTGTTGTGGGGACACACTCAAGCCATGGTGCACATGTGGAGATCAGAGCACAACTTGCAGAAATTAAATCCTTCCTTCCATCATGTGTGTTTGGGGGTTGAAACTTAGGTTGTGAGGCTTGGCAGCCACCTACTTTACCCTCTGAGCCTTCTACCCATTTGCTCCTCATGATGTTCTAAATGATATTTTATTGTGTAATGAACAAAATCGGATTCTTCAATACATATGCGCAAGTTCCTCAGCCTATCACAAACAGTTACACAGCCTAGAGTCCAGCTTCACAGATTCCCAGTCAACTGGTCAAGTTCTTCCACTGGCTCAGCCTTTAAATGTGTGTACAGAGGTACACACTCCTCCATAAAAGGTAACCTAAAAGCTAAACACTTCTTCCTTTATATTGTCCTATAAATTAAAACTTGCTCCATACTCCCAAGGCATTTTACTTCTATGAAATAGCATTTCATTCTGTGTAACATCCGACTTCAATGTAAATATATCTCTCCCACAAGAAGAAGATGCTGTGTCTGAACTTGAGAGTCTGTGAGTATGATAACATACCTGTATATGATCTCTGAACACCAAAGTGTAGTGAGTTGACACCCACAGCTCAATACGCTACACTTTATGTTCTCTTGCTTTATTGGTTAAGCTCTGCTTTACTTTCTGAGTTTTAATTTCTAAATTAGCTTTCTCCTTAGATCTGTTTGAATTTTAATGGCATCCCTATTTCTTCCCTGTGCTGCATGCAGGACCTCTATCTCCTTGTTCACCCATCTTGGATTTCACATTCTCCTGGTTTATTCTAACATTGTTCTCTGGTGTGTCTAACTTTCAACTCCTCTGCGGGAAGAATGCTGCATCTACTGGTACCAGAAAATGTTCTTTCTTCTCAAAGGAAGCCATGGATGGAGAACATAATAGAAAAGCCTTCAATATTTATACCAAGAATACACAAAATGCTTCTGGAACCATAAGCGACCATGTATAAATCTTCTGAGGGAAAGTCGGAGGTGCCTCAAGCTGTCGTTAAACACTCTTGGAAATCTGTCATGCAGAAAATGAAGCAAAGACATCCTGAAGAGAGGGCACAACTGTGGTGAGACACGGAGAGTAACTTCATAATATATAGTGTCATCTCGGAAACAATGAGCAAGACCAATACCCCCAGAAGTACAAAACTTGCCAGGAGTTAAGACTGCAAAATTGCATTTTGAAAGTTAGAGAAAAATCTCAGTGCCATACACACTACACACCTCAAGCTTTATCTCAGAGATCACAGGATGGTTAGACAACAAATGATTCAATTTGGGAACCTGAATAAGCTTTTCAGAATGGTTTATAGAATAGAACTTCAAAATACAATTCAGAGGGGAATGAAGTTGAGCACCGGGCGTTAAGGTGCTCACAAGTTTCCTGGGCAATAAGGATATTGAAGGCATCCAGTAAGCTAGGAATTTCTAAGAGATAGAAAGTTAACTTGAGAGAAAGCCAGGCATTTAGTCAATAAAGCTTGATGCGTTCTGTGGGGGAAGTAAAGATATAGACTTTCTCTTCGTGCTTCTGGCTTAAGCAACTGCAAAGATAATGAATAGGAAATAGAAACTACAGCCATGTTGAATGCTGGCCAAGACATTCTCAACAGCGAGAATAATACAGTACAGCAAAATAAAAATGAATGAAATAGGAATTGGGAAAGACAATTCCTAGGCCCAGGAAAATAATTTACAAGGTGGAAGAGGGGTAAATTGAGTCAGGTAAGGGAAAATAGAAGACGCAGAAGCGGTCAATCAGAGCTCAGAGCTCAATCCTCATACCAAGGCAGACGAGAAAATTTTGTAAAATTACCATGATTTAGTAGCATCCCTAATTCGAATCGAGACGGAGGGTTTCATGCGTTTGAGTGCAATTGCTCCAGATGTTCTAAAATCTCCTAGCTCTTTAATCACAGTAATATAACCATTTTGCAAAAAAGGTAATGCTGGAGAGATGAAAACCACTCATGTTCTGAATTCTTTCTCTTCTTCTCTCACTTTCCTCTCACAACACTGAGAACACCCAGAGCCAAGTTAGCAACATGTCACAAGCATGGGAAACAGGGTGAGCTCATGATAACGAGGACAGGCTGCACGTGCACCAAGAGTCTAAAGAAACACAGGCTTTAAATGAGATGTCATGTGCCGCTTGCCATATATTATACAGGGTTTGTTGCAGAAAACAAGGAGAATTCAAGGATAAGTAGCAAGAAAGATAATCAGTGATGCTTAAATTATACAAGAGGTATTTGGTAGTAAAAGGAAAAGTTGAAACTCAGGGAAATATTGATGAAAGCCCAGGGGGAGGTGGTGATCTACCCAGAAAAAAAAATCATGGTACTTGTAAGGGTCTCTTACTGTAATCAGTGATTTTTATTTTTCTATTTTTCTGTTTTGAATAATACACATTCTCAATCATGAAACCTGTGGGCATAATTAAGCAAAATTAAGTACCTCATGAGAGATAAGAACCCAAATGCTAGTGGTTCTGAGACCTTGAGGTATAAGATAACTTGTACCTGGAGAACTTGTGAAAACATTGACCTCTGGAGCTCCCTTAGATCCTAACCTGGAGCCTGAGAACCTGTACTGTACATAGTCTTTGATGAGATGCTGCTGCTGGTCAACAGACTACAGTGGAAATCACTGCTCTGAATCCTTGGTTCTCATCCGTGGATGCTGGCTAGACAAACTGGTCCAGGTTCGTAAATATTCTTATGACTAAACCAGCAGACTGTAGAAGTAGAGGGATATAGCGATATGTTTTAGAAGTTTCCTGGATAATCAATATGTAAATGTGATTCACAATTACTAATGCATTTCGACATAAGCTTAAGTAGTAACTGATGAAGTCTTTTAGACTCAGTAAGACTTGTTCCTGAAAGTATGCTGATTTTTTTAAACTTAGGGTTATATTCAGCCGTGGTTCTGATAACAGTGATGTCACAGGTTTTATGGAAACTTTGAAGTCATATTATTGTGTCCTTTGAGTTGATACATGTTGAACTGAGACCCTGAGAAAGCACAAATTACAAGACTCAGAAAACTGTTGCTGGCAACATAATGTTGGGAAGATTGAGCTTGAAGATGGTAAGCTTCAAAAAAATTACTTAAAAGGTTGTGGGAAGATCCATGCTTTGAACAGTGCCTTAAAGGTACAAATTTTATTTTGTCTCAGGACTGTGAGGTCCTATACCACTCCTGGGAATATACCATATCACACCATATCATCATATCACAAGGATGTGTGTCCCACCTGTATTCATAGCAGCCTTATTTGTAATAGCAACCCAGATATTCCTCGATGGGAGAATGGATACAGAAAATGTTCGTTACACAATGGAATAGTACTCAGCTATTAAAAACAAAGACATCATGAATTTTGCAGACAAATGGATGGAACTAGAAAATATCATCCTGAGTGAGGTAACCCAGACTCACAAGGACATGGGTGGTATGTACTCAATATAAATGGATATAAACAAAAAAGTACAGAATATCCATGATAGACCCCATAGACCCAAAGAAGTTAAATCAGAAGGAAGGCCCAAGTGAGGATGCTTAACCCACTTAAGAGGAGGAACAAAATAGTTATGGGAGATAGAGGGACAGAGGGACCTGGGTAGGAGAAGGAGAGTGAGGGAAAAGGGGGCAGGACCAGGTATGAGAGGAGACAGGGGAGAGGCGCATATGGCCAGGGCAATGAATGGAAATATTCAACTGCTGGATGTAGGGGACCGGGGGCAACCTTGTAGAAATAATTATTTAAATCGGCCTCTGGTCATGCCGACTATCTAAGCTGCAGCAGCTCTGCCTAGCCCAGCCACCACGTGTGTGCTGCAGCTAGAGATGGCCAACTAGAAACAACTGCCTGCCACCCATGAGAGGTCAGCATGGGAGATGGCTCAATCTCCCGCACTGTCTCTGCAAGGCTGGGCATTACCCAGGCCATCCTGCTATCCATGCAGGCTCAGTAGAAAGATAAGACTCTAATGCCTAAAGATTAAGCAAAGGCTTATATATTTGATAATGATCAGTAACAAGATACCCATGCAATTAGAAGTGTAACCCAATACCCAACCTAGATATACCAACTACCTTTGACTGCTACAGACACGTGAACATCTGCCTTCCATCTCCTCTCTATTGTTCTCCTGTCTCCTAACTCCTCCTCTTCCTTTTCCTCCTCTCCTACTCCTCCTCTTCCTCTCCTAACTCCTCCCACCTTAGCTCCTCCTACAGAACCTCCAGAAAGTCCCAGAGTCCTGGGATTTTAGAGGCTCCCAGGATTCAAGGTGGGTGATCTTAGCTATAATGCCCACTAGTGTGGAGATGACACCTGAAGAGACCACCTCCAATAGCCAGTCAGTACCCCCAGTGGAGGGATAGGAACACCAACCCACATACAAAAATTTGACCCAAAATGGCTTCTGTCTAAAAGAAATGCAGGGACAAAACATGGAGCAGAGACTGAAGGAAAGGCCATCCAGGGACCTGCCCAACTTGGGATCCATCCCGTGGGAGGGCACCAAACCTATTACTGACACTTATACTGATGCTATGTTGTGCTTGTAGACAGGAGCCTAGAATGACTGTCCTCTGAGAGGGTTTATCCAACAGCTGACTGAGACAGATGCAGATACTTACAGCCAAGTATTAGACTGAGGTTGGGGACTTCTATGGAAGAGTTAGGGGAAGAATTGAATGAATTCGGGGGAAGGACAACCCCACAGGAAGATGAAGAGTGTCAATTAACCAGGACCCCTGGGAACTCCTAGAGACTGAGCCACCAATCAAAGAGCATACACAAGCTGGGACAAGCAACTTCTTTCTCCACTCCCTCCCATATGTAGCAGAAGACTGCCTTGTCTAGCCTCAGTGGGAGAGGATGCACCTAACCCTGTAGAGACTTGATACCCCAGGGTGGGGGGATACCCAGAAGGGACACCCTCTCAGAGGCAAAGGGGAGGGGAGAGAGGGAGAAGAACTCTGCAAGGGGACTGGGAGGGGGCAGCATTTGTGATGCAAGTAAATAAAATAATATACAATAAATAAATAATAAAACAAAATAAAATGAATTTTTCATCTGTGACACTACAGTGACAGTAAGGACATGATAAAGCTCACGTGTTCTTCTGCCATCTTTCTGTGAATTCATCTTCGTTGCACCTTCTGTTAATGAACAGAAGCTAAACATCTCATGCCAACGTTTATGTGCATGTGGGGGGGATGCTTACATATTCATTTTTCTTCTAAGAAATTAACGTTTAACATACACCGCAGTACCACTTTTGTATTTTATGGACAACTTGAATAACCTTGCTCTCATGATTCTTGCCAATGTCTATTTAAAGAGATTGATGTTTTAATTCCAGCGGGCTGAACTGCAAAGGAGCCTAGAGATAAGCGGCAGGCAGTGTTCAGGAATCTGTTAGGAGGGCAACTGGACACCTTTTGCTCTCTCCCCTGCTAGGCAAGTCCTTATCTGATCCCTGTAGAGGTTGTTCAGGCCAGTTAATTGTGCTCTCTAAACTACATCTTTATTGCAGGCTAAATCTCTGCTTCTGTCCCTTTGTCTTTGAGGTCCCTACTTGTTTACTCTCAAGCAGATTGCCCAACGGGAAGCAGGAAGCTGAAGCTTCTTTACAGCTGACAGATCCTTCCCTGGAAAGAAGACACTAGTTTTCTCCAGACCTAGCAGATGGCTACACCCCTAGAAGTTTCCAAACAGATTCACCTCTGACATGAAGGATCTCTCTAACAAATGGAAAGATACATACAGAGAGAAGGAAAGCCAAAGGCAACCTAGTTTCTTCTTAATTTCATCAAAATATCCCATGTCCCAAAATAAGCCACTAAAGCTTGGAGTAGACAAAAACCCAAGACTAAACAACGATATTTTTTTAAAAAATGGCATTAGAGAAGGTACTTCACTTTTAGACTAGAAGCTTGGGATTTGGGCATTTGTGTTGGTTCATCTCACTCTCAACCTGACTGGACACATACCCCTGAGTATACCCATGAGGATATTTCCAGAGAGGTTTCCTGGAATAAAGAGAGCCCACTGTGAGTATGAGTGGCTACAATATACCACCATGGGAGCTGAATGAAAAGGAGCACTAGCAGACCCGGCTAGCTCTCTACTTCCTGGTAGTCTCAGATGGGACAAATCGCACCCGCATGCTGCTATGGCTACCACAGACTCTGACGTACCTGCTTTCGCAGATGGCACCCTCTCAACCAGGAGCCCAAAGAATTCTCTCATCATCAGTGTTGCTTTCTGTTAGTTGATCACCAAGACAGAAAAGTGACTAGCAATGGCATCTTAGTGGAACTAATTTCATTTCTGCTAGGTGCTACACACATGCATGGCAACAGCTAGAGGGAACTAAGGAACAAAATAAAGTACCACTTTATAAAATGTTCAAATAACCACCTGCTGGGCCATGCAAGCTTCAACGTGAAATAATTTAAACCCAGAAAAGTATATATCTTTCAGGCTGCTAGAAAGAGATTTCTGATAACTCTCAATTTCTCAATGTGATAGCCTTTTAGATTCCCACTTCTCCACTTCCCTCTCCATTTCATTTATGTCACTCAAAACTAGGCAATGGGAGGCACCAGGGGAGCGCAGATCCTATAGACCCCAGTCAATTAACAACTCCGTTGGCAATAGTTCTGAAATCCAAGAAGATAGTCAGTAAACTACAGCACTTTCCACATAAAGGTGGTGTGGATATAAAATAGTTACTAATATAATGGGCTTAGAATATAATACAGATCCAATAAAACATAATGTCTATTATTATAACTGAAATACAAGTTTTGCAGGGAATGTCTCTAATGCTACAGTTAATGATCTCCTGGAATATCAAAAACCAAAGTCACATGAATCTTGTGGTGAATTCCTGTGATTCGTAAACTCTGGTGGCTGATGCAAACAGATGAGCTCCAGGGTACATCTGAGCTACCTAGTGAGCTAATGTCCAAGCTAAGCTTCCAAGAGAGGTTGGCAGAGGCTAGAGGACAAGCAGCTCAGTGGAAGAAATGTGCCTAGCATGTGCAACAACCTAGGGTCGATGCCAGAACTTACAAACAACAGAGCAAGAAGAGCAGGAGAAAACAGAACGGAATAGTTAGAACAGTAGACTCTGTCTCTGAGCACGTCTACTACTGTGAGAAGAGAAAGGAATGAAACAGTACCACCAATGAAAAACCCTCCCTCGCACTTCCTGTAGAAGCTTTCCATGTCCTGAAACTCAGACACAGACAAGGAAAAAGAGAAATGAAACTTCACTTTTTTATTCATGGTAAATTCTCTAATCCCTACTAATTTTATTACTACTTCTCCATAGATGTAAGGAGTATATAACCACAAAGTATGTTCTGGTTACCCACATCTATAATCTCAGCATTGAGAAGGCTGGGACAGCTGGTTAAAGTAAAGATGGGGCTATATAAGAAGACCATGTATCTAAAATAATAAAAAAAAAAAATACAAAGATATTTACCCAACCTGTATAAGTACCACAGCTCTGCACGGGCCCTATTTACATCTATTGTTATTAGTTTACTATTATTCAAGGCTAAATTAAAAGAATTCAGACCACTGAATAGAACAATTCTTTGTTGAATAATTATTGTCAGTTGAATGAAAAAATATAGGGATGGAGGAATGGATCAGTAATGGTCCATCTTACAGTGGACATCTTCAGATCATGAAATAATAGGAAAAGAAAAGATTAGGAAAAAGTACCTAAGGTACTACCCACACCGCTACTGGGAATTTACTCATGAATAACCCTACAGACATCGTGGCTGTGGAGGCAGAGATCGCTGAAGCAACATGCACTGACCTGCACATGGCTCTCACTCGGTTCTGGTACTAGATCTGGACGATGAGAGATGATGGTGAATATCACCCGGTAACTTCACTGGCAGAGCCAGAGCAATCCCACTCCACAGGAGACATTAGGACAAGTGATGATGGTCACAGTTTAGAATGTTTTTTTTTCATGAACCTGACTTTCATTGGTGTGGTTTTGTAAGATGGGTCGAAAAGAGTCTGGGAACACTTATGTTAGAAGCTACCTCCTGAAGGAGCTGAAGGGGTTTGCAACCCCATAGGAAGAACAACAATATCAACCAACCAGAACCCCCAGAGCTCCCAGAAACTAAACCACCAAGCAAGGAGTACACATGGAGGGACTCATGGCTCCAGCCCCATATGTAGCAGAAGATAGCCTTGTCTGGCATCAATGGGAGGGGAGGCCCTTGGTCCTGTGAAGGCTTGATGCCCCATTATAGGGACATGCCAGTGCGGTGAGGTGGGAGTGAGTGGGTGGGTGGGTGGGTGGGTGGGTGGGAAATCACCCTCATAGAAGCAGGGGGAGGGGGAGGGGATAGGGGGTTCCAGAGAGAAAACCAACCAGGAAAGGGGATAACATTTGAAATGTAAATACATAAAATATCCAATTAAAAAAAAAAAGAAGAAGAAGCTACCTCCTTCAGGAAGCACAGTCTCAAAGGGGAGGAACTACTGTATCTAAATCTACTCAGCTTTTCTGTTTCCATGGAAATTTTACAATCGTTTTCTATTTCTCCAATTACTCTGGATTATGCACTCATGTCTGAAGACTTGGAGCTAGGGGCCTCAGATGAGTGACAACATTCATTATTTCTCTGAGTCTAGGTCTCCTCATTAAGTGTGATCTTTTCCAGTTCTATCCATCCACCTGCAAGTACCAGCAAATACCATGATCTCATTTTTCTTTACAGTTGAATAGTATTCCATAATGTGTGTGTGTGTGTGTGTGTGTGTGTGTGTGTGTGTGTGTTACATTTTCATTATCCATTCACTGATTACAGGATATATATGTTGTTTCCATTTCCCTACTATTATGAATAGTGCATTCATGAACATGGCTGAGTAAGAATCCATGGAGTAGGATGTCAGAGACATTGACTGGTCATGGAACCATAGGTGGATTTGGGAGTAGTAGGCAGTCCTGTCTGGATCAGCAAGCAAAGTCAGCAGAGCGCAGGACCCTCTACCGATCCAGGAACTCCGTGTCAACAGAACAGTTTTTCCTCCATAGAACTCATGACACAATGGCCCCTTCCTGCCAGCTTTCTCCATTCCCCTTATCTCATTCCACCTTAGGAAATATACCTTCTAACCAAAGTAATTCAAACTTACACTTTGGGTGTTGCTCCAGGTGCACCAAACTGCTATGTGAGAACATCTTCTCCTAACAAAATTAAGTCTTCCTCAAGGAGAAAGTTACATCTGATTTTCGTTGGCATCTCCCTGCGTTAGATGGCCACAGCATCCCATAGGGCTTGGTCGTGGGGGCTGTGGGAGCTACCCTGTGAATTCAGAACTTACATCCTATGCAATTGACACAGGAAAGTTACATCCTTACCAAGTACAAAGATTGTGGTGCTCAATGAACTCTCACTCTTATTCATTGCTCAACAAGGCATTGTCTCTGTGACTGAGTGATAAAAGAATATGAAATAATCAGATCTGGAGTTAGCTTTCAGTAGGAAAAGAAAAGAGTTCCACAGCTAGACAAGTCATTTTTAAGCTTTTTATTCAGTATCGCTCTGATGCCAAATAGATGGCGGGCAAGTTAGTTCCTGTAGATAAAATACACTATTTAGAACATGTTTTAATTGCTCACCATGGGTCCAGCTTTGAATTAGATACTTCTACAGGTTGGCTCATTTAATCCTTTCAAATACATTGAAATCTAAGTTTAACGATCCTCCTCGGTTTTCAGATGAGGAAACTGGGCTCAATGAAGTTAGCTTGCAGAAAGCCATATAGTTAGTCAAAGGGACTGGCGCAGTGAATCATGCTTGTGAAGAGACATGGCATTTTCCACAGGGAAATACAGGAACAGTGACCTGCACCAAGAATCTGCTGACCCACCTCTAATTAACATCTCAAATTTTATCATTTCAGAAACTCAGGTCAAACTTTTTCTTATTTATAGGAAATATCAAGTCTAAGCATCGCAACCAACTGATAGCTTTATTACTCCAAACACACTCAGAATTTCAAATTCGAGTGTATTCCAGTAATGTTCCTATCTCAATAATATCAAAGTCCAAGTTTCCCTTCAGCCCATGTCATCTTCAAAAACTAATTGCCGATCATCAAGAAACCAGCTGTTATCTGTTAAAAACCACTCTGTTAGCTATTGGGCTTAGGCCAGAGATGAAAAAAAAACACATAAATTAATTCATCACTATGGGAACTTAATATCTAGTAGTAGCCACATGTATAAGTCATAACATAAATGATCCAGTTTAATACAAATGGAATTAAGAAGAAAGTTCCAGCTAAAAAAGGCCATAGATGTTTCATGTGAGAGGAAATGTTTGGGCTTTAAAACATTAAAAAAAAAAATGTTTGGTCATGGCATGTAATACACAAAGAAGAATGGACAGAGAGGAAGAGAGAGAGGAGAGAGAGAGAGAGAGAGAGAGAGAGAGAGAGAGAGAGAGAACATGAATCCAAATACTCTTTGATATAGTTTGGGAGAATCACCTGCCATAATTTGTCAAATAAAAAGAATATAAACACATGAAGAGTAGAGAAACACATAAGGAGGTGTGAATAGCCAATGGCAAAGGCTTGGCCAGGCAGAGTGGCCACTGTGGAGAGTTAATACAAAGGGCTAATTAAAAAGTGGTGCTAAGAAACAAAGGTGGCTGGTATGCCCTAGGGCTGATGTCCCAGTGATAACTCTAAAGGCACACTAGGGACAGCACATGCTTAGTTCTTGGGTAGATGGGTAAGGAATAAGAATGAGTGTGTTTGGAAGTCTCAAGTCTCATGAGGACTTTAGAAAAATAAATCTTGCAAGATATGCTGAGGTAAACCTGTAATTCCAGTATTTGGGAGACAGAGGCAGTGGATTGTGAGGCTGAGGCCAGTCTGGGCTACATAGTGAAAACCCTACATTACAGGTTTGGGGTTGGGGAAGGAAGAGAAAAACTGAGGAGAGGGGAAATGGGAGAGAAAGAGGGAAGGAGAAAGGGATAGAGGGAAGAAGGGAGGGAGGGAAGGGAGGGAAGGGAGGGAAAGAAGAATAGGAGCAAAGAAACCTTGAGGGCAAGGAATCCTGTTTAGAAACTACTGTCCATTCCAGGCACAAAATGAAATCCATAAAAATCCACCCATCTCTATCTTAATGAGGAATAAATTAAGAGCAAGACACGTATGCATCCCTCTCAAATTTGGGATGTAATTAAAAGTGTTAAAAATTAACCATAGATGTTAACGTCTTAAAGAAGTCAATGTGAAAGTAGAGCTTCAGAAGTTTATGAGAAATGAGAAGATAATTTCTTTATTCCTTCAGACTCAGAAAAGGTTTCCTAAGCTACCTATAACAATGATCAGGCCTACACCTTGCAAAACTTTTAAAAATTTTTATCACAAGACATCATCACAATAAAGAGAAGCCACTAAGTGAGTGAAGATTGCTGAAATTCATATTACTGAGAAAGAAACATCTGGTATCCAGAATATCTAAACCAATGAGTTTCTATGAAGAGCAGTAGCATTATATGTGAAAATACAACCCCTAGAAATCCAAGTGCCAATAAGGAAATGTCCTTCGCAGTCTCAAGATGAGCAAAGTACAAAATGCCTCACCAAGTGTTGGCAAGAATAAGAAGCAAAAGGACTCTTATGGGTTGTTGGTTGACTATAAATAGATGCTACCACTTTTGGTAATCAGGCACTATCTGCCAAGTGTGCAGGTAAAATGCTTCCTCTTGCAATTACTCTCTCAAGCAATGCTCCCAAGGAGCTCTCCTTTGTTAGCATAAGGAAGAGCTTCTGAATGCGAACAGCATCCTTATTTGGAAGCAGCTTAAACATCAATCAAGCAAAGACTGTCATGTTAATCATGATGCAGCCATAGAATAGAATACTATGGAGCAGTAAAAATGAACAAATTGAACCTGTACATGGCACATTTCTGAATGATAAAAGAGAGCTAAGACCTATGAAGAGTGTGACACTATTTTACAGAGCATGAAATCCAGACTATGATGTTGTATGCATATTTATACACAGCAAAGCATTCAAGACACAAGGGAATGGTAAGGACGCAATATGGCATACAGAGTACACTCAGAGGGATGAGACTGTTGGAAATTATCAACAGCACACATGATCCTATGTAAGCGAACTGTTTCATAATCTGGTTGGTAGGCATAAGGTCAATGTTATCAATTTTTTGGATGACATCAAAATATTTCACTAAAATTTTAGTAATATAGTATTGAAAATACCATGACTCAGATATGAAAGAAAATACTCAAAAATTACTAGAAAAAATTTACATTTTCCACATCTTTTTCTCCATACTCCCTAAGATAATGTTCTAGTTCTAGAAAATGTCTCATCTACTTTCAAGTGAGCACCTCTTCCAAGAATTGTCTATTTAGAATCCCTGAGTGACTCCTAGCAAGTCTAAACATTCCTGTACAATCGTTATGTCCTCTATGGTAGGTGTCTATCAAGAGTGTCACCATCCTCCAAAATCAAATTCACAGTACAAAGATCAAGGACCATTTGCCCCAGACCAGGAGCATACACTGCCACATCTCCGTAGACATCTTACTGAGCCTGCACGTCTTTATTCCCTTTGACTTTGATTCCCACCAATCCATGAGGCTCCTGATTAAGATATTCTTCATTAGGAAGCATCCCATAATGCTTTGGTTCTTTGGTTTTTTACATACATAGGTGGTAGAAACAAATGCAGTAAATATGACGGTTGGTCCTTTATATTGAGTCATTTGGTTTTACTCTATAACCCAATGTGTTGTTGCTAATCATCCCTACATCTTTTTGTTTGTTTCGTATGGAGGTCTCTGTAGCACAGGTTAACCTGAAACTCATAATATTGTCAAAACCAACCTTGAACTCATGGCAATCCCCTTATTTCATCCTTCCAATATTTCCCGTTGCCTAATCTTATCCTCTTGATTAAATTTTATGCTGTTAAATGATTTGAAAGATGTCTTGCACTTCTGTATTCTCCATAGTAGTTAGCACTCAAGAGATACCACATATATTTTAACTTCCCCATTCTTAGAGACAATATAGAAATACCAGATATTTGATAACTATTGGGTAGATCCTGGAGAATCTAATCATCAGGATAAACTACTTTAAATCTTAGACATGTAAATATAGACTCTATTTGACATGACCAGTCATATAAACATAGGTCATGCTCACCTTGGTCCTCATCTTTTCTCATGGGCAATCAAGGTTGCACTGTGAACCTGGCATCTACAATGGCTTGCAGTTGGCAGATCAGTATATCCACGAAGCTAGTCTATCTCCTCATGGCTTTCAAATATCCCAGAAGCAGAGACTGGGGAGGAACAAAATTTTATGTCTAACAATAAAACATTATTTTTTAAAAAAATGTTTATCAAAGAAATACTTAGAGGGCTACACTCCCACTTAGTTTGAGATATTAAATTTGAATATGACCCACAAAGGAGAGAATCACAGTTTGTGCTGAGTGCTTACACAGAACTTAGCCTTAAGAAAGTCAGTTGAAGCTAAATGTTGGTCTCTCACGTCTGTGATATGGTTCATTCTTCCACTCTCTATCATACTTTGCTTCCTAGTGCTATGACCAACGCTATCAGACAGCAAGCTTGGGGAAGACAGTGTTTCTCTGGCTTACAGCTCCATGTCAGACTCCATCAATGAGGAAAGTCAGGACAAGAACTCAAGCAGAACCACACAGGGACAGTACCTTCACCTTGTTCCTAGGTTCCCATTCAACTACTTTTCTCATAATTCCCAGGCACCTGCCCAGGCACCACCCATGGTGAGCTGGACCTTTCCACGTCAACAATCAAGAAAATGACACCAGGAGAGCCTAAAGGCCAATCCAATGGTGGCATTTTCTCATGAGATACACCATCCTCTGGGTATCTCTAGTTTGTGTCATCTTCACAGAAGACTTAAGTCCCCAAGAAACTTTAGTTTCCTTCCATACAGAACCTTATAGACACTGTCTCTCTTATCCTATGAGCTTCAGGACTTCAGAAACAGAAAACCACAGATTAAAATGAAGCACACGTGAACAAGTCTCCCCGCTTTGGGTGACAGGAAAGGAGATCTGAAAGTTGGGGCAAAAAGAAATTGGATAAACCATTGATAACTTAGCCGTGAGTAAGGAGGAAGAAAGAGAATCCGTATTAATTATGATTTTATCTATAATTTTATCTCTCTCCTTAAAAAGACTGCAGGCCTCTCACTGAAAAATATAGCCATTGTCATGACATATTGGCCACCCTGGGATCATTTGTCTTCTGAAGGTAATATTCAAGTAAGACTAAACAATGCAGAATCTGATACTGCGAGGTGAGCCCTACAAAAAGAACAAAACACTCACTACCTTTGGAGTTAGGAACTCTGCACAGCTGGAACGAGGCTCCGCACTCACTCACTTATTCAATTATTCAACAGTTCACACAGCTGGGTATGTACTGACTGTTTACCAGGTGCCCTGCACTGTGCCGGATCGGTGGTATTGATGAGCATGCTATACTTAGCTCTTGAGGTCACAGGAAATGCAGTTCTGTGGGGAAGGTGGTCATCCAGTCATACTGTCACCAGATGACACATCCTTATTAACTTTAAAAGGTTGGTGAAGAGACTATACAGCCTTCACACTGTATCCAGCTGGAGAGCTTCACTAATTAAATGACCCTTCAGTTGAGGTATAAGAAAGAAGAAACAATTTAAGAAACTCGAAACTCGTGTTTCAGGGTGAGAGGGAAAAGACTTTTCATCACAGTTCACAAGAGCTACAGAATCAAGTGAAACTCCTCTAAATTGCCCAGGCAAAGGAGTTCACACAGTAGAGTCCCAAATGAGGTAGGGCTTCCTGATTCCCTAGATGGCCTCCACAGTTTAAGAGGAAAGCACAGCCTTTCTTGGAACAATGAGAATGTTGTCCTGCATTCTGGCTTCAAGTATGAAAGAAAAAAGCAAGGAAGGAGATGGGTGAGTCTTGCTGTCTTCCTAGAACATGGTGTGATGACTCCCATCAAAGAATAGCTATTTGCAGAGTCGGAGACAAGATCAAAATGCCATTTTCCTCGCAAAAGGCAGCATGTGTTTTTATAAAGAAATCTGGGTGATTTCTAGCAGGGAAATTTCTAGTCCAGAAATAGACTTCACACTGACTTTCCACTGAAATTGAAACCAAGACAGAAAGAGTCCCCGGGGAATGGGCAGTAATCTTGAGTTTAGAGTTGGGGTTAATGCCAATCTGACTATCACATACTCGGAAGCACTTGCCAGTAGTAGAACTAACAGGGAAGTTACTCTAGCAGATGTTTTCAAATGAGCTAAAACCATGCCACAGAGTAAGGAGGCAGAGCTGGAAACATGCCCAGAGAGACCTTCTCAGAAGCCGCCTGAGGGAGCCCTTTAAATGTCTCTGAACAGTCTTGGTGCTGAGATTTAGATTCAAGGCCAGGGAGATAAGCAAGTCACAGCACAATCCCTCCCTTTCTAATTGCTTAGCCATGGCTTCCACAAGCTCCTTGTGCTGTTGAATATTAAAGAGACCTGGCAAGGTTGGGCAGCTCCAAATGACACACTTCATAGCTTGGCTTTGTATAGTTGCTTACTAATCTGACAAGAAACACTGAGAGAAGACAGACAAATTGTCAGTGACAACAGATGCAAGTTATAAGTGAATAGGAAAATAAATGGTTTCCCTTCTGGCAAATTCTAGGAAAAGGGAGGAGGGTGAGTTTATATTTTTCTTTATGTACTCAGGGCATTGCTATCTAGTTTGCAACCAAATATCAAATACTAAAATACGAAGACACAGCCCAGCCACCCTGGCTTATATCGTAAGTATCAGAGTGAGGCTCTTGTGGGAACTACTTTTTCTAATTGGGAAATCACTTCTTTCTCAGTAGTTATTAACTTCTACAATAGGGAGAAAATAATAAATATCAATCAGGGAAATCATAAGTCATCTGAGGATGAAAATATCTACCAAGCCCCTACCACTTATTAGATAAAAGGCTGGGAAATGCTGTCAGGATCTCTGTGCAAGCCCAGCTTTAAAACCAGAGCAAGGAACAGTGTGCCTCAGAGGATGGCCATTCATCATTCAAACTGCCTGATATGCACATTCATTTTGCTCTTGTTGTTGTTGTTGTTGTTGTTGTTGTTCTTCTTCTTCTTCTTCTTCTTCTTCTTCTTCTTCTTCTTCTTCTTCTTCTTCTCTTCCTCTTCCTCTTCCTCTTCCTCTTCCTCTTCTTCACCTTCTTCTTCCCCCTTCCTCCTCTTCTTCCCTCTCTTCCTCTTCTCTTCCTCCTCTCCTCTTCTTCATCCCATTTGCTGTGTAAGTTTGTACACTCAGAGTTACAGAGAAGGAAGCCATAAATATAAAGTATAAGAAATGGGTATGGGTTGGAGAAAAGGTTCTAGTATCTGGCCATCTGCCACTGACCCTCTGTGGTTGTTTAAATTAAAGAGGATATTAGAAGGCAACTTGCAAATCTTCTTTTCTGGGGAATGTTTCAGGTCTTCCTAGCAACAAATCCTTGATAACTCCTGACAGAGACCAAATCTAGGGGAAATAACCTTCACCGGGAATGAAAAGAAATCAGGCTACAAAGACTCCTGTAACTTAATGTCATGATGGATGTTCGAGAGGCACTATAATGATCCTTTTTCTTGGAAAACAGAGAACTGGAAGCCCTTAGGATTCTGGGAATAAGAAGTAACCCAAGACCTGGGGTACTTTCAACCCCCAATGTTGTCAGCAGCCAAAAAAATTCTGGAACGCTAGCAAAAGGCCTTCCTGCTATAATATCCATCTAATTTTAAAAAGAGTCACATTATAATTATGTGTGTGGGTATGTGCACCTGAGGGTCCAGAAGAGGGCATTGGAGTCCAAAGGTTTGGAGTTACAGGCTGCCCAATGTGGGTGCTGGGAACCAACTACAGCCCTTGCAATCACTGTGTGTGCCCTTAACCTACTATGTTTAAATTAACAACAGACCAACATATGATAGGAATAAACTATAATAATGGGAAGTCACTATGGAAGATCCTGATTAACCTTCCGGTTTTAATAGTGATTTTTAAAGGAAAACCAACCTATCAATGAAAGGGAGACAAGAAAACAAAAGAGTTCACGACTACAACATTTCCTTAAATGTACATTACAATTCATAAAGAAATGAAATCTTCGTGAGGCTTTCCAATGGAAGCCTCTTAAGTGAAAACCAATTCTCTGTCCTCTGAGACAGGTTAACACGATGGAGGAGAGCAGTCTAAAGTTACACAATGTAAGTTTGAGTTGGATGTGAGACAGGTTAACACGATGGAGGAGAGCCGTCTAAAGGAACACAATGTAAGTTTGAGTTGGATGTAGAAATGTGCGATGGGCAGCACTTTGCTTTCTCGGTTACAAAGTATCAAGGAAATGATACATACATACATACATATATACAAAGAAATGAGAACCTGGATTCCACAAGAGTTTCTTTTTTAAAAATTAATTATGGTGCATACCCTTATCAAGTAGTGGCCACGCCGCTGCTGTGCTGTCCCTGGGTCATTTATCAGAGAATCCCATCTGTGTGGTATTAAATTTTTATTTAAAATATCAGTCTTGATAGCTATCTGGAACAAACGTATACACTTAACAGATCCAAGTCTCACTGTTTCTGTTCCTAAAATCTGGACTCAGTGAGAAACATAAATCATCAGAATTTGGAAAGCAAAGCAAATAGGTTTGTGATATTTCTCTGCATAATATTTTGAGGTCTCTTTCCACTTGCTTTGAATAATCACTCCTGTGATTCATAATGTTTTTAGTTGATCCTTCTAGAATAAGATGAATCTGCAGGGAGAAATTAGAGGAGCTAAGCCACTAAAGTCCCCAAAGGGAATAATCATGCCCTTGTCCTTCCCTCAGAGTACTCAGGCTTGAATATAATTTGAAAAGTTCTGTCAGTAATAAAGTACTTAGTAATCTTTTAAAACATCTGTTCATCTGGCCAAGATTTATGTTGCCTGTATTTTTTTTTGAAAATTCATACAAATATACAATATATTTTGGTCATGTCCCTCTCCCATTCCCTCCCTATGTTGCCTATATTTTATTTAACAGCAAATCTTAGAGTAACAGAGAAAGACATGCAAAAGTAATTTTTAAAGCTTAGCCTGCATTTGCAAGCGTTTTCTCATGTGAAGTTACTTACATTTTCTCTTAAGCAAGTCAGTTGGCTTCAAAAAAAATTCACAGAATTTCAGACCTAGAACTTGGAATAAATATCTTAAGGTAGTTGTCAGGGCAACTTTAAACTGAATCATCAAATCCAAAAAATAATGAAGGAGCAAGCTATGGACACCAGATTTCTATCAACCTCATTTTCTTCCGATGTTTGAATTTTCTGGGCCCAAACATAGCTTTAAAATTTTAAGCACTTAAATTCTGAACATGTTTCGAATGCATTGAAATTCCTTTTTTAACGGCATTAAATGAAGACCACTTTCCTCTGGTCTAGTATAAACTAGAACAGTTGCATCATTCCTTGTCTCCCTGTCATTTCTATGTAAGTTGGAATAGATACTATTGTTATCTACACAAAAAACGATCAGAGCCAATAGCAAGTTGCTTCCTAGGACTGGAATTGTGATATAAATAACTGTCCAAAAGCTGTTCTTTACAGCACCTCCTTTCTGATTTAAAACAAACAAACAGAAACAAAACAAACAAAAAAAGGACTGGGCAGGGGGTGGGGTGCCAGATGTTTGCTTTGGGCTTTAAATTCCTTTTCTGACTTCTACGCTCTAAACATTCGTTATTCAGATTTCAATGGCTCATCATCACCTTCTTCTAGGAAGTCATTCATGAAGACCACAAATGCTCGAGAGCTGTCTTTAATTGTGACTTTTATTATCCATCTTGTAATTCTGTTGTAACTTCATTTCCTAGGCCAGGAGGAGTGATAGGCAGCCTTTGGGGGCTCAGAACCAGTTTCCCTATTAAGAGTCTTACAGGGGTTCATTAGAAACAACCTCTCACCCCATAGGGATCCGATCCTCCTAGGTATACCACCTGCAACCCCTCCCCGGCCAAGTGCCCTCCCCTTCTCAGAAAATTCCGCAGCGCTCCAGGCCAGGCAAGGGGTGAGCAGGGATCCTGGGCCAGCCCGACGCCCTCCAGGCACAGGCGCTCAGTGCCTCTGGGGCGGGCACACGGCCCTTCCCACGGCCTCAGAAACAACATTAAGACCAGAACCATGCGCTATCCGCGGGTGCTGAATGCAGGGTCTTCATAGCTCTTAAGGTCCCTCTCGCAGCTGCAGCCGCCCCTCCATGAAAGTGCAATTTGTTATCTGGCCCAGCCGGGAGCAAGGAGAGGTGCTCACTGGTCTGGCTCCAGCGCCACTTATCTGGTCCTCTGAATACAGGCTCTCACCGCCCGCCACGCCACGCGATTCGCTGGCAGTTGGCCTCAGCGACTCTCGGGTGAACCCCCTGGGACCCTCTCTCTTTCCTCTCTGTGTGTTTCTCTGTTCCACTGTCTTTGTGTCTCTCTTTCTCTGGCTTTTTTCCCCCTTCTTACACACACAGTGAAGGGGTCGCTCTTCACAACCAATGCCAAAAATGTCACACAAAAAAGAGTGCAACAACTTGCTTTGCAAAGGACTCGGGAACCCCTGGCGAAGTCCCCTGCAGTGAGCAGCTGCCTTTGCCTGCAAGGTGCTGAACCGGGTATGAATTTGGCTGGAGCTGATGGAGACATAGGACCCGTGTTCTTGTTCCCTCCCCTCCCCCTCCAGGGACCCTGTCTCAGTTAAAAATCTGCCCCTTCTGGAACACCCCAGGGAGCTGCGAAGATCCTTCGTCCAGGGAAGGGTATCTGGTCCCGGGAATACCGGGGTCACCACGGGACCAGACGTGCTCCCGGGGCAGAAGTCATGAAATTGAGTGCCGGCCAATGGCCAGCAGAGGCGGCCCGCAGTCCTTAGGATGAGAGGGCTGCCGCGACCTCGCAGCGGGAGGTGAGCAGCAGCCACCCAGCGCGCCACCGCTGCTGCCACCACAGCCGCCGCGCACGCCCCAGCCCCGCCGCGCAGCCTGGCATTGCCTTACCGCTGCCCGCAGTCCGTCCCTCGCTGGCTGTGTCCGTCCGTCTGTCAGTCCGTCCCACGAGCCTCGGAAAGAGGACCAGAGCGGTGGCCCCGCAGTCCGGAGCGCTCTCAGCAAGGTGAAGGGAAGGAGCCCAGGCAGGCGCCGAGGTGGCTGCAGCCGCTCGCGCCACCGGTCCTGCCGCTCCCCGCCGGCCGAAGGTGGCTGCGAGGCCGCGTCTCGGGTTTGCGGCGCCCGGAGCGCAGCGCTCGCCTCTGGCGCGGAGGCTGAGCGCCGGGACGCGGCGGGCAGGGGCGGCGAGGCTGGGCTGGTCACCCGCCCCTGGGTGCATGTTAATACGGCGGGGAGGAGGAGTCCCGCGCTTCCTCCGCCCAACCACCGGAGCCGGCGGGCGGGCGGCGGCCGCGGCCAGAAGCCAGGCGCTCCCACCCGCTCGGGCAGCTACGGAGTGGCCGCTGGCCTTGGTCCTGGCCAAGGCACGGGCGTCCCAGGCCGCGGGGAGGCGCTGGCGGCTCCCGGAGGGTGCGCTCGCGCCAGCTCAGCCTCCGTTGGTAGGTACGTCCGCGCCTTCCCGGGAGCGGACGCCAGCATCTCAACCAGGAGCCAGGGGCGGCCACCCGCTAGTGGGCGTGACCTATCTGTACCCTTGGTGGGGGGATGTAAACTTCCGCTCCCGTCTGCTCAGCTCTCCTTCCTAACTCTGCAATTCTAAGAAGAGAAAGCCGACCTAGGCACAGGGTCCATCCACAGACCCTGCCTGAGGGCAAATGGTTGTTGGAAAGCTCTCCCCTCCATCCTTCCAGCCCACAGTAGGACCTCTTGAAGAAGGAACCACTTTAGGAAGAGACACATGGACTCACACATCACAGAAAGCTTCAAACCTGGGACCAACATTCAAAACCCGTTCTTCCTTGGCTACTCAGTTTCTTCATCTTTACATCAACAGCACAGGTTATACGGATTAGATTAAACATGTGTTTTTCATTCACTCACTATTTTAATGAGAGAAAAGAAAAATGAATTCTATTCCTTCTGTTCTCTGACTTCAGCAATATTCACGTTCGTGAATACTGAACACTGTATCACTAAGCTCTGAAGGAAGGACCACCAACATCATGGAAGGACCAGAGTAATAGAAAGGTTAGCTGAGAAATTAAAAAATAAATAAAACAAAGACCAACAAGTCATTCTATTACGAACTCGCACCATGCGGTGCTCTTCTCAATACTGCACTAGGCATTAAGTATGACACTCAGGATCAACACTAGCATGCTAAACTGGTTAATTGTGGGTAATCGCTACCATCCCCATTTACTTCCACCCCCCAAAAGAAATGGCATGCTCATAGAGAAAGCCCTTTGTTCTTCAGCTTCCAGGGACGACATTATGATGAAAAGTATATAATCTTCTTTATGTAATTGTACCCAGAAAGTTATAAGACTTAGCATCTGTTTTGTGTGCTATCTAATTATAAATATTAATAGAATATTCTTTTAAAGAAAACACTTCTAAAAATGCATGGAAGTGAAAAGCAGTTTCCATAAAAATGTGACTCAGATAAATAATCTCTGCAGTTTCGCTAAGTGATTTTCCACTAAAGAGAGAGAGAAAAAAATTAAGCGACTAAATAGAGGTAATCTTTGGCGTTCTAGCAGATCTTCCCAGCCAATTCAAGGATGACATTGTAGGGCTGCCTGGCCTTCCTATCTGGCTTCCTGAAAAGGCCTCTGAAAAATCTTCATAATTTGGAAATGGCACTACAGGGCTTTTACGGGCTTATAAAATGTTGAATCCGCAGATACTTTAAAAACAATGCCACCTATTTCAGAAAACATTCATAGTTGTTAAGCCTTAACATAAATTAGATAACTTTAGTGGGAAAAAATAACTTTCCAGAAACCAAAATTCTTTTATATGTCTTTATTGTTAGATTTTTTTATCCAACAAATTCTCTATACGTCAGTGGTAAAGCATTTGATTTCAGAAAACAAATTCTATTAGGAGAATAATAATATCTATACAATACTACTTTTGTGAGAATCTTCTGATTGTGATATAAATCAAATATGACTAAGATAAATGAAAACTGTTCATCAGAAAGATAGTAAAATCTCACAGAATTAGAGAGAGCTCAAACCCAGTGTCTGTCAGTACCAGGCAGGAGTTGACACAGTGCTCAGAGGGAGGCATCAGAAGAGCTAGAGAGAGTTTGGTTTGTCATCACAGAGTCACAAAGAGAACATCAATGGTTTCTTCCACAGCTGGACCAAAACTTATTGGCTCAAGTGTCTGATCAGCCAGGCTTCAAAGAGGCATTTGACTGTTTGGTTGCACCAGGAGGGAGAATACATTTGAGTCTTCTGTGCCATGTACATGGATATACCAGTCTTTCAGACATACATGGGATTAGAAATAGATAATTCATCAAAATAAGATCAGAGAGTCCAAAAGAAGAATAATTCAATATTGGATTATTTTTTTTATAAAAGATATACATCTAGTCCATTGACTGGCTATTGAATTGGCATTATAATATGCTATATACATGTTTAATATATAATTTGTAACACCTATCTCTAAACTTACTTTGAAACAAATAATATTTTATAAGGAAAGCTGGTAGCATTTGTTTCTGTTGTTGCCCATGTGTTTGTTTTTATTTGACTTTTGAAATGTTACTTAGTATCTACCATATGAATAACTGTTTATATAAGCAGAATATAAGCCACACACAAGCCAGAGCTAATCAGCTGCGCTCCTTTCTATCATAGTGTGTTAACTGAATAATGCATGAAAAGATGTCCTCAGTCAATGTTGCCTTCTGCAGGAAAGGGGACTTTGTAGATAAAAATAAGTTAAAAATCTTGAGACAGAAAGATTATCAGCCTTTATTTTTTTTTTGAGTCTTTATAAGGACAATGGTCCTTATCAAATGGGGATTAGGGAATTGAAAAGCAGAAAGGAGAGGTGGGATTCTGCACTCTGTGAGCTCTGTGTTTGGAGGAAGACAGTCATAAGGAATGCAAGTTTCTGCAACACAAAAACCAACAGAGGAACAGCTTTCCTCAGCAGCCTCTAGGATAGAGAGAGCAGTATCCTAGAATCTCAATTTTAGCCGGCTTAACATGATATCAGACTTCTGACTGGCAAGTTGTTTACTTGACATGTCTTCTAGTTTGTAGTGGTCCTCAATAGTAGCCCTCTAGAGACAAGTCTATAAACACTTCATCCAGCCCCACACCGGTATTCCTGAAGATGCACTCTTGCCATTTGCAGGCTGCATAAGAATGTTCTTACCATGTAAGTTCCCCAAAAAAATGCATATCCACTTCTGGAGAAGCTTACTCGGCGTTGGCTAAGTGGGCAAACATGATGGTAAGAGCAGAACAACTGAAACCACAGGCAGACAGGTTTCCTGCTGGGGAGTCTCTCATTTTCTATCAAGAAAAATGGTAGCTGGTAGCATTCTGCCTTGGCCTTGGCATGGTGAAGCCAGTAAAAATACAAGTAAACAAACACACAGTGAAAGAAAAACCCAAAGGCCTATCTGAAAAGTAACCATGAAAGACGTGTGTGTCTGTTTTAACCAGGAATTCTTGTATCTCTTCCTTCAGTCCTTAACTCTCCACTAGGTTTAAGATTTGTGAACCTTAAAACCTGCTAGAAAAATCCACCTGAATTTTCCAGACACCTCATGCTTAATACATCATCTACTTTCCTCTTCATTCAAATTTATTTCTCTTCCTGGTAATGGGTGTGGCACAGAAGTAAACCACTTGCCTAGCATTTGTGAGGTCTTTGGTTCAAGGCAATAGTGAAAATTAAAAAGACTTCTTGTATTCACCCATGACGATATCATCCACCAAGTCACCAGGACTTGCAACAGAGACCTACACACACAGTACCGTAGAATAAATACACACAAATAAACCTCGATCTACAACCACCATTGGCCTCTTCCACCATTTAAACAGCTCTTGAAATCATCTCTATTTCCATTTCTAGTATATAGATGTATCAGGCTTCCATAACCTCCCATCATAGGTTATTATAATATCTTACCTAATCTATTTTCTTTCATGTAGATTTGCCATTTCTTCAAAAAGAATGGTATCACTTTAAAATGTATATTAAAACTGCAATTTTGGTCATACAATTGTAGTCACAGTTATCCATATAAAGTATAAATCCTCATCATTATGCACTTGACATGTCCTGGCTTCCTCCTTCTTTGCCTTCATGGTTTCTGCATCTTCTTTCACAAGCAGAACTGCTCTCTCTTGCACCTTTCATGCGACGTGGTCTTGTCATGCATGCAATGTGTTTATGTCATTCATGTATGACTATCTCAACTTTTATTTATTTTTTTGTGTGGAATGTTCTGTTTCTTCTTTGTTGACTAAGACTTTATTTCAAGAGTGGCTCCAAGTAAACCTTTCCTCAAATTATTGGGTTGTATCAAGTATTACCAATACTGACCATGCCTCTCACGTATTAAAAAGTTCAGATTACCTTGGTTCTGTTTATGAGATTCTGTCCTTTTTTTAGATAAACAACAACTGAACTGACCTATCAGTTGTTTCCCACAGAGAGTCAATATATATTTGCAATTTGAACTGATGGTAACAGTTTAAGAATTTTTATGATGTCAGTCTATATCTTAATGCAATTTAATAGAAGTCCGCGTGATACAGTATTAACCTGCCAGCAGATTTAAAACCCATTCCCTTAGCATACTTAGGAAATGAGAATCCAATCAGAATAATGGCATAAATCAAGAAAAAGGTCACAGTGAAGAGGAGAAGAAACTCTAGAGGGGACATGTTAGGACACAGGTATTATGAAGTGGGAAAGAGAAGAAATGGAGTGTACTCAAGGGGAAGGGGAGAGGGAGGGTAGTACAGATAACCGTCAAAGAAGGAGAGGTAAATGGCATAAGGGTTTGAAAAGTTTATAAGAAAACATCCTTTTGCTTGTTTTTAAGTTTATTTAAAGTACACATAATAATATGTGATTTATTTACATATATGCATAGATATGTTAAAGGGAGTTAGGTAGTATGTGGTGATAGTGTTCACCCTCCCTCCCATCTTCAGGAAACATAGACTATCTAAAAATGAATACTCTGTGCCAAGCAAGAGACACCTCCCTTAGAGATTGATCAAGGGATCCACCGGATTCCCAAACGCAGTAAGTCATTGACATTCCACTTGGCTACTTCACAGAACTCAAAGAACTCTTGGTCTCAGGACATGGAGGAATCAAGCTGATGATTCTGACTTGGAAGACTCATCCCTGAAGGGGAGGCGGGACTGGGGTTTCTCAGATTATCAAAAGGTACCCTATAAGCTGCCAAAGGAAAAATGTTAATAACAGTTCTACACAGCTATAAAGCCTTCAAACAATGAAGATGACTACCTGCAAGATATCTCCAGTGGAGAAACAGTGGGATATTTTTCTTGGAGGGCAAGCAACAGCTATCTGATTGGAATTAAGGACCATTCAATGGGGGTAACTCATGCCTGATATTGTAAATGCAGCTAAGAATCGAGGCTGGAGGGGTCGTAGGCTCTAGAGGAGAACCTATTACTGACATTTTCCTAAATTAATATGGCCCCCAACTGTATTCTAAATGTTTATACTAATATTCACACATAAATACATCTCTCTCAGCCCTCATCAAAGACACTTCTGTTTGTCACAGATGGGCATTACTGCAGAGATCCAAAGCAAGGGAAAGAGTGAGTGATCATGGTAGGATAATCCACACTTGGGATGTTTATATACAAGCCCTATGTCTAAAGCTAAGGGAACCTTGTGAAAGGAGGGAAGAAAGATTGTAAGAGACAACGGACCAGAATAAGTGCTGCAGGATAGTGTCTTCTAGACAGGACAGAGATACTGAACTCATAACACTCAACAAGATGGATGCCTGGAAAAGACCACACCAGTGGACAGGACCAAATCCAATATGGGAAACTTAAGTGGGTTCCACAGTACATAAAGTGCTACAGCTGGTCAATCGCTGCTGAGGGAGGAAGAGTTAGTTTTCTTCAAGGACAAGCCAGCCCTAGGTAGGTTTCCTAATCTTAAGTGCATAGCCCTAAGCAAACATACACATGAAAGCAACCCTAACTGGACTCAGTAGGTTCTGTAAAATTAATAGTTATAGAATTAATGGTCAAGAATTTGGAAGGGGTAGGGTAACACAGGAGGAGTTTGGGGAGGGTTGGAAATGATACAAAACAGTGTGCTTCTATATAAAATTATAAAAATAATTAAAAGTTCAAAAGTAAATGACAAACTTTCTCACGACAAATGACAACAGCAGCAGCAACAGCAAATGAATCCAAACCTTGCTGAGAACCAGACACAGATATTCTGTCCAGATTTTCCTTTTTGTAGATAGTCCAGTGAAATGTAATTATCTTTTTTAGGCTCAAGTGCTTTTCAGTGAGTGTTTTGGTTTTAGGTTTTATTTGATATTTTTAATGAAGATAGTAAAGATATTTATAGAAATGTTAATGCTGGGATGATGGATGAACTTCTGCTCTACACTGTTGTCTATCTATGTATCCTGTGATTCTCACTGATGGATCTGTCTGAGACTTTGTTCTGAGAAAAGTGCTTTGGTTTTTCCAAGGAAACAGAACTTTTAGAGTTTCAGTGGCCTTGATTTCTATGCTTAATTTTAGCATAATAATAATGGGTTTCCAAATTTTTTTTATCAATTTCAATATTTCAACAATTTTATGTTGTTGGGTGTGGTGGCACATTCTTGTAATCTAAACCCCAGTAAACTGAGGCAGGACGATAGTGAATTGGCACTAGACTCAACTGTGTAGAGAATTTTCGTCTCAAATATACAAACTGAAGTTCATTTTTCCCAGTCAGGGACTTCAATGATCTCACCGTGTCCTGATTTTCCAATTTTCCTTTTCCCTTACTTGCACTACCGTGTTGTGCCCAAATAGAAGCTGAGACCTGTTGTGGATAGCCCCAGCCTTGTATTTTGATCCTAGTTCCACCCTCCAGGGAGGGGCTGCAGAGGAGGATTGAATCTGTACACAAGTGACATCTTGTAAACATTCTGTCCAATTAAAACCTGTAAAACAAAGGCTAGAGCCAGAGATTGGGCAGTAGAAGGGGAGGTGGAGAAAAAGGCTTAGGGGAGAAGAGAGTGAGAGGAATTCAACATAAAAGGATGTAGAAGCAGAGAGCAGAAGAAGGAAAAAGAAGAGAAGTAGAAGGAGGAGGAAGCAGGCAGAAGGAAGCCGACGAAGGAGCCGGAGCTTGGAGGACAAGGACATGGCCTGGGTGAACCACAAGTTATAAGGGATCTCATATCCGGGGATTAGAGTAGTGAAGTGGTAAATCCAACCAATCTAGGCATGCAATTTATACCATAATTATTGAGTTGTGTTTTCCTTTACTGGTCTCCTTCGGGTAGGAGATCTTACAGCGGCAAATCTGGTGGGTTAAATAATTTCTACTACAGAGACAAGATTAGATAGAAAATCTTAGATATGACATTCGAAGTCATTTACAATCACCATTTAATTACTAAAATAAGTTACATGCATGGAATCACTGTGTATTTTGGACTGGAGTAAAATCTTTATTAAAATCATTTTAACTCACTGGAAACAACAATTTCAGATTAAAAAAAGAAAACAAAAAAAAACAAACAAATAAAAAACAAAAAAACAAAAAAACAAAAAAACCCAACCCTAATATTGTGAAAATTTGAGGAAGTAAATATCCTATATTTCTATGTTAAGGAACAATTTAACAATTCTGCTTTAAGCTTTTTTAATTTAGGAAGACATTTAATCCATTGAAGTGATCTTATAATTCTGTAGTATTCTAATTTCTCCAGAGAAATAAATGTTCTAGACAGAGTGCATTAAGTAAAATTGGTCAAAAATAAATAACAGCATTAGGATTTGACCTTTGATTTGTTCCATGAAATACACCCAGACAACTGAAGGAGTTTTCACATTATTATTAATAGCAATCTGTTTTCATATTAGGTTTGATCTGTCTTCCTGATTTTCAGGTTTGTTGTGTTAGGTGGATTTATTCATTATCAGTCAGAGGAAAAATATTTTAAGACCCTCAGTAGAGATAATCCAGAGTAAGGATAATTCATAATATTGCAAATGACAACACTGTGTCGGAATAAACCAACAATTAGACTGTCAAGAAGCACTAATCCACATTCAGCTGTTACATCACGCTGTTTACACTGTTGTGCAAATCGAGTAAGAAAAACAACTTTTATCAGTGAAGGTGGAGGTGAGGGTAGCTCACCAGGAACAAGTCACTTCCTAATGTTTGCATAAAAAGATGGATCAGACACATGGAGAATTCTGTGAATAAACTACACTCTCCTAAGGATCGGTCTGGTTCTTTAGATCTGAATCTGCTAGAAGGTGCACCTTGAATTCTCAAAAGCATCAATCCCAGTCATGCATTTTAATATTAATATCTATGCTAACATACTTTCAAGACATTAAAAAAAGGGGGATATTCTCATATGTATATAATTGTAATATATTATATTATATATAGCATATAATTGTAATATATTATATATATTATATTATTGTATTTATAATTATAACAAGTATTATATTGTATATTATATTTACAATAATATACTGCATATTATATTATATATACAATAATATGTTGTATATATAAAATATATTATATATATTTGTATACATAAAAATAATTATATATAATTTATATATTTGTATTTATATTACATATTTTATTTAATTTATAAATCTTTTATTATATATATTTCTTAATATATTTTAATACTTAATTTTATTTGATTTATAATATAAATTTATTACATATAATAATATAATAATAATCATATATGACATATGATGTATAATATATATGCTGACATATGAAGGGAAATAATATTGGTAAATGCATCTTGTAGTGCTTGTTGATGTTAGCATTCAGAATCTTGTTCCTGATGCTGACAGTCTGCAACAGTGGTGGTTATGACACTTAAAGTTCATCTGCGCTTACATTAGATCTTCAACGTCAGGCAATGTAGCAGAAGTGCACTACGTCTCCAGCCAACTGGAGTTCAACTACCTCTTAAGCATACAAATATATTCTTTTCCCAACCTGAGTGTACTCACACACATTTAGCTGTATTGTATGGTTATAAATATAGACTGGGAATTGGAGTTCTGTCAGTTATATAGTAAATTACAATACAGCAAAGAAAAGACTGAGAGGATTTTGGAGTGTCTACTCCATACCTAATCTTGCATAGACAGAAATTTATTCTATTATAAAATTGATGCTTGAGTTAAGACACACCCTGCATGTGATATACCATCAGGAAGTGGTAGAGTTGAGTTTTGCCCTGGGGCTATTGGTATCTGAGGCTGCGTTTTACACCTCCCGGGTAATATATGCCCAATTTTTAACACCAGGGATAGGGTGGTAATCTGTGTATGGTAAACTCTAAAAATGTGCTTTGTTTACTGGAAATTTAACATTTTTTATTTAATCAACCTTGTGATAAACGAAGAAAGTTATTTCCGTGGAAAGATTCTGTGTGACTTGGCTCTCTGTTTCTTACCTGCCTGAACATAATGAACTCCAGTTGCATCCATGTTACGAATGAACTGATTTAATTACTTATTATGGCTGAAGAATAGAGGACTTTTCATCTTTCTTAAGGAAACACTAAGTGTTTGAGAGGACTGATGTATTTACGCTTATTTTAATATTATGTAATGCATATACGTATTGAAACAGCTTTGGTACACCATAAATATATGTAATTATTTTGGTTTTATGTTTCAGTTTTTAAAGAGATATGCATTTGAAAGAGAGCAAGGATGGATACATGGGAGGATTAAGGAAAGGAAAAGTGTATAATTATACTGCAATCTCAAAGAATCAAAGAAAAAAAAAGAAAAAAATCCAATTTTAAAACACTAAAAAGGTTCTAACAGATATTAGCACAGTAAAGCACATTATACTTTTAAAGATTATGGCCCCTTCCTTGTTCCTTCCCTGGCCTGTTACTAATTAAACTCTTGGGAATCTAGTACAATCAAGGCTGCCACCAGAAACACAGAGTTCTTCTCTTTGCAGTTATCTGAAGGCGTCGAGTGAAGACAAACCCTCCTGACTCTGCTAGATTTTTATCTCCTTTATGATTGGTAACATCCAAGTGAGGGTAATCAATCAGCTCCAAAAAGTACCATGAAGAACCGCAATGCTTTGTTAGCCGGGTAGGCACTGGTAGGCATATGGGAAGAGATTTAATGTAGATGTGTGAATAATATTTTTCTAATGCTCAGCCCTTGTATTTTGATTTCACGATATAACAGCTTTGGCTCTGGCCACCGATACAATCAATGTTCAGTTCTTGGAAGTTCATTAGAGAAACAAGGTCAAGTTGACACTGTGCACATCAGCTGCAGCTCATAAAACCATGCCTTCTACTTCTGTGAGCTGCATGTGCTTGGATATTAGGGGAATAGCAGTAAGAAGCCTCTAATCTCTGATGTGTGTTCATAAAGGACTGGGGGCACTAAAATCAATCACCACAACCCCAGAGTCATGTCACTGAGGCACCAACTAAAGTAGAAAAAAACAAATATTTTAAAAGACATGTTCTTTAGAGGGCTTCTTTCAAATGAGGCTGTGGAGAAGGGTCCATTTGATTGTTCTTTAAACCAATAACAAAACTTTAGGGGGAAAGAACAGAAAAAAAACAAAAACAAACAAACAAACAAACACTAGAAGATGAAACAGTAAGACGAGGAGGTCTTGAAGGTCTTTCTGCTCCAGAGACAATCTTCTCGAGAATGAATCAAATATCAACCAGGGGGACACAAACTTCTCACAGGAGGACATCATGTCTGAGCAGACCTTGGCTTGGGGAGAAAGTGAATGTGGCTATGGTCATATAAGACCATGAGTTAAAAATCATGTTTGACAGAATGCCTTCTGTTCATCTTTTCCTTCCTCTCAATTTTTTAAAACTCTGTTTTTGGTTTCGGGGATGAAGGACATGACCAAACAGAATTTAAGGAAGAAAGAATTTAGTTTGGCTTACGTTCCCTAAGGTTAGGGTCCACAATGCCAGGCATTGCGTGGCAATAACTGGAAGGATCAGAGGGCTGGTAGATCATATTTTATCTGCACACTGGAAACACTGGGTGAGAACAGGGAGTACAAATATTCTATAACTTCCCCAAACACAGCCACCAGCTAGGGATCAAGTGTTCAAACCTTTGGAGAACATTTCTCATTCAAACCACAACAATGAGACGGACGATTCAATAATAAGAACCCATTTGAGGGGATAGACTGATGGCTCAGCAGTTAACGGCACTGGCTATTCTTCCAGAGGACCCTGGTTCAATTCCCAGCACCCATATGACAGCTCAGAACTGTCTGCAACTCCTGTCCTAAAGGATCTGACACCTTCACATAGACATGCAAGCAGGCAAAACACCAATGCACATAAAATGAAAAAAAATAAATTATTTTTAAAGAAGAAACCCTGTGAGAAGGATCATAATTTAAAATTCTAAATAGTCCGTGACACACGCTATTTTTATAGTGTTCGGTTGTACAAAATGTTTGATAGTTCTAATTCAGTTTTTCTTTTAACAAACCTGATTATCATCAAGAATAGATAAATGTGTGAGATGCACAGTTAACATTTGGGATTGTACAGTATTATCAAGTGTCTATATTTCATTTGGAAACATTTGATTCTCACCTTTGTAGTTATCACCCTATAGATAAGCAATGACCCTTTGGTAGCCTGACCGGAGACCTCAGAATTCATAGAGAAATTAATTTTATAAAATGAAGGGTCAGGAGTTAAGCTTCATACACATTCTGGACTAGAGTGCAAAAGTGGCTGGACACTGGGGGACCATCCAGTCTCCATCTCATCTCTCTAGTTTGAGCATTCCTCAATGGCACTGGGGCTCACAGTAAGCTCTTTGATGCCACTGGTCTGCAAGCTGCTGAACTCCACTCTTCCCTGCTCAGATAATGTGGATTGGTCTCTATCCTTGGCATATTGCACACCAACTGGAAACCTTCTGGTATCTTATTTCCTTTCATCGCTGTTACTGTGACTCCAAGAACTGCTGTAGATGGGGATGGGGGCAAATTTCTTTTCCAAGCTATGACTGATTTTCTTTACTAACTTTTTTTCCTCTAAAAAGGCTCTCTGACTTAGAATCGGTAATGAAGTAAGCCATAAGGACATGAGATGAAGGGAAAGAAAGGCAGGCGAGGGGACTCGTCTCATTTGGGAAAGGTCCTCCTGTTTCTCCCTGGGGAACACTGGAGTAGAAAAGTCTTAAAATAAAGTCTGAAATAAAAGGCTCAGGATGGAAATAAGTAGATGATTTCACGTTTTCCTGAGTTTATATATGAAGTCGTGGTTAGCAGAACTCTCACAGACCACACACTTGATGGATACCTGAGGCTACATTGAGCCACACCACGGTGCCCTATCTCGTGTTAAGTCAGAGATCAGTGAATACAGGTTTTGTTTCCTGCTGGCTCGTCACACTTACCTGGTCCATGACTCTCTCACTCTCCTCCTCAGCTACATGACACAGCTTAGGATAGCCTGCAACCAATCTCAGTCTGTGCAGAACCCCGTCTTCCTACCCTCTCAGTATGGACAATGAGACACATGTCCTGGGACACTCACAGGTAAAAGTTGTTCTGATTCTCTGGCAGCACATGGCTGAATTTTCTTAGGGAACATATTGTGAAGTTCCTTCTGGTCAGTTTGACATCTAATCAGCAATTCTAACTTGTGGGGTTTCCATTTTTGTCTGTTCATTTGTTTAGTTTTCTCTCTCTTCTTTGATCCTACTAGTTTATTGCATAGGTTGGCTCAAATATTCCTTGAATCCATTTAGTCTGCAAACACTATGTTTTATTGGAAAGTTCTATCTAGCTATCTAGTGATGGCACCAATAAATAATATATTCACTAAACAAGTGTCTCAAGTAAGGGCATACCATCAACAAATTTTAAGTCACTGATAAAGAGAATATTCTGTAGAAGTTTGGTTTCGTTCTTCCTCCCAGTCCCATGCTCTCAGAATATAAGAACTCAAAACATATTTACAAATACCTTGGCCACATAACTAGGCTCTTCTCTGACTAGATCATAACTTAAATTAACCCATTTATTCTAATCTACATTCTGACAGGTGGGTGATACCAACATCTCGTCACATCTTCCAAGGTGAATCCCAACCCCTACCCCCAACCCAGTGCCTGGCTCCATCCCAGAATCCCTTCTGCCTCCCGGATGTCCCACCTTCTAATTCCTGCATAAGTCATAGGTCATCAGCTTTATTATTGACAGGTACCATATCCATACAGAAATAAGGTATTTTCTCTACAAATATCCAAGTGCTTTCTAAAAAAGAAAACTTTTATTCTGTAAACTAAGGATTATATTGTACTAACTGTATATGGGGTCTGGACAGATGGTTCCATGGTTAACAGTGTGTTCTGCTCTTCCAGAAGAAACTGGTTCAGCTCCAGTGTCATGTCAGATGGCTTAAAACTCCTTGAAACTCCAGTGCCAGGGGACTTTGCCTCTTCTGGAGCCTGTAGCCAGTCACACACATCACACACACACACACCACACACACACACACACACACACACACACACGCCACTCTTCCCAAGAGCCATAGACTATCTAGTAATAACCCAGTGCCAGGCATGGGAAATTGCTCTTGGAGTTGTTAGTTAAGGGAATCCAAAGGACTCCAAAACCAACATAGGTTATTGCTGTTCTCTTTATTTTCTTACTACAGATACTGCCCACTTTGGACACAGGACTTGGGGAATGGAGCTGAAGCTGACCTGAAACCTTCTCTCCTAGGATTAACTGAAGGCACTATTAAGCTGCTAATGGAGAAACACAGTGGCGGCACCCCACTGTGAGGCCTGCAGACCACAACAATGACCAGCAGAGAGATATTTCAGATGGTACAATAATAACACTTATATCTTAGGGTAACCCAGTGCTGTCTAATTGGACTTAATGCCCGATCAATAGGAGGAAATTCATGCCTCATGATTCAAGCCAACTACTCTGATTGGTGAGGTCATGAACCCTGGAAGAAAAGCTATTGCCTTCGACATTGCCTAATCCAGTATCATTTCTTACTTCATTCTAAATATTTATCCTATATTCATTAATAAGAATAGCTCTCATTCCTCATCAAAGACATCTACTTTTGTAGCAAAGAGAGATGATTACAGAAAGCTATAACTGGTCAGAATTCAGAGAACCCAACATGGGGCGCTCAACCTCAGTACGTATTTCTAAAGCAATGCCTACACCTGAGGCTTGGGCACCATCACAATAAAGGATATGAGAAGAGTGAGATACAGATGACTGTGATTTAAGCTATGAGATACTGTCTTCTATATATGACAGGGAAGCTATATTCATGAAATCTAAACAATATGGTTGCCTAAGCAAGTCCTAAAATGTGACAACACTAGGCACATACATGGAGGTAAACACACGAGGACTTACCCCTAATGGGATCTATGGGAAATCAATCAATGGCTATTGAGAGAGAAGAGAGAGAGAGAGAGAGAGAGAGAGAGAGAGAGAGAGAGAGAGACCCAGTGTTATCCAGGGACAACCCCGCTGATAGCTCTAATGCCACAAAGTCAGCCCTACACACATAGGCACAAATGAGCCAGTGTGTGTCATGGATTTGAGAGGAAGCTGGAGGAGACACAGATGAGGGTAGAAGACCACACGGGGAGGCATGTGAGTGATGTCAATATTCTTGTGTATGAAATTCTCAAAAGAAGTTCAAAAGGAAGAAATAGTATGAATTCCAAATAAAAAATCTATATAAGCTATAAAATATTCCAGAAGAAAATACTAGACAAAGTTAGTACTTTATTTTTGGGGGGAGACTTCTTAGTTTCTTAGTCAGGCACAGAAGGACTTCTCCAAAATTAAATACTTCCTCAGTGTCAGATGTTGTAAAGCCAATGAAAACCCAAAGGAACAGGCTTGGAGAAAAAAAAATTGTACAATGAACAGCTGATAAAGGTGCTGTCTCTAGCATGCATGAAGAGAATTCAAACCAGACAATAACAAAGATAATACCCAATTATAAAGAGGTTGTAATATATGAACAGACATTTTGCTAAAGATACACAGATGGTAAATTAGCCCACAAATAAAAATGCTAGATCATTAGTCATCAGAGAAATGAGGATTAAAACCATAACGTGATGCCAAGAGAATATTTAAGATTTAAAACAATGAAGAATATGAACGCTGAGGAGGAAATGGAGGGACCGGAAATATCACTCATGGCTGCCAAAGCGTTTCGGTCTTTGTGAAGAATGTAGCTTTTTTATTTCTGCTCAAAAATGTTTTTTATCAGAACAGACTTCTTGGTGTGTTAATCTGATGAAATAAAAACCTATGTTCAACTAATATATTTGTGAATATTTATCACCACTATATTCCAACTTGTCCAAAACTTTAAAATTACTCAGTCTCTAGTCCAGGGAAAGAATAACCAATTGGTGGTACATGTATACAGTGGAATGTTACCTATATTGAAATTATGTTAATGGCATGTGCAGAACAGGCGAGCCCTAAATGTCTTCCACAGACTGAATGGTTTAATTTTAAAGCTCTCCCCAGCTTTTCTATTTCTACGATAAAACTACAAGTCCCACATTTGTACAACTTCAGCACTTAGAAGGCTGAAGCTAGAGAATTATGAGTTTGGGGCCAGCCTGGGCTATGAGAAAATTTGAATTTAGCCTGAGCTTCAAGTGACATCTGTCTCAAAAACAAAACTAACAAACAGAATCAAGACAAGGAAGCACAAAAATAAACAAAGAAGCACCTTAGAGTGGCAGCACTATTAAATACTTGCTGTTTACACTTTTCACCTTTCATCATGTTCACTTTAATATTTTTCACTAAATATTTTACACTGTGAGAATGTCACACAAATGTACTGGGATGCAACCCTCCTATGACTTCCCTTCTCCATCTTCCTCTGTCCCCTTCTTCCTGTGAAGGCATTCACAGACTCTGTACTTCAGTGTTTACAATGACATATGCAGAAAATAGTACCCCATTAAGCTCCCCGCATCCTTAGAGACCCCAAATCCTTCCAACTCCTCCTACCTAATGCCCCGCCCCAGGCCTCCAAATGGTTGGCATCGATCCCGTTTAGGACTGGACACTCAGCATTCACCGTTTCTCCTCTCTTTGGCTTGTTGTAAGTCTCCATTTTGGCTGTTGGAATCATGTTAATTTGTACAGTTTTGTGCCAGGAGTGATGATTACCGTAATATGTTAACCACTGAGGAAGACAACTGGAAAAATTAATAGTGACATACAATGGGTTCTCCCACTTCTTACAATTCGTAACTGGATTGAATAAAGCCAAGTGAATTAAATCTGTAATTCGCAGTGGCCAAGGAGATACCATTAGAGGACCAAATAACCACCCATAAAACTCCTAGCATGTTTGAGCAATGAGCTATAATAAGATGAGTTGATGAGGTATATATAGGAACATATGCCAGTGTTTGTGTTTAAGCCTGTAAGCAAAATTCAAGCTCCATGTAAGCCAAAAGTGGGCCTGCCTATATGAAAAAGTAAAGCAAAATATAGCTCATTGGAAGATACGGAATTCTGATCTGTGGAACTAAGACATCAAATATCAGTAGCTTATGCTATCCATGGCTGAAAATAACTCTGTTGGTTGTATTCCAGAGAACTGGTAAGAAATATGAATATGTCTGGAGCAGCATAATTAACGGTGCAGGAAGTAGAATTCATATCCTATAAGAAACAGTTCAGTCACTTGGAGAGATCACACATTGTGTCTCCAGCATGACCCAACAGGTGCTTGTGATAAGACCCAATGTGTTGTGTATAAACTGCCATATGTCACAAAGAGTTGTTTTCTCCATAGATAAGTTAGAACTTTTTATTATTAATAAATTATTTTACTGATTTACATCCCAAATTCTGCCCTCCTCCTCTCTCTTATCTCAGAGTTCTTCCCCCCCACAACCCCTCCCTTTGCATAGGACAGAGTAACCCCCTGAATCTACCCCCCACCCTGGGGAATCATGTCTCTACAGGGTTAGGCTCATCCTATACACTTGAGGCTTGACATGGCAATCCTCTGGTACATATGTACAGCCAGGAGGTAGGAGGAGAGGGGAGTTCAGATCAGCCCATGTTTGCTCTTTGGTTGGTACCTCAGTCTCTGGGAGCTCCCAGGTTAGTTGATATTGTTCCTCTTCCTGTGGAGTTGCCATTCCCTTCAACTCTTTCAATCCTTCCCCTGACTCATCCATAGGGATAGGGATCCCTGACCTCAGCTCAATGGTTGGGTATCTGCATCTGTCTCAGTCAGCTGCTGGTAGAATCTCTCAGAGGACAGCCATGCTAGGCTCCTGTCTACAAGCACAACATGACATCAGTAATAGTGTAAGGGTGTGGTACCCTCCTATGGGATGGATCCCAGGTTAGACAGGTCATTGTTTGGCCATTCCTTCAGGCTCTGCTCCATTTTTGTCCCTGCATTTCTTTTAGAGAGGAGCAATTTTGAGTCATATGTTTTGTAGGTGTGTTGGAGTCCCCATCCCTCCCCTGGAGGGATCCTGTCTGACTACTGGAGGTTCCCTCTTCAGGTTGCATATCCCCACTGAGGGTATTTGGGCATCCTGGGTCATCAGGGAAATGCAAATCAAAATGACCCTGAGATTCCACCTTACAACAATTAGAATGGCTAAGATCAAAAACTCAAGTGACAACACATGCTGACAAAGATGTGGAGAAAGGGGAACACTCCTCCATAGCTGGTGGGAGTGCAAACTTGCACAGCCACTCTGGAAATCAATCTGGTTGTTTCTCAAAAAAAATTGGAAGTAGTTCTACCTAAAGACCCAGCTATACCACTCCTGGGTATATACCAAAAGATGTTCCACCATACCACAAGGACACATGCTCCATGTTCATAGCAGCCTTATTCATATAGCCAGAAACTGGAAGAAACCCAGATGTCACTCAGCCAAAGAAAGGATAACAGAAAATGTGGTTCATTTACACCATGGAGTACTACTCAGCTATTAAAAACAAGGACATCATGAATTTTGCAGGCAAATAGAAGGAACTAGAAAATATCATCCTGCGTGATGTAACTCAGACCCAAAGACATGCGTGATATGTACTCACTGATAAGTGGATATCAGCTAAAAAGTACAGAATACCCATGATACAACCCATAGACCCAAAGAAGTTAAACAAGAAGGAAATCCCAAGCAGGGATGCTTGAATCTCACTTAGAAGGGGGAATAAAATAGTCATGGGAGGCAGAAGGAGGGAGGGAATTGGATGGGGAGGAGATAGGTAGAGGGGTAGGGAGGCAGATCAGGTATGGGGAGAGACAACAGAGAGGGCCAGAGGGCCAGGAGAATGAATAGAAATCTGCAGCTGTGGGGAAAGGGAGTTCTCTAGGAAGTCCCAGAGACCTGGAATGGGGGAGCCTCCCAGGAGTCAATGTGGGTGGCCTTAAGTTAGATCTTTTTACATATAAACGTGTTATATCAATGGTGAGTTTTGTTGGTTTTCTTTTTCTGTTTGGTCTGGTTTGGGTTCTGTACTTTTGCGAGTCTTCAAGCAGGATTGTTTTTGCCTTGGGATACTTGGTTGTGAAGCAAACCCTACAAACCGCATTCAGGATTCTCAGTAGAGAAACTTTCTGGACAAATGACCCCCTCAATCCAGTTGTCCCTTGATCCACACGGTGTTACTCAAATCAGCCTATCAGAAGGGACTTTACCTAAAATAAAGGCATTTTCTTTGAGCTTGAATTTCCAATGCCTTGTCCTGTATCTAGATAGTTAACATGCAATGAGGACTGTCTTTCAAGTGCTATCTTGATGACATCATCATCACCATCGTCACCATCATCATCATCATAATCATAATCACATCCTTTTATTAGGTAAAAGCCTGGGTTCAACAACAGTGTGCTTTTCCAGGGCCAGAGGATGTAGAACAGAGAGGTAGCATAGATTTCACCTGATGGTAGAATCATATTTTACATTTATTTTGAGAAGGGTTGAGTGATTGGTATTTTAATTGAGTATAGGTGTTTATTACAATACCTAGGTGCAAGGACATAGCTGTAAGGTTCTGGATTCTGTGACAAGGTTACTGTTTTTGTTGCTATATGACAGGTGCAGGAGCAGACATCTGCTCAGCAGAGGAAAATGGATCTCTGTAGACTATGTTCTGTCTCGATAGCTGTTGGACATCCAGAAGCCGAAACCAGGGAGCATCTGGATATGCAGGCTGACGTCTCCGACTATGCTACCTTGAGTATAATAGGCTCTGCTCCTAGAACTGGCAGATGCTAAACCCATAAACTCTTAGCAACATGACTGCCCAAACATGAACAAGGATAGCAATAGACATGTTATGAGAGATGGTCAAAAGCCCAGGACACATCAACCATACACAAGACAACCACAAGTGCTGAGAGCAGGAGAAATAGTTTTCCCCAGGGTTCAGCAGGCCAACTGGTTACGTAACACTAAATGGTCAGTCCTGAAAACACACATACAAGTAACCTGATATAGGCTGAGAAGGTTATACTTAGGAAAACATGCACATATCCAGGGTCATATATGTACACAATGACCATTGATGGAAAACAAGGCTGTACATTTTGAAGACAACAAAGGGAAATAGATAGGAGGGCTTGGAGCAAGGAGAAGAAAGGGGAAACCATATAATTATGTTACAATCTCAACATTCAAAATAAAAGAAAGGAATGGAGAAATTCTCACATCACCCTGAGTAGTCCCTTGAAAGATGTTGGGTGTAAATGTCTTTATTATTTTTAGGTCTTCACATGGTCTCTGTTAGTCTGTCCCTTTCTAATTCTTCCATTTGTTCTAAGAATTTGAGGCCAATTTTGTCTCTACATGTAATCAGCCCACAGTATGCATTCAAACAGACACCTCAGAGAAACAAAGAAGCCATTTTTTTTAAAATCAAACTTTCTCGCATATTCTATGTCCTGCCACTGATAGTAAAAACACAAGATAATCGAGCTATACCTGGCATATGATTGGTGCTCGTTTGACATGATTACAGAGTTTGATCACTTGAAAATGAACTTCCTTAAAATTCACATTCCAAGAGTACATACGCAGAGGTTCCACAGCAGAACAAGCATTACATTTTGATTACTCAACATAAGACTAAGGAGAAGTTAATGGAGTGATTGTGTGCTGTCTCTCCTTCCTCAGAAGAGCTTTCGCTGTTATGAACAGAAGTGTTACAGGCTCGGTAATAACATTTGTTGCCACTAGGTATTCTGTATATTTATTTCACAAATCACCATTTTCCCCAAATCATAAGTTCCTTAATTTGAATACAGTATCTTCGATGGTCTAGCAAATCCTGAGGCACACAGTGTCCACTCGGGAGAATTCATCTAATTTTATTTGTGGATAGTCAAATCATTAGGATGAGCACACGGAATTGGCGGTGCTATTCAGTAAAACCTGTTTTCCATATCTTATGTACGACATATTTTGCATCTAAATGATTTTATTAGTTGTTTTGTATTTCGTAAAGGCGTCTTTGTTAATTTAATACAACATGCAGTTGTGATTTGTACGCCTTTTATCTGTAAGCAGTTTAACATTCTCCAACAGGGCAAGTCACTTGAAACAAACGAGAAATAAGAAGTACAAATCAGATCTTCTACTCCACACAGTTTGCCTTTTTTTTCTTCTTAATTTGCATGTGGTTTTGCTTAGATTCTCTCTCAGCCATGATTAGCCTCAGGTCCTCCTGACTGAACTTGACCCTTCTCTACCAGCCTGACGTTGACAGTATTAGTTGATTCTGAGCATTTAGCTCAGTGTTCTTTTGGCTGCCTAGGAAAGGTGACCTTCACTTTTTCTTAGTCTGGATTATTACCTGGACTGTTGCAAAGCCACGTTTGCTCAGACTTCCTTCTTGCCTCTATCCTGGGATGTCTCCTCTTTCGCACAGGAAGATTCTGTGTTCTTCTCCATGCTTCCCACTACTTCAGACTTCTTTGTGTTTCGGGATCTCACTTTGTGTCTGCACTTGGCCTTAGATATTCCCTTCTGTTGAAAGATTGAATAGCACTTTTTTTTTCTTTTGAGACACAGTAGCTGAGATTATAAAACACAATGGGAACATTTTTATTATTAAATTGAAATAACAGAAAACATCACCGCTAACACCAAGCTGATATTTGATAAATTCATCCTGTCCTAGTTATGTTTTATTGCTGTAAAGAGACAAAATGACCAAGGCAACTTATAATACAATTAACTGGGGGCTTGCTTACAGTTTCAGGGAGTCAGTCCATAAACATCACAGCAGGAAGCATGGGGGAAGGCAGGCAGGCATGGCACTGGAACAGTAGTTAAGACTTTACTTCTTATTTTCAAGATGGGGACAGAAAAAGTGGGGGGAAGACTAACTGGAATGGCATGGGTATTTGAAAGTTCAAAGCCCACTTGGAATGAGCCATATCATCTGACAAAGCCATACCCCTAATCATTCCCCCAAACAATTTCATAAACTGGGAACCAAGCACTCAAATAGATGGGGCTGTGAGGCCCATTCTCATCCAAATGACCACACATCTGATGATGAGCTACATTATTTGATATCAAATCAATTCCACAATAAAGTGAGTCACATACCCTTTCTAGATCCAAGGTTTATATGTAAAGAATTCGCTTTTTTAAAGAGTGTACTGGCCAGGCTTTTTGTCAAGTTGACATCAAGTAGAGTCTTCTGAGAAAAGGGGACATCAATTGAGATAATGTGTCACCTAAGACCAGAGTATAGGCATGCCTGTGGGCATTTTCTTGATTGATGTGGAAAGGAGCAACCCATTGTAGGTTGTGCCACACCTGTGCAGGTGACCTTGGGGTCTATAAGAAAGCAAACTGTGTAAACCATAGACACTAAGTTGAAAAGAGGCAGGGAAGCAGCATTCCACCATGCCCTATCCTTCCGGTTCTACCTCCATGTTCCTGTCTTGACTTTTCTTCTTAATGGACTACAGTTGTAAGCTGAAATAAGTAGTTTTCTCCTCAAGTTGAATTTGACCGCAGTGTTTTTATCACAGCAATAGAAACCCTAAGACAAAACCCATTACCAGATTGTGGGATAGTGCTGTAACAGACCTGATCATATGTTTTCAGGGAGGATTGTGGGAAAGACTTTAGGAATTGGGCTAGAAAAGCCATTGAGTGTTCAGAGCCTCAGGTGGTATCACTGTGGAGATTTTTAAGATAATGCCAAAAACAGGGTAGATACAGTGAGGCCTGCTTGTCAAATGACAGAGGAAAGCAGAGATTCTTTCAAGGTCAGTTATGTGATATTTTTAATGAAAAACCAGAGTGAAACCATTGTTTCGCTATGACAATCAATGGTACTTAGCAGGAGCTGAGAAATTAGTGGTGAGAAGATGCCAGCACCAGTAAAGTGTGCTCTTCTGTATTTCCTTGGGGTCAACATCCAGAAGCTGTGGCTCAGAGGGGGCCAAAGCAACATCTCATGCCTGCAGCAGAACTTGGTAAGTGTCTTCCAGATGTGACTTGCTTTGAAGGCAAGGAGGGGTCATGAAGGGGTCAACTGAGGCTTGGCACCCTGTAGTAGGGCTGGAGTCGGTGAAGAGAAGACCACTGGTGGAGTGCAGCTTCTACAGGAGAAGACTCAGGATTGAAGGCATTGTGGAAAGAAGTGGTACCATGTAGCAGAGTCAGAGTTCCTGAAGAGAGCCCCAGAAGACACAATTAGTGAAACTGGGGCTACATTGATCTCCCTCTATAAATGAGAGATGTTCTCAAGGGCACCTAGGGTGGCTAAATTCTTTCTAAAAACGTTCTGGCTTTACTTTTTCCTCTGTCCATCAGAGCAAGCACAGTAGCAGTACTTCTTCAATAATGAGACTTGACATTTGAAATCACTCCCATATCCACGGGCTGCAGAATGACTGTGGTGTGAACAGTACTGTTTACAACATTAATCTTGTTGTACAGCTCTCCACCAGAGCTCCTGGGTAACCAGGTGTATAGCTAATGACAGTAATACTTTGAAAAGAAGGTTTTGTTTTTCTGAGTGCTAAGTCACAACAGGGTGTTTAAAATATTCAGCAAACAATGCTGTAAACAGATGTGCCTGTTGCAGGGCTTTGTTGCTCCATTTATAGAGCACCAACAGAAGAGATTAGGCTAATTCCTAGGGGTCCTGGACTTTGGAAGAGTAAACGAGCATAGGCTTCAATCTAAAGTCACCAGGTTCATTAGCCTTGAACAAGTCAGCCTGTATTCTGGAGCTTTGAAGCCAAGCATAGAAGCTCCCTAAGTTATGAATATTTGATAGTGAATCATCTGAGGATGCTGGTAAGACTTTTGTCCCTACAAAGCAGTCTTTGTTGCTTCTTTCCATTGAGGTTTATTTCCATTGAGGTCTATTGCTATGTATTATAATGCTAAATAGTGACCCTTAAGATCCTCAGGAAAGAGGAAATCTTCATTGTACACCAAGTGATGCTGTGTAACCTTGCTCCTTAGTTAAAAACTATTGGTTAAATAAAGATGCCAACAGCCTGTAGCTGGGTAGAAGAGAGGTGGGAGTGGTTTCCGTTGCCAGGCTTGGGATCTGAGGCAGACCATAAGAAAGTGAGAGAGAGAAGACACCATGAGGCATGTAGATTGTGAGAACATAGCCATGAGGGTCAGTCTGTTGATGTAGGAATGGCCCACGGCAAGTTATATCTCAGGGTGATTGACAGGGAAGTAGACAAAACAGCACAGAGGGTTGATATCTACCTGCTGTGCTCTAGTGCTTCTAAGTGTTATTATAAGTATAAAAGTTTGTGTCTTTTATTTGGTAACTAAATCATATAAGGTGGGTTAGATACCCCAATTAATTTTAATCACCCTGCTGGTGCTGGTGGAAGTTAGGAAGTTAGGAAGTTAAGTTTAATCCAGATCTTTCAAGCTGCAGAAAGACTCACCTTTAACCTGGATCTCTTGAGGTGGGAAAACATCACCTGAGTCTGGGCCACACTATCAGCTGAACACTCATATGAGGACACGGTAGAAGTAAGCTTTTGTTCTGCCTGCTTGTCTTACCTTGCTGGCATTTTCATTCCTCCACTAGCATTTGAGTCTATTTCTATTCAATTATAGCCTATACTAAAGACCAACTGAGACATTCAGCCTCATGGACCGATTCTTGGACTTGGCATTCACAGCCATCCACTGTTGAATTAGCCAGACTGCAGCTTCTGAGTCATTCTAATAAGCTGAGTCAGCTGAATGGCTGGCTCTCTTAGTCACACAACAACAGGTACGCATGACTTTTATAGCATCCTGAAGATGGAATATCCAACATCTATTCATCTGTGTAGATAGTGCTTTGGCAAGAACATCCTAGGCACAGCTTGGAACTGGGAAGGCTTGGCTTCGTTCTGTATTCTCTATTCGTTACTATTCTCTATGTGGTCTCAGAATTCTATTCCCTTCTTGACTTTCTGTACTGGCTCTATATATTGTCTCTGGCAAGATAGAGATAGTTCCCAACTGATGGTTTAGAGCTAAGTACAAAGGATAAAGCTTCTTAAGAACTAAACCTAGGAACAGTACATGACTTCTGCTGCATAACATGAGTTAAAGTAAATCACAGGAGTGGTTCCATTCAAAAGGGCAACAGAGTAACAATGGACTGAACAAAGTTTATTGGAAGTAGTATTTGAACACTGGATATCACACAGGTCATTTTAAAGATGGTATTTACTAGACAATGCTTTTCTTCATTAACTGAATTTATTTTGTTCCATCAGAGGTATGTGGTGCATTATTTAGGAAACATTATCTTTGCTGTGATAATTTTGAGTCATGAACTTATCTAAAATTACCAAAGCTGTGATAAACAGGACAGTTTCAATTATTTAATTAAGCACATAATTCTTAAGCTACTGTTTCAGAGATTTTCATGTATTAAAGAATTATTTTTCTTGTTCTTGCTTAAAAGCCTACCAACACTTCATAGGGTAGTCAAACTAGTGTCATTTCCAAGAAGCAATGTAGTAAAATAAATCAGCTCAGATAGTCATCAGAGCATTTCTCAGGAAAGGTTAGAGGCATTTCACAGTCTGAAAATATAAGGAAGGGATATCTATTGGATAAGAATAAAGTAGAAAGTACTTAGAAACTATAATTTGTCAATTTGTAACAAATCAATACCTGTTTTTATGAAGCTATGGGATAGGCAGAAAATGCCTGAGAAATACTTATTCTGCTACATGAAATAAATTATCATTTTAAAATATGCTTCATGGAGTCAGGAGGTATATGAGGTGATATAGACTCAAAATTTCAACATGCCCTGCACATCTATAATTAAGTTTCACTGAAAATCACTTTTTGTAAATAAAGTTGTCAGGTAATCTGTTACTTTTACAAAATATTTCTTTTCTGTTGATCTTGTATTGACAATATTGGGTAAACATTTCAAGTTGCATGATAGTTACAAATATCGATTGTACAAGTTGTTCTTCAAAAAAAAAATGTCAAGCTATTTACAACAGGATGCCAAATGGGTACTTTAAATTCTGTATAATTATATATTTAAATATTTTACATAATTTTAGTCTTTTCAATGGAAATTGTCTTGTGCTGAGATAGACTCAGTTTCCAACTCTGATACCTGAACCTTCATATGGACCAGTGTTGGAAACATCTTCATTTCAAAGCAATGAGATTTCCTCCCTCTATGTTCAACTGTGGGATAGGTAATGCTAGTGATGTACAGCAAAATGTAGTGGAAAAAATAACAAGAAAAGTGAAGAAGGTGTGCTCTTGTTCCTTCTAGCTCCTTATAATAAAATTAGAAAACAGTAAATTAAGGAAAGAATTAGTAAGTGAAAAAGAAACCAAACCCCATGATTTGAAAACCCTGCCTGTTTAGCTAGATTTCTCTGGTAACATGGTCAAAGAATACCTGAGCAATGCTTTTCATAAGGTCAGCCATGTGATGTGTGGGTCAATCAGTCATTTCATTAAAAGCACTGCCATGTGGCATATAGACCAAACAGTCATTTCATTAGAAGCACTGCTGGCATGGATCAGAGAAGTGACAGAAAATTCACAAACTGATTATAGCAACTCTACTTATCCAGTCAAAAACTTGGTGGCACCAAGAATTGGAGATTACCACTGAAAAAGAGCTTTGGATTCTCAGTACCTCCTTAGAAGCACTATGGGCTAGAAGAGGATATATTTCAGAGAGGAGATGAGCATGTGAAGAGTCCAAGGGAAGACATCTGCATAATAGCAAAGTAGAGTTATTGCTGTGAAATTCCTAAGAAACAAATGTGGAAAGTTGTCTTAGATAGGGTTTTACTGCTGTGAACAGACACCATGACCAAGGCAAGTCTTATAAAGGACAACATTTAATTGTGGATGGCTTACAGGTTCAGAAGTTTAGCCCATTATCATCAAGGTGTGAATATGGCAGCATCCAGGCATGCATGATACAAAAGGAACTGAGAATTCTACATCTTCATCTGAAGGTTGCTAGCAGAATACTGGCTTCCAGGAAGCTAGGATGAGGGTCTTAAAGTCCATGCCCACAGTGATACACCTACTCCAACAAGGCCACACTTTCTAATAGGGCCACTCCCTGGGCCAAAAATATACATCACAAAAGTCTATAGAATGTGAAGAGTGCTAACTTCTTTGGAGAGACAGATGTTTATCTGTGAGCTACCAAACTACATTCTCATATGACATTAGAGACCAGAATCTAAAGATCATTTGAAATAATTTCATTACAATTGTGTGTGATGATGACAGTCATGAGAAAAATACCTTAAATTTTAGTTTTGTCAAAATAACTCTTATCACTTATGATGTGTCTCTTCTACTTTATTCTATTCTGTCATAATAAAGCTGACCACAAATATCCACGTCAATCTTAAGACTCAACCACAGAAATTGTTATGTATAGAAAGCAGGACTTTATAACACTTTCTCTCATAGTACCACCAGAATCCAAGGTAGCATTTTACCAATTTAAGCTTATTTCCTGCACTTACTTTCTTATTCTAGGCTTTCTTTGAAAAATTAAGACTATTGATCAAAATAGCATATGATGTATAATGCTTTCCATGAATATGACATATGTCAATGCATTTTCTTATTGTATAAAAAGAACATAAGAGTTGTTAATCTGTCTAATTATTTGTGGATAAATATTTACCATTTTCATTATGATAAGATAGGTAAAATGACAGATAGTCAACCATATTGATGTACATCAGTGGAGACGATTCAGGTCTTGCTCATCAGAGCAGGGAGATGATCCACTGAAGTCTGGAAGGACTTTCCCTGGCTTCTAGATAGCAGTGATTGGTGGTGGCAGGACACTAGTAGTGATCTACTCATTAAGTATGGATGTTACCATGGACACAAGTACAGTACGGCAAATTATAATTAGGAAAAAAGAAAATGATGAAAACCAAGAATAGTTTCTCTGCTTAAAGAATGCGTTTCAGGTCTTTACCCTCTTGTTATTGTCTTACTGTTTTTTCCCCTTACTTTAGACAAAGGAACCCAGTTGGGCTGAAATGAAGCTCAAAGGTCTTCATAGTAGAAGCAGAAGGGAAAGATGCTGATTTGAATTTCACTACTAGATATTTCTGTTCATTTGTTTTGATTACTGCTTTTGATCACTTTGTGATCCCATTTAGTAGTATCAAGAACAGTAAAAAGATACATGGTTGTCCTCCTGATTAAGCAATATTACAGCCTTTTGAGACTCTAGGTAACATATGTTATGGTGAACATACACAAGCCATAACCCTGACATTAAATAAATTGTTTCAAATGGTCATGTGCATCTACTTTTAAATTTTCCATTCATTCAGGCATCAGCATGCTTACTTATCTGAAAAATCAATTGAGACTTGTAGTCATAAGGAGATTAGCATAGAAATGCAAATGTTTGTATGGTACAGTTATTATATATTTTCTGTCATATTTGGAGACACCTATAGGGAAATTTCACATAATTATTTTCACCAATTATGCATGCATTATGAGAGAAGGTTTCATCAAGCTCTGTAAAAAGAAGTTAAAACACCAGTAAAGAGACTGTTATCACACAAGGTTATATCAGGTGGTATCAGAAAGAATCAAGTATTAAGGTAGGTGTCTGTGTGTGTGTGTACATGTTATACGCATACTGGCTTAGCTGACTGGAGAGGTGATGAAGTCATTCCTATAATACTTTTACAGTCTCATTTATCACAAGATCTTGAAATGCATAGGACACGGAGGTAGAAAAGAAGCCAACTATAAAATGGATCAGATAAAAGACTTCATAGAATCTATTAGCATAAGCCAGAAACTCACCAGGATAGAATGGAAGAAAAAGAAAATTTCCCCATGAGTCTGTACCCTCCTGATTTGGGCCTTGATCATGAAGGTATCCTGTTGAAGCCACTGTCCTGGTGGGGCAGCTAAACCTGTGTTGAAGTCACTGTCCTGGCAGGGCAGCTAAAGCCATGCCTACAGAGGCTAGGAGTAAGAAGAGTCAGAGAGAGGTCCAAGAGCAGCCAGAGCAACTTGAGAGCTAGCTGCTGCTTCCTACCTGGAACGCGTATTATCAGACAAACAACAAGCTTAAAGCACACACATTGGTGCTTATGGGTTTTTGTTGTTGTTGTTGTTTTGTCTTTCTACCATGAGAAGATTCATTTAATAACAACAAATTTCTGAAAGATAAATACAAGCAGTTTTCCATTCCAGTTTGAGGCTGGAGGATGACTGTGCACCTTGCTGGAACTTCTGACAACACAATCTGCCCAAACCACCCACACAACACAGCTGATGAATGCCTTCTCCTTGGGAGCGGAGCATATGACAGGAAAGGCATGTGAGAGCATTAAATCCTACCAGCTCTTACCTAAAACTACAGATCATGCAAGAACCTCCCATTGGACACCCTTGTGCCTCAGCTGCCTTTTGTAAACATAATTAAATTGGCTTTCTCGTGGCATCTGGTAATCTCAGCACTCTCGAGGATCATGAGTTTGGATAGTCTTGGTTTAAGTAGTGCAATCTTAGCTTTCAAGATCTTCTTGTCTGTATTCTTTGAACCCTGCACAAATTTCAATGATAGCTGTCAAACAGGGGACATTTGCTCTACAGCAGACTTGGCTTGGTCCCATCTCACCCTCATAAACTTCCCATGAGGCAGTCTGTTAATAACCTAAGTTTACGGAAGAGAAAACTACCTTTAGAAAGATTAAATAATAAATTATTAAGGGCTGGTGAGATTGCTCAGAGGTTAGGGAATCTGGATGCTCTTCAGAGGTCCTGAGTTCAATTCTCAGTAACCGCACAGTAGCTCACAACTATTTATATGAAATCTGATGCCTTCTTTTGGCACATAGGTCTATAGGTGCACTCATATACATAGAATAAATAAATAATTTTTTTAAAAGACTCAAAACAAAAAATTTAAATCAGCTAAATTATTATAATATATAAACATAAAATGATTGTAAATTATTAATAAATAATAAATTGTGATCTATAGTATATAAGTATAATAAAATAGTTAATAAATTATATGATGCTATAATGCTAAATTACAGGCCAAACAGGAGTGTCTAGCTAGCTGTCATTGTGCTTATGTTCTAAATCTCTAAGTCACATCCAGTTTTAAGATTCAAAGATTAAAAAAATTATGTCTCAGATAAACACTCATCACAGCTTTTTATGTTCTGAAAAGTTCATATATGTTTGCTATGTATTTTAACCATACCCCCATTGTTCATATATGTTTACAATGTATCTTATCCATACCCCCATTGTGTGTGGTGTGTGTGTGTGTGTGTGTGTGTGTGTGTTATATATATAATAATAAAATGTATCTTAACCATATCCCCCATTTCTCCCTCCCATCTCCCTATGCCCTACCTCCCATCTCCCTTTCAACTTGATGTGCTTTGAAAATAACCCAGAGAGTTCAGTTAGTGCCACCCACATGTGCATGGCTATGGAAACATCACTAAGGCATGCTCAGTTTCTCAGTAGCCACGACCCAAACAAAAGTGATTCTCCCAGAGAAGGCCCAGTGCTAATCGCTCTGCAGTAAGAGGTGGGGCCTTGGAAGCCCTCCATGCTCCACGCAGTGGTTTCCAACATGTGTGACTTTGTGGAGGTCACCATGGCTCTTGAGAGTCCATGAGTACTTGTCCAGAGGACAGTGTTCCACAGCTCTCCTTCCCAGGAGTGTTGTTACCAGCATGTGCTCCATGCCTGTGTGTGTGTGTGTGTGTGTGTGTGTGTGTGCGGGCATGCTGTGGTATGTATGTGGTGTGTATGTGTGTGTGTGTGTGTATGTGGGGGTGCTATATGTTGTGTGTGTGATTTGGTATGGTGTATGTGTGTGTGTGATATGTGTGATGTGCTTATGTGTGTGTGGTTTGGTGTGGTGTGTGTATGTATGTGATGTATGCAGTGTATATGTGTGTGCTGGGTATATTTGTATGTGTATATGCTGTGTGTGTGTGTAGTGTGTGTGTGTGTATGGTTTGGTGTGGTATATATGTGGTGTTACAGTATGGTGTGTGTATGTGTGTATGAAGTATGTATATGTGTGATGTGTATGTGGTGTGCTATGGTGTGTGTGTGCGGTGTATATGTGTGTGGTATGTATGTGTGTGTGATGTGTGGTATGGGGTGTGTATGTGTGTGTGTGTGTGTATGTGTGTGTATTAGGGTTAAACTTAGGTCCTCATGTTTGTGTAACAAACACTTTATCTACCCAGTCACCTAAAAGTATTTTAGTTGTGATGTTATCAAAAGCCTGTTTTCCTACCTGCTCTAAATTGTGTAGCTGACTTTTGTTTTTTAAGCTAATCCTGTTTTCTGTGCCAAATCCTTTGTTTCATGTTTGCTGTTATTTGTAGATCCTTGTTAGCATTTTTGAAGATTATTATAGAAGTTAAGGGCATTTCATCTCAGTCTGTTATGGGACCTGTATACAGAGGCAATGTGTTCATTAAAGTTGGAGAGGCAATGTCCTGTCAAGCCCACTTATAAAGCAGAATCATAATGTTTGCTGTATTCAGTATTAAACCCTTTTAAGATGATTAGCTTTATGTTTGTCACAGTAGTAGACAGGTGTAAAGCAGTTCACCACACATACTCTTTCCACACATTGCCAATGCCCCATTTGCTTCTCTTCCATGACTGAGTAGTGTCTCAAGAACCCTGTACCACCAACCAAGAATATGCAGACACTATGCTCTTGGACTCCACAACAGTGACTTATAGAGGTCTTTTTTCTTTATAAATTATCTAACCTCCGATACTTCATTATAAGAACAGAAAATGACTATGATTTGGTCCCTGTACGAATTCAAAACAGAGATGTCAAGGTGGGAAATGAGCTATTTCAAATATTGAGCCTAGGAGGAAAGCTAAATCATTTTAAAATGTGAGTCCAAATAAATGCATGCCGTTGTTCATGGAGAATGAGATGACAGTGCTGTGGCCTCATACATATTACAGGAAGGAGCACTTGCAGAGAAAGAAAAGGCAATCATAAAAAGGAGACTGGAGAATACAGATCAGTTCCCCACGTTCCTAAGAAGTCAACCAAATGGGATTTCTTTTAAAGGAAGTGATCATCAGTGTCAAATGCTGCATTAAAATTGAGTGGAATAATGACCCAATGGTGGCCCTGGTAGAATAAAAACAATATAAAGATTGTTTCTAATGTTGAAGTATGCCATGAGATCCCAGGAGAGAGAAATAAGCTTAAATTGCTTTCCTTTACTGACAGAAATGGAAATGAAAAAGTGAAATTAGTAACTGTTCAAGAAGTTTGATAGTAAATAGGGAGCAAAGGGCACTGAGGGGGTTTGTCTAGAAAGGTTGTTTGTTATCGTTAGAATACTGAAATGTGTTTAGAAGCTGTTACAAAGAAGCCGCAGCCTGGGATTCTTACAGCCGCACTCTGAAGGCTAGGCTTTGGCTCCTGGCATTGCTGTGCCACAGTAACAAAGTGATGTTTTCTGCTCCTTTACCAAACCTAGTCATCTGGGAGCTGCGATACATGCTAACAGCTGACATTTTGAGAAAACAGGAATATTTTGCATCTCATTTTCTCCTGGGTAGTATTATTGCCCAAATTAGAAGACCCAGCTATGATCCATGCTCAACACGGAGACTAAGATGAGGCTCCCTGTGGATTTGTGCTCATCGGCTATGAGGCTTTTCCATGAGCATAAAACATATGTTTGGCTATGGATAGCCATCATCATAGCACAAGAAAAGAAAAGAATGGGCAGGACTCCTGAGTGTGGGCTGGGCTTGTTGCTATTATTCCTTTCTCTGGTGGTCTCCGTGTGCGATTCATAAAATCATGAAGTGAGATGCACAGTGGTATTCATCCCAGCTCATCTCTAAAGTGGTTATCTCGGGCGGCAAAGCATGACACTATTGTCTGTGGAGATGGATCATGGCAGCTTCTACTTTCTATATCTTAATCCAGTGCTTCAAGCCTACCCACAATCCTTCACCAGTGCTTCAGCATACCCACAATCCTTCATTTTCATCCCTCTAATAACTCATAAACTAGATGTATGCTTTGAAATTACTTTTAGATAATAATAATCTTTTTTTTAAGTTTTAAATGCAACATAAACTCATTATAGTAATTTTATGGTAACTAAATATTGAGACAAAAAATTAAAATGTCACTCATTTAAAATACTTATAGACAAATGTTAATTCTATTATAATGCAAGCCTGCTCTAGGCTTAACTTTGTATATAAAAATTATTTCTCAACTGACTCTTATAAACAGTTGATTCAAATATTTTACTCTACCTTTAAAGTAACATTATTTTACCTATTTTCTCTGTAATTACAATACACAGTAACAAGTATATATTAGCATATATATTGAATATTGCATTCAATAAGAACTATTTACAAAGAAAATATTCAGTAATAGAGGCATTATAGTTTAAATATCATTCTCTTAGAGACTCAAGAGTATTATACACAAAATATTGATCGAAATCTTTGTATCTATGGTGTTTTGTTTTCCCCAGATAGGGTAAATACATTTATGCTAAGGCAACATTAAATGCTAGGTGTCATTACAGAACTAACTTATCATGGTCTCACCATTTAAATTCTATCAACCCAAGAAGCCAGCATTTCAGTGGCTCACTTTTACATCTCTGTATTTTTAAAACCCTCTCTAATTGGAATAAGAACTGTCATTGTTTTAATGTACACATCTTTCTGTAGAACAATCTCCTTCAAATGATTACAATACACTACAGTTTAATGTTAATATCATGAGATTTGGGCTCTGATGCGTTGGTTATACCCCAACATAGTAGTTTATCTTTAGCCAGAAACCTAACCTCAGTCTTTTCTATAATAGAAGTCACTCAGCATCCTGCCTTCCTCTCGGAGCACGTTAAATATTAATTTACCAATTCCACTGCATCTCTTAGAAAGGTGTTATAATATCCATGAATTTGTGCTGGTAGCTTCTGCACCTTGCTGTCCTACATGACTTCTGGTTGGTGGTTGTCATTGTGTCTCCTCTGCTCCCAAAACAGTTCTACAATATGTTGTTTTATTTTTCTTTGAATTGACCATGGGTTTTGTTCCTCATCCAATCATTTGTTAATTTTAAATACATTCATACTGCAATACCCACAGGTTTTTTTCCAATAATATCACAAAATTATTTGTATCTCATATATGCAGGCTTCTACTCCCTGAGAACTGAAGCGAAAGCAATGATGTTTTTTTTGGTTTCTCACAAAAGCATGAGGAAAGTGAATTTCACTTGGTGCCTTGCTTGATTATACCGTTATAAGGTTTATACCCAGTGTGGGATGGGGAATGAGAAGCAGCTCTGAGCAGTGGGGGACAACAAGAATGGCAGGCAACTACTCTACTCTCTGTAAACAAGTTACAGTTTATCTTCGTTACGAAAATTTGGGTTGCCAAGCATAAAGCATGCATATTCAAAGATGGTAAGTGCTAGTTAGATTTTAGCTCACCTTGAATGATAAGTTAGCTTAACATCAAGGGAAGAGGATACAAAGGATAATCCAAAAGAAAATATATGAAGAGTAAAGCCAGAGAGCATATAATACATAGAATAACACTTTTTGCAAGGAGTGTTTGGATGCATATAGTTCTATACACAGTGGCAGGTACTGTGGAAATAAATTGATATTTGATGTAGCATTTGTCTCTAGGTTAAATCAATGGAAAATAAACATACCTGGCAGCGTTAGTCTGTTTTCTGTTATTGTAACAAAATACCTGTGTTGTATAAAATATTCCATCTCAATCAGGGTTTCTACCCCACCTCTGATCATTCAGTTCCCAGATAAAAGACACACAACTTTTATAATTATAATAAGCCTTAATCAGCACTAGAGATGAGTAGATATCTACCCTCTGAGCTATTAGAATCTATTTTCTAATCAATAACCCAAATTATAATTTGCCATGTTCTGTCTGAGCTGCTCTTAACTTCAATTGGCCAGCACTCCTGGCCATGCTTTCCTGACTCACCTAAACCATGGATGAGATGGCTTCCTTCTCTTCACCTTCTCTCTCTCCATCATGCTTTCTCTCAGACCACAAGCCTGGGAACCTCCAAGCCCACCTATTTCAATTCTGTGCAGCTGTAGGTTATAGGCATCTTTATTCACCAATCAGGAATAACCTGGGGGGCAAGGTTATATAGTATCATTTGGTCTACATGCAGATTATTCCTCCTTGGGGCAACCAGGCCTTTGGGCATCAGTATATAGCATTACAATACGTAGCAAAAAAACAAACCTCAATATACCTGAAGTTAAGTAATTTTTAGTTAAAGGAGTTTTCTTAGTCACGTATTGGAGACTAAGACTCTAGAGTGGCCTTACCAATATGGTTTCCGTTAAGACTTCTTTAGTAAGGTTACATGACCACAGATGTCATGGTAGGAGTATATCCTACCATGCAAAAGAGATCTCATGGTAAATCAGGAAGCTAGAGAGAGAGGTAGGAATGGGATAGATCTGTTCTTTCTATAACAGCCCTTTAGCAGAATTAATTTAGTGTGTTCTGCTACTGACACCTCTGTGTCTAGCAGGTCTTCATGCACTCACTGTGGAAACTTTTGCCACCTCAGTACTGCCACACTAAGGAGAAGTTTCCAGAAGATAATCCTGTGTGGGCCAACTCACTCATACCTAAACACCAGCATTAAAATGGTGTGATCCATGTAAAAGTCAACATTTTAACTAATTAGGCTGTGTGACAATGTGAATAATTATCTATTTTGTCAGACTCAAAAAAGAATTTACAGACATTGTGAGAATGACTAATTTTCTCGTCAGAAAGCTACTAGTGGAGCACATGTAGGTTGGTGGCATCATTGAAAATGAGGTAAAAAAACACATGGGTTTTGCCCCTGGGGGACAAAAAGAGAGCAGAGACTGAAGGAATGGCCAACCAGTGACCTGCACAACTTGGGATCCATCTCAAGTACTGATGTTGTGCTTGTAGACAGGAGCTTAGCATGGCTGTCCTCTGAGAGGATCTACCATCAGCTGATTGAGACAGACACAGATACTTATAGTCAACCATTGGACTGAGGTCAGGGACCCTATGGAATAGTTAGGGGAAGGATTGAAGGAACTGAAGGGGATTGCAACCCCATAGGAAGACCAATAGTGTCAAGTAACCTGGATCCCTGGAAGTTCTCACAGACTAAGCCATTAACCAAAGAGCATACATAGGCTTGTCCAAGGCCCGTGGCACATATAACCTTGTCTGGTGTCAGTGGGAAAGGATGCGTTTAAACCTAAAGAGATTTGATACCCTATGGAAGGGGGATGCTGGTTGGGGGTGCCTCTCAGAGGCAAAAGGAAGGGGAAATGGGGTTAAGGACTCTGAAACGGGGAATCTGGAGGGGACAACATTTGGAATGTAAATAAATAAAACAACTAATTTTTAAAGAAAGCACATGGTTTGAAAACATGATGTGTGTGTGTCCTGCTGCTGGGTGACTGTGTCATCACAGACACATTAGCTTACCCAGGTGGGGCAGAGGCAACCAGCCTGCCTAGATTTCTCATGGCCAGAGACTTTCTCATTCTTGTTCTGGTTATTCCCGCAAACGTCTATCATATGAACTTGGATATTTGCTTTATAGCTGCAATGTTCACTTGTATATATGAGGAAGTTTGTTAGATGGATAGGGGGTGGCCACATGAGACAAACAATTAAGGAAATTTAACTTTTAAATATAAAATGATAGCCTTGAAGGACACTGACATATTTTATGTCATCATATAAGGCACACAGCTGTCAAGTATGATAACATGTTCTGATTTGTGCTTTAGATAGTTTACTCCAATCGAAGGATGGATTTCTTTCTTGTTTTCTTAACTAATCATTTTTATTTATTTATATTTCAGCCATTACCCCTCCCCACAGTTCTCAATCCTGCTTCCCCTCCCTCTTGCCTCTGAGAGGGTACTCCCTTACTCCCCCATCCTAGGGCCCTAAGTCTCTTGAGGGTTAGGTGCATCTTCTCCCTGTGGGGGGAGGGGAAGGGAAAGGGAAAGCAGGACAGGAGAAGGATGAATTTCACAACCATAAGCTTAGTTAGGCAATCATTCAAGTCTAGATAGAAACAGAGTGAGTCAATTTCTTTAATAGTATTAAGATCATTGAGAATAAAGAGACACCGTTGACCTACAGAACAACAAGTTGAGGTTTATAAGCTGAAACTCACAGTTCCCTGTTGTTGTTTTTATGTGAGCCTTCTTCAAAAATTGGCTTAAAAATTTATTGGTTTTGTAATAGTGAAAAAGTTAAAAGCAACACGCCCAAAGTTCTAAATGTTATAAAGTTATGAAAAGATTTCCCTGAATTTTCTCAAATTAAGGAGCATGGCCATTAAAATATAATTAGGATGTTTACATAACCAGTAGAGGCATTCTTAGCTTCCGGCTGAACAGTCTGCCATTGAGATCAGCTATAATAGCTGTGGATGAAAACTAAACACCAGCATCAAAAGCCAAGCAGGCATCCAGGCCTTGAGGGGTTAAAATCCTATAAGCTGCAGCTTTTTTTAAAAAAAATAAATTTATTGGATATTTTATTTATTTACAATACAGATGTCATCCCCTTTCCACATTTCCCCTCCCTAGAACCCCCTATCCTATCACCCCTCCCCCTTTATGCTTTTATACCATTTTAATTACATGCCTGTATTAAGGTCAGTTCTAGGTTGAGGGTCTAGCAATATAATAGGTACAAATAGTCAAGGAGCAAGCAAGACAATAAACACAAATAGTCAAAGAAAAAGCAAGGCATTAAACCCAATTACTGAACACCTCCCTGATAACTGTTTCTAAGGGCTTATCAGGAATGACCAAAGTATCTGAGCCTACTTCCCTGTCCGAGCGCAAGGTCATTTTCATATCTGAAGCCTACTTCCTTGTTCTAGCCTAAAACTTTGAATCCTGTCTGAAATGACTTCTTTGTTCTAGCCTAAGATTTAGATTCCTACCTGAAATGATTCCTTTGTTCTAGCCTAATGTCCGATTCCTGCCTGAAGCCTACTTCCTGTCCTTGATCAATGTCATATTTCTGCCAAGCTGCAGCTTTTAACCTGGCCATCTAGCAAACCACAGGGAGAGAGCAAAGCCTAGTACTGATCACACACACTTATGGTCTTGACCTACTGAAACTGAAGTTCGGGGCCTAACAAGAAACAGATATTCGCTCTTCATACTCACCTCCAAAACTTATCCTCATTCTTCTGATGAGCTACACACTGTAGCAGTCCACTGCTGTGCCTCCCTTTCTCTCGTCCCAGCTCCAGCTGATCATCTCCTCCATACTACCTCCTCACTCATCCCTTTGTTCTAGGCCCAAACCCACCAAAAATTACTGGGAATCCTCCCACCAAGCTGGCCAGAGAAGCAGGTAGGCAGCAACTTCAGACCTTCCCTCTTCCTCTTTCCTTCCAAGTCCAATCCCCCAGTCTCATTCCTACCTCAGAAGCAGAATAACTGCTGTGGTCTCCCCTTACTGTTGGTCCTAATTCCCAGCAGAATAGTAGATTTCCTTTCCCCTTCTTCTCCCCCTACTGGGAGAAGATGCACCGGATCCTCAAGAGACTTAAGGTCCCAGGGAGGAGGAAGTAAGGGAACACCCTCTCCGAGCAAGGGGGAGGGGGAGCTGGATAGGGAACTGTGGGAGGGGAAGGTGGAGTGGCAACAGTTGGAATATAAATAAATAAAGTAATTCAAAACCAAGAAAAATTTATCCTTCTATTAGAGTAAACTATCTAAAGCACAAATCAGAATATATTACTATACTTTCTTGCTGTGTTCTTATGACATAAAATATGTCAGTGTCCTTCAAGGCTATTATTTTACATTTAAAAGTTGTGGAACACCCCATTTCCCTCCCTTCTACAGACCGCCTCAACTCTTCTAGCACATCTCCACACTTATGCATCAGTTTCCAATATCTAGAAACACATTGCATCCAGAAATCCCAATGATCACACATAGTTGGATCCTAGAAGCCTTCCCTAGTAGGCACCACATACTATCATACCATTTCCTCCTAAGAACCAAGGAACAGAAACCAAGGAACAAAATCCCCAACAAAGACAAGACCAGATATAAGCACCTAGAATTATAATCTCAAACCCACTGCCTGGACATTGGTGAAAACCACAGGAAAATAGCAGCCAGACAGCATGCCCACACTACAGCCCAGCAACCCCACTATAGGGTGCCCTGAGAAATTTATGAAAACACACCAAAAAAGTTGGAAGGAAATGAGTAAAACAATTAAATACCTGAAAGTGGAAATAAATTCAAGAAAAAAAAAGCAAAACTGGGAAAATCTGGAAATGAAAATTTAAGAACTCAAACAGGAAACTCAAAGACAAGCTTCGCTAACAGAATCTTAGAGATGGAAGAAAGAATCTTGGGCATTGAAGACATGATACAAGAAATGGATACCTCAGTCAAAGAAAATGTTAAATCTAAACAAAATTCCAGGCAAACAACATCCAAGAAATTTGGGTCATATGAAAAGACCAATTCTAAAAATAACAGGAATAAAGGCAGGAAGAAGAAACTTCAGTTTAAGGCACAAAAAATATTTTCAACAATATCATAGAAGAATCTTCCCCAATCTAAAGAAGGATATACCTGTCTAGATAAAAAATGGATATAAAACACCAAATAGAACAAACCAGAAAACAAATTACCCTCAGTATATAATAATCAAAACACTAAATGAACAGAAAAAAAGAAAGAATATTAAAAGCTGAAAGGGGAAAAGGCCAAATAAATTATAAAGGCAGACCTTATTAAATAATACTTGACTTCTCAATGAAGACTCTAAAAGCTAGAAGGATCTGGACAGATGTCCAGCAAATTCTAAGAGACCACAAATGCCAGCCTACATTACTATACCCAGAAAAACTTTCAATTCCTATAAAAGTAGAAAGACTTCGAAACAAAAAGAAGAGATAAATAAGTGCACTACATATACATCAAAGAAAAATCCACCAGAATGACATCGCAATTCTTAACAACTATGCCCCAAGACACAAGGGCAAAAAAGTTAAAAGAAACAGTACTACAGCATAAATCACTAATTGACCTTCACAAAGTAATAGTGGGTGATTTCAACACCCCATTCACTTCAATAGACATGTCATCCAGACAAAAACCTAAACAGAGAAATGCTGGAGTTAACTGATTATTGTGAATCAAATGTACCAAATAGATTTTTACAGAACATTCCACCCCAACACAAAAGGATATACCTTCTTCTCTGTACTGCATGAAACTTGCTCCAAAATTCACTGCATACTTGAACACAAAGCAAGTCTCAACAGATACAAGAAGACCTACATAATACACTATATCTTATCTCACCACCATGAATTATAGCTGGATATCAACAAAGAATACAGAAAGCCTACAAACTCATGAAACTGAACAACTCTCTACTGAATTAAAAATGGGTCAAGAAGAAATTTTAAAAGGGGAAGAGAGAAGATCCAAATTGAGAGAATTAGAGATAAGGGGAGGGGCATGACAACAAGCACTAAGGAAATCCAGAGAATGATAAGGAGATACTTTAGAAAGTGCTACTCTACCAAATAGGAAAATCTAAAAGATACGGATAATTGTCTCTATACATGCTACCAACAGTTAAATCAATATCAGATAAATGATTCACACAGACCTATAACCATGGTGAAATAGAAGCACTTGTTAAAAGTCTACAAACAAAAAGAAATCCTTGGACCTGATGGCTTTAGTGTAGATTTCTACCAGACTTTCAACAAAGAATTAATGCCAATACTCCTCAAATTATTCTACAAAACAGAAGGAATATTGTCCAATTAGTTTTATGAGGCAACAGTTACCATCATATTTAAACAAATGAAGACCCAATAAAGAAAGAGAATTACAAACCACCTTCCTTTATGAATACAGATATAAAAATACTCAATAAAATACATTCAAACCAAATCAAAAATACATTAAAAATATCATCCACTATGATCTACCAGATATGCACAGGTGTTTAAACACACATAAATCAGTAGATGTAATCCACCATTATATTCATAGTGTTGTTAGAGTCATAAAAGACTTTGACAAAGTGCAATGCCAATTCATGACAAATAGGGTCCATGAGAATCTCCAAAGAATCTGTGGCATTGCAAAGGCTCTAGGTTGTGCTCCACAAACTGATGGCAAGGCTCTATTGTTGAAAATAATACCTACACAATTCATTGAACACAGAGAAGTGAGATAGTTCCTACCTAGAGCCTTCAACCATACTGGCTAGTGTTCTTGGTATTGGAAGGTAGTTGGATGTTATCAAATGAAAAACATAAACACCAACCCATACTCAAACCCTTTGATATACAATGGTGTACTGCCTGCAATACATGTTAGGGTAATGAATAGTAGAAGAGAAGCTGTGGCAGTAACCAGTATCTGATTGGATTTAAGGTCTACTTCATGATATAGAACCTATACTTGACTTCTGCTTGGATAACCAAAACCCTGAGACTAGATAGGCCAGGGATCTAAGGGGAAAACCAATTGCTACTGTTCTAAAGAAGAAATGTTACCATAAATTATTGCTAATGACATTTTGATAACTCAGATAAATGTCTTGCTTAGCCATCATCAGAGAAGCTTTCTCCTGAAGCAGATGGTAACAAATACAGAGACCCACAGCCAAATAATATGCATAGAGTGAGGGACCTTTAAACACCCAGCCTTAGATGTGCTATCTCTAGTAAATCCTTTCCCTCTGAGCTCTGGGAATCCTAAAGAAGACTGGCAAGATCCAGAAGGGATGAAGGACACCAAAAAGAAATAAGGTCTTCTAAACACAGCAGGCCCAATGCCCACAGGAACTCACAGAGACTGAGGCGCATGCACAGGACTTGTACTGATGTGCGCCAGATCAGGTCCTAGAGATGAACAGAGAAATGGGCACACATTCCTATCCATATCCAGAAGCAATCTCGAATTGAAACCACTTACAAATAGAAAATTAATTTTCTCCAAGGGAGTCTCAGGGGGGAAACAAACTACTCTTAAGAGTAGACCACTTGTCCAGCAGTAGATGGCTAACAGGAAACAAATGCAGTGATATCTTTGGAGGTTCTTTGTCTCATAAAGTAATGCCAGAGCCTTTGAATTTCATTTTTAGTTTACATCTATCTATCTATCTATCTATCTATCATCTATCCATCATCTATCATCTATATATCATCTAATTTATTTTTACCCAATAAGATTTGTGGATACATTATGGCTTCCAGTTTTGTGTTTTTATAGTATTCCTGAATGTGTGAGCGAGTGTGTCTCTGAGTGTATACATGTTTCTTATGTCTCTTCTTGAGCTTTTTCTGTTTCTTTTGTCCTATTTTAATTTGTTTTCGTAAAATTTATTTTACTATTACCATTCCTTACATGCTTATTTATTTTCTAATAAAAGTCAGAAAGGGGATGAATCCAATTGAGAGTGCTGGAGGAATAAAGAGGAGTCAAAAAGATGGGAAACCATAATCAGAGATATTGTATGAAAAAAAAACTATTTTTATTGATAGAAAACTAAAGGAGATTTTTTTTTCCTGTCAGAATCTTTGACACTCCAGTAATTGAAATGAATTACAACTAATACAGTTTTCCCCAAACCTTCAAACATACTATGACATCAGTGCAGTCTCTGTGAATGTAATTTTCTCCACATAAATGCTTGACAGAATTAAAAACAAAATCATTAGGGTGGGATATCACATCAGTCAGGCTTAAGGTCATCTTTACAGTTACATTAACTTAACAGTGTCAATTATTCAATTAAAATTACTAGAAATATCTTTTAAAAAGACCATAGGATCCAAGAAAGAAAAAGAAAATGAGATTCAGGAAAGAGAAAAGAGATGAAAGAGAAGAAGATGGATAAGATCAGGTAGACCCACAGGAGTTTCAACCATAAGATCATTAAACAGAAGAGATTCTAAGTTAGGAGACTAGGTAAATACATGAAAAACAAACAACAAAAATTATAGAAAGGGCCAAGTAGAAGTTACAGCATTCATAATATAAAACTAACAAAATCACCCAAGTATTGAAAATATGGTTGAAATAAAGAATTAGTAGAATGAAAAATAGGTCAGAATATCTTGCCCAGACAGAAGTATCCAGAGAAAAGGCATTTAAACCATTTATGAGACTCATAACTTAACGCCTAGTAATTGGATTTCACAAGGGAGAGGAGAGACTATGACTAGGCCATGTGATCATACATGGGAAAGCAGTTTTCTAATTGATAAAATATCAGCTGCATACCAGGAATTGAATGTATTCCAAGCACAGTAAACCAAACAGAATCACAAGAAACTTTATTCAAGTAACATGTTGGGACTAGGAAAGTTCTTAAAGACAAGAATACTGAAGCCACCCTGCTTTCAAGACCCTTGAATACATCTAAAGGCTGACCTCTCAACTAAAATAAAAGAGAACAGACAATAAATAAATTACATTTTCAAACAGTGAAAGTATACCATTTGGTAACTGAAAACTTAAATTCAACCAAGAAAAATTAACAAAATGGGAGAAATAATAAAGACAATTCAAACAAAGGAAGAAAGAGCTGAAGAATTTCCATTAACTTGTCCATGTAAAAGAAAATAACAGAATAATGGAGGAACATGAGAAAGCTCCAGGCGACACATGAAAATGAGAAGCAAGAGGCTGACATCAGAAAGAGCAAACACATGTGTAAATGGAGCCAGCCAGGCAAAGCTACAGAAGATGATAAATTTACAAAACTCAGCAAACTAATCAAATACAGACAAGTTAAGGAATAGACAGAAAGATGATCATTCCCCAAAGTAGTTTCCAAACAGCCAATACACATGACAACCTGAGAAACCACATGAGCTGTCAGGAAACTGTTATTTATTCGAGCTAACCTTCAGTAGAAAGTACAAAATATAAAATAATGAACAAAAACATTTGTATACAGCAATATTTAAACTGGGTCAGTGGCTCGTATCAGCAAGCCATGCTCCCAGGAGGTGCTGAAGAAAGAGGCCTGTGAATTCAAAATTCGTCTGGCCTGTATAGACACGGGCTGTTTCAAAAAGCTGTAGCTAGCCAAGAGGCAAACAACTGTACCATCTCTAAACCATGATATGAAGTTTATATTTCACCACTGAAATAGAATTTCCATTGAAAATATCCTATGATACCTATATTTAAACTGTTATAAATATTTGACATATGAGAAACAAAGAGATATGGTAATTGATTTTAATTTAAACCTCAGACTTATTTTGTTGTTCAAAAAAACATTTGTTTTCTGGCAGTCCCTATTTTTCAAATATGTTGTAAGTAAGACATAGAACAGCCCCAATTATTCCTGGGATATGTCTCACCCATTCATTCACTTTAAGATCACTTTCCAGCAAGCAACTTGAGTAATTGCTTTATGACTAACAAATTGCATTAGTTAAAGTATAAAAAGAAATTAACATTTAAAACATATGCAAAATAATTTTTATATCTATCGACTTTATATATATATATATAACCACACAGAACCTAGCCATGCATAATTTTTACAATAAAAGCATCATACCTCAATAGCTTCTTCAAACACATTCAGTTAATGTTAAATACAGTTAACGTCACTGTTTCATATACCAGTGGCTGGGAACTGTCAGATTTGGGGACCTTGTCCAAGGACTCAGTACATGAGATCTAACAACTTGTCTTCAGAATCCATGTTCTTTCAGACTATGTGTGACAAGCCCATTCATATTTTTTATACATATGACACAAATTTGAAATTATATATAAAATTATCAAACATCATAATATTTACTAAAGAAATAGCCAGTGCCTTGGGCCATTTGTAAGTAAACAAGAATATAGAATATAGCACAGGGCTGGAGAGGAGGCTCAGGAGCTATGAGCACTTGCTGGTCTTTCAGCTCCAGAGTTTAGTTCACAACACCCACATGGCAGCTTATAACTGTTTCTAACTTCAGTTTCTTGGGTATCTGATGCTTTTTTTCTGGCTTTGCAGGTATGAATGTAAGTTACATAAAGGAATGCAGACAAATATTAATATACATAAGTATTTAAAAGTAAATAAATCTTTAAAAGAAAGAATATAGTAGAGAATAAGGCAGCGGACTGAACCAGGTACAAGTGTGTATTAAAGTGATCAAACGCCAAAAGAAATACAAAACATGGAGTGTGTGAAGATAAAGAATTCCCGTTGCTTGAATAGTTGTTCGGGAACTACCAGGAGGTTTGTGATCGGTAAATAACCTATAATGCTATATTAAATGGTATTGTGTTTCTTGATTTTTTTTTCTTTCCTTTTTAATAGAGAGAAAAAGATCAAAGTTGGAGGGGTAGGGAGAATCTGAGTGAATTTGGAAGAGGAAAAATTATGATCAACATATATTATATGTAAAAAAATGTAAAATGCATAAAATATGACCACGGGGCCTATTAAATCTGATACCTGTCTGTGGCTTTGATCCTAAGATCCCCATTGTTACCGCCCTCTCTATGTCTTTGTCCTGCCCACACCTGTCATTTCTCTTGGTATTGCTAGTTTTCCCAGCTTCATCCATAGCTGAGGTCTTCAAATATGTGGCATCTACTATTGGAGATTACCTCAGCCTTGATCTAATTTCAGCTATAAATTCGTAACTGTTTATAGACTTAAAAAGCTTACTGTTTTGTAAACTCCACAAAGGTAGAAATTTAGAGTCTGTTTTGTTCAACCATTTGGTGTCAGCTCCTTAAAGCCCACAGGTCTAAATGAGAGGAGAGAGAGGTCCCGGTCCCTGCTGTGTCTCCGGAGCTGAGTGGGATGGTGTCAGCAGTCCAAAGAAACACACCCAGCCGGGAGTCTTGTCGAAGCAGGAATTCAACTTTAATGTAACAACCTCTTGTTTATATAAACTTGGAGAATAAGGAGGAAGAGTTTTGGTGGGGTGAGATGATGTAGGGGGCGGGTAAGGGTGACGAAGGGTATGGGGTGACTGACAGGACCAATGGCAAAGCTCTACATCAGCAACAACTGAGCACAGGTAAGGCCAAACAGGTCCTGTTGAGTCATACAGGTAAGGAAGTGACTAAGACAGGTCTCAAACTCTAACCAGGCTAAGATTTGCCTCAAGACTGAAACCAGGGCTAAAATGGTGCCCAACAGTGTACACACAGGACAGGAAGGGCATGCACTGCAATGGACCAGCCACCCACTCCAGCTCAGGGAAGAGGGTTGAGTACAATGCCCTAACAGAGTGAGCTGTGTGGGGGCGACAGAGCACCTGATGTGTCCATGGGGACCCCATGGCCACAGCGGGAGGTGCACACAGTTTGGCATTCAGGCTGGGCAGACGAGCCCCTGACTCCGGCACCGCCAGCATGGATGGGGGAGGAGAGGTGAGCAGCCCAAAAATTTGGTTCCTTGTAGCTGGTATAGAACGAGGTATTCAGTATCTATATACTCGAAATGTGCTGAAAGAAGGAAATAGTGAGCTCATGAATGATTAAATGAGCAAAAAGTCCATAGTGACAAATGTAATAATTGAACTCACCTGTTTTAAGGGTCAATGCTCAGTCTTCGACATGACAACTGTGAGGGAAGATTTCTGTTCTTCCTCACCACTTCGGATACTATTAATGTTTTCTCTCAACTACAATGAAACAAGTTGAACAAAAGGTATTGTCTTTCCTTTTTCTGTTCAGAATAGGGAACAGTTGGGATGACATCAACATAACTTAAATGTTAAAAAGCAAGGAGTAGCAGTTTAATAGTTATTCTTTTGACTTGATAGACATTGACCAATTGCCTAACGTTTCCGAGTGAAACGCCATGCAGTGCACACAAATAGGACTCTATTAAAAACTTAGTAAAAAGGGTTGTTATAATTAATGGATATGAATTGATTCTACTTTAGAAGTTTTAAGACATTCTACATGTCTTAAAACATAAAACACAGTGGAGCAGACAGCGTCTTTTAGGCATTAAAGCATTTTCAGAAGCATTTTCAGTAGTTTGGGAACTTAGTCTTCTTGTCTGAACAATTGTTAATATTATAAAAAAGAAATGTGAGCAAACCATGGCACTTTCCATAATGACTCATAATGACTTCTGTTGAATGAGCTAATTAAGCATTTAGCAATTTTATCTTCCATATGTCTTAAAATGTTTTGTCCTTGTATTCAGTATTGATGTAGGCATTGTTTGGGCTATTGCAGGCAATAAAATTCAGATAACGTACATTTTTATGGCTTAATCTTAAATATTTGAGCAAGTTTCTATAGCACAGAACTTTGCAAAGCTAGTATAAAATGCTAGAATGTTGAACTGTACGTCAGTTCATCCTCTGATGATTTAATCTTCATAAAGCACAAAGAAGTAACCAATGTTCTGATCCAAGTTCAAGTCAACATCACTTGGCTTGTGTTCTTAAAACCGACAGACACTGAAACGGCCCACTGCATAAATGTCAGAGTGTCTTAGGTTTTGCAGAGTGGTAATGGCATTATGGTATGAACTTTAGGCTGGAAAGAGTCTAAGAGGGGTCTCACCAATTAGAAATCCATGCCAAGGTTGCCTAGAATGTTCCACAAAAATCTCAACTAAGACAGACAGCCAAGCTACTTGAGAAACCTTGTGGATACACAGCAAAGACTTCAGCTCATGCCGAAGTTTCATGAATACAGAATGGGCATGTTCTTTAATGAAGGCAATAAAAGTTGAATGAGCAGTTGATGAAAGTTTCCCAGATCAAAATTATACTTTGAGTACAGAAGAACATAAAGTAAATGAACAGACAAGAGTGGCAAAGTTGTAGATCAAATCAAGAGATAAACCCTAAACCTCTTAGCCACAGGATGTCCAGTTGAAGCAGTGCATAACATGAGCAAACCTGGATTTTGCAAGACAGTGAAATGATATTTTTAAAGTGTCAAGGTAGAACTATATACACAGAGAAGCTGCTACTTGTGAGTAAAGGAACAGTACAAAATTTTCTTTTTCTTTCTTCTTGCTTCCTGCCTTCCTTCTTTCCTTCCTTCCTTCCTTCCTTCCTTCCTTCCTTTCCTTCCTTCCTTCCTTCCTTCCTTCCTTCCTTCCTTCCTGCCTGCCAAAATGCTGTTCCCCCTCCTGGTCCCTCCCTCACAGTCTCTCCCAATCCACTTCTCCTCTGAGAGGGTGGGGTCCCCCCTGTGTATCTCCCACACAGGTACATCAAGTCTTTGCCAGCTTAGCCACATCCTCTTCCCCTAAGGCCAGACTAGGCAGCCATGGAGACTGAGCTATGTGTCTGTTACATGTGTGCTGGGGGCCTCATTCCAGCCCATGTAGGTTCTTTGGTTTGTGACTTAGTCTTGAGAGTTCCAGGAGTTCAGGATAGTTGACTCTGTTGGTCTTCCTGTGGAGTTCTTATCGCCTTCAGTTCTTCCCCCAACTCTTTCATAAGTGTCCCCAGCCTCCTTTCCAATGTTCGACTATGGGTATCTGCATCTGTTTTAGTCAGCTGCTGAGTATAGCCACTAAGAGGACAGTTATGCTAGATTCTGTTTGCAAGCATAACAGTATCATTAATAATGTCAGAGAATGGTACTAGCCCATGAGATGGATTTTGAGTTAGTTTAGACAGGACAAATATATTGGGTGGAAAGTTTTCTGGATGGGTTGGTGTTCTTATCCTCTGCCTACAAACACCAGAAAAATTTATCCACCCACACAGACTCTCATTAAAATAGCCATTAAATATATACTGCAGCAGAAATATATGAAGTGTTTAGAAGAAATTTGACCAAAGAAAGAAGCAACAAAGATGCCCGGGGGTGGGGGGCAGGGGTGAATAACAAAACAAATACTAATTCCTAGCTGACTAATAATCAGGAAATTTCATTAAATATTAACTAGAAACATCAGAGAAAAACATGCTAAAATAAGCATTTGACATTATTTGTTTAAATGTTGTTTATTTAGATATTGTGAATACATGCTTGCTATTGATTTGTGAATGAGAATATGAGAAGTTGGTTGGAGACCATCTTGGAAGGGATGAAGAGAGAAAATTTAAGAAAATGATATAATTCTATTTCAAATAAAAATGTATTAAAGTAAAATGACAAGTGGGGATCAGATCCTTTCAAAGTTTCAAGATTTTTTTTTCCACATTTGAGACAAGAAGAAAACTATTTTGACAGTTTGGAAAAAATAATTAAGGGTAGATGTACCAAATATTATTTATGTTCAATGCAAAAGAGATGTTAATGGAGTCAATTATGTTTACAAATAGAATATGATTGTATCTAAGCATATCACACATCTGCCTTTTGGCTAGGGTCATATAGAGTATCTGTTATTATTTAATAGTAGCCAAGTACCAAAAAAAGATATTAATGTAAAAATAGAATATTACAAATAAAGCAAAGAAATGATTAAAGTAAACTCTGCTATTTCAAATATCATAACCGTAAAATATATATTAAAATGTAATATGGATGTTGAAAATATCTTCTATAGTGCTTCAGACAGAAGCACCTAAATCAAAAATCACAGAGAAATGAAAATCAGAAAAAGAAAACATGGCAAGTTCTGTAGATTATCTTGGAGAAAATAATGCTTTCATAATTTTAACTTAAATTCAAACTTAAGAAAGAAAAAAGTGATGAATTCAATGATATAAGTATTTCCACATCAGAAAATACCATAAAGTTTCATGGCAAGCACAAATCCAAGAAAAATAATTGTAGCGTGTGCCATAGAAGGGTCTAAGAGTTGCTGTAGAGCAAACACAGCACACAGACAGACTCTGACACAAGGATTTTAGAGTTTAGTGTTCTCGATAGAAGTGAAGATTCAAGTATCAAAGCCATTCAAAACCAAAAGGATGGTTATACACCCATACTGCAAAAATTATGTCATAGCTTAATTTGATATTTCAATTTTCTTGCATTTCTCCATATCTACCCACATATTTATAGGGATTTTATATCTATACTTATTACACAATTTAGAACTGTGTTTGAATTGTGTCATTCTTTTCCAACCTGTCTCTTATCCTTGCCAATTAGTTCTGACAGACTCATCCATATTGCTTCATGAAAATCAAATTTATTCATTTCTATTGGTCTTAAATATCCTGTTAGAGTCTAGAATAATGAATCTTCATTTTCCTAGAACTTGGCCACAAAGGACTTGCAAAATAAACCGAAAATGAAGATTCTGCTTTCTCAATTCGTTTTCTATTGTCATCTCTTTTTGAATGAAAATGAAGGCAATTTTCATTATGGCTGTGGGCCTCTAGAAATTTACTCTAGCGTTGTTAGGCAGCTATGCTTCCGGGAGTATGAATAGAGTCACCATCAGTGGGCAGTTGTTTTATTCTGAGTCATTGTTCCAGTGTGTGTTCTGAAGTGCAAAGTGAAAATTCCCTCAGCTGTGATAAACTCTCATCTTGTCCCTTTGCTGCTGATTCTGACATCGGTATTGTACATCACAAACTCTCGCAGCTGTTAAGATGGGTACAGGGAGGCTGCTGCAGCTATATCATCAATTCAAAGGCATCAATAGTGCAGGAGCCTCTGAGAGAAAACTAAAATGAGATACTTAATTCCAAGTGCAGAATTCAGTGGAATAATTTTTTGAAAGTTAATACTGTAAATCTATTATTAATCCATGAGTAGTGATTAATAGTCACTAATGCCATTTAGGGAAAGTTTCCTTTATATCTTCACTAATTAATTACCTACTCTATGGAATTACTTGATCCAAGGTAAATAATTGTCTAATAATATGACTTCTAAGAAATCTTTTGAAAATCACGTTCAGTATGGAATGGTTGATAGTCTCAAAGGAAATTTGGAATTAGCATTTTTATTTTTATTCTTTTATTTTTATTTTTTTATTTTTTATTTTTCCCCTTCCCTTCTCCTTCTCCCTCTGGCCCCTCTTGTTTTGGCCCCACTCACTCCAGCCCAAAGGATTTTATTCATTTATTATATCTAAGTACACTGTAACTGTTTTCAGACACCCCATAATGGACTGGTGAGATGGCTCAGTGGTTAAGAGCACTGACTACCCTTCCAGAGGTCATGAGTTCAAATCCCAGCAATCACAATGGTGGATCACAACCATCTGGGATTAGTATTTTTAATCATGGGAAGGGAGATTGATTTTTAAAAAATGTGAAAGGGAAACCCATCCCTTCACAACATAGCTTTTCTTGCAAACAAATCACTGCCTGCTTGGCCATCACTGAGATCTCTATACAGATTTTCCTTGTTCCCATTCCCTATAGTCAATGTTGAAATAATTCAGATGGTGCACACACTGGTAGTTCAAAAACACGTCAAGTTTACTGCAGAGTAAAGTGTTTCAGCCTCAAATAGGAAGAATGGACAAAGTACAAAGGGAGCACGTGTCTGTCTGCATTTCAGGAAGGCTTTATACAGTTGCTAGAGTTTCCACAACAATCAGCTTTCCCTGGGGATCTTTGTCCTGTCCATGTGTATCGAATCCTACAGAAGGGACAATGGTATATCCTTGTCCTAAATCAGAAAGCCATTTGATTTATAACAATTGTACAAGCCTTAGGGCTCAGAGCCAAATTTAGATAATTATGTATTAATGACCTTCTGCACTGTTCAGGATATCATGTTTCCTCTTAGAGCTAGTGAACTGGACTCAGTTCTCATTCTTCTGAACAGTAATTAGAGCATGCGGATCCAGGCTTGTTTTATAGCTCTGACTATGAAGGAGCAGCCTTCCAAGTATATCCACTATGGAAGTCTCAGTATCCACCAAGGCTTCTGATATCTAACTAGCTGCAGGATGTGAATTATTATATATTATTCTTTATGTTTTCTCCTTACTTTTCCTTGAGTTTTTCTTTTTTTTAAATTAAATTTTTTTTTTTACTTATTCACCTTACATCCCATTCACTGTCCCCCGTTCTGATCACCTCCTCTCACAATCCTTCCCTCATCCCCAATCCTTTCTTCTCTGAGCAGGTGGGGACTTCCCTGCTATCCCACCCCCACTCTGGCACCTTGAGTCTCTGTAAGTCTAAATATGTCTTCTCCCACTGAGGTCAAACAAGGCAACCCAGCTAGAAGAACACATCCCACAAACAGGCAACAGCTTTTGAGATAACCCCTCTGTTTTGTAGGGGAGTGGGGAGAGAAGGAACAGAGAGGGAAAGGAGTAAAAGGGTAAAAGAGTAAGAGACTAAGAGAATGAGGAGAAAGCGAACAGCCCCTTTTTACTGGTCAGTCATACCTGGCTATTGCCAGGTAACTGTGGGCAGAGCTAGAAGAAATGCTAAAACCCGCTCCAGATGTTCAGGACCCACATGAAGACCAAGCTGCACATTTGGTACATATGTGCCAGGAAGCCTAGGTCCAGCCCTGTATATTCTTGGTTGGTGGTTCACACTTTGAGAGCCCCAAGGGTCCAGGGTAGTTGACACTGTTGGTCTTCTTATGGAGTTTCTACCCCTTTGGGTCACAACTTGACAGAGTAGAATACAATTTGATGAAACCAAAGCAGCATAGTACAAAGAAGTTTCAGGCAATTTTGGTTATAACAATCACTTCAATAAATAAAGATAGAAATTGCAAAATATCTAAGGGTACTGTGTTCATCTGTGATTGAAAATTGGCCAATCAAAGAAGAGTGGCACATGACTTTCACTCTGGTACTCAGGAAGACAAGGCAGTAGGATCAATAAGTTGGAGGCCAAGATCAACCACACAGCAAAATCTTAAAAATAATAAATAAATAAAAATCAAAATTAATGTCTACTAGTTGTCGATCTTAAAATGTAATAACATCCTAACTAGGTAGAATGTGGAAGATGTGGAGTTTTGTGAGAAAAGTATGTTTCTTTGAATTCAACATATTAAGCTTACTTCACATAAAACCAGAAAGCTAATTTGGAAATAAGCATAATACCCTTTTAAAATAAAAACTTATATTTTTGGATTAAAGATATGACTTCATGGTTAAGAGTACATACCAGTCTTCAGAAGACCTTCAACTTCATCTTCAATACCTACATTGTAGTCTTTCAACTACCTTCTTTTGGTCTCTGTGGGTTCCTGCAAGCCTATGTGTACTACACACATGCACACGACCACACACAACACACACACACACACAACACAATATGTACATGAGTGTATGTTCAAGTATGCACTCATAAAAGTAAATTTAAATACACAAATATTTTTTAATTATAGCTCCATAGATAATTATTTACTCTGGACTCCACATATTTAAGTCTCAGAAGGTGATACGAGCCAGTAGGTATAATGGAATGATGGTTTTGTACATTTTAAGACATGAAGCATGCTTACATTATGAGAAAATTTAAAGATAGCATAATAAAGTTTAGCAAAAACTTTTCATTAACTGGATTGACAAACTGATTAATAACTTACTGTGTTGACAAGTTGGGAAAATATGTTCTTCCTATATATTGAATGAACATATTTTAGTCATCTAGAAGGTTGGTCTTAGGACCACGTATTTTTTTAAAAAAATATGTTTTATATTCTTTACACTGCCTAACAAATATCTTTAACAAATTTCTAAATGTATTTATTTCCATAAAAAAGATTGTGACTTATTTTTACTGTTTTCCCTATAGTGACTACTATGTAATTAAAAAAAAAAGTAGAGCTTAAAATTTAACATTAAGTAAAAAGCTTGTAAATTTTCAAAGGTTCCAAAAAAAACACCAGCTATAGCTGTTAGAGATTGCTATAACCCTTAAAGCATGGACATAGAAAATGAATGATAATTAAGAAGAATGTAAAATGTCATCACTAGGTAAACCCAGCAACACAGCATAAGAGAGATTTAATAGCAACTGATTATCAATTTCCTGCTACGGATGCTTAAAGAGCAATTACATAAGAGCAAGTCCTAAAAGTCCTCAGACTATAGCATCTCTGGGCAAATGCAGAGAGAAGTATTGACTGAATTACTGGCTCCCATAATGACAGTTCTACATGCATGGGCTTTGCCCCCTGGTTTGTAATTTTCTGTTTTTTCACATTGAACTCAATAAGTGATGTATCTGCTCCATCAGTAGAAGGAGTCTTTTTGCCACAGCACACCATTGTTACAGACCTGAATGCAGGCATGTACTTTTCATAGTTTGGGAGGTTGAGAACTTCAAAGTCAAATTGATAAATTATTTTGGTTGTTATTTTTTTGTTGTTGTTTGTTTGTTTTGTTCTTTTGTATTTGTTTTGTTTTTGCTTTGTTTTTTTGTTTCGTTTTGTTTTGTTTTCATGAGGACTCCTTTTTGGCTCGCAAATCTATAAACAGCATTCTCACATGGTGGCAAGGCCAAGCTAATGCACTGAGCCCATCACAGGGTCTCAACCCTTATGAGCTATGTAAACCTGGCTACCTCCCAAAGGACTTACCTCGTCTTATCATCATATTGGACATAAGGTTCAATGCATGGCTTGAGGAAGGACAAAAACAACTGGTTTACAAGGGAAGGTAGGTAAGTGTCAGCAAGGGCCAGGTTTAAGAAGTAGGCAGATTCTTCTGCATATTCTCTATCAGTTTTATTTCTTGTTCCTCTCTTGCCAGACACTCTGGACTAGCCTGCTGGAGGGTTATAAGAGACGCCTGAAGGAAACCGTCATCCCAGCCACTGGGATTTCAGCCCTGAACATCATAGGTCAGCTAAACTTTGGCAACCTCTGGCAATAGTACATTCGAGATTCCAGATCTGCACCTCAGGTCTCCACAGCTGAATCCCCAAACGCCAGTAGCTTCATGAAAACTAGCAAATGGCCACTGTGTTTTAAGCCACTTTGTGGAGTGGCATGTTAACAAAGCAATAGCCAGTACTAGAAACCTCTTTGAGAGGCAATTTCTCTTTTGGCTCCGTATATATTAGACATTTGAAGCATGTGAGTTGGTCAGATTCTGGGCTATAACTCAACAATTTAGCTTCTCTTAGATAATTATATATACACAACTGGCATGCCACGTGGAATTCACATTTAGAGATCTAAGTTCTAATACAAAATAACATAAAAACTGGTAAAAATTTTCACTTCAGAATTTACGGTCACAGCACATATACCAATGTCAACCTAAAGGAACATTATCACCATAATGTTTTACAAAAAAAAGAAAAATGACTTCAAAGGAACTGCTATTATTTCCAGCATAACAAAGGAACTCGATGGCAGAGACTATCCTTTGATGACTGTTTTCTCTGTTCAGAAATAGCCTCCAGCTGCTATTCTGCCCCAACCAGCAGAGACTGCAAATGTGAGCTCAGGGCAGGGAGGGAAGAGTGGGCTTTGCAGGAACTGACTTTGTGTGGTGGGAGCAACATCTAGTTGTTGGTGACTGGCACTGAGATCTGCAACACAGTGCACTATTTGCTACTAGAAGGTTGAACATAAAACTTTGCATGTATAAAATTCTCATAAGAGGCCTGGCCTCCAGAGACAGACGTTGTGGGAAGCTGTTCTAGATGGAATCTGCAGTGTCTATGCAGCATAGCCCACCCTGCTGTGTAGACTCTAATTCAGACCTGCAGCCTGGCTATGCTGTTTATTGTTATTTATTTTGTCACATTTTAGTCAACATAATGGAAAGAAAGGCTTTTTTTTTTTCATTCTATTTTTTTTCCTGGCTTCTACATAGAATATCTTGATATGGCTTTTCTCAAATGAAAGAAAATAAACTAAATCAACAACTTTAGTGGGCTTGAATATGTACACATGAGTTCACTTCAGACTCTGCTCTTTTAAATACTCTAGTCTTTTCTCAATTCTATGGAACAAGTGGCATCCTTTGTTTCATTTCTATAAATAAAGGAACGGTTGCATTCTCTTGTTTATATCAATATATACACCAAATTGTACTGACACTATTACAGTTTCTTTCTAAAAAGTGACTTTTTAGTGAACATAATCATGAAGGAGGAGTGTTCTCTCAGGAAACTTACAGGGTACAGACCCCATTCATAAGCCCTCTGTCTAATACTGAATGCCTTCCAAATGTTCTCATCCCCACCACCTAGTGATAGGGGTAATATTTCAACACATGGATCGTGGAGAGAAACTGAATTCAGTCTAAAGTACTCCCAGGATGAAGTACGTTAGCTCTACAGCCTGAACTAAGACAGATATTCAGTTGGATAAAGGGATAATCACAGTTAAAGTGTGCCAAGAAATTTCATTTCTTGTGATAAATGTAAAGCTCCTCCTTAATTTTAAACTATGCTAGATTTGTATGTATATAAAATATCCAGAGTGTATATTTGTAAAACTCAAGAGAATAATGTCTATAGTCATGGAAGGCACATAAAAAAAGAGAGAAAAGTTTAAAAAGCCAAAGAATACAATTCAATTTTAATGCAAATACAAATGCAAAGAAGTAAGAAAACTCATCAAAGAAGAAATAGAAAATGCAGGGAAGTGTGCTTTGTGTGTGGGAGGATTGAAATTGTGGCCAAAGGGCAGATGACAGCATATTATGCTTCCCTGAAATAACCACAGTGATAATTCTCATCTAATGTGCTCTTCCAGGACTGTGGCAATCTTTTACCAAGTGGAATGTGGTGAGGCTGTGTGGATAGCTTGACAAACAGAATGTGGCAAGCATGGCAGAGTGTGACTTTCAATGCTGAATCCCAGAAGGTGACTCAGCTTACAGCTAGTTTGCTTCTCTCTGTAGGGACACTTATTCTTGGACTAATGCTTTAAAGAAATTTAGATCAGGTCATCTAGAGATGGAATCAGAGTAAAGTGCTTGATGCCTAAGCTGGAGAACATGTGTTCTGAGGCATCTACAGAAAAGTGGCCTGTGCCATGAGACTTGACATGACGCCAAGAAGATCTCAGGATCTTGCTCACCAATAAGTTCAGCTGAAGAAGTAAACACCTCAAAATATGGATAGCTATAGGAGAGGGCATTCAGCCATCAACCTATGGTTTCTACATGTACCTTCGTGAACAAGTGTGTGTATTCGTTCATTCACTCATGCACATGTTCACACACACACACACACACACACACACACACACCACACACACACATGCACAAACATCTGTATCAAATTGAGAGGCTAGATAAGGTGCTATACATGGTGGACTCTGCTAAAAACTCAGCCTAGAGTGTCAGGACAGGCATGGGCATGACTAAGACCATAGACAATTCTAGTCTTTATGTTCTATTGTTTTCTATGCAGAGCTGCTTGCTACAGATACATAGTGAATTCAGCTCCAAAAACTGAAGCCATTGAGTTTTGGGTGATTTGTCATGCAGCAATAGACCCTAACTAAGTCACTAGCTCTTTGGTATACAGAGGAGGAGATGTGATCTTGGCATTCTGCAGCTTATGACAAATCTCCAACTTATTCATAGACACTCACAAAAATTAAATGATTCAAATAAGATCAACACACACAACAACATCTTCTGCTTTTATATGACCAAAGTCTCACAGTATGTCAGACTTCATAGGAAGTCTGTAGCAGCATTTATTCACTTGTCCTTTAGGCCAGTGCTGTGCAGAGTCATTGCCCATAGGGACTTCCCTTTGGATGTGCAGAAGGGTCAATGCACTCAGGCTTCCTTCAATCCAGCACCTTCCTTGGCATAGGTTGCTGTTTCTATCAAGAACAGTCAATTGTACCCAACTCTGAAAAAAATGGCACAGGTCCCTTGAATAGGCTACTGATCTGATTATCTACCCTGTACAAGGCAATATTTCCATCCCGGGTCAATTCTGGTATTGAGAGTTGTAATAAAAAATAACTAAATAAGTCATCTAATCTTGATGACACAGTTTAGATGCTAGAATGGCTGACATCTATTACCTGATGGAAGATTACATGAAGCTTAACTCTTGGGTGCTGGAAAGACCGTATTTGTTATACCAAGGAAGCACACACTCATGAAAACAACAGAAGGCATGGAGCAAAATGTAGGGAAGAAATTGGATGGACTTGTATAGTTTTAGAATAATTTATAAAAATAGATTTTATTGAAAAATTGAGATGAAATCTTAGAGCAGCAGTTTTCTTAGATGATGAGACATCTCTGGTATGATCTCCTATAGCAGTTTGTCATCAGGATGTCACGCTCTCTCCTTAAGGCAATAAAGATAGTAAGAACAGAATAGGGTTAAAAAAATGACATAAATGAAGAACTCATGTATGAAATACTTAAAAATAAAAATTTTAAAAAATTAAGTAGTAAGAATCATGGTTACAGTATCAGGGATGAGTCACTAGCCTTCAGGCAAGTCCTTGTCTTTTAAGGCAGATACACCAACAGGCACTGAGAACAGAGTAATCAACTCAGAGAGTATAGAAGTTCAGCTGAGTGGACAGAATATCAGCAGACAGGAAGCAGCCTTGTCCTTAACCAGAAGTGCTGTTCGTGTGACAGAACATAAGGTATTCTGAGGCCTCAGTGTGCAATTTGTTCACCGCCATGCTGCTAAATGCAATAGTTAATCACATGTTTCTGCCTCTGCAATTTAGACACAGGAGATTTATAGCTGCATACTTTTAAAACATGCATTTATGAACTTTATTTATTCAGATTATCACCAATAAGTATTGTCTTTTGTGGCATGTATGAGAGCCTGAAAGACAACAGCTAAAGCTAGAAATGACAATGTTGTAGTTATGTCATACACTACAGAGCACTTGTTGTATGGAGTCCAGACCTAAGGTCTCTGGTCCAGGAACCAAGTACACAGGTCTCCTCTCAGCTTTGTCAGAGAATTAGAAGCTAGCTCCTCTATCCAAGTCTTTGCTTATAGTTTTACACATGGAAGAAAAAGGGAAATTCTTCTTTTTATTAGAGAACCATAGGAAGCCTCACCTAATAAAATTTACTCTTGTCTTTGTCCTCAACATGGCTACATGGCATAAAATGCAATGAAAGTAATTTCATTCAATGGGAAGTTGTACAACAGTACATCTAATTTTACATTTGGAAAACCTATAAAAAAAAATTCTTCTAAGTGAAATCCAAGAAAGTCAAAATCATTCTTTTATGCTCAAGTTACTATGAACTGAAAGAAGCGACTATATACTCAATTGTTGTCCATGGAGATGCACATGAGAGGATATGAGAATGCACAATAGAGACTGGATGGAATGCACATAGAGACTGGATGGAGATGCACATAGATGGTGGAAATCAAAGAAATGGAATGAAGGCAACATAGAGACAAGATGATTGCAAAACCCGAGAGAAGGGACAATGCTGCTGTCATGGAAGGGGGAGCAGAAGGTGGATAACATTCATAACCCAGAAGTTGTGATAATGTGATTGCAGATGTTAAACATGGACTTGGCTGCCAAGAAGGATAGTGTGCAATTCAACCTGGGGTAAAGAAGACCTTAGTAGGGAAATACTTAAATTTCAACGAATTAGTGGTTGGGATTTAAGTATCTCCCACTTTAAGACTCTTAGTGGGAAGTGTTTAAAAAAGAGAATCTTAATATTCATAATATCAAAGACTAATATCACACACACACATTCTTCGATTTTTGATGATGAGAAGGATGATGATGAAGGTTTTGCTATTTATTTTATATATTTAATGATGATCTTTTAAGTTCTAATCTTAGCACAAAGATAAACCAAGGCATTAAATAGAAAGCAGGGGTCAGAGACTCATCTTCAGGAACAGCACAGGAATTCTTCAGGAGACCAATCGTCAGACTGAAACATAATTCATAATGTTACCAACTGAGCAGCTTACATTTAGGATAAAATGTTTAACATAATGCTTGCAATAGCAATTAGTGAAATAAGAAGCCATGGATTCTAAGGCAAGCATGAGGCATTAGGGAGTCTTGGAAAGAGGAAGGAAAAGTAATGTTGGAATCATAGAATAATGCCAAATTAAAAATGTTAAAAATATACTTCAAGAATTGTTCATAACGAAAATTTAGACAAGGAAGGTTTGATAACTGCTACATTCTAAAGCCAGGAGAAGATTGATAGATCACAAAAGCCCAGAACAAACTAATACCATTTAAGGGCAATCCTCCAGTACCAACTTCCCTTAATTCAGACCCCATGTCCCAATGACCCAATCTCCAATGACCTCTCTTCAAATGTTCTATTACCACCAATTTATACTTAATAATTGTGTGGATCTATTCGTGATTACTTCTTGGATAAGATGAAAGCAATAATCCAATCAGATTCCAAAGTCCCCAACTGTACACAGTTCAGTGATATTAAACCTTCAACATATGACCTTTGGGACCGGCTTTTATGCTCCATTATATCTCCAGTGCTATTTTTCCATTATAATGTAGACCATATTCAACTTCCCCTGGCTGCCTTAATAATCGCATAGCCATTTTATTTGTGCTTTCATTTTGGTGCAAAATCTCATGAAGAATCATTGCCATCTATTGCCCACCTTAGTTCATCCATAGGAATCACTGAAATGTTTTTTCTAACTTATTTAATGAAATTCTTCCATCCTTAACAGTACATGTTCTAGATTTTCACAGAATAAGAAGCTCAGCCTGGATCAAATCACAGCTTAAATTTTCATAGTGTTTAAGGATACAATATACATGGTTTTATTTATATATATGAGGATGACAATATAAAGAAATAAAAATGGAGTAATAGATTAGACAAAGATGAAAATATCAAAAGATAAGGGGGATGGGAAAAGGTTACACACAGTGCTGTGCAGGCTGGAAATATAGACAGATAAGCAACACTGTGGATAAAAGAAAAGACTTTATGTACCTGAAAACAGTTTCATAAGAAGGAAGGATAGAGTAAAGAGCAAAGCAAAGATATAGATGCCTCCTCTGGGAGTCTCAGAAACTGAGCATGGACAAAATCCTGAGCTGATCTAACTAGAAAACAGAGTGTTTACAAGGAAATAGCTATACTTTTAGTCAACACACTTGAAGCTGGGAGCATCAGTATAATCTGGGAACACTTCTGGGCATTGGTACCACACAGTACAGGACTGAAAATGGAAACCAACAAGATCCCTACCCTTTGACAAAAAGTTTATTTTCCTCACTCAGTGAAGAACAAATAACTATTTTAATTATTTTGAAGATGTCATCTGAAGTGCACAATGATGATAATTGTAAGTGTTTATACGGCCTGCCATTTGGTAGTGTTGAAATAAAGAGATGAAAATCTCTGAGCTCCAGAGTGACTTTTGTCTTTGTGCCTTACATAGCAAGAATGATACTATGGGCAGCCTAAATACTGTGCAACTGATAGAACTCTAAGAAATAACTTAGTCTTTTGTCCATATACAGAACCATTGTATTGCAAAGCATCAACAAAGCATAAGTACATCTCAGAAGTTCATATCAGATTTAAAACCCCTATAAGTCGATCACAGCATGCTCTTACTGCCATATTCAAATCACCTTTCATGCCTGCCAGGGACAATGCAGTTTTTTATCTTATAGAATGAGGAAATACTTGGCATTCATATCTGTAGCACATGAAATATACTCTAACATATATGATCATCAAAAACTGAATGAGGTTATGATGAGTTTAAGTCAAAACAACAGAAGTCTCTTCTCTATGGGAGAGTAGTTCCTGAACTCTACAGGAAGGGGCATTAGAAAGCCTCCACTTTGCAAACACTATTGTTATAATTGACTCAGGAGAGAATTGTAATTCAACGTTGAATCTGTCTTCTGAAAAGTGTCTGCGAATAAGAAACACTTGTTCTCAGGTATCATTTCCTTGATTATTTGTTATAAAAGGAGCACAAAAAGCTAATTAATGATGTAATCTGTTGATAGGACATTCTAAGAGACTATAATATCAGAGAGAAAGAGACACCACAAGCCCCTTACCATGACACACAGAAAACCTCCACCTTGTTGGGAAGTTGAGCATAAGTCAGACAAATTCAAATTGAAGAGTACAGATCTAGGGATGGGAGTACGATCTTGAAAACAATATTGTAAAGGGCAAAGAAAAGAAATGTGGGGCTTTCTCTCCATGAGAAGAGACAAAAACAGCAATAGCTGATAATTCAATATTTAGGTTCTAGGCCAAAACGAAATGAACAAAACAGATGTAAAACGTTATTAGAATGGCTGCTGAGATCTGAACAACATGACCTATGTATCATATTGTAATCTGATTGTTCTATAATGCTGGGTGGGTTTAGATCTTAAATGCCTACTGAAAGATTGTGCAGCAGTACTCATTGGAGGCCTTTTGGGAAGTTTTTGGACCATGAGAGTTCTGATCTCAAGAATGGACGAATTCATCATACATTCACATCTTAATGAGCTTTTGGGATCTATGGACAATTTAGGAGATTCGGCCTAGTTACATGAAATAGTTCATGTACAAGGTGTATTTTTGTTCCTGGCCCCCGCCTTTCCCCATCTCTGATTCTGGCCATCACAATGTAAGCGGCTGGCTTCTATGTACTCCCTTTTCTGAGTGGGTCCTCAGTAACAGGCCTAAAATAGACTGAACATCTGCAAGCATGAGGTAAAACAAACCTTTCTTACTTTTAAGTAATTTTCTCAAGCATTGTGTCACAGGCATAAAAAAGTGACAGTTACCTATATAAATAGTAAAACTCAAACATATGATTGATGTACCAAAGAGATACAGGTGCAAGCACATGCTTCCAATAAACTACCCGCAAGGGGCATTAAACCTGATGATAGAAAGTCGTGCTCTTTAGGGCTGAAAGTGAAGAATCTCTAAGCCTCAGTGAGGGCGCAGTGTTCACTGTACTATTCCAGGACATCTTCTCACTGTTTCAAGTTTATCCAAATACAAGCTGGGGGAACATGGCTGTACAATCAAGCCTTTTGCTTCTTATATAATATCATAAACTTATGGCTCTGTAAATATTTTTGAAAATAGAAAAGGACCTTAAGAATATAACACTTTATAGTAATAATTATGTTCTTATAACTGATCACTTGTTATACCAGATACCCCAGAACATACTCTAAGGCATATATCAGTTTCCCTTCAAAGAAACGAACTCTACTCATTTCTATCTTTCAGGCCAGAAAGTTCTCTCTCCCAGGTCTCTCCAGCCCAACCTCTCTCCACACCTGAACCCATGAACCACCAAACAAAGAACATGCAGGGGCTGGACCTAGGCCGCCTACACATTTGTAGTAGATGTGCAGCTTGGTCTTCATGTGTGTTCCCTAACAATTGGAGTGGGGGCTCTCTCTGATTCTGTTGCCTGTGGATCCCCTTCCCCGAGCTGGACTGACTGGTCAGGTCTCAGAGAGAAAGGATGGGCTTAGTACTGCTGGGACTAGATGTCCCAAGGCTAGGTAATACCCAAGGTGGGCTTCTCCTTCTCTGGGGAAAGGAGAGGGGGACATGGAAGGAGGGATTTGTGAGGGTGGGACTGGGAAGAGAGGAGGGAAGGGGACTGCTACAGGGATGTAAATGATGATGAATGAATAATGAATGAATAAATATCCTGATATTTCATATTTATTCTAATATCTTGACATTTCTGAAAATCTTTTCCTCTGCTGCTGCTTGTGTCCTATTATAATTATTTGCCCATCTTAATTAATGCAGATTAAAAATAAAATGAGAATAAATTAGACTATTTTAACCATAGGCATGAAGTCAAATTCCCTGAAGATCTTGCATTAGTTCATGATTTGTCTTTGAATGGCTTTTTCTCTGTTCTTTCAAAGGACAATACATCCTCACACAATGCCTTAAAGTTAATTTGATAATTAAAGTAGATAACCTTTGTGGTGCTCTATTAAGATTGCATGAAATGTTTTTTTTTTTTTCCTGATAATAGTTTAGTTGCTTCAGATGGAATCTACAGAAACAGAGAGCAATATAGTAATTAGGATAAGGCAAACTGAGGTTTTAACACCAAGCGTTGAAGGAAAGCTTTGAAAACATTTGCTTTAGAGGAGTTACACTCCAGATGTTTACCAGTGGCAGAAAAGACTTCATCCTTGTGTATGAAAGAGAACCACCAGAGAATTTCTTTAAGCCTAAGAGAACAATATCATGTGACTTATACAAAATTATTCACTCAACAGTCCCTCCCTCAAAGGTAAATAACTTAACCATTCATTTGTTTGTTCATGTATTATCTTAGAATTTCTGGTCTACCATGATGAAAAGCAACAGAGGGGGGAAGTTTTATTTCATCTTAACACTTCCATAGCATAGTCTATCAACAAAGGAAGCCATGGCAAAAACTCAAGGCAAAAACCTGGGGACAGGAGAGGAAGCAGAAACCATGAAGGAATTCTGCTTACTCACTTGCTCCCCATGGCTTGCTTGGCTTACTTTCTCATACAACATAGAACACCTGCCTTGTCCAAATTGTGGGAGTGTTTGTACATTTGGGCTAGAAAATACATTGCATACTTAGAGCTTGATGTGTCATTATTTGGGGGCTTGGAATTTAGAAATTCATAAAGAGAAGCAGTCTGTGAAGGTCTGGCTTGTGAGTTTTCAACTCAAGTGAACATTCTATCAGAACCATTGGTATGATGTTTTAGTTTAAAACCCTGGTCATCTGGGAATGAAGAATCAACTGTGATTAAGAGAGCCATCATCATTCAGGCAAAATCATCTAGCAAATGTTTCCTCGGGGACAATACACAGAAACTGTAGTCCAAAGGCTGTATGTACTTTATGCTGCCAGCTGAACTTGGTAATGTGTAATTTTTCCAAGGCAGTTAAGTGTTTGAAAGTTTGAGGAGTCATGGAGAGCATCTCAGGATTGGCACTATGAGAGGCCAGCAGAGACTCCTGGTAAAGGTGACGCCTCAGTTGCAATATTGAAGGGTCATGGGTAGAATTAGAAGCTTTTCACCATACAACAGGGTCAGAGTCCCAGAACAGAGGCCAAGAGAGGTTACTGGTGAAGATGCCAAGTGTCACTGGAGACCTCTGTATTTTGGAAATGCTCGTACCATGGGATGACAACTACAGACAGCAGCAGCTGTGCAGTTGAGGTGGGCTGAGCTTGCAAAGTGATATATGTGCTGTTAATGTCAGCCTGGGGAACTAGAGATGCCCAGGCCTTGTGAAGCTGATAAGATTGTGAGTGAGTCCCAGACATCAGACATTTGCTATTTACAGTGTTGGAAATTTATTTGGTTTTATTTGCCTTGGACTGTTTTCCTGATTCTTCCCTTTGCTGTTAAGAAGTATTTAATTTGTTCTTGATTTTACAGACACCCATAGTTAAAAGACTTGGAATATTTACCAGCTATTTTGGATTTTTAAGAGATCTTAGACTTTTAAAGTGTTAAAGGTTTTAGGGACTGTAGGACTTTTACAGTTCTACCATGTGTATATTGTGATATTAATGGGATATCATGAGGATAAACAAGAGAGGAAGGGCTATGGTTTAATAAGCAATGTGTTTTTCTGACCTTAGTTGACATCCCATGTGACTATAGGTGATGTAATTCCCCTGTGACTGGATGTGCAGATGCTTAGGAACATCCTAGCATGGGGACTGAGAACCAAACCCATTTCCTCTGCAAGAGCTGAGAACACTCTACACCAGCAAATTCCAGAAATTTTATTTCTGATAGATTTGGATCAGTGACTTCCAACTTCTCCTTTCTCTTCTCTAGGCAGTTTAGTGTGTATTTATCCTATGTATTTAATGTATGCTAGGATGACATTATATATAGATTTACTCTGACAATATCATATCAGGTACATGAACAAGACAGCCTTAAAATTTAAATGAATGTAACTATATTAATTATAAACCTTGTAAGTATATTTGGAAGTTAACAGTTTTGTGAAATTTTATTTTTTATTTATTTAGTGTTTTTTTGTTGCTGTTTTATTGGGTTTGTTACTGTTGTTTTTTCTTATTGGTTTTTTTTTTTTTTTTTGGTTGCTTTTGGGTTTTTGTTTTGTTTTTTGTCAAGAATGATATATGAAAAATTTATTTTTGTTGCTTTGAGTCAGAGTTTTGTATTTTCCAGGCTGGTATTTATTCTAATATTGATTAAATTAAACTAATGTTTAGTCAAAGATGGCCTTAAATTTTTGATATTCCTCCCTCAGCCTCTCAAGTTCTTGGATTAATGAAATGCACTACCACACCATACTTTAACACACTATTTTGTTTTTAAATTTATTTTAACCAATATTTCAGCTTGAAATATATGCTTCTTTTACATGGCAGTAAATTTAGGGCATATGTTAGGTCTCAGTGGGAGCTGAGTGTGTAAACCCAATTCTGCATATCCTTATCACAATAACCACACCCATCTCCCTAGTCAGAGAACTGTTCCTTTACTTCCTGCTTTATAGACTTGCTCATTGTAGACAGTATAAAGAAACTCCTACAGGATATAGCCCTTTTTGACTGAATTCTTCTGCATGGCAAAACATTTTCAAGTTTAATCTAAGTAGTACTCTGTATCTGTACTTCACTTTATCATTACTGAAATTTAAGTCATGAGTATCTCCTAGAGGTTGTGTATTAAAGGCTTTGTCTCCAGTTTTACACTATTGGTAGATGGTAGGACCTTTAGGAAGTGGAACCTGTGTTATGTCTTGGTGGACTGTTCATGCAGAGGATACAGACTTGGTTGCCAACATACATATTGAGTGACTCACAGCACCCCATAATTAGAGCTTCAGGGGATCTGAAACTCCCACCATCTTTTGTCTTTTGCCTTCCCTGTGGCCCTGAACACATGTGATTCACAGAAACTGGAGGAGGCATGTACACATAAACACACACACATGAACATGCACATAGACATACATACCACACAGATACACGCACATACACACATATACACTATGCATGCATACATATACACACATGCACATAAACACACACTACACACATGCAAATAGCACAATAAAGTCATATCCAGGAAGAGATCTTGGGTCATAGAAAGGGTGCAAGTATGCCTCTGAAGTAGATTGTGAAGCCCTAGTCTCTTATTTTTTATTTTCACTCAGGAGATGAAAAGTTTTGCTTTGTTACAGCCCCATTGCTACAAAACAATGCCTCGGCCTAGACCTTAAAGCTAAAAGGCCCATCAATCTTGACTGAACTTTCTAAACTATGAATCAAAATAAATCTTTATGATTTAAAAAAATGTTTAAGATATTTTGTTAAGGCAACAGAGATGCAATGGACTTTATTATGTGGACATTACCACATTCTTCTGATATGTTCATGGGCTTAACACTAGATTGTTTTCAATTTTCAGTATTTTAAAGTGTTGCTATGAGTACACACCTACAGAATGTTGCACGGAAGTTCTGCATTTTTTAAAATTATTTTTATTGGATTTAATTTTTTATTTACATTTTGAATATTATCCCCTTTCCTGGTTTTTCCTCCAGAAATCTCCTATTCCATCCCCCTTCCCCTGCTTCTATGAGGGTGCTTCCTCACATACCAACACATTCCCACCTCCCCACCCTGGCATTCTCCTACAATGGGGCACCGAGGCTTCACAAGACCAAGGGTCTCTCCTCCCATTGATGCCATATGCAGCTAGAGCCATGGATCCCTCCATGTGTACTCTTTGGTTGGTGATTTAGTCCCTAAGAGCTCTGGGGGTTCTGGTTGGTTGATATTGTTGTTCTTCCTATGGGTTGCAAACCCCTTCAGCTCCTTTAGTCCTTTTTTAGCTTCTCCAATGGGATCCCCGTGCTCAGTCCAATGGTTGGCTATAAGCATCCACATCTGTATTTGTCAGGCTGTGGCAGAGCCTCTCAGGAGACAGCTGTATCAAGCTCCTATCAGAAAGCACTTCTTGACATCTGCAATAGTGTCTGGGTTTGGTGTCTGTATATGGGATGCATTCCCCAGGTGGGGCAGTCTATGGATAGCCTTTCCTTTCAGTATCTGTCCCACACTTTGTCTCAGTATTTCCTCCAGTGTGTATTTTGTTCCCCCTTCTAAGAAGGACTGAAACATCCACACTTTGGTCTTTCTTCTTCTTGAGCTTCATATGGTCTATGAATTGTATCTTGGGTATTCCACTTGCCTAAGAATTTCATGAAGTCATTGTTTTTAACAGCTGAGTAGTACTCTATTGTGTAAATGTACCACATTTTCTGTATCCATTCCTCTGTTGAAGGACATCTGGGTTCTTTCCAGCTTCTGTCTATTATAAATAAGGCTGCTATGAACATAGTGGACCATGTGTCCTTGTTACATGTTGGAGCTTCTTTGGGGTATATGCCCAGGAGTGGTATAGCTGTGTCCTCAGGATGCTCTGTTTTTATGTCCTCTTGTGTTTATGCTAGCAGACTATTGGATTAATGGGAAACTCCATGTTTAACCTTTTAGGGGACTGTCCTGATTTCTATACTGGCAGCTTCATTTTATATTCTTATCAATAGTGTCCACTTCAAATCTGACACATCCAGAGATATGGTGTAAAGCAACATCTCTTCCTGGTTTCAATATTTATTGTCTAATTAGTGACATCAGTTGTATTTCCATATGCTAATTAGTCATTCATTTGCTCGTACCTGATTCACTTACTTTTTGTTTGCTACTGTGTTATAATACGTCTCCACAGGCTATGGCTACAAGTCCCTTATCCAGTTAGCATCCAGTGGGGATGCTCCACTTTCAGTAAAGTGATGCTTTATATCACTTGCAAATGGCAACATCGGGTCCTTACTTTTTACTGTGAACGAACATGACTATTCATATTGCACACTGCACAAACTAAGACTGTCACTTTTACCATGCAGGTAGGGCTAAAGGGTTTCAATCCATTGTTTGTTTGTTTTATTTTTCACAAGAGCCCTACATGTAAATTCTTATCATGAGCATCTCAAAATATAAATGTATCTACTTTGGCATAATATTCCAAATTCTTGTATAACTGGATTGGACCTAGGTGAGCAGACTCCAAATCTTTTACTTTTCAACATGCTACTTACGTTCACTTCCCTTGTGTGTTTCTGGTGTCATTGGTATGAAAACATTTCTAATCTGAGGTCACAGAGATTCATGTCTCTGTTTTCATCAGAGTCTTTTTATGTAGTAACCCTGACACATATGTCAGTGGTCCCTTTTGAGTTAACTTTGTCCACAGTAAGAAGTAAGGGTCCAATGTTGCCACATGCAAGTGCATAGACAATTGTTCCAGTGCTGTTTGTTGAAGAGAATTTTCCCTATGAGACATTTTTAAGTCCTTCATCAAAATGTAAGTAATGAGTACTGATTTGGGGATCTGAATGTTTCCATTGATTGATATTCTGATCCATATTCATTTTAGGTTTCCGGAGTTTGTGTTAAGCATGGCCTTTAGCAAGAATAAAGCCTGCATGTTTCAGATAAGTGTCAATGAAGCAGAAGGACTGACTTTTGCTGGGGTTTGAACATGTCATTAGTTAATATCTGCGTGTGGTAACTTTCAATCAACTTGCAGACAACGATTTAAAAAAATTCCTAGCCCTTTAATTCTGACATGCAGTTATTACCACAAGACTGTCTAAACTCTGTGACACAAAGTCCTAACTCAAGGTCAGACGATAAAAGCGCTCAGTGTTTGGGACTTGTTTTTCTGTTACATAACCATTTCTTGCCTGTAACACTCTTCAATGTTCTTGTTAGCTCCATTCTTGAATGTAGGTGACAAAGTTAAATTTATAAGAACGGTAACTCTATTTTTCTTTTTTTTTTTTTTTAACTAAAGAAAGTCTTTTGTGACATATTAGCTTTTATAGTCTATATTACATAAGTTTTAAAAATGGGAATGCCACATGATACTGCTATCAAAACAACTGGACCATGGATGACGTTATCTTAGTCGTATTTACTGTGTACAGGTGAGTCCTGTTTCATGAGTATGTGTTATCATTTTACCTGTATTCAGAAATGAAGAAGGTGCACACTATAATGTAGATTCTAAGAAGAGAACATCAGAGCACAGATAGATAAATAATTTAACCAAAGTCACAGAACTAGAAAGTTTTTGCATCAGGATTTAAATAAATCCAGACATGGTGAGTTACAGAGCCCATAGCTCAGAGAATAACTGCTAAGGAGAGTTGAAGTATAGTTGTTCAGGCCAGGACTGAGAAAGATGATGTCCTTGGAGAACTGATAATTATGCAAGTCTTATGGCCATAGAACATCGTTATTTAGATTGCATACTGCACAAACTAAGAGTGTTAGTTATACCATGCAGCTAGGGATAGAAGACTTCAATCCATTTTCTACACAATAGTCCTACATGTAAATCCTTATCACATGCATCTCAAAATATAAGCTATCTACTTTGAGATAATATTGTATAACTGGATTGGGTCCAGGCGAGCAGACTCCAGTATCTCATCAAGAAGTCTTCACACTGGCATGTATATTGATATCGTCCTTGTTCAGCTCATGTTTGGACAACCGTGTTCATAAGACTTTACGGATATAGCTTCAGACATTACTAAGAGACACAATCTCACAGCAAACCTCTTGGTTGTCTGGTGCTTACAATTTTTCCAACTCCTCTTTGGCAGCTAAGAAATACTGAGTTGGAGAAATAGTCTTCTTTGTGGAAGAGAACAGAGATTAATCATCCGATACCAAGTAGCCCTGAAAACACATGTACAAGTAATGTACTGGACAGGTTATATTTAGGAATATATATGTGTATTCATATATGCACATAATAAAAATTAATTAAAAAGAGGTAATGAATTTGAAATAGAGCAAAGAGGGGGTATATAGGAGGGTTTAGGAAGAGGATAGGCAAAAGAGAAATCTTGTAATTATATTATAATCTCAAAAATAAACTAATGAATGGAGTTGTTGCCCTTTCTAATTCAATCAGGCTCATTTTTGATAGCCTATATTGTATCTTGAGATCTTTGACATTATTCGACTTTGTGAATATTTTCCTTTTATGGAAAATCTCACTTTTTGTGATGTTCAGGTCAATAAATTATGACAGCTGCACATAATCGCACACCTATCACTCTATTATTATGAAGAATCTTTCCTTCAGTGTCTCCAATGACCCGGGTTTACCCAGAAGGAAGAGAGCTCCTGGGACATAAGCCTGTCACACTGTTCCAAAGATGAAAGAATCATGAAATACAAAGATGAATAGCCCACCTAACTTCTGTTATCCTTCTAACACCCTAGAACTTCATTCTGAGATTCTCACACAGCCAGTCCTGCCTGTCCCTAGACTTTACTCTGTGGTGGTCATGTACCTGTTTTCTCTGCAATGCTTTTATTTTTTTTTTTCAAGAATGTCATATAACAGATTTATGCAATGCCTAGTTCATGTCCAGCTCTATTTCCTATGTTATATGATGAGTTTGTGAAAAGTTATTAGTTTGTAGTTTATTCTGTTTTTTTTTCCTTGTTGGAGTGGTGGGAATAATGCCCTCTCCAGCTGTGTCTCGTTCTGAGCAGTCAGCTAATTTTTGAAGAGAGGAAGAAAACCTTGAACAATATAATACTCATGTATACACACATTTATAAGTTGGATTTTTAATAAGAGTAGGTGACATGCATGTAATGGTCAGAGCTTTCCCAAAGGAAAGGATGGACCATAAAAAAAAAAAAAAAACAATGACCAAAAAAAATAAAGATGAGAAAGTGTCTAAAATTTCAGTAAACACAAAACACAGACCTAAAGAACTACTTACACTTTACAAAGACAATAGTCCTTTTATGACAATCTGGGGTACAAACAATTGCTTTAAGCAGTTCTCTGCTGGCAGTTATTGTACTCTGGTCTTACCAATTAAGGACCAGCAGCTCATGGAAACCCAGTGATTGCATCATAACTCTTTATGGTGCTGTAAGGAATGAACGCGTGGCGCCTTTTGTTTCCTAACGGACTCATCTTCTAACAGTAATAATAAAATTATTACTCTGCAACCTTGTAAATGATTAGCACAAGTTACTAATAGCAAAGGCGTCAGCCTCCCAGTGCATACTCAGGGAGTTCCAGCGTTGGCACAAGAAATCAGGTGTGAGCCTGGGAGTCTTTCTTCACACCAGTGGAAGTGAATATGGTCCTCTGTACACTGCATCCTCCTTGCAGGTTTAAAACATAAAGGTAAATTCTGTTCTTCCTAAAAGATTGCCACTTGCCACATAGCTCATTTCTTTATTCTTGTGTTTAAACCTCCCTCATTGGACATAAGAGGGATAATATTATATAAGCATTTAAAGGGACAGATTGTTTTTTGAGAGACAGTAAGAAAGGGAAGTGACAATATTGTACACTGAAAACTTCTAATAGCTTGCAGAAATCAACATACAAGCATACACCACACACACAACACACATATATACACATATACATTACATATACATATACACTTATCTGTATATATATATATGCATATATACACACATGCATATATATATATATATATATACACACACACACACACACACACACACACACACACACACAAACACATGTATACATACACACTCACTTCTTTAACAATATAAGAAACACTTAAAAATCCTACAGTTGTTTTGGTGAGAGAATGGCAGGACACGATGAAGTAAGTCAGAAGGAGCAGGAGAAACCTGTGAGGACTTCCATGAAGACAGGGATGGGTGGGTGGAGAGGAGGAAGCAGTCACTGACTTGGCCTCAGTTCCTTTTTGCCGTCTCACTGGTGTTCTGGGAGCCATCTTAGATCTAATGCCCTGTATAGCAGATCAGGACTCTTCAAGGAGTCCCAGGAGCCTGTGCCGCCTTACTCTCCATCCCACTTTTTCCTTCACGAAGTTGACCTCCACATCCCCCACAGCTGCATAAAGTCTAATATATGTGTAAGAGAATAACATAAGACTGTAAATAATGCACTGTGCATATACACAGTCAGTCAGTCATTCAAAACCAATATGAAGTGTATATAACGTAACGTATATATTTGAAAATAAGATAAATATGTAGTTGCCAAAATCAGCACATTATTCAGAGCCAAGAAGCTTTAAATGTTGCTGACATGGAAAGGCATTTAAGACTGGAGAAAAAACACAGTGTACCTGAAAAAAACATGCACATCACAGCTACTCGGCTCACCTGCAGGAATCATCTGTGCTAGCATAAACATCCCGAGTGTCTCGTGTTATCTATCTATTCTTCCCTATTCCACCAAAAAAACCTTAGATAACTGAATTATATAAAGAAAGGTTTGCTTTAGTTTTGTTTTGGAAGTCTGCAGCCTGGAAGGACTGGCCCTGTGGCCTTGAACTTATAGAAAGGCAGCTGACTCTGGCTGGAAGACATACTACAGCAAGGTTCCTCACCTCATAACCAGGAAGTAAAGGAGAAGAAAAGACACAGGGGCCTCCAACACCTTTCAAGAGTAGGTCCCCAGTTGCCCAACGCCCTCCCCTCTAGGCCCAACCTCCTGAGGTTTCTGTGCTCCTATGAGCCAGGCCAGGGATGAATTCCTTCATGCTCGGACACTGAAATGACACTCAAATGTCAACCTGTAGCATGTCACTAAGTGCTTTAAGGTTCACTGTAAGGCAGATGGGTCTTGCTCTAACATCCACTTTTCTTTCCTTCTCAGCATTGCCCAATGGTGCTAAGTTTTCATTTGACAACCTGGAAGCAAGAAGCATACTCCATGCTCCACCTTATTGCTCTCTGTGGCTGTGTATGTCTGGACAATACTGGTTACTGAAGCACTGATAAAAGGTGGGACTTCTAGGAAGACCAATAAAGGGAGAGAGGACCAGATTTTTCTGCGTCTTGCCCTTTTTTATTGCTTTGAGAACAGGAGCAAAGGCACATCCAGCTAACCTTACTGATGGAAGAGATTTGCCTAAGCAAGTAGAGCAGAAATATGCCAGAAAAATAAGTCTCCAAGCCACTGATAAGACAGCAGCTACTGTACTACCCTGGTAGTCTGCCTCCAAGGTGATTTCATGGGAATGAGAAATGAACTTGTGTTTTCTAAAGACAACTTTATCTTGGGCTGAAACCAATCATAAAAAAAAAGAGTATTCTAAAATTGTATCAGACAATAGACCATTATAGTGGTATTTTATTTGTTGGTTTATATACAGTGAGTATGTGAGCACATTATCTGAGCTGAGTATTTTTGTAATTGACCATATTATATTGATGAGACATTCTGAATATGTCTATGATTTTGAACTAGTCTATAACCAAGGAATTCTTAAGGAAGCCATTCCTGGTTGACCCTATATACTCTGAGCCCTCTACTTGGAAAGCCTCAAAGGAGCCTCAAGCTTGAGGTAACAACTCCAACTACACAACTGCTCACACCCAAGTCCCAGCCTGCCCTTCCTCTGGCTGCTGTATGGATTTACACATTGACAATCCCCCTTCCTTGCCCCATAACCATGTGAGTGATTTTCTCCATGAAACCTCTTAATATGTGTCAGGATTGATTTCATCTCTCAGGCTTAGCTTTGACTGATACATCCTGAAATAAAAAAGAGTAAAAATAGAACAAAAGGATGATTGGGAGGGGAAGCAAGTTCTATGAATACATTGAAGCTATGATTTTTTTTTCATAATTATGTCAAAGTTCCAAATAAGGAAATATTTATAGTTTGCTTTGTCTGTATGTAAGCCTTGGGAAATTTTCCATTTTCAAAACAAAACCAAAACAATAACAATAACATAAAAAAGCCCTCTGTGGTTCTTTCTTCTTGTAGTCCTTTTTCTAAGATGATAACATTCCACATAATTTCATTGAATTTGTTATATTCAAATTTTCCCTACCATAGCCAAAGTCAGTTGGAAAAGTCCATTTTGGTCAAGGAGGGAGTATTTATGATAGATCATACGCCTTTTTAAAAATCCTCTTATTTCATAAAGTTGAACAGTTTGTTTTTATTTATTTGTTTGTCTGTTTTTTAAGAGTATGTTAATGGTCTGTTACTTCCACCAATTGTCTCTGTGATATTCATCATTTCTTGATATGTTCCCGGATGATGTTTGTCTCTGTCTATGCCCTTTGTTCTGATATATAAGAGAATAAGTTGCACATTGCTAGTCTTGGGTTTGACAAAACAGAAGTTTTGTGTAGACTGTTTAGCAGGAAATCACTGGTTTCCGTCATCTCCTAGTATCTGGGCTGTTCTGGCATTGATAAATATTTCAGGGATGTTAAGCAGTTAGTGACAAGATCACCCCTCACTGGAGTGACGGAATTTTCACTGATAGAAATTTCCACATGTGAGTTTTGGAATATGGATGAATGGAAATACTTTAGGCAAAAAATAAAATCATAGTCAAGCCATTTTGAAACATGGTTATGGTAATGTAGAACTTCTCAACCCCTTGACATGCTGACATACACCATGAATGACCAGAAGTGAGGCCAGCACATGGCATTCCCCTTTCCACATGACTCAGACTTCAGCAATCACCCTGGGTAAATGGTTTGCTGTTGAGTGGAACCATCTTTCTTCCAAGAGATTGACTCCTATCAGTATTGGAACGATCTAGCTAATGATCACCTCATAGAATTACCTTAAGTAACACAACAGAAATACTATGCACGCCCTGAGCTATGGCAGTACACTACAAGTAGCTTAGAATGTGACATTGAACATGCCTGATGAGAGATGAAACATACTCCATCTGCAATGGGATCTTGAGGTTTGAGAGGTTTTATTCCTGCTTCTAAGCACCACTGGTTCTCTTCTTATGCGCTCCCAAGCACCCATGATAAGCTGGAACTGTCATTAATCCTTAACTACTTCCTTTTGAGCAAAGCCATTTTTCAGGATACCTCACAGATAGGCAGCCACCTTCAAGGTTTAATACCAGCTCTGCTATAGTCATGTGACCTAAAACTCCTTGTAAGAACTTGCTCCTGACTTTTAAGATTTGATAGTTTTGTATTAACACTAAGAAAGTGGGCCATAGATTATAACACCATCTCTGCACATCTCTGTGGAAAGCAAGAATAAACTGCCTGAAGTTGATACAACCGGCACACAGTCCATCTTCATTCCTCGGTTTCATTTTGATTTCCTTGCCATCACCTTTAGCAAACACTTTAGCTTTGCTGTAATGACTATGTATATATTAAAGATGAATCTATCCATTAATACCGGAGCACACACATTTAGCACATCAGGCTGGAATGGCAGTTCTCGGGGACATATAGGCTATCAGTTTTCATTATGGGAGCCTTAAGAGAAGTCTGCAGAGAAAGTGAGAGAGCAGAGTTGTCATGAGAAAATCTAAAATAAATTCAGAAAAGAGAACTAAAGCAGATCTGGATGATACAGTTTAAATATTACCTATTAGAAGATGTTTCCTCTTTAGGAAATTCAAAGGTTTTAATAAGCTACTACCTACATTCAAAAAAACACATATATAATTTCTTATTTTTCACTGGAACCCCCAGAGCTCCCAGGGACCTACCAACCAAAGAATACACATGAAGGGACATTTGGCTCCAGCTTCATATGTCGGAGAGGATTGCCTTATCTGACTTCAGTGGGAGGGGAGGCCCTTGGTCCTATGGAGGCTTGATGCCCCAGCGTAAGGGTGTATTAGGAGAGTGAGGCAGGAGTGGGTGAGTGGGTGAGTGGGTGGAGGAGCACCCTCAGAGGCAGGAGGAAGGGGATGGGATAGGGAATTTTCGGAGGGGCAACCAAAAGGGGGACAACATTTGAAATGTAAATAAATAAAATAACTAATAAAAAAACAAAAAAATATTTTTAATATTCTGAAGCCAAAATGTTAGAATATGAGTCAGGTAGATTAAGCACAATCATCGATACTGAAAAGATTAAGTTTTACTTTTAAAAAGTCTAGAAGTAGGTTATCTTATTTAGACAACTCCCCCAATTTTGTATGAAATAGATATTAATATACATTAAGTCAGAGTGCACATTTATAAATGCCTCTATAAGATGCTTACATAGTGTCTTCATAATCTTCTAGGTTTTTCTGAGTGATGAATTATAAAAATAAATATATTTACAATATAAAACATAACTGTTTTAAAAAACATGAACAAAAAGTATTCTTGTCATTTTCTTCCTTTATCACCTTAATTTCTTCCTTGCTTACGACTTTTTAAAAGATGGACACTCCCCATCTTTAGCAGATGTGTCAAATATATAAGGCTTTCATCCATAGCGTTTACTCCAAGAGCAAGTCAGGCGTCAAAAGAAGTAAGCATAGGCAGCTAGTTGAATGGATGAAGTTCCCAGCAGGTCCCATCACTTTAAATAAAATCTCAGAGAAGCTTCCTTCCCCTGCACCCCCTCTCGCCCCCGCCCCCTGCATCCCTCCTTTCACACATCACGAATGCTTCTTAGTCTAATCAAACTTAACAGAGACACCATGTAAATGCTACCCAAGGTCAACGTGCCAAGCTCTCTCCCGGTGCCTCATTTCCTCACGTGGCTGAAAGACGCTGAGCATAGAAGACAAAAGATGAGATCGTGCGCCGTGACCAGGTAGATATGAAAAATGCCTGGGAAAATATAAACTATCGATCGTCACTTTCCATAGACTGCATCTGAATGCATATATTATATACCTAGGAACTGAGTTTTCTTTAAAGGAGACATACTATAGCACATAGAAGTAAGACTGCCCCCAGTCCCGCCTTTCAGCGGGATATGGACAGGAAAGCACAATCATGTCACTACTTGAGAATTCTCTCTCTCCATCAGCTCATCTTCACTGTGAGCGTTCAACCTCCCCATTATCAATATTTATCAAAATCCTCCCTTTAATAATTCATGCACCACAAGAATGTTTTTCCTGATTTATAACTCACATTTTAATTGAATGTATGTTTCCTTTGCTCACTTATCTAATTGGATCGTAGACATTTTAAAGATGTTTTATTCTTCCTCAAGGACATAATTGTTTGTGGTTTGTATTCTATTTCCAAGTTGAAAAACAAGCTCTCATGTGTTCAAGTCCACTGTCCTTTTCTACCTTGCTAACTATCCTGGCGCTTCTGTCCATTTTTGCTTATGCCAATATCAACTTATTATTTTTCCAGCACTCTCAATGCACTTGGAATAATTGGAAAAACTGTTTCTTTGGAGTTTACACAGGGCATGAACTATACCAGATGATGTAATTTTTCTCTAGTTTATCCACTTTCATTAGGAATGCGTAAGATATTTTGAAAATGATTATTTAGTTTCTATGTTCTTAAAAACAAACAAACAAAAAAAAGCTTGAACCACCGAAGACATACCTTTCTTAAATATTTGAATGAATGTATTTGTCGGTCAGTTCTAGCTTTCCGAATGTTCCCTGGAGAACATAGCTTTGATGACTTCCCCTCTTCTCCTTGCTTGATTTTCTTCCGTCCTCTGTTAAAAAGCAAAGGCTTATAATTGATTTTAAATGGAACAGAAAACTATTTAGAAAAAAAAAAAAAAGAAACTGTAGAAAAGATGGAAGTTTCAACCAGTATAAAGACAGAACTTTATAATCCAGCAAAATTTCAGACTAGAAGAGTCTTCAGTCCTTGAAAGATCTCACAAGTGGAGTGGGTCCCTCTCCACTGCTACATCTATGGCTCACTGCTTTCTTCTTCTATCTTGTACCCCCAAACCAATGATCAACAAAAGCAGATAGGGCTTATTTGAACCACTAAGTAGAAAGTATCTTTGGTTCAATACCTCAACCTGAATATCACCTAAGTAAGCATCCCACACACTACGAAATCCCCCAAAATGTTCAGCTCACAGCAATTTGACTCATTCACATACAGCCATTCACAACAGCTCTGTTCATTCACTGTGCCCTACAAAGTTCCCATCCCATCTAAAAATTAGAGCAACTCAGCCATGCAAATTAGCACAGAAGTAGCTATTTACTAAATAGATCCCTTGTGGTTTTAAAGAGAACAGAGAGCTTCTAAAACTACCTAACCAAGTCTGTTCAAAAGTGTAAGCCCTGAAAGGGTCTGGCTCACTATAGACTAGTACTTCCAAGTACTAAGTTTTTAAGAAGAGTTGTATAAGTAGCTGGGCCACAATGATAAAGGCTTTTATAGTAACTAGCTCGACTCAACAAATATCAATTAGATAATTAATGTGGAGGTGGTACTGATTTAGTGTACCTCTCTTGTCTAGGAGAACAAGCATCTCCATCCTGGGGCTAAAGTACAAAATGGAGAATTGTAGATTTTTCAAACTATGAGAAATAGCAGCCGTCTTGGGTAATATTCTCTATACCACCCTGGAATGAAAGGAAGACTTAAGAAAAGAATACAGAAGACCAGCGCCTAAGAATACCTTAGGACAAGGGTTTATTTTGTGTCTCATACTGGTGATACCTCAGTACTGTTGTAATGACAGCTTGGCTTAGACATTTGCTGTTAAATCAGGGATTAGTCTTCTACTCTCTTAATTGAGATTCTCAAAAAAAAAAAAAATTCTGGTAAACTAAAATAATAAACTTGTATAATTTTATGAGTTTGTCCATTTGTTGTATATTGGAGACAGTTTGCATTTATAAATTCCAACATCCAATTTATCTCCCAAGTGGAACGATCATTCTCTACAGGTGAAAAATTGAAACATATTGTCTGATGAGTTGTGAACATCACAATTTCTAACTTTGCTAGTGTGGAGCCACTGGGTTCAAAACCTAGGTAAAACAAGAGGAGCTACTCTTAAATTAAAATTAACGCAGGTATCACTTATCATCCTTCAATTCTGGAATGTTACCCAATAGCTACTTTTGTGAGACATTTTATAAAGATAAGTGGTTCATTACTTGTTTGAATAAAACCAGTGTTATTCTTTCTAACAAGTCTAATTGATGTTACATTAAACAGGCACCCAGGAAGGATACTGGATACTGTGGGACAGGGCATGTCGTGAAATGGCTTCAGAAGATTCTGAAAACCATGAACTGCTGTTGTTAAGACTGAGCTATAGGGACCGTAGCATTTTGTAAAACAGGAAAGAGAATTGCCTTGAATAGAATTCTGTAGGAGACTTTTTCTATTTAATGAATAGACTCTGGTCAAGAACATAACACAACTCTTGACTTTCTGAAGAGAAAAGAAAATGTTTCCGTGGAAATTAGCTACTGTAACAAGAACAATGAGAGATACCCAGGAGAGAGCCCAGCTTGAGAGGAACTATCCCCTGAGCCCTGGCAGGTTAATGCTGATCAGCCCTAGTATGGAGTGAGGGGGAGGATTGGGAGGCTGAGCAAAAAGGGGGCTGACTGTGTGTGAACGATTCTGTTGCTCATATGGACTTTATCTGGTAACCATGATAACGTTATGAGTTTTTAAATATCTTTGATAGTTTTGCATAAGAATTTCATACATGTATATAATATGTTTGACCCCTTTCCCCTCTCATCCAAATCCACTCCTTCCACTGTCCCCAACTTCAGCTTCTCTCTCTCTCTCTTCTCTCTCTCTCTCTCTCTCTCTCTCTCTCTCTCTCTCCTCTCTCTCTCTCTCTCTCTCTCTCTTCTCAAATCAGTTCCTTCCACTTAGTGGTCCCGGTATGTGTTGTGTGTAAGATCATCTCCTGGAGCATGAGTAGCCTCTCAGGGGCTGACTTTCATCAGAAAAAAAATGAGTCTTCCTCTCCAAGTAGCCATAAATTGTCAATAGTTCCGCTGCTAGGATTGGTAGTTCATGAGATCTTCCTCACCCATGCGGGATTTGAGGTGCTTGACGTTGTGCAGCTATTCTTCAAGCCATTAGAGCTAATCTGAATGCATGTGTTCAACAGCCCCATGGTGTCCAGGTGTTAATACTGGACACTGTTTTAGTGAAGACATCCACTGCCTCTGGCTCTTAAAAATCTTTCCACCCTCTCTCCCAAAATGATCTGAGAGTTGGCAGGGGTAGGGGAGATAAGGTTGTTCTGTTTGTGGCTGAGCACTCCAAAGTCATATTATCTGCATGCTGACTATCTCTATATTAATCATCATTTACTGTGACTATGGTCCTCTAGAGAGAATAGGTAGATGTGCTAATCTTTGGATATAAAGATAAACATTTTACAGATGAGAAACAGAGAAGATAGACCTGACCACTGAGTATAAGATTCTAGCAATAAGAATAAATAAACACAGAATAGTCTGTATTTTTGGCATATTTGACCCAGTTTTTGCCTTTCAGGAAAGTTTACAAGGATCAAAAGGATTCTGTTTTTAGAATTAGCATTCTGGTTCATTTCCCAATGTTGATTAGATTGGCGTCAAGTGTTTGAAAGTTCTTTTGAGTTCTTTGCTGAGTGTGCAGGCTGTGTTCTGCATACATTCCAGAACAATGATTGCTGTCATGCCTGCCCTACTGTCACATGGACATGATCAGAATGATTCTTTATCAGTGCCCTTTTATGTGGGATTCCCATTAACGTTGAGGCTAAACCTGATAAGATGTTAGAATCTATTCAAACTGCTTAATTTTCCTCCATCTCCCCATAGAGCTTTTCTTGAAACATTGCTCAGAAATAATTTACTTTCCCATGCAACAGTCCCAATTAAAGCGTGAAGCTCAATGGCTTGTAGTCTACTGGGCTTGTAGAATTAACACTAAAGTTTGGGGCTGTTTTCATCACTCTAAAAGGAATCCTGTAACTTTAGATGCCAGTCACTTCCACCTTCTACATCTAGTCCTAAAGCAATGACTAGTTGATGTTCAGATGTGTATGTTTCCTAATTTATGGCATTTCCTGTGAATAGAATTCATAAACTGTGTGGCCTTTGCAGCTGACTTTATCTGGTATTATATATTCAATATTTATGCAGATGGTGACAGTTATTAGAATTCTGTGGCCAAATAATTTTTCATTGTGTATATATATATATATAATATATATATATATATATATATATACCATGTTAAGTTTAATTTAACTAGACATCTATTAATCCTTGGTTAGTGGCTATCACAAATAATGCTGTCACCTATGCATATTATTGTTCAAACTTTTGCGAAGGTTTAATTTATACTTTTAAATGAGTGTAGGCATATGGAGACCAGGGCCATTTGATTCTCCTGGAGTTACAAGCAGCCACTAGATATATGTGCTTTGAAACAAATGTGTGCCTTCTGCAAGACCCATACATTCTCCTGATGATGGAGGTATCTCTCTATTCCAAATAAATACATTTATAATTATTTTGAGATGGGGGGTCTTACTGTTTAGCTGTGGCTGGCCTGAAAGTTGGTATTCAGACTAGGCTGTCCTCACAATCACAAGGATCCATCTGCCTTTCTTTCTCTGTTACCGGGATTAAAAGCATGTGCCACCATGTCTGACTTATGTAAAAAGTTTGTGTGGACATCTTTTTACGGTATGTGTGGGGGTGTTGTGCCCATCTATGCGAGGGTGTGGATATGTACACATCCATGAAGAGGCCAAAGGACAACTTTGAATGTGCTGTTTTATCACTATCTTGTTCATTGAGACAGTTTCCCACTGAATCTGTAGCTAGGTGGGTAACAAGCAACCCCTAGCAAGTTTCCTATCCCTGTCCACCATCACAGTAGGGTAAATAGTTGCAGGAAGCCATGCCCAAGTTTACCATGAATGCTAGGAAGTCAAACTCAGGTAATAACTCACTGAACTATCTTTATATCCCCCCTTTTCACATCTCTTGGGTAAATATGTCAGAGTAGAATTATAGGCACATAAGGTAGCTCTACATTTAGAATTCAGTGAGTTTCTAGACCATCTTCAAAAGGACCTATCACATTTTATATTAGCAGCATGAGGTGTTGGAATATCTGTGGTTTCTCACCAGTGCTTGTTTCAATCTGCCCCTTTTATTCCAACCACCCCAATGGATGTGAGTAGAAGCTCATTGTGTTTGTTGACAGTGTTTCCCTGAAGATGAATGACACTGCCTATCTTTTCATGAGCTATTGGTCATCTATATTATCCTTTGCCCAGGTGTCATTGGCCTGATTTTCTTTTTATTACCCACAGAGTCCTGTAATCCCCTGCCCCATATCCTTTATTCTTTGGTTTCTTGCTTTCCTCTCTAAAAAGTAGTTGAGCCAGAAGTAAAGGCCTTTTTAGAACTTTGTTTTCCTGTGGTAAGATTCTGCCTTTCTGGAGAGCACAGAGGGTTTTATTGCCTTCCTCAAGGCTCCATGTCATGACTAAATAAACCCGACACAATTCTCTTCTGCACTGCTAGTTACAGCTTTTCAACCAGAACTGTTTTTATGGCTCCCTACGGGACCAGCTAACAGAGAACGGCAATGACTTGGAGACGTGAGTGAGTTCCTAAAGAAATTACAACATTTTAGTTTCTCTTCCACATTCTTCCAATGACGATATAGTTTTCACATTGACTTTCAAAGTCTGCCTTGTATGTTTTGTGTTAAGACAGAAAAATAGTTCATTTTAGAAACTTAGAAAGTTATTTTAATAATAGGTAAGCATTCGTTCTTCTCTGATTTTTTTAAGCTTGGCGCATTTGCAAAGGTCACTCTTCATAATAAAGGTAAATTTTGCACAATGTTTTTCACATGATAAACATATCATTCAAAGATATAAGAAAATGACAAAAGTGTGAATATATTTATATATTCTAAAATATCATTTTTCAGTATTTTATTAGTAAATAAAATGAATAAGAAAAAGAAAGCCAGAAAATATGAATAAAATAATGTAAGTAATATGATAAAATTAACAATTATTCTAGAGTTAGCTGTTTGAGCTTCAGTGAGAAAGCCTATAGTATTCCTCTTCAAGGGCTCCAAATGTATAGAACCTGCCTAGCATGCAAAAAAAACACAGGCTTCACTTTAGTATTGCATACAAAATCACAGGGTGGTTCTCCCCACCAAGAGAACATTTTAGCTCAACACAGTTCTGTGGCCTATCATCTCACTGCTAAGACAAAAGAAGCAAAATCTCAAGGCCAGATGGTTCAGACTAACAAGAGCTGCATAGCAAGACCCCATCTCAAACTGTATGTATGTATGTATGTATGTATGTATGTATGTATGATATATGTGTATTTATGTATAATTTTCTCCGTTCAGGAGGTGAAAGGGTCAGCTCAGGAACGTAGAGACTAATTAACATTGCTGTCCATTCCTGGTCAGCCCAGGAACTTTGGAACACTTGTCCCTCAAGAAGAGAGAGGCTAATTAACATTCCTTAGACCACAGGGTTGCAGGTGGGTCAGGCCCAGAACACATGGATACATTTCACAGGATGGACCCTTGGCCACCCGCAGACAAGGGAGGTCCTTGCCACCTCATTCCTTAAAGACCAATCAGTTTAAAAGTCACACTGTTCTGCCAATCATATTGTGCCTAGTCATTGTTTCTCTAGTCCCCTTAAACTATATATAAACTGACTAAATGGGCTGCCCCGGGGTTGCCACTCCACCTTCAGTGTAGAATGACCCCAATGTGTTGGATCATTAAAATTCCTCTTGCTTTTTGCATCGATTCTCATCTCCGTATGGTTCACTCAGGGATCTCCGGTAAGCTAAGGCTTGCCAGAATCTTACAGAGGCTAATAATAATTTTTACTTACTTTTCCAAAAGATTCATTCATTTCTCGTAAGACAGAATTGAAAATATGGCATCAGGTATAATGGGGAAGCCTTGTTTAATCCAGGAACCTCATAGCCCATAGGCATGGCTTTCTTCTGTGCTCTGGAACCCTAAATGGCAACCATCATAATCCAATTAGAGAAACGTACAAAGCTATTGTACACTGAGACCCTCACCCTTACCAATCAGGAATTGAAGTAAATTTTCTTTTTTGTTAAAAGGCATTACCACCAAGAAACCAAGGGCTAGGCACTCACTAATCCCATAGAAACTCTTCCATGAATTCTTCAAGGGAAACCCTCACCAGAGAGTAATAACAGAGAAGCAAGAGTCATAGCATTCTCTTGAAATTTTGTTCCAAGTCTCTTCTGCTCTCTAGTTAAGTGAACTAGAACATGTGGGCTACGCTTGTGGACCTATTAACCTCTGAATTTCTGAGGACAGAATACCTGAGAGTTATGGGAGAGAGACAACCAAGATGGAGAACAAGTCAGTGTGTTTTCCTGATGGCTTCTTGGGGCGAGTCAAGAGAAGATGAATAGAATATCGGAATGGTGAGCAGAAAATAAGAGGACTGCTTTCCAGAATTTAGGAAGAAGCTGAAGAATTTAAAGTGTTTATATATCCCTTTAAAAAAAGATGCCTGTTTCCTTCCACACTCAGCCATATCTAGCTGCAATAAAAACTGAGACACAGGGCAACAAGTAAATAGCCATATGTCTTGTTAAAATGCAGTACACTCTAAGGGAGTGTACCTGAGAGTACTTGCATGATATATTCAAAGCTTTGGGTATGATCCCCAGAACTGCAAGTAAACAAAATTTGGTGAGCTGTTGGTTCTAGAAGGGAGTGTGAGGAATCATTCAGATGAAATAAACCTGAATATGGTGTCAGTGACATAGCCCCAAGGTAATCAGGCCTGAGCCGTGGTGACCAACATTGTGCAGATGATCTGAGTGTTCTTAAGTTTTACAGGAAAAAAAAAAAAAAAACAGTGAAAGCCACACAGAGAGAAAATAGCTCTTCCTAGCATAACTGGAGCAAATGGCTGATAAAATGGATAAAGAAATAATAGGACGGATGTCAGGAGAGTTGACTGACAGAAGAGAAGATGAGGGCTGCCTCTGGGCCACATTAAGGTCTGAAGAGAACAGGGAGAGCTTGGTGATTTTCAGTATAGACATCTCATTTAATCTGTTTATTATCTAACTTTGATGACACAAACAAATGAAAACTTAATGCCCATGCGTATGTGCCATGATTCAGGCAAATTGCTTCTACTTATCTCTAACAGCCGCTGATGATAGCACCCAGGTCTCTAAAAACTCTCTAGGGAATGCTCAATTTCAAGTCATGATGCTATTTTGAAAATACACCTGACAGAAATTTCATCTTGTCACACTTAGGTAAGTTCTCAGCACTTCTGCATCAGCCATTCACCACGGATTGAAGAGTTAACTGGAGATGCACAGGTGATTTAGCTGACCACAAGTTAGAGCTTCCAACTTTATTCTGAAACATTCTGAAACTTCATTTCTCCACCCAGGTCTGTTAGTCTCAGCTAAGGAGCCCCAGGAAGGAGTCTGGAAGCATCAAGAGACCAGTGCAGCTCCAGCAATACCCGTAGTGTGTCTAGAACATCTTGATGATCTGGTGGGTGCTCCCATGCAATAAGGAACTCACCACCCCTCATCCCATTCCTTCCCTCTCATAAGTGCAACCTGCAACCCTCTACCCTTTGCTGGCCTCATGAACTCAGCCTGTCCTTCCTCCATCTTTACAGTATATTTAGAGTAATCATCTTAAGATTAGGCTTCTGATTTCAGTACGTTTCTGCTCTCAGAGATTGCTTGTATCTCTAGAATGAAGCCAAGACTCTCTAAATATCATTCTTTTCTCAATGTTTGCATGTGCCCTTGCTGCTGTTGCAAACACTTTGACCACTGTCCCCCATGCTCTTGGATCAGTTCCTTCAGTTCTGTTTCGTTGCCAGCTCAATATCTGCTCCTCTGAGAATTCATCTCATACACCCTGACCTTGGGGAGGAGTCCTCTGTGTGTCTTAGCCACATCCTTTTTTTCCCAAGAACACAGATCACATGATGTGCTTCTGACATGTTTCTCATTGCCTTTGAGGGGAAGGTATCATGGTGGAAGGGATTCTTCTAGTCAGATCTGTGGCTGTCTTCAGTGTCTTCTATGTGGTGGATTCTTAAGATAAAAGAATAAATAATGATGTTTCTGATTGTTTTAAAAATTTCCCTGATATTTAATAAGAATTTATTTCTCTTTGAGGTGACATGGAATTATCCCTATTTTACAAATATTCTTCATATATTTGAGTCATTGCTGTTTCTTCTCTTTACCCCCTCTATAAACCATGTTAAAGGTTGACAATTTTTAATTCTTTCACAAGAAATGTACATGTGAACTTGAGGGAACATAATATCTTTTTGCCCACATGACATTGGAAAAATTAACACACACACACACACACAAGCTGCCTGAAATATTTATAAATGATACAAGATACATGCCAAGGCATGTTGCTCAACTGTAGGACACAGTACATTTGGTATTCATTATGGATAGGAATTATGAATCAAGGAATTTGAAGAGTATAGTCATGAAAATTTTAATTCTGTAGATTAGTAGGACATACCATTAATCACTGTCATACAGTCCAGGGTAGATAAAAACCTTAGCACACGTCTGTTGAAAAGAAGTGTGGTCTATTCATGAGCTCTTAGCAACATTTTGAAAACCTTGGAATTAAAAACAAAACAACACAATAACAACAACAAAAACAAAGAATTTTGCCTTTGGGGATGTTTCTCCACATGGAAAAATAAACCAAAAAGGAAAATATCTCCTCCAAAAGTATAGCTAAGACAGGATTTTTCCCATATTGTTTTATAAAAACAATTTGTATAACTGCAGTGGAGAAATTGTTTCTTCTTATTACTAATTTATTTTTACTTTTAAACTTCAGTAAAATATTAGTACATGATTGATTACATATAAATATTCTAATGATATATACCACTTACTAATCTCTATATTGTACTACTAATCTACCATTTAGTTTATTCACTCTTGAGTTTAACTTTATATAACTATGCATTTGATAAGAGTCCTATCTTCATAAAAGTGTGTAGTTGTAGTTTTTCCAGGGAAATGATACATGGTCACTGGAAATGTTTGACTGATATGAAATTGGGCCAGAGAGAGTCTTATACAATGTATATTATGTCCATTGCTTTTTAATCTGATGTATAGTTAAGTTTACTTGCCTCTCAAGAAGCATGTTGGATTTTGTTAGTGATAGCCCTTTAATTACAGTACTATAGGAGATACATTTAAGTTACATGCTTTCTTTTCTTATTACAAACAGTGACCCATAATCACTGTAGCCTTTTATTCTTTCTAGAAAAAGTATTCATTGTGCAGTTTATAGCCACTGGGTATGTTATACTACAGAGCTAACTCAGTTTCTTTATTTTCTCTCTAACAGATCTGTCAGTGAGGCAAGGAAATTATTATGTGGTTCATTCGAGGATCATAGCATTCCAAGTGAGATGGTGACATTATTGCTTAGTGGAATGGTGACATTATTGCAGTGTCATCTGCAACTCCCTTATATTTGCTACTGAACAAACAGAATTACACCGCTTCTATCATCCCATGCCAGAAAGTTTATCTGTACATTTAAAAAGCATTATACTTTGGAAACAATAATATGTGAGTAAGATCTGATTTAATTCCACTTATTTTTCTCCCCTCTTTAAAAAAAATATTAAATTTTCTTCATTGACGATTTCACACATGTATAATGTTTTCTGATTGCCCCCACCCCTACCTTGCCTTATGTCCCTCTCTACACACCCTTGTCTCTGCTAATCTTGTTCCCACCTTCATATCTTCCTGCTTCGGTTTTGCCCTTCTAGCTCTGACCAGGGCCTTCTGTGTAGCCATGGATCTAGAACTATCGGCTGGAGTGTAGTGGCACACAGCTGAGGAATCTGCCTCCTCTTCTCTCAGATTCTATCTGTATCCTACAATTCAGCAGCAAGGCTTGGGGGCCCCAAGGAGGCCCATGAGTCTTCTTGACTTATTATCAAGAAGGTCTCCTGTCTTGTAGAGATGCCATGCAAATAATTACAGTAATTATGGGTTCACAGTTATGTCAGTTGTGTTTTGTTGAGAGGAGGGAAATTCACTGTCCTCTCTGTCTTCTGGCTCTTAAATTCTTTCCATCTCTTCTAATGTAATGTTCCCTGAGCCTTCTTTGGGGGATGATGCAGATAAATGACTTGTTTTAGGGCTAAGCTCTTATCTTTTACTTGGTCTTAGCCTTTGGGCAGCCATGAGCCTCTGCATTCACTGCAGATAGAAGCTTCTTTGATTAGGGTTGAGAATAGCCTTTGTCTAAGAGTGTTAGCATACATATTTAGAAAGCAGTTTAACAGTAGGTGTATTAGTAGTAATTATTTTTAAATTACTTGTGACTTTTGGAGGCATAAATGTTTAACCGGGATTACAGCACCAGGATAAGATCCCTTCCACAGACTAGGCTTCAAATTCAACCAGAGAATGCTTGGTTGTCTCTGTGATACCCATGCCACTTTTGCACATGTGGGCCCACAGGTTGCTGTGGTTTGTGGAGGTGAACAGTGAGCGATACAGGGATTTCCTTCTTATCCCAGCAGTCTGCACAACACCTTAAAGCATTTTGAAATCTAACCAGCTGGAAGGAGATTCCAGCTTGATTTCTCTACCACTTTCAGCTATTGTGTGCAGTATCTTTGGCAATAAAGTCTTATCTTTCAGTTCTAGTGAGCATCCAAGAGGTAAGGCAACAGCTGTACTGCTAGGGGGCTGTTCTTGGGCCTCCCTGACTAAACTCCTACAGAGGTATCCCACACTTGGCTTGAGGATATAGCTCAGGAATTCGCTGCTTCCAGGAGCAGCAACGTTATGTAACTCTATGGAGTATTTCTCTTCAACATTTTCTTTTTAATTGTTCATTTGGTTTAGAAGGAAGGTAGTTGGTTTCTGTGTGGCTTTATCATGGTCTACGCTCTTGCTCTTTCCCTGTCACCCCATCCTCCCATCTCCTAACCACTCCCTTTCATCACCAATAAGCCTGTCTCTGCTTTCATTGACTTCTGTTCTATCTGCCCTGTGTAAGGCTTAGTTCCAAGTTTCTATTTTCATTCAAAATTTGCACATCTATGACAGACATCAAATATAGATTATGTTGTTAAAAACTAATCAAGACTCACCAGTAGTTTCTCACTAGAGTTATTACAGAGAATTTTATGTCATTTCAAGGTAGTCTGTTTTTCTTATATCTATTTTTAAATTTCTTAAAGTTTTCAAGTAAGAATATAAAATTCTACCTCTGAAATATTTGATTATTCTTTTGGATCAGTTGTCTGGAAATAAAAATAATTCCTCTATTCTTTGTCCATGAGTCCAGCCATCTTCTTCAGCAAGGCACGATCTGGCTCCTTGCTGAGTAGGATGCTATTTTATCTTGTGGTGTTCCTTTTAGACACAAAGTTGAGATGCTGGAAGACTCAAAATGTTAAGTCAACCCATGTATTACCACCAGTGCAGAGTTGCTGGGCAGAATGTGAGCTGTAGCATCTATGGCTACACAGGAGCAGAGCACAGCTGAGCCAGCTGCAACCACTTGGCACCCACATTCGTGTCTTTTTCCAATGTGATGACAATGGAGCACCCACTGCCTGCTGAGGGAGCAGTCACACTATGCTCTGGCTCCAGGTGTCTGCATGCTCTACAGCACTTATGAAGTAGTGCTGCATGTGCCCAAACTCACAGTGACTTAGCAATCATGGGACTCAACCAAAAAGTCATATTTCATTCATTTCTATGGCTCATCCATGCACATTTGCATTCCACATGTTTTGATAACCCACTCAGAAGTCACATCTGATCTTGTCCATCACTTCCTTCATAGTCTGTCACCTGTGTCCTCTTTGACACACACACACATGCACACACACACACACACACACACACACACACACACACATGCACTCATGCACACACCTCTTTGGCAGGGCAGTATCATTACTGTTAGAGAAAAGCCATCCAGGTTACTAAGTCATGATTTCTTCATTGAGAGGGAACATTTGGAGAATTTGTTTTTTAGTTTTATCCCTTGACACTTTAATCTGAAGTTAACTTTAGAAGAGCTGAGATACACTGGAAGACTCAAGGAGATTTAGCAAGGACATAAGTAAAAATAAATACAGAATTCCAAAGGAATCAGTTTCTTCTGTGACTCAGAAACACTGCACTGCATCCAAATGCTGAGAGATCTTCTTACCAGATGCAGACAGTGGATAGGTTGCCTCAGCCCACTGTCAGCATCTTTAATGCTTTCCTCTGAGCTGCTTCAACATTTACTCCAGATGCAGAGACAGTTTCCACTTACACAGAACATCTGCTTAGGGTCCCAGGATGCTTAGATACCTTTTCTCAAACTGTCAAAACAATTTTCTTTTGGGATCAAGAGAGCGATGTGAGGCCTTCAGCGAGGCTGTATTAATAATTCCTTCTCCTCTGAGGAAGGTGAAATGGGATTTACTATGGTTGTAAACATTGCACAGAATTCAGCTTCCTCGAGCTGGTCCACTGTATATCCGACTCGGGCTGTTATATATGTGAGTCTGAAGGAGGCATTTGTAAGCTTCCGTGCTTCCTCCATGCACTATGATTCTAAAAACTAATATTTGCAGAAGACAAACGCTTCAAAACAGGCAAAAATGAGCCACCTCTGGCTTTGTCATTTGCTTTCAGTGCTTATTTTATCTGAGACAGAGTCTCACCGTACATATAACAGGCTGGCCTTGAACTTGATACTTAGGCCTGGAACTCATGATTTTCCAGATCTCAGCCTCTCAAGTGCTGGGATTATAGACTACACTATAAAACCTGGATCTCAGTTTATTTTCTAATTTCTGATGATAGTCCCAAATCTAGCTGAACCTAGATGAGTCTAGTTGGAAGAGTGCTTGTCTAGCGTGTCCAAGGTATTGGTTTGATCTCTAGGATTGAGGTACTGGTCATGGAGGCACATACCTCTAATGCCAACACTAGGAAAGGAGAGACAGGGAGATAAGAAGTTCAAAAGAACTTGTGTCCACTACACAGATTCACATGCTGAAAACCTAACCTTATGTCTTAGGCAGCTTTCCACTCCTGTGACAACTGCCTGAAATAATCAAATTAAATAAAGAAAAGGTGTACCTTGGCAGAGAGTTCCAGAAGTTCTGGTCCTGTTGCTTTGGGGCTTATGGACAGGCAGCATATGTTATAGGGGAGTGTGATGGGTTACCTCCCTCAACCCCGAATGCCTAGGAATCACAGAGAAGAGAGGCTGGAGAACCAGTATCCCCTTCACGGGGACACTGTCACTGACAATGTGCTCCCAAGAGCTCCTAGAACTCAAACGTTCCTGATACCATCATGGGGTGCTGATCTGAGTGACACTTATCCAAAGAAATGGAATCTCCAGTAGAAATCATATACCATATAAAATTCTCATGAATGGGGCAGTGTCCCAGCAAAACACGCCCTCAATGTGCCACTCCCATACCGTGTGAAGACACAGGGAATGAATCAGGAATATCAGGAAATATCAGTAGGCACAGATCTGCTTGCAGCAAGACCTCAGGTATCAGCCTCTCATCTATGAGAAGTAAATTTCTGCTGAAGCCATGCACTCTGTGATACTTTGTGATCAACCCATATGGACTGTTCATTCAGCTGTGCCTGGTGTCTTTTACTTAAGGCTGTGTGTTTAAAATTCATTCATATTTCTGAGATTTACTTCTGGTGCTGTATGTCCCAGATTTTGACTTGGAGTATAGCGTTTCATCTTTTCTATTATTGCTGAGTACTTGACTGACTACTCTTTGGATATAATCTGGTACTTAAAAGTAAATATTTCTTGGGGATTACAAAACTATCGATAAAAAAATGTCACATGGCTCTTCATGGTTAGTCAATACTGTTAGCTTCTGTTCAAGAGGGTTTCCAAGACAATGTTCCTGTCAATGGTATATAGAAATATTCACTCTCCATTTTTTCCAATTTTTGGTGTTGTCAGACACTCTGATTTTTACCAAAGTGGTGGACACATACTGGCATTATGACCTTAAATACAGACTTCACTGGAATGGAGAGATTTGATACTTTTGAATCCCTGCTGGACACCATGGTGTCTTAAATAATGCTATTTCGAGAGATATTTAAAATGGCGGCATTCAATCTGGCTTTTCTTCACTTGATCTTAGCCAAAAGGCCGAGAAGCGATCAATCTGGCTTTTCTTAATCAGCTGCCATGTTCCCAACTAGCCTAGGCCTATGGCCAGGAGCAACTGCTGCTGTACCACAGCTGCTCAGTTCAGGCCGTCTGCTCAGACGGTCAGAGACACCAGGCCTGCCACCCACGAGACACCAACATGGGAGATGGCTCTGCTAATCTTCCACTCTGTCCCCACAAGGATGGACTGAGCCCAGACCATCCCACCATCCATGTGGGCTCGGTACAAATGTGACTCTAATGCTTAGATTATCCAAAGGCTTTATAAGTTTGGTAATGCTCAGTAACAAGATGCCCAGACAATCAAAGGAGTAACCTAACACCCAACCTAGATATATCAACTACCTTTGATTGCTAGAGACACACGCATATCCACTTCCATGTTCCCCTCTCTCTCATCTCCTCCTCTTCCTTCTCCTCTCCTTACTCCTCCTCTTCCTCTCCTTACTCCTCCCATCTTTGCTCCTCCTACATAATTCTACTTAGGTTATGAGCTATTTGTATGAGTCAAGATTGTTTTTGTTTCCTTATTGAGTTGGGGAATGTTTTCATGTTCTGAGTGTTGTCTTTTTTCTGGATATATGTTAAAATAGATTTTCACAAGCTGTATATTTCTTTTTATCTCTGATAAGATTATAATTTAAATTTTGATATAGTAAAAATTATCAATTTTTCTGTTGTGGTTAATGCTTTCTGAGTCTTGTTTCAGTATTTCCTACCTAGAGATTATAAAGCCATTCTATGTAATATTCTAATAGCTTTATTATTTTGATTTTCACATTCAAGTCAACTATTGACATCAATGAGTTTGTGTGTAAGCAAGAGGCATGGTAGACCTTTGCTCATTATTTTAGCATAGATAGCCATACTGCTCAAACTTTTCTACAAGACTCCCACATTGCATTGTTTCTTTGTCTTAAGCCAAATGCTCTCTGTCTTCTACTGTTTCTCTCCTGATGCATCTGTCTTGCTTACTGTATTAATATTATACTCTTAATTCCATAATTTAGTGCTACATTTTTGTGCCCAGTGTTGCAGGTTTTCTCTAGTCGAGTCTTAGCAGAGTTTCTTTACTATTTTGTGATATCTTTATACTTCAATCACATGTCAGAATAAGCTCTCCAATTTTCGCTCAAAGTAAAACCAAATAAAATGGTTCAGAGTTTCTTATGAAATCCAGATTTAATTAAATTGGATGGAATCTATACATTGACCAGCAAAGATTTGATACCTACCTGGCTCATTATTCTCCCCATTTCTTTGAGCTGTGGTGTGTGTGTGTGTGTGTGTGTGTGTGTGTGTGTGTGTGTGTGAAGTGCATTAGTCCATGTGTGTGTGTGCATCTAGAGGCCAGAGTCTGACATGGGTACCTTCCTCCATTATTCTTCTTTGAATGTCCTGAGAAAGGGTCTTTCACTGAACATGGGCTTGCTGTTGCAGACCAGCTGTACAGAGGCCCAATGATCTGCCTGTTTCCTGATCCCCAGCCCTAACCCTACAAACCTATGTCTCCTTACTGGGTTCGTATATGGGTAGTCAGATTCAGACTATGTTCTTATGCTCTATAGCAAGTGCTTTATCAACTGAGCAGCTTAACTGTATAATTCTTTCAGTATCTTTTAGGGAATCTGCTCTTATGTATTTATCTCTAGAATCTTTCTAAATATACAATTATATGTTCTTCTTGTATTTTTTTCAGTCAGTACATCATAGAAGCAACAATGGTCTCATCATATGGACATTTTGATATTTTTTTTCTTTTTAAACTCCTAAAACTTTCTCTTTTTTGGTTGTCACCCTGGCCACAACCACCACATGATGCTGAAAACACTGGACACAGCAGAAGCTTTGCTCTTGCCTAATCTCAAGAGAAAATTTTGGTAGAAGATGTTATATTTTTAAGCTTGCTATTATTTATTCTTTGGTTTAGTTATTCATATGTATATGACTTGGTGTGCATGTGTGTGTGGGTGAATGTGTGTGCACCCAAGCATGTGCACACACCCACATGTGCTTATTCCTGTGTATGTGAAGATTCAGGTGTGAACGTGCCACATGGCACCGGAAAACAGAGGAAAACTTCTAATGTTTCTTCTCACTTACCTTGTCGGAGACAGTGTTTGTTTCTTGTTTTCCCATTGTGTATACACACACTATCTAGCCTAGAAATTCCTGAAGTTCTCCAGTCTCTGTCTCCCATCTCCCCACAAAAGTATTGAGATGATTACTACTATAGATGCCTAAGCTGTGTATCTGGTTTTTCATGTGGGTTTTAGAGTTTTATCTTGAGTTCGCATACTTACACAGCAAGGACTTTTATTTGCTGAGCCATCTCCCTGCCTATGATGTTACATTTTGATAGTTAAATATTAATTTCAAAGATAAAATAATAACTTCTATGCGGGATTATGTTGTGTAATAAGTAAGATTACTTACATATAGCACATGGTACATATATAGTTGAAAATGGCATCCCTTTCAGGATAAAATCATCCATTTGGGAAGGAGAAGTATTGAGTATAAGTATGATGTATAAGTACATATAAGCACCCTCTCTGACAGATGGCACATAGTCTCTAGTTTTCTACAAGTCACAAAAAGGAAGATACCAAGTGGTGAATTCAGGATTATTACCTTCGTAGACACCCTCAGAAGACAGATTGAATGTTTAGAACAAAATAGTTTGTTAAAATGCCCTGTACTGTGTACACTTGATCATATTCTCTATGAACTAAACAGTTGAGAGAGAGGGGGAGAAAGAGAGAGAGAAAGAGAGAGAGAAGAGAGAGAGGGGAGAGGAAGAAGGAGAGGGAGAGGGAGAGAGAGAGAGAAAGAAAGAACGAGAGAGAATACAAAAGAAAACTGACAAGAACAAGATGTTGAGTCTAGAAAGTTATTTGTGATAGAGCCAAGCTATTTTGAAATAATAATTGCATATGAAGCTTCCATGCTTCAGTGGCCCCACCCAACCCTGAGGTGTCCATCAAGATGAGGACAGAGGAAGCAGGTAGGACTGTGAATTCAGGGCAAGTGGCTTGTCTTTGCGATCCCTCCCACACACATTGCTTTCTTCTTCCTGGGGCCTCTTTGATCTGCCAGGACAATGAGAAGAAGGCAGGAGGTGACCTAGATGGAGTAAGGGAGGCAGGAAGAAAGTTCCTAGCAGGGAATGAAGATTATGAAGGTTATTTTTTTCTCCAGTATAGGTGATCTCAGACAGGAATGCTTGTTGTACTGAGAGTGGGTAGGTTCTCAAAAGAAAGCAGGGAATAAAGAGGCAGAGGCTTCTATTCTAGGCTAGAGGGGAGGCTTCTAGGTGCTGGGTTTTGTATGTTCTTCCTTTTGCAACCAATAGATTAGAAAGACAGGCTTCAAACACCTGCTCCCTCCTTGTGTGTCTTTACCCTTTACATTTCTTTAAAGTAATGTATTTCCAATGTTTTGAGAAAGTTTGTGATCAGTTACTAGGTCACATGAAGCCTTCACACAACCAACCTTTAGTAGATGCCAAACATAAGCTTATTTTTAAAAAAAAGAAGAAGAAGAAGGCTTACTAACACCAGAACACCGTTTGAGGTGATCTACTGAATGCAAGAGAATATGTGTGAGGCTAACCGTGATATCCATGGACTTTACACTTTTCTTAGATTAGGCTAGGGGCTTGCTGTCTGTCTCCTCTAATTGCCTCTCAATCCCTAAGTTGCATCCAGGAGTGCTCTCCTCATACAAAAACAGTCCTTCACTTTTACATTTGTTCCACTACTTGAGACTATCATTTGAAATTCAAGTCTGGTTCTGACTGCTTACTTAGAGCCATTCTAAGCACTGTTCATTGTTTGTCTCTGTAGTATACGAGTAACTTTACTCCCAGCACATCCCACTTTAAAAAAGCAAATTATCACTGTCTTGCCTTTGTAGACCCAGTCTACTGGTTTGCTAAATTACAGTAATCCCTTCTCTTACTAATTAATCACATGTACACAAGTTAGTCATATTGAATCAGTTACTATTACCTTCCTTCAGTCATCCCTTACGATACAGTGAAATTGCAAGGTTATTCAGTCAAATATCAGACACACAGTGATCTAGACAGTCTTTGCCATCTTGTACCCAACAGCCCTATTGAAGAGGCTGAGAAAATAGGTCACTGACACAAAGCATACTTGACTTCTATTACATGAGTAAGCCTAGAATCCAGGGATCCTCTATGAACTCTCATCAATGGAAATACCCAAGGGTTCTTTGATTCATACAAAAGAAATCCTGTGCACCAGAGTGCTCAACTGCCAAAACCATAATTTTGGAATCAACTTTTCAAAACTAAAAGTTATTTTGATGGTAATTGCAAAAATATGTTTTGTTTATCTGTGATAGGGTCTCACCTAGTAGCCCAGGCTAGCCTTGAGATCATGGCCTTCCTGTCTCTGTCATTGAGTGACTAGATTACAGGCATTTGTAATCTGGCATTGTCCCTGGAAAATTCAATGAAGTTGGTTAAATATGTGATACTGCAAAGGGAAGCAGCATTTTAAAATATCATCCTAAGTTTTTCTGTTAAAATTTAGAGATAAATATTATCTAACTATTAAGAGATAAATATTGATAGTTTGTATGTATCTTTTAAGACTATTTTCTGTGACTAGTTCACTCCCCCCATGTATGAATCTGTGTATTAGTATGCTTTATTCTCTAACTAATACATTATAGATAACTTACCAATTAAACAAATAAATTTACATTATATTATGTATTTTTACATTGCTGTCGAGGACAAATTTTATTGTGTGATGGTTTGCATAGAGGATTTCTCAGTGTACTTGAAGATTATCTAGCTCTAGTTATACCTAATACCATAACCTCTATCAAGGTAGAAACGCCTGTAGCCTTCCTGCCCTCATGAAGTTCCCCAGGCAATGCATTTCTCTCGTGGATTTCCACCACTCACCATAGATTAGCAAATTCAACCAACAAATAGGCTACCTTTCATGCTGCTCATCTGTCTGGTTCTTCATTAACAGATTTTAAAGTATTTCAAACTCTGTGTGCTTTAAATATAGTAGAATAGCAGAAGTTACTGCTTGTCTTTTGATAGGGAAACTGAATCTTTTTGTTTGTTAACCTTGCTTTGTTTTAACACAGAACGGAGTGCAGCTGTTTGCCTCACACTCTGGGAAGTTGAGACTCAACAAGGAATCTCAAGCTGACCTAATAAAAGAAAGCTACCCTTGGAAAATTATCTAGAGATCAGGAAGTATAAGAGATCTGCAAAGTTTGTTAGTATAATGAAGAACTTTTACAGGCAGAAAATGTCTTGACAAGGGAAGTGCTCATCTAGATTTCAAGGCTGTTAGAGGATTTGAGAGGGTAGCAAAAGCTGCCCTGTCAAGCAGTAAGACAGATGGCTACCATAGGAGAGACATTTTCTGTGATGAATAGGGTGAGTAGAGCTAGGTAGACACTAGCCCCAGAGATTCGCAGTGCATGCTGGGATGCCTGGGGAAGCAAAGCGTCTGTGAGGCCCAGGTATGTATACTTTCCTATTTCAGGGCCATTTTTTTTTTAATTTTTAATTTTAATGTATCATTTATGGTTTGCAGGCATATCATAACGCTTTGCTTCAATAGTGGTGACCTGTATTTCGTCAAGGTCGAGAATGAATCGAAGTGTCCGTGGAGACACGAAAATGAAAAGACGGGCTGAGAGGAAATGATTTTATGGATGACTTGGGATCTCAGTCTGTTTTCTCGAGAGATAAGAGATGACCAGTTTCTGAAATTGAGGTTGGGAAAGACTTGGGCAAAAGCCCTCAGGAAGAGCAGACTTCAGAGGTTAAGGATCAACCTGGAGGAAGCCTAGGTAACTGCAGATCTCTTAGAAACCAGTGGGAATTTAAATGGATGTGCATCAGCTCCAGGCCGGGCCACTGGTGGGGCACATGCGGGTTTGCTCACCGCGAGTGAGGTAGGATGTTTACTGAAGGGATATAGGCAGGAAAAGTTCATGATGTCACTTCTGAGAGGAGGATTAGAAGACTGGCCAAAATGGAACTAGGGCAGATGAAACTTAGGAATAAGGCAGAAAGAGGATAATGGAGACTTGGTCCATGGAATAGTAAATGGAGCAAGGAGGGTTGGTGGTAAATAGAGTTTAGGGGTGAAGGAAGGAATTCCAGAGAACCCTTTTGCTGGAGACACTGCAGAATCCTAACCAAAGGCGGCAGGAAGTCCAGGCTAAGAGACTGCTGGGCACTAGACCAGAGCCTTGTGAAAAGGGCTCATTTAAGCCATCATGGCTCTAAAGTAGCTGATGACAGACACATTTATCAAAAGACTGTAGAATCTATTCCTTATTTGTTGCTTTAGGTCCTGTCTCTAGGATCACAAGAAAAGGATCTCCAGGAATATAGTGATGTCACCAATAAACGATCTGATGCAGCCGGCTACCCATAGGCCTGAGAATTAATGTAAATCTGGGTTTCTAATCTTCTTGTTTCTGTTCATCTATAAGTCTCAAGGTCGTCAATATCCCTCACTTACAGACTTGGAGCTTTAGGTCAAACTCTCCTAGATGCAGACATTTCTTCCCCCACCCCCAACCCACTTCCCAGTGCCTTCATTCTCCTCTCTTCCCCTTTGAAATCCACAGAGCTCTAACTTTAAGCAGTTATATTCCAATGTAGAAGTTTAATCGAAGAAGAAAGAGATGCCAGTTTGTATTTCTTTAAAAAAAAAAAAAACTATTTTTATACATCTCATAGCTTAGTTCTTTAAATGGCCCCTGGCTTCGACAGTGTAGAAATCAAATTAGGCAAGTTTCTACAGCTTTGATAAGCCTGGGAAAGCTTAAAGTCATCCCAAGGACAATGAGTATGATTGCTGGTGGAATTTATAATGTTACCAAGGGCAAAGATTTTGTGTATATTTATATATAGTTTGTGCGTGCTCATATATGTATGCACATGTGCATGTGTGCATGCTGTGTGTGTGTGTGTGTTTTCATTAAATTTGTATAACTCTTACATGTTTTGCACATAAGATTTGTATATGATTATCTTTTCAAAATCAAATTACTGTCTCAGAAAGAAGATTCAAAACAAAAATCATACAGTTTTTGCCATGCGGCTCTAATTGATACTTTTCTTCTCCCATAGAGCATAGGAAATGATCTTAATCAGACAGCTCTGGTACATGGTGTCTACAGAGGTCCTGATTTTAATCTGAGCAAATCATCCTATTCAACTAAGCCAAAGGAAATTTCTTGAAAGAGCCTTTTAGCCTGACAGACTTGGAAGAACAGGAAATGGTGGATCTGAAGGAAATCAGGGTGTTTTTATAAAAACTGCACTAGAGGTAACCAGCATGAGATAAACTTGGCTTCAGAAAACAAATACAAACAGGCATAATATACAGAAGCCTGGTTGCAAGACCTTGCGCGCTAGGTAGTGAGAGAAACTGAATCCCAAAGACTTAAACAGATGACAGAAGACTTATGATGTCACTGTGTTACATTCTGAAGACATGTTTAATTTTTAGTCATTGGTTACCAACATATCAGAAATAAAACAAAAGGTTTTGTTTGTTTGTTTGTTTGTTTGTTGTTTTTAAAGCATTCTACTGTCCTTCTCCCAACTCTTCCACAAGACTTCCCGAGCTCCCTCTGATGTTTGGCTCTGGGTCTCTGCATCTGTTTCCATTGGCTGCTGGGTGGAGCCTCTCAGAGGACAGTTATGCTAGCTAGGCTCCTGTCTGCAAACATAACAGTATAATTAATAGTGCTAGGGATTGGTGCTCACCCGTGAATAGATCTCAAGTTGGGGCCGTCATTGGTTGACCATCCCCTCAGTCTCTGCTGGGCTGTTGACCATGCACATCTTGTAGGCAGGACACAGTGTGGGTTTAAGGTTCTGTGGGTGGGTTGGTGTCCTTTTCCCTCCACTGGGAGTCATACCTGGCTATAGGAAGTGGCTGCGTCAGGATCCATATCCTGCACTGCTAGAAGTCTCAGCTAAAGTTGCCCCCACAAAGCCTCTGGGGCCTTCCCACATCCTGGGTCTCTGGCATGACCTAGAGTGCTCCCCACACACCACAGATCTCTCTTCTCTCCTTACATTTGACTCGCACTTCCATTGCCATTCTTCCCTCCTCATCCCCTCTTTCCATTGATCTCTGATATCTATTTTGTTTCCCTTCTGAGAAGGATTCAACCATCCTCCCTTGTCCCCTCCTTGTTATTTTACTTCTTTGGGTCTATAGATTGTATCATGGATATCCTGTACTTTATGGCTAATAGCCACTTATAAGTGAGTATATACCATGCATATCCTCTTGGGTCTGGGTTACCACACTCAAGATGATATTTTCTGGTTCCATCCATTTGCCTGCAGATATCCTGATCTTGTTTTTAATGGCTGAGTAGTATTCCTTTGTGGAACTGAACCACAGTTTCTGTATCCATTCTTCATTTGAGGGACATCTGGGTTGTTTCCAGTTTCTGGTTATTACAAATAAAGCTACTATGAACATAGTGAAGCAAGTGTCCTTGTAGGATGGTAAAGCATCTTTTGGGTATATGCCCAATAGTAGTATAGCTGGGTCTTGAAGGTAGAACTATTCCCAATTTTCTGAGAAACTGCAAAATTGACTTCCAGAGTGGCTGTACAAGTTTACATTCCCACCAGCAATGGAGGAGTGTTCCCCTTGCTCCACAAATTCACTATCCTGTGCTGTCCTCAAGAGGACAGGGACTCCAAAGGAAAACCTACAGAGTCAAACCTTGACCCTTAGGGCCTCCCAGAGACTGAATTACCAACCAAGGAATGAGTGCAGGCTGGACCTAGGCACCATGCACATATGTAGCATATAAACAGCTTGGTCTTCATTTGGTGTCCCCAACAACTGGAGCAGGGGCTGTCCCTGAGCCTGTTGCCTGCCTGCCTGTGGTTCCTGTTCCACCAAATGGTCTGCCTTGTCTGGCCTCAGTGCGAGAGGATGTACCTAGTATTGTAGCAACTTGATGTACAGGGTCAGGGGGAGGTGGGGTGGGGTAGGCAGTATGGGGGTCTAACACTTAGAGGAGGGCTTCCAGTTTGCAAAGGAAAAGGGAAGGGTGGAATGAGGGAAGGATCTGCTTGTAGAAATATTTGGAGGAGAGAGGAGGCTGATGTCAGGATATGAAGTGAATAAATAAATAGATTTAATTTAAAAAGTATTCTACAGAGATCATGTGTGGTCCATAAGTCTTGTAATATATACAGACTGCTTCTTTATATAGTTAGTTAATATCTATTGAAAATTTGCAATTCTTTCACATTATGAATCTTTGGACTATTCATAAAATTTACAAAGTCTAGCATTTCTTCAGTTCCTTTCTGGAGACATCTTTATGGATACATCCACATCCACAGTGTGGCTGACTGTCTTGTAGGTAATTTAAAAATTCATGGAATTAACAATGAAGGTTAACCACCATAAGACATTAAAGAATAATGAAGATGGCAGAAATGGCATATAAATGAGTACAAACATAAGAACCAAGAATCAGAAAACATGAGCTAAGTCAAAGCCATTGCTGCCACTGCTGTACCCATGTGTGCCTCATCTGAGAGCCAGCATCATAGAGGAATCTGATTAGCTCTGACATTCCCGATGGTGCTTTATTTCCACAGTGGCAGATGAGCACACAGGCTATGTTTCCCTTTAAAACTACACATGGGATCATAGGTGAGTAGGCCACAACGCCCCCCCCTCCAAACAGGGAGTAATTGGGACCACAGGGACCCAGAAACTCCCTCACAGCCAGTGGCAAAGGACCCTTCTGGTCTGCTGCACAAATACCTGGAGCACTTCTAGGGCACCAGCTCTGCACCCAATCCCCCAAAACCGAGAGGAGGCGGGACTCCCAGGAGCTCTAACATACCCAGGAACATGGACTAATAGGATCACAGGATCACAGGGTCACAGAGACAGCTGGACTCTGAGGAGTTCTGACACAACCAAGAACACAGGACAGACAGGCACCAGTCAGAGACAGTGAGTAAAGGTAGCATTAGAGATAACCAGATGGTGAAAGGCAAGCACAAGAACATAAGCAACAGAAACCAAGGTTACTTGACATCATTAGAACATAGTTCTCCCACCATAGCAAGACCTGAATACCCCATGACACCAGAAAAACAAATGGTCCCAAGAAACAAGCTGGAGTAGCCATTCTAATATGGAATAAAATCGACTTTCAATCAAAGGTTATCAAGAAAGATAAGGATGGACACTTCATACTCCTCAAAGGAAAACCCAACCAAAATGAAGTCTCAATTCTGAACATCTATTCTCCAAATGCAAGGGCACCCACATTTATAAAAGAAACTTTATTAAACCTCAAAGCACACACTGCACCTCACACAATAATTGTGGAAGACTTCAACACCCCACTCTCATCAATGGACAGATCATGGAAATAGAAACTAAACAAAGACACAATGAAACTAACAGAAGTTATGAACCAAATGGATTTAGCAGATACTTATAGAACATTTCATCCAAAAACAAAAGAATATACCTTCTTCTCAGCACCTTTTGGTACCTTCTCCAAAATAGACCATATAATTGGTCACAAAACAGGCCTCAACAGATACAAAAAGATTGAAATAATCCCATGCATCCTATCAGATCACCATGGACTAAGGCTGGTCTTCAATAATGATAAAATCAATGGAAAGCCCACAAATACATGGAAACTGAACAATGTTCTACTCAATGATAACTTGATCAGGGGGAAACAAAGAAATTAAAGACTTTTTAGAATTTAATGAAAATGAAGACACATTATATCCAAAGTTCTGGAACACAATGAAAGCAATGCTAAGAGGAAAACTCTTAGCTCTAAGTGCTTACAAAAAGAAACTGGAGAGAGCATACACTAGCAGCTTGACAGGACACCTGGAATCTCTAGAACAGAAAGAAGCAAATACACCCAAAAGGAGTAGACAGCAGGAAATAATCAATCTCAGAGCTGAAATCAACCAAGTAGAAACAAAAAGAACTTTACAAAGAATCAACAAAACCAGGAGCTGGTTCTTTGAGAAAATCAACAAGATAGATAAACCCTTAACCAGACTAACCAGAGGGCACTGAGACAGTGTCCAAATTAATAGAATCAGACCTGAAAAGGTAGACATGACAACAGAAACTGAGGAAATTAAAAAAATCATCAGACCCTATTACAAAAGCCTATACTCAACAAAACTGGAAAATCTGAATGAAATGGACAATTTCCTAGACAGATACCAGATAGCAAAGTTAAATCAGGATCAGATAAACTGTCTAAATAGTCCTATAACTCCTAAAGAAACAGCAGCAGTCATTAAAAGTCTCCCCACCAAAAAAAAAGGCCAAATGGTTTTAGTTTAGAATTCTTTCAGCCCTTCCAAGAATACCTAATATCAATTCTCTATAAACTATTCCACAAAATAGAAACAGAAGGACCACTACCCAATTCATTCTATGAAGCTGCAATTATGTTCATACATAAACCACACAAAGACCCAACAATGAAAAAGAATTTCAGACCAATCTCCCTTATGAATATCAATAAATTCTCACAAACTGAAACCAAGAACACATCAAGACAATCATCTCTCATGATCAAGTAGGCTTTATCCCAGGTATGCAGGGATGGTTCTATATTGGGAAATCCATCAACATAATCCATTATCTAAACAAACTCAAAGGGGGAAAAAAAAAACATGGTCATCTCACTAGATGCTGAAAAAGCATTTGACAAAATTCAATACCCCTTCATAGTAAAAGTTTTGGAAAGTGTTGGAGGAACTAAGGAGGGAGGAGTTAGGAGAGGAAGAGGAGGAGTAAGGAGGAGAGGATGAAAAGGAAGAGGAGGAGCTAGGAGACAGGAGAGAGAATGAGAGAGAGAGAGAGAGAGAGAGAGAGAGAGAGAGAGAGAGAGAGATGAAGGCAGATGTTCACGTCTCTGTAGCAGTCACGGGTAGTTGGTATATCTAAGTTGGGTATTGGGTTACACTTCTGATTATATGGGTATCTTGTTACTGATCATTATCAAATACATAAACCTTTGATTAATCTTTAAGCATTAGAGTCTCATATTTCTACTGAGCCCGCGTGGATGATGGGATAGCCTGGGCAATGCCCAGCCTTGCAGAGACAGTGTGGGAGATTGAGCCATCTCCCATGCTGACATCTCGTGGGTGGCAGGGCTGGTGTTTTTAGTTGGTCATTTCTAGCTGCAGCACACACGTGGCCTCTGGCCAAGAAACATGGCGACTGGGCTAGGCAGAGCCGCTGCAGCTTAGATAGTTGGCATGACTGGCAGCTGCATTAAATAATTAACACAACAGGAAAGAACAGTAATTCAAGGCCCATACCTAACCATAGTAAAAGCAATATACAGAAAACCAATAGCCAACATCAAACTAAATGGAAAGAAACTTGAAGCAATCCCACCAAACTTAGGAACTAGACAAGGCTGCCCACTCTCTCCGTACTTATTCAATATAATACTGGAAGTCCTAGCCAGAGCAATTAGGCAACAAAAGGAGGTCAAAGGGACACAAATTGGAAAGGAAGAAGTCAAAATATCATTATTTGCAGATGATATGATAGAATACTTAAGAGACTCCAAAACTTCCACCAGAGAATTCCTAAACCTGATAAAAAATTTAATGCAAAGTGGCTGGATATAAAATTAACTCAAACAAATCAGTAGCATTCTTCTACTCAAAGTATAAACAGACTGAGAAATAAATTAAGGAAATGACACCCTTGACAATAGTCACAAATAATATAAAATACCTTTATGTGATTCTAACCAAGCAAGTGACAGATCTGTATGACAAGAACTTCAAGTCCCTGAAGAAAGAAATCAAAAATATCTCAGAAGATGAAAAGATCTCCCATCTTCATGGATTGGCAGGATTAATATAGTAAAAATGGCCATCTTGCTGAGAGCAATCTACAGATTCAATGCAATCCCTATCAAAATTCTAACTCAATTCGTCACAGAATACAGTTAGAAAGAGTAATTCTCAAATTCATTTGGAATAGCAAAACACCCAGGATAGCAAAAACTATTCTCAACAATAAAAGATCTTCTGGGGGAATCACCATCCTGACCTTAAGATGTACTACAGAGCAACAGTGCTAAAAACCTGCATGGTATGGTACAGAGACAGGTAGGAAGATCAATGGAATAGAACTGAAGACCCAGAAATGAACCCACATACCTATGGTCACTTGATCTTTGACAAAGGAGCTAAAACCATCCAGTGGAAAAAAAGACAGAATTTTCAGCAAATGGTGTTGGTTCAACTGGTGATCAACATGTAGAAGCATGCAAATTAATCCATTCTTATCTCCTTGTACAAAACTCAAGTCCAAGTGGATCAAGGACCTCCATATAAAACCATATACAGTGAAACTAAGAGAAGAGAAAGTGGGGAAGAGCTTCAAACACATGGGCACGGGGGGAAAGTTCCTGAACAGGAAACCAATGGCTTATGCTCTAAGATCAAGAATTGACATGTGGGACCTCATAAAATTGCAAAGCTTCTGTAAGGCAAAGGACACTGTCAATAGGACAAAACGGCAACCAACAAATTGATAAATGATCTTTACCAATCCTACATCTGATAGAGGGCTAATGTCCAAGATATACAAAGAACTCAAGAAATTAGACTCCAGACAATCAAATAAACCTATTAAAAATAGGGTACAGAGCTCATCAAAGAATTTTCAACTGAGGAATATCAAATGGCAGAGAAGCACCTAAAGAAATGTTTAACATCTTTTGTCATTAGGGAAATGCAAATCAAAACAACCCAGAGATTCTACCTCAAACCAGTCAGAATGGCTATGATTAAAAACTCATATGACAGCAGATGCTGGCAAGGATGTGGAGAAAGAGGAACATTCCTTCATTGTTGATGAGATTATAAGCTGTACAACCACTCTGGAAATCAGTCTGGCAGGTCCTCTGAAAATTGGACATGGTATTTCCTAAGGATCCAGCAACCACTCCTGGGCATATACCCAAAAGATGCTCCAACATATAACAAGGACACATGCTCCACTATGTTCACAGCAGCCTTATTTATAATACCCAGAAGCTAGAAAGAACCCAGATGTCCTTCAACAGAGGAATGGATACGGAAAATGTGGTACATTTACACAATGGAGTATTACTCAGCTATTAAAAACAATGACTTCATGAAATCCTTAGGCAGATGGATGGACTAGAAAATATCATCTTGAGTGAGATAACCCAATCACAAAAGAACACACATGGTATGCACTCATTGATAAGTGGCTATTAGCCCAAAAGCTCACAATACCCAAGATATAACTCATAGACCACATGAAGCCCAAGAAGAAGAAAGACCAAAGTGTGGGTGCTTTGATCCTTCTTAGAAGGAGTAACAAAATACCCACAGGAGCAAATACAGAGACAATGTATGGAGCAGAGACTGGAGGAGGAGCCATCCATAGACTGCTCCACATGGGGATTCATCCCAGGTGCAATCACCAAATGCAAACACTGTTGTGGATGTCAGGAAGTGCATGCTGACAAGAGCCTGATATACCTGTCTCCTGAGAGGCTCTGCCTGAGCCTGACATATACAAATGCTGATGCTTACAGCTAACAATCTAACTGATCACAGGGTCCCCAATGGAGGAGTTAGAGAGAAGACTGAAGGAGTTGAAGGGGCTTGTGGCCCCATGGAAAGAGAGACAATACCAACCAACCAGAGCTCCCAGTGTCTAAACTGCTAGCCTGGGAACACAAATGCAGGGAACCATGGTTCCAGTTGTATATGTAGTGGAGGATGGCCTTGTCAGGCATCAGTGGGAGAGGAGGTCCTTTGTCCTGTTAAGGCTGGATGCTACAGTGTGGGGGAATTTGAGGGCGGGAAGGTGGGAGTGTGTGTGGGGGCACATCTTCATAGAAATAAGAGGAGAAATGATAGGATAAGGGGTTTCTGTAAACAGGGAATGGGGAAAGGGGATAACACCTGAAATGTGGGTAAATAAAATATCCAATAATAAAAACAACGATAACAACAACAGCCAGATAATGGAACTGGCTATCACAGTCGGGCATTTGAGACTTTTTGGCAGCAATTTATATTACTGATATTCCTGGGATTCCTTATAATTGTCAAGGACAAGGGACTATTGAAGGAGCCCATGGAACTTTAAAACAATATTGTCATAAAATAAAAAAGAGGACAATATATATTTATTTAAATAATTTTCTATTTATTTATTTATTTTTTAAATTTGGATGTCAAGGACATTCTGCTGAGTGTCTATGAAACTCTACAACTAGGCATACTTATATATATACTTAGGTGAAAAGGAAGGATCCACTTGCTGGCATATGGCATGATCCAAGATCAGGTACATAAATTGGGGAAGCAGGCATGTTTGTGCTTTTTCTGCAGGATGCTGAAGGAGCATGGTGGCTGCCAGAATGACAAGTGAGACATGCTGATGACAGGACAAAGAAAGATATTGACCTGAGAGCTTCCTGAGTGCCCTGACAATGGTGACTGGGAAACTGTATTGGACATATATTCCTAACCCACCTTTGCTTACCTATACCACTGATGGGACAAGCTGCCTTGCCTCAAGTGTTTAAACCTTGTGGAACAGAAAATCAAAATGAGAAGTTATAGTGACTCTTGTATTTTTCTTAAATGTGACCAGTTACTTGGACTCAATCATGTACTAGTCTAGAAATCAATCCAATATTGGAAATAGTAGACTTCATTTGAAAGGCTGGTTCTGGACATTTTCAGAGACATATTTGGAAGTTAGCAGCTCTATGATGTTATGTTAGCAAGAGTTAAAGTTAGAACAGGATCTGGATTTTAAACAAGTGTTAGCACATGTGTTAAGGCTCCTTTAATTGTCAAGTTAAAATTACTTTTTGTTTCTTCTACAGTTTTTAATGTAAGTTGCATTGATTGTACACTTTCTAATTCTGTTAGTGTGTTGAAACCCAGAATGTCAGTTAAGGATGTCTATCAACTAGCTTTTGTTTTATTTCCCTGAGTATCACAGAAACTTGGTTTTCTGAAAAAAGCTTGCAAGTACTGGAAGAAGTGAGTCAGGATTTAAGCAGAAGCAAGAGGAAGTGTACTTGATTATTGCTGGTATAACAGCTTTAATTACATTAATTGCTAGAACCACTGCTTCTGCAATTACTTTGACACAAGAAGTTAAGACAGCTACTTTTGTTAATCATTAAGCAAAAAATGTTACTAATGTGTTGAATATACAAGAGGATTTAGATAGGCACTTGAACAACAAATTGATGTTCTTTATCCTATTCAAATTATTGGAAAGAGGTTCAGAGTTTAAGAGTAAGGAGCCACTCGAGTGTCATGCCAAATACCATTGAATTTATGTTAGTTCTAAAATTTACAGTGGTAGTCATTATAATTAGGAAAAAGTTTAAAGACACTTGCAGCATATTTGCATAATTCTAACACCTCTCTGGATATTTTACCTTTGCATAGTGATCTTATGAATTTAAAGAATGCTGCTCTGCTGAGCATTGATGCAGCAGATACTGCTGATAAAATTACCCATGGCTTGAAGTCATATTCCCATTTAGTCAAGCTTCAAAAAAGGCATATATAGCTTGATCATGCTAGCCTTTTTTTGTCCTGGGAATACTTTTATTCCTGCCCACTGTGTTAAAATTTGTCTTGAACAACATCAACATGTTGGCAGCCAAAGTACATGGCTTGAAACTGAAAAGGACCCTAGACAGAGTTATTCAATTAGCAGGCTGGCAAGTCAAGGACAGGTAATATTCTATACAGAGCCTTACCAACCTAAGACAGAATGCATTGCTTTTGATAATGCATATTCTAAGATGGGTAACGAAAGCATTCTTAATCAGAACGACCTAAGACAGACTTAGTCTTGTTTATGAAATTTAAAAAAAGGGGGGGGGGAGTGGGATGCAGAGAGCTTTTGGGGCTGCTTAGCAAGAATCTGACATGGGTCAAGGACAAGGAAATGGACTGCTTGGCAGGAATGTGACATTGGCCAAGGACAAGTAAGTGGGTTACAGGCAGGAATCTGACATTAGGCTAGAACAAAAAAGTAATTTCAGGCAGGAATCTAAATCTTAGCCTAGAACAAGGAAGTAGGCTTCAGACATGAAAATGACTTTGGGCTAGGACAGGGAAGTAGGCTCAGATATTTTGGTCATCCTGATAAGCCCTTAGAAACAGGGATCACAGGAGTGCTCATGAAATTTTGTTTATTGCCTTGCTTGTTCTTTAACTATTTGTGTTTATTGTCTTGCTTATTCCTTGACTATTTGCATCTATTGTATTGCTAGTTCCTCAACCTAGAACTGACCTTAACACTTGCATGTAATTAAAATGGTGTAAATGCAAAAAGGAGGAAGGGGATGGGATAGAGGGTTTCTAGGGAGGGGAAATGGGGAAAGGGGGTGGCATCTGAAATGTAAATATATAAAATATTCAAAAAAAATTTTTAAAAAAGAAACAACACATAGTAAGGAGACAATTCTCCTACATGGTTAGACTGTGTAAACTGAAACATATATAGGAGAAATACAGCCAGCAATCATGCCAGCTACAATGTATATGTTGGACAATTTTGTTTTTCTCCAGTGGCTTATGATTCTAAACCCTCAAGATACTCTAGTAGAGCAGAATCTATTTAAAACATCCACATTTTGGTTTAACTGTTGAACTTTTCACATTCTTTACTGCTTACTAAGATTTTTGCTTAATATAGAATATTGATGAAGCAGCTCAACTTTCCATTTCTATGTTCATTTGAACAGATTCAACAAATATATCTACCCCTACATAGTTAACAAATTCTATGGTTTTTGGAAATGAGTGTTTTGATCTTCAATTCTATTATATGTCCCCCTACATTTGTGTGTGTATGTGAACATGTGTGTGTGTGTGTGTGTGTGTGTGTGTGTCCATGCATGTGCAGGTGCACACTTGTGTGTATAATTGGGGAAATGTATTCATATGTACGCACATGTGAATCTGGATGCCAGATGTCAACCTCGGGTATTCCTCACGACCCTTTACCCTTGTTCTTTGAGACAGGCTTTCTCCCTGGAACCTGGAGCTCACTAATTAGGCTAGGATGGCTGGTCAGGGAACTTCTGCACCCAACAGTGTCTGCCCTTCAGAGTAGAATTATAAGCCCCTATCACAATCCCAGGCTTTTTAGTAGATGCTGGGACCAAATTCTAATCTTCCATGTCACGATTTTACCAAAGTTGTCTTTCTCCTCAGGTCCCGTTCACTAATCTTAAGTGAAGTAAAACATTTGTGTGTTTATTCTTCTCAGTCAAATAGCAACTCATCACACGTTTCAATTTAATAATAAATTACTGGCATCCAATGAATATCTGATTGATGTAGTTCTATTATTAAACTAAAAGCTTTAAAAAGGGCTTAAGCTCACAAACTAATGAGCCCTCAATTATATCATTTTTCTTTGTGAAATGGCGACACAACATTCATGCCTTACAAATATTAACTTTTAGATTTCCCATGTTTGTAACACTGGTAGAAAGAGGACCAGCCAAGAGGAGGCTGCAAAGTGGAAAGTCTGTGAACGAATAATCTCACTTCCCACAGGATTATTTCGGCTTCTTGTGGATCATTACACAGAAACTTCTGTTTCCTTATTTCCCCAGTTACAAAAAAGGAAGAATTATTTCTTTTGTCAACACAAAAATAAAGACTCAATGACTAGACTTAATGTTTTCATTTAATTTAAAATACATTTATCACTTAATATATTATAATTTATAAAATGTGTGTAGTCTTGAGGCTATCAGAATACCAAATCCTAAACAGGAGAAGCAGCTACTATATGTTATGACTCTGGAATTTCTTATGTAAAACATTTTGGAAACATTGCCCAGTACCATTGAAAAGTAAATGAAAAGACTTTCAATTACTTTTGAACAAGTACATTTAAAAGATTTATTTATAAAGAAATATAAATTCAAAGAAAAGAATGCAGCTTAATAATTATATCCTTACATTAGTCTCTGAACTATATAACCCAAAAGCCAAGCATGTACCCTTAGTTCATCTGTGTGTAGCTGTTTTGATAAATATTTGGTTACATATTTTCCTTTTCTTTGTTTAATAAACTATTTGTCTAGTCCTGCCTGGAAATCTTTCTATCTAATAAAATAGTTTGGGGTTAAGCTAATTATTATAAGTTTAAATTCTAATTCTAGCTCTGCTGCTAATTACACATGTCACCCTGGTAGTGTGTCTTAATCCTTCAACATTTCAGCATATTTATGTACAAAATACAGAGCAGAAAAGAGAAGATAAACAGCACACATACCATTTCTACCTCTGTTTACACTCACTGCAGACATTAATAATCAAGCATGCAAATCTTCCCTGTTGAATCTACACACAACTTCAGAAACTTTTACATCACTGTTGTATCCCTGCATTAGATTTTCCTTGTTTTCTTTAATGTTTATTCTCTTTCAAGTTCCACTTTACATACTTCTGTGAGTCCCTTAAACATGATCAGTCTTGCAATATATTGCAATGACTACCCTTTTTCCATATATGAAAAACGAAGACCTCAAATTTATAAGTCATAATCAATAGAGCTGAAATCCATAAGCCCTATATGTTTCCCTCTCTTAGTTACTTAGCTTTTCTATGTTCTGGAGTTTAATATCATCATTAGAACTTAAGACGTGCCATAGCCTTTTGACAGTGGAAGCATCCTCTGTCTTTAGAGATGCTTTGTCTTACAGTTTGTTCTCAGCTTCATTCTTAGCCCTGAGCTCAGTGCCAACTTGTAATGGATACTCAGTCAAGACTAGAGGGATAAAAAACGCTTCCAACTCTACAGCCACAATGACTATATTTGATAGAATTACATTTAAATTTTTTTCTATGCTATGTAAGTTTTCTTCTGCAACACCCACATTGATGGCTCTCTGTCTGATGTTCTGTCTGCATCCTTCATTGGTTTTGTGTTTCTTCTCAGAGTAGGTGTTTGTTAGGACCCTGTGCAGCAGAGTGCAAACCCAGGCAATCCTTAATTGGGAGTACAGCAGTGGCCATTTTTCACAGCAGCTGACTGGTGCCATACTGGAAAGAGCCTGAGATTACCGGGTCAGCAACAACACAGGGAACAACCTCGATTGATTAAGAGACAGATGCTCTTGAGCACAATTAGTCACTTGCAGTGACCTAAGTTGTTATTGAGTAAAAAGAAAGAAGATTTCAGTCGAGTGGCTGAACAGGTCTTAACAGTGACACAGGCAGAACAAATTGGTAAGGAAGCATTTATAGTGAAAGCTACAGAACCAGAATTTAGATCATTCAGAATGTATGGCCTTTCCTAACTTATTCTTTGTGCTCTAATGGAATAAACTAATACCTAGCTGTATTATAAATGACAACATAAAAGCTAAAATAGCTAGAAAAACACATGTTTGGGCATGCTTATATTCTTAAAATGTCAAGTATATTTGGGGTGTACTCTTACAAGTCTCATGAAACTAAAATTGAGTAACTATGACTTTGGAAATGATTTTATTTTACCCAAATATCATCTTGAAATAAAGGATAAATGCTTTGGGTAGCTTCAAATAATGAAACTAAGAGTATGCTGGCATAAAGCACAGTGGGTAAGAAAAGCAGTAGGGTAGAAAGGTGCCAAAGCTAAACCACTCAATAAGGGCCTCCAATAGGTGTTGAGAAAGGCCCCTTGGGAACTCCCAGCTGGTGCTAATTGTGCTGCACAGCCACCACTGCCTCCTAGTGGTCCTTTGTGGTTGGTACAATGTCTTCCAGAGCCACTCCCTGTACTGGGTAATTTTGTACAGCTCCAAGGAAGAAAACAGCTCATGAACATTGAGTTGCAAGGAAGGAGACCAGAGTAAGAAGTCAATGATGCTGTTGTGTTAAGAGAAGCCAGTGTTCATTTTACTTAAAATAACTGTATTAGGAGTATATTATGGAGAAAGGGAAGTTGATCTTCAAACCTCAATGAGAAGGTGTGGCCACAGGCAGAAGCCAGCAGAAACAGATGTGAGCTGCTCATACAGCACAATGACTTTCCTTTGGTACAGCAGTGATTTCTAACAGAGCCAAACACAAGTTGTGAACGTTGCCTTATATACTGTTAGGCTACCTCAAATAATATCCCTACACTATGTAGTCTGTGGCCCAACCAGCCTTCTATAACATTTTGTAATAATTCATATATTCTTCTTCTTAAGTGTGTCCATTTCCAAAGATAGTCATGTACCCAAATTCTTCCTCCTATTTATGACAGATTCAATTGTGCCTCTCCCTATTCTAGGTGGGAACTCCAACCACAGTATGGCAGTATTTAGGAAAAGGTTTAGGGGATATGTTTAGGTTCATATCAGATCACAAGAGCAGGGTGACATTAGAAGCTTGACACCTCTTGTCTTAAGGTTTTACTGCTGTGAACAGACACCATGACCAAGGCAAGTCTTACAAAGGGCAACATTTAATTCAGAGGTTTAGAGGTTCAGTCTATTATCATCAAGGTAGAGCATGGCAGCATCTAGGCAGGAGTGGTGCAGGCAGAGCTGAGAGTTCTACATCTTCATCTGAAGGCTGCTAGTGGAAGACTTGATTCCAGGCAGCTAGGATGAGGGTCTTAAGTCCATATCCACAGTGACACACTTACTACAACAAGGTCACACCTCCTAATAGTGCCACTCCCTGGGCCAAGCATATACAAACCATCACATCTCTTTGTCCATTTACTAGAACTAAGGAATGCCCGTATGAGACCAAGAAGTAGGTGATTCTGGGATGAGAGAAATGATTCAGCTGATAAAATGCTTCATGTATGCCATGACACCACGAGCATAAGAACCTGAGTTCAGATTTCTTGCACTGAAGTACAAAATCTGGATGTAATACCATCTATCTGTCACCTTAGAACTAAGGAACACAAAGGAGGATCCGTGGTGCTTGACAGCCGAAAAGTCAAGCCAATCAAGAGATTTAGAACTCAAGACACAGGTTCAGTGGGAGATCCTGTTTCAAAAAGTTAAGTAATTTTGGGAATAATAGAGAAATACACCTATTGGTGACCTTTGGCATCCAAGTGTATGTACAAACACACACACACATACATGTATGTACACACACATACATGCACGCAAGCATACATGGGCACACACATGCACACAAACACACAGACATGCACATGCACACATGCTCTTGTTAGATACCAATGCTTCTGGTGCTTTGATCTTAGACTTTCAGTTTCCATGGCTGTAATGAAATTTTTTTTGTTGTTTAATCTACGGTATCTTTTGTAGCCCTAGCTATCTAAAATAACCTCTGACCTATGTAATCAAAACATGTTAAGATATAGACAGTGTGTTTTATGAGATACATTTCTTTTATATTTGGGAAATCAAACAAGGCAGGTTCTGCCAAAAACAAGTCATTTGGACTTGGCAGCTATACTAACTACTCTTCCTCTCCCCACAAAATGAGGAGTTTAGCTGGATGATGAGAAAGAGAAGTTTGGAACCTCCCATCTGACGGTATGCAAGTCTTGTCAAGAGCAACTCATCTGCTAAATGAGTGCAATCACATGAGGCTTGCAGGAGACACCCTAAAAACAGGCTGTTCAGAGCATATAGCCCATGTCTTCTGTGCCCTTATCCCCATATATAAATGACAGGGAAACAAAGGTTGGCAAATTGACCCTCTTCTTGTACAGCTGCTGACCTCCGAGACAAAATATCACACCAGAAGCCCGCCAGGCCTAGAGGCTTGGATGAGTTCCACCAGCCATAAATACAACTTGCTCCTGGCTGTCACCCTCCACTAAAAAGGGGATGGTTTCCTGGTCACTAACATTGAAAGCAATTACACACTGTCCATGTCTCCTCTGCTGAGCTGATCCTGGCTATGCTCCAGCAGAGGAAGAACTGACCGGCTCAGGATGTCCTGTGTAGCATTGGGTAACTGGACCCTGAACCTAGCTGTGGTTGTGGCCAGGATGATGCCTTCTTAGGGCTTTCCCACAGGCAAATAAATCAGTTTTGCAAAACCTGGAAGCCAAGTGTCTCTTACCTCTGTCATTCTGAGACTTCAAACTCATCTATATAGCTGTATTCTATGGTGTTATGAAAATTACTCCAATGCAAAAAAAAAAAAAAAAAAACCTAGCTCAGACTATTCTGGGTTTCTAGCACTCTATTATTTCGATTCCTGACTAAAATGTAAGTGGTATATAACAGCGACATTGTACTAAAAAGGGAGACTTTCCCTCACACAGCAGGTGAAGGAAGGCAATTTAAATGACATTCCCTTCAACTTGTTCTCACCTTTGCCATGGAGCTTTGTTCTTATGCGTCTGCATTCTAAGGGGATGGAGCTAATGTAAAAGGAACTCTGAAAAACCAAAGACAAATGGGGGTGACTGACAGCTGAAGGGCTCCTTTCTTCAAGAGTTATTTGAACCAAAAATAACTCCAGTAACTTCCACAGCTTTCCTGGGACGCAACGGAAGACTCAGCCTGCGAGCATTGTGTATAACAGGCATAAGACCTTTGCTTCTAAAACTACATTCTTTGAGCATTAGCAATTAGTGAAAGGCTTGAAGAGGTGGCAGGTAACATCGGTGGGCTCTGGAGAATGCTTCAACATTAAACTTTGCAAAGACCATTGTTAAACCTGTCTATTTCATTGCTACAAAAAAAAAAATGCCAAAAATGTGTCCCTTTAAATATTCATTTTAGAATTGGCTCCTTTAGAATTCGACTGTGTGGAAAATAGCCAAGTATCATATCAAGCTCCAGCAGTGACTGTCCTCCTTGTCAACACCTATAGAGTAACAGCTATGGGCATAAGTCCTTACCATGACTGTCCGGTACTCAGTTCTAAAGGGCAATGGTCAGAGATGTTGCTAAGCAACTTTCAATGCACAGGACAGCTCCAGAGCAAAATATCTCTTTGAGACCCTAATTTAAAAACAAATTCTAAAGCACAATGGCAAGAATGTTTAATCTGTCTTCTCTAGGAGAAAGCTTTTTTAATAATTAAGATAAATATGATTAACAATATAAAGATCTTTCATTTTTAGTGCTAAGATGAGATCTGTTGCTTAGATTTAAAATAAAAAGCGTATGATAGGCCAGCAAATCATGCAGATTATATGTGATGCATAGATATTTAATTTTAAATAGATACAGAAAGAAAAAACAATACCACTTATATTTATCAGAACTTAAATATGATTCCTATACTCTAGAGAAATGATGGTCAAATTTCAAATTCGAAAAACTTAGTTTTTCTTTAAAACACATGAAAAATGTTTATGTTCTGGTAGTTAAATTTTATACTAAGTATAAAATGTTACCACTGCTCGCACAGGGCTCCTGTGGTTTGGAGGAGGGAGCAGATGAGCAACCCAGCACCATTTATACATTTGTTAGGTGAATGCTTATGGTCTGTCCTCTATGCGTCAGCCCGGAGATGCCACTGAACACACAGCGATTGCTCATCCTACTGTGGTAGGATTGAATTTGGAATGAAGATGAGAAAACAGATGGTGCAGAGCCACCACAGTGAAGCTTGGAGCTGTGAGCATGTAAGTCAGACACTTAGCATCATCTGGGGGGTTCTCAGGAGGTGATTTGAAGGACAGGTGTTTTTACCCGGCTAGGAATCAGAAGAGTGGTTCAAACAAAATGTCATTAGTGTCCTCTTTCCCTCCCTAAGACTCAGGGAAACAAACCGAGCATATATCATGAAAAAGGAGATTTTTCTTTTTTCTTTCCCCTGATTCTTCAACATTTCTTCCCCAGTTGGCTTCCATAGCAATCCCTAAACTGCAGCATAGAAGCCGAATTACTCCTCTCTCTCTGGCTTCTGTCCATTTGCTTACAAGTCTAGAGATGTCTATATAAATGAGAGAGCAATTGCCAAGAAACTCACTAGGAAATAATTTAAAAGAAAAGGCCACAATTCAGCAAGTTTACAAAGCAGGGATATGGAGCCTTCCCTACCATGGTGTGCTCTGAAGAGCAAAGAGACGGATTAACTTGCAAATAGGACATGCCCACCAAAGGTCCCAGGCTGGTAAGCTAGAAATGAATATTCCAAGCCTGCTCCATTCTAATGGACTGGTTTTAAGAACTGGCGGTCATGTCACCGTTCATTCATCAAGTCCAGGTGGGTAAATGGGACATTCGCAGCAGCTCTTTCTCTACTAGTTGGAACTAGTAAGAGCGAAATAAAGTTCAACGTGTGTTTTTTCCAAAGACATAGATCATGTTCATGACACCGGTGAGCAAGGGGCCACCAGGCTCTGTTTTGAATTTGCCTTCAATTAGCTCCCAAGAGTCCTTCTGAAGATTGTGTTTTCTTAAAGTTCACATTTTACATTTATCTTAAAAATCTCAAAAATTTTAACCCAGAGTTGTTCCTGTCTAAAGGAAAAGCAGGGACAAAAAAATGAAGCAGAGACTGAAGGAAAGGCCATTCAGATACTGTCTCACCTAGGGATCCATCCCATCTGCAGACACCAAACCTGACACTATTGCTGATGCCAAGAAGAGCGTGCTGACAGGAGTATGGTATGGCTGTTCCCTGAGAGGCTCTGCCAGCACCTGACTAATACAGATGCAAGTACTTACAGCCAACTATCAGACTGAGCCCAGGGATCCCAATGGAAGAGCTAGGAGAAGGACTGAAGGAGCTAAAGGAGATTGACACCCCATAGGAAGAACAATATCACCTTACTGGACCACCCAGAGTTCCCAGGGACTAAACCACCAACCAGAGTATACATGGAGGGATCCATGGCTCCAGCTACATATATAGCAGAGAATGACTTTAGCTGCCCTTAATGAGAGGGGAGGCCCTCGGTCCTGTGGAGGCTTGATGCCCCAGTGTAGGGGGATGCTGAAGCCGTGAGGCAGGAGCGGGTGAGTAGGTGGAGGAGCACCCTCATAGAGACCAAGAAGAGGGAGGATGTGATTGGGGTCTCTGTGGAGGGGAAACCGGGAAGGGGGATATTATTTGAAATGTAAACAAATAAAATGATTAATTAAAAAAAAATTGACAGTGGGGCCAGCAAAGCCCTAATGTTGAAATGGAGGACATTCAGTAGCTGTTACGTTCTTATTTCAACTCTGAATGGAAAGAACATCGGCTCATGGCGGCAGCATCTTGTCAAAGCTAAAAGTAAAAAAAAAACAAAACAAAAAAAAAAAATGTACCAGTTGCTCGGTGGTAACAATACCACCGAGAAGAAAATTTGAATTAAGAAGTCAATAAGTAGAATAATTCATAAGCAGCCTGGATCTTTCAGCAAACCCTGGGCTGACATTCCTACCTTGATGTAACGTAGATTCAGTGCCTAATTCAGTTTTTATCTTACCCCCCACAAAGCCCACTGCATACAGTTATCATCACCACAGTGCTGACCCAGGCAAAGCGTCCACCAACGGCTGTGAAAACGTTTTCAGTGTTTTGAACATTTACATGTGAGAGCACTTATTTAACAGTGGCACACACATGAATGCACTTCTGTCTCAGCAGAGAGAGGAGACCTCAGGTTAAGAAGTCAGTCTCCCTCACAAGGTTAAAGCGAGAATGATATTGTTACCTATATTTTATGCAAGTTTTAACTGATGAAGACCGTGATTATCCTGGCTGGGACCAAGGTAATGAGAAAGGTGCTCATAGGGAAACTTATGTCATAGTGAATCTTATGTCATAGTGAATCATATGTCATAGTGAATCTTATGTCATAGTGAATCTTATGTCATAGTGAGTCTTATGTCATAGTGACTCCTATGTCATAGTGAGTCTTATGTCATAGTGAATCTTATGATGTCATGTTGAATAGATCAAAGGTCATTCAAGAAAACCATATGTTTTGACCAAAATTTTGAAATATAATGAAATACATGTACAAGCACATACTAGAGATTAAACCTAGGATTTCCTACATGCTAGTTAAATGCATTACCACTGAACCACATTCCAGCTCCTAATGTTCTGATATTTTACCAAAAGCTATAGTTAACCAACTCATCTTCTGCATTTAATTTGACTTTAAGTGAAAGTTACATGAAAAACAATCACTGTACTTAATGCATTTAATATTTAATGCAAACTCTCAGATAAATGAAGACCTTAGAAGTTTTTTGTGTGATTTGAGGAGGGAGTGTTTGTTTGATTATTTGTTTATTGATAGAGTCTCACTATGTAGTCATGGATGGCCTGAACTATGTAGAACACATTGACCTAGAACTCACAGAGATCCTGACTGTCTGCTTCTTTAGTGTCAGGATTAGAAACAAATGTCATTATGTCCAACAACCTTAAAGTCTGAATTAGAGAAAGAGAAGGTATACTTCTTTTATATCCACCAAAAACAATAAGAATTGTTTGTTGGATATATATATACACACACATATATATACACATACATACACATATATACATATATATACGCACACATATATATACACACACATATACACACACACACATATATATATACACACACACATATGTGTGTATGTATGTGTGTATGTATGTATGTGTGTGTGTGTGTGTTATATATATATATATATATATATTATATATATATATATATATTCAGAAAAGCACTACATAGAACATTCCACAATCATTTAGAATTCTCTCTAATAAGTAATCCTCTTAGAAGAGCCCATAGCTATAACACAGTGGTGTATTTTATCAGAATTTAAACAATCGTGTAAAGGAATTTGTAGGTTTAAAATACTGGAAATTTTAGGCTAGAGAAAAGGCTCAGCAGTTAAGAGTAGTGGCTGCTCTTCCTGAAGGGACAGGTTTGATCATGGACAAAGGGCATGTAACACCCTCTTTTGGCCTCCACAGGCAATTCACATACATGCAGGCAAAATATTCATACACACAAAATAAAATAATAAAATGTAAAGTTTAGGTCAGAAGAATGAACAAGTTTACACAGAACTATAAAGTTTTTACTTAGCCTAGCTAAATGACTGAACAGTTTTTTAAAAAGTTACTTGTCCACATGAACCACACCAGCAATATGACTTCTGTCTTTAAGAATGTATCAATTTCAGATTTGGCAAGTAACAAGAGAGATACATTTAGGTTTGTTCAGGCTGTGGTATAGGATACAACTGTATTTCTTAAGGCAGAGTAACTTTCTAGTGTTTAGTCCCTAAATTTTCTTTATCCATCATTTGTTAGTGAACACCTGAGTGGTTTTTGAGTTTTCCCTCTTATAAACAAAGCTACCATGTACATGGATGTTGAAGTATCTGCTTTCATTTCTTTAGAGATATACATCCAGAAATGAACTTGCTAGCTGAGATAGTAATTTTTTCCTCTAATTTATACTGTTTCCACAGTGACTGTGCCATTTTATATTTCCATTAGCAACACTCAAGGGTGCCAGTTTCCCTCACATCCTTGCCAATGCATGGTATTCCCGTTTTACTTTTACAATAATAGCTATTTAATGAATATGAAGTGTCATTTTGCTGTGGTATTGATTTGAATTTCCCTAATGATCGGCGGTGGTAACAAATATACTTCTGTGTGCTTACTGGCCATGTGTTTGTTTTCTTTGTAGAAATTTATTTTCCAGTCATTTTCCCATCTTTAAATTGGCTATTTGTTGTGTTCTTATATTTTATAAAAAAAAAAAACTTTATCTTATATTTCAGTATTTAATCAGGTGCATGATTTTAAAATATTTTTCTTATTGTGTAGTTGTTTTGCATTCCCTTGACAGTATTTTTTATTTTATTTTTTTAATTTTCATGTCATGAATTCTTCAGTTGTTTGTGCTTTTGGTGCCTTAGCAAAAAAAAAAATTTAGAACTAATATCAAATAAGAAATAAGATTTGATAATTTAGTATTTGATTCTGCTCTTTCTGAAGGGACAGGTTTGATCATGGGCAAAGGGCATCTAACGCCCTCTTTTGGCCTCCACAGGCAATGCACATACATGCAGGCAAACTATTCATACACACAAAATAAAATAATAAAAATGGAAAGTTTAGATCAAAAGAATGAACAAGTGTACACAGAACTATAAAGCTTGTATCAAATCTTTCTTCTAACAGCTGAATTATAATTAGTTATTTTTAGAGGTATTTTTCCTTACTAATCCAAAAATTAGCAATCCTCATGAAATACAATTTTTAATTTGTACTCTAATAGTACCAAATATACCGAAAGAAATGAAGATATATTTTTCAGTCTAACCAAAACCACCCATGTTTGCTTTGCGGTGTATTCTCTATAAAGTGTTTGAAGTTCTTGAAGAAATCCACTTGCTATGGGGGGACTACAGTTCATGGTATTTCTCTCCATCATGGGCAAATCTTATTGCAAATGAATGTGCTGTGTCTGTGGCTCATGAACAATACGTGGACTGTGTGGGGCTGCCGTGGACTAAGTGGCTGTAGGGAAATGAGTTCCATCTGTTGCTGCAGAATGTCTGAGAAGTCATTCATCACATTTATCTGTATTCAGCTGACGTGGACATAATGGAACCCAATGATGAGGATGATATTACGGCATCAAACACTGAAGTGCCTATGCAACAGGCCACTTACCAAGCTGCTCCGTGAGAGGCTGCCTGCATTTTGTACTCAAGAGCAAAGACAACGTTAAATACACCAATAAAAAATTTAGCTTTTTATTTGGGACTTTCTAATTCTATTTATTCATAATAAAGCAATTTACATTCTGGTTTTAGGGGGTTTAGAGTCATAACAGTAACAATTGGAAAAGAGGAGAGAAATTAGGTACTTGATATCACTACCCTGATCAAGAATATTCTCATGCTTGACTGAAACTTTTCTGCATTTAATAAAAAACATGTATTGGTATTGAGGTTCCAGGAACATCGAACTAAGGTGAAATTTTGTTCTTTTAAACAAATGTGTCAAAACAACCAGAAAGAATGGAGTCGCAACCCTTCCAAACATCATAAATTAAAAAGTAATTCAAGTTGGGAAAAGATTACAATGAAATAGTATTCTTAGAACCAAACCTTACTGACCTTGAGGTAGGCAAATGCTTCTTAGAAACAATCGAAAAAGTACAAGGGATAAAAGAAAACAAAAGTAAAATGTACCTCATTAAATGAAAATTTGTTCTTCAAATGGGACCATTAAGGAAATGCGAGACAAAGCATGAAATGTTTGTAATGCATAAATTCAATACGGGATGTATCCAGAACACATAAACGACTCATCATCGTAATAAGTAACACTAATAGCTTATCTTAAAATGAACCAAGGACCCAAATTCTCCAAAAAGATATATAAGTGGCCAACAAGCACATAAAAAGGTGTCCAACAGCATTAACCAACATGAAAATATAATTCAAATCTACAGTGCAATACCAAACCACTCCCATTTATCCCCAGAGATGGGGATAATGACACAAAGGAGGAGAAGGATGACCCAGGGAAGATGGAGATGATGGCTCAGGATGAAGATGATGGCTCAGGGGTGGAGATGACGACTTGGGAACAGGGAGTACCAAGACTTATGCAACTGCACCCGTTTGTAAGCTAAATAACAATGTTCTTTAAACAGGAATTTTAATTGACATTCCCCCACATCAATATTAATGAGCAGTGCTTCTCCTAGAAGACATACCTTATTAAGTGCAAATCTCAGTGCAGTCATGGGGTCCCTCCTTCTGGGATTTCAGTCAGTGAGGCCCTAATATGGGCTATCACAGCACTTTTGAATTTATTTCCTAATGAAAAGGGAAGAATCTTTTCATTTCTTTTCCATATAACCCAGCAGGCCATCACTGAATTCTCTAGTTGGAAAGAAATCATTTGGATAAATGATAGAAAAATATTATCTGTATAAATATATATATATATTTATTTATATAGTATACATATATATGTGCTAGTAATATATATATATATAATAGTAAAATTATATACTAGCATACATGTTTATACACATAAACATATATATGTATGCATATATATGCATATATTCTATAATATATAATGTATATAATATGTATATTTCTACCTTGTATATTAGAAGTTTCTTCCAGAGCTAAATCACCTAAATGCTATTTTTTTCTCTACATGGCTATGTTTATTATCCATTTCTATGTCATGTCTGTAGCATATTTGGATGGGAAATTGCCAGGTTATCTCAGGTCTCTGGAAGTTGGGTTTTGATGAAGGCTGAAATATAACTGAATAATGGAGAACAGACGCATCAATTTTTATAATTTTCACTCTATTTTCACTGGGGTCAGTTTGGTTTTTCAAAACTAGAAGCACATAAAGTGTTTCTTTTACATACAGATATGCAGAGTAGAAGGTACATTATTATTGTGAATACAAGGTCCTGCCTCTCCAAAGATTGGTCTTCATTTACAAAGTCCCCCTTTGTCCAGTGGCTTTCTTTCTGTCATAGATGGAATGTCCATTCAATGCCCATCTTTTGAAAATGTCATTATGCACTCACTGCATATTTATCCAGTCCTCTTTTTATTTTGAGAAGAACCATTTAGATATTGTTTTAGTAATTAAGAAGCACTTGGCAATTTTAAACATGAGCATGCTGGAGATGACTAGGTAAAGACACGACTGTTGGACATGATGTTGAAGATCATGACTTACTCATTATGCTGCTCAGTGAATCTGGACTGATGATTGAAAGACTGATTGAGAGAAATATTATGTTAAAAGTGATAGGGAGATTTCAGATGCTCCATCTCACGGTCATCTTCTCCCCAACAGACAAATCTTTACTGATTTATCAGCTTTTCTGAGAATGTTTGTTCTCATTATGAGAACAAGTCATTTCCTTGGGAAATTTTTTAATGGATCAGAAACATAATTTTGTTTTGTTACTTTTTAGTTTTGTCCTAATACTTTTCAAAACAAACCTTGATTAAATTTCCAAGTATTGTCTCTTTAGTGCTTGCTAGATTCTGATTCTTCAGAGCAAATCAAAACATGACTGTCTTCAAGGAGTATATACTCTTTGTTGGGGGGGGGATTACATAAATTTTAATCATTCATAATCAACAACTGTCAACCATTGAAAATAACTTGATATTTGATAATAAAAGTATCTTTGGGAAAACCGTGAGCAAAGATTCCCTGTCTCTGGATGAAGTTTGTGTGAGCATATATGCTTAAGTACTACAGTTTCTTATTGTTAGCTGCTGGCTTGCCAGTAACACATTACTGATTGTTGATAAGAAGAGTTACTTTAGGTTAAAACTCTTCACCTCCTTTAAAATTGCGTGTCTCCTCCCAAGGTCAAGGCTACTCTGATGTCTAGTGTTCAGCTCGGATGTGTGAGAAATGTGCTAAGTGCTTTGCACACTTCCTTGAACCGATGGAAGGCACGCAGCCACTCTCGCCTGTTTAATAGATGAGTCAGATAGATGCACGGCTCCTGAGGATACCATTGCCAGGACACAGTATGCACAAGGTCATATGGCCCAGCAAGATGTTCTCGTTTCTGGAAGATTACTGGAAGCTTGTGATGTTAAGGGCTTCATTTGACTTCTTCGAGACTCTGTAAATAATAATGAGTGAAAATAAAAAAGGTAGCGGCGTGGTTCCTCTAGACTCACATGGCTGAGAAGTATTTCTTCACCAGTGTGCACAATACTGATCTTGTGAAGAGTTCTTGTGCAATTCAAAAGAGGGAAGAACTGGACACTTTTTAAGACAAAGTTTTTCAGTTGGTCAAAATTAAGCATCAAGTTTGTTTTCTTTTGAATAGTGTGTGTGTGTGTGTGTGTGGTGTGTGTGTGTGTTGTGTTTTCTGTTTGTATGAGGGAAGGCATGGACGTTGAAGTTAGAAGAGAATCTCTGGTTCAGGCTTGCTTTCATCTACTTTTGAAACAGGATATGTCTTGCTATGCACTGCTGTGAACCCAAATCTCATTCAAGCTTCCTATCTGCATCTCCATGGGGTTTCTGGGATTATCGACCTGTACCTATTGAGACTGCCTTTTACACAGGTTCTGGGGATCTGAATTCAAGTTTTCAGGCCTTTATGGTAAGGACTTAATCCACTAAGCCATCTCTTTAGCCTCATGTTTGAATTTTTAAGAGAAAATCTGATGAACACAAATTTCTGTGATGGAAGAATGATGATTTTCTTTCTTCAAATAAAAACCTAACACTTAAAATAATGTTTATATTTTTCTAGCTAAAATACAAAGTTGACTATATCAAAGGCAAACTAACTTTTATGTATCAATAAAAATTAAAATATGTATCTTTTATATTTGCAAGTAAATATAGCACAGCCTTGACTGTCGTGAACATAGTGTTTTATATATTTTATGGTACGAACTTGGGAAAAACCATAAATAATATTACATAACCCAATCTAATGCACTAAAATGCATGTCACATAAATTCTTTCAGTATTTAATAAAACGTTTACAGATTTTTCTATTCTTGTGATCAAGGCAACTCTTGCTAGTGTTGCTATGATTTTTTTATGATTTTCTAATTAACATTGTACTTAAAATTTGAAACTTTTCAACTTAGAACATTGAAAAGTATCACTGGTTTTTACAAAATGACCAAGCCCACTCAGTCAGTCAACAGGTTCTCCAGCACAGGAGTGAGGATTGAAAGACAAGAGACAATTAGACAAAATTGCAGCATGACCCCAGCCAGTTCTGAGGCTGACAGCTGAGGCAGGTTTGTTTATTTCCACATTTGTTTTAAACCCATTTAATTACATGCAACTATTTAGGTCAGTTCTAGGTTGAGGAACCAACAATACGATAGCTACAAACAGTCAAGGAACAAACAAGGCAATACACAAGGTTCTGTGATCACTCTCAAGAGTGCTGTTTCTAAGAGCTCATCAGGATGACAAAAATGTCTGAGCCTACTTCCCAATCCTAACCCACAGTCATATTCATGCCTGAGGCCTACTTCTTTGTTCTAGCCTAAGACTTGGATTCCTGACTGAAATTACTTCTCTGTTTTCGCCTAAAATTAGATTCCTGCCTGAACTTACTTCCTTGTCATGACCCAATGTCAGATTCCTGCCTTAAGCCCATTTCCTAGTCCTAGGCCAAGGTCAGATTCCTGCCAAGCAGCCCCACAAGCTCTCCACAACAAAATATAATTTCATTTACAAAGATGTTTTAATCAGTATTCGATGTCTCACCCATGAACTAAGTAAGAGGCTCTCCTTATTTATTGATAACATTGTCTTCTGCCAAAGGAACAAAACCAATGATATTCAATTCCCATGATAAAGAGCACGGCACCTGTGGAATGAAGGCATGCTCTCATTGCATCTACTTGTCTCGTAAAATCAACAAGAATAATGGTGAGATGACATAAGAACTGAACAGGATCCATCTAGTCAACGGTCTCACAGGAGGAGGGGAGATACTCAAGAGCTCCCATCCCAGGCTGAGAGACACTGATGGTGGATGGCTCCCGAGAGAGGAAGAGTCAATTTTCTTTAAGATTGTGGCCCATGGGAATTTAACCACACTCAAAAAGATTGCACCATCCCCATGAGTCTGTGGGCAGAACAAATTGGATATGGAGGACTATCTATGAAGTTGGAGGAAGTTGGAAAGTAAGGAGTAGATCTGGAAGGAGGAGTGGATAAGATCAAAATATAGTGTACACATGCAAAATTCTCTAAGAATTAAAAATACTGTTGTAACATATTTATGAATATATATATATATTGTACATATATGCATGTAACAACAATTAATTTAAAAGGCTCTAAATTTGAAAGAGAGTGGGAGGGGCATAAGGGAGAATTCAGAGGGAAGAAAGGGAAAGGGAAATGATATAATTATATTTTAAATTTCAAAAGTAAATGAAATAATTAAAGCCCAATAATGGTAAATTTATCAGTATGAATAATTTCTCATTCTGAAAAATCAGTTTAAAGCACAAAATTTAAAAAAGTGTTAATCAAGAAAAATAAAAACCTACCACAAAATCTGTCAGACAATGGAAGCCTGAGGTAACAGGTTGCTCCCATCTCAGCTCTCTAGAACTATGAAGCTAAAGTGTCTTCATACTCAATAAGGAGACAAATCCAGCTTTAAACTTTAATTTGAAAATGAAAGTTCTGTTCCTAGACCTCCTGTGTGATATTTTAGTCATGGAGGATTTTAGTCACCTGAGAGATCCATGAAACTAGAAGATAGATCTCCAGTTATCAAACTTAATCTCAGCTCTACAGAGTAAGTCCTAACCTCAAGATATAATCCAAAACAATAGCAACCAACTCTTGTGGTTACCTCACCAGCGCCTAAATCTGATTCCAGGTGAGTTGAACAAGAGACTAAAGAATCTCTGGGTATGAACTGACCATCGTGTACTTTGACAGCCTATGATACATTCAAAGACACAGAGTCTGTGCAGGATTTATTTCATGTCCAGCCAGAACTGAGAAAGAGGGATTCTAGTTACTTACTCAGTGATTGATCTTGAAGCTATTACAAACAGTCAATGAAAGTTATACTTAACTTTTATAAAGCCTGAAAATTATAGCTGTTCATACATAAATCTCTTGGGCAAAACAATAAAATTTTACTGTGTCAAGAAAAAACATTGACTGCTTCTTAGAGGACAGTGAGATAATGATGCCTTGGGGCAGAACCCTAAGAAGCCAGGCTTAAAGGTGAAAGTAATACTATTATAAGAAAAGGAACATTATGGCTTGGGTAGGGTTTGACTATGAGCCATGAAGATTCCTGTGCGGAAAACTGTGGTCAGAAGGATAGTGATGAGTTGGTAGAGTCTTTCAGCTGCAGAGCCTGTTGGGTGTTTATATCATCTGAGTCATTAGGAGGGACTGATGTAATCCTCATGATGGAACTCAACTGTTAACAACAACAAAACAAGCCTCATCTGATTTCTTTTAATTTTCTGCCTTACCATCTGACTCCTTCTCTACATGTCTGTTTCCCATTTTTGCTTCTTGGCCATGTTGTTATACAGCCAGGGAACTCTCACTAAGACTGGTGAGCCCATACTCTTTGGATCCTCTAACCTCTCTAGTCATAAGCAAATAATTCCCTTTATAAAGTAAAACATCCAGCTTCAGATGCTTTCCATTAGCCTGAAACAAAGGCCTCATCAATCCTACTCTGTGGAGGGTGAAATAAGACTATTTAAAAACCAAGTGCTGAGGAAGAAATCAGGTTCCAAGGCTGCTGTGGTATATTATCCAATGTTTTTCTCTTTATGCGACATAATATCAGACATAAATAAAGGCACAGAAAACTTAGCTCATATACAAATGGGAAAAGGACCAACCCAATCAAAATGTGGAGTTATAGAGCCTAGTTCTATCTTCAGAACACTCCTCAACCTATGCCAGAGGAGGAATATTGTAGACTATGGAGCAGAAGTATCATAAAAGCCGGGGACCAGGGAGTTTTCTGTGAGAGTGTGTCGTCTACTAATGTCGAAGCTACACCTGTAAAGACTCACCAACATGACTACTCAGCTGTGAACTGAACAAGGACAACATCAATGGATGAGCCAAAATAGATGAGGAAAAGCTGACAAGGACAGAACTCCACACAAAAAATTACAGGCAACTGAGGAAAACTCAGAGTTAGAGAGGCAGTTCTCCCCAGGGAAGAGCACATCACTTGGTTGTACCGTGCCACATGGTCAACACTGAGAAGATACAAATAGGTAACAGTATACACACTGGGCACATTATATTTAGTAGTATATATACATAGATGCATGCAAAACAGTGAAAAAAGAGGCCATAAATTCGAAGGCATGTGAAGAGGGTTTTGAGAGAGGAAAAGAAAAGGGGAAATTTTAGACTCACTATTATAAACATGTTCAGAGAGCTAAAGAAAACAATAAAAAAAGAAAGACAAAGACAACTTATATTTAACTGAATAAACAGCATGAATAAAGATACAGAAAAAAATTTAATGCTACTAAGAAGCTCTGAATTTGAAGTTAAAAACCTAAGCATGAAGTTAACTACATAGGCTTCATTTTATATTTGCAAAATCAGTAATATGAAACCCTGAGGATGAGTCCATAGGAATACAGAGATCACACCATCTTAGGGGAAAAGGGGAAAGACCAAGGAAGAAAAGATGAGGAGATGGAATAGGACAAGGGCAGAGGGGAGAGCTAAGGTGAGGAAGAAAACTGGACATAGCTTCAGAAGCCTGTAGGATGCTGTTTTATTACTAAAATATACACATGTGGAGTTCAAGAATGAGAGGATGTAGCAGGAAAAAATATAGAATAAATGTTGCCAGAAGGTTCCAAAATTTATAAGAATCATAATCTATATATCCATGTGGCCTTACCAGCTTTATTCAGGGCAAATTCAGACATAAGTTATAATTAATCTTTGGAAAATCTATCACAGAAAAGGTTTTGAAATCATCAAAAGAAAAATAACTCAGCATTATATAGTAAGTGCTTCAATAAGATTAATCACAAACTTGCTTGAAACAATGGAGTTATTTGGATGACACAATTAAGGGGATAAAATAAGAAAGGTGTCCATAAAAATTCTACATTAATCAGTATCATCTTCAAAAATGAAAAGAGAATTAATCCATCTGTAAACATAAATAAGAAAGGTAAATGGGAGTATTGCCAATTGAAAATAAAGGGTTAGATTCTCCTGCCAACTCTCTACCTACCTTCATCAGACCTGCTGACCTGAAACCATAGAGGTTAGAATCTCTTCCTGTACCCATCTTCCTTGCCAACTAAGTCCTCTGGGGTATGCCCAGCTACACTGAGTATCTTGTTATCCCCAGTGGGATTTCTCCTGCCATTCCCCTGCCACCTTTACAATGACCTTAATCAGACCTGCTGATCTGGAACCATACAGATTAGATTCCCTTTCTGTACCCATCTTCCCTGCCTGCTGAGTCCTCTGGGACACACCCAGCTGCCCTGAGCAGCCTTCTATCTCGGCTGTACTTCCATTCTCCCACCATGTCTCTGTCCATTTTCATCAGATATAGAACCATACTGCCCAAGGATATATACCAGAGGCCTGCCACAGCAGGATCATTGAGGTTAGATCCCCCCTCCTAATACCTACTACAACAGGAATATCCAGGGACTAAAGCCATCTAGATGGCTAAAGCCTTCAAAAGAACACAAACAACTAAATTCGGGGCAATATGACACCATCAGAGCACAGACACTACAGCAAGCTCTGGATATCCTAACACAACCAGAGCACAAGAAAATAACCTTAAATCCAATCTTATAAAGTGATAGCACATGCTGCTGAGGACGTGGAACAGGGGGAAACTTCTCCATTGCTGGTAGAAGTGAAAACTTGTACAATGAGTTGGGAAATCTATTTGGTGGTTTCTCAGAAAACTGGAATAGTTCACTTCAAGACCCAGCAATACCGCTCCTGGGCATATGTCCAAAAGAAGCTCCACTATACCACAGGGACACTTGCTCAATTGCATTCATAGTAGCTTTGTTTATAATAGAAACTAGAAAGGATGTAGATGTCCCTCAACTGAAGAATGGATAAAGAAAATGTGATACATCTACACAATGAAATACTATTCAGCCATTAAAAACAAAAACATCATGAATTTTGTAAGCAAATGAATAGAACTTGAGAATATCATCCTGAGTGAGGTAACCCAGATCCAAAGGACATGCACGGAATGTACTTACTTAGAAGTGGATATTTGCCATAAATTACAGGATACCCATGCTGTACTCCACAGACCCAAAAAGAAGCTAATCAAGAAGAAAGGTTCAAGTGAGTGCTTGAATCTCACTTAGAAGGGGGATAAAAATAATCATAGGAGGAAGAGGCTTCAGGAAGACCAACATAGTCAACTATCCTGGACCCTTGAGGACCCTGAGAAACTGAATCACCAACCAAAGACATACACGAGCAAGACGTAGGGCTCCCACACATATGTAGGAGATGTGCAGCCTGGTCTTCAAGTGGATCCTCCAACAACGGTAGCAGGGGCTATCCCTAAAGCTGTCACCTGTCTGTGGAATATGTTCCCTAACTGGTCTGTATTTTCTCACCTTGGTGAGAAAGGATGTGCCTAGCCCTACAGAGCTTGATATGCCAGGGTGGAGGGATACCCAGGGGGCTTCTACCCTCTCAGAGGAGAAGAGGAGGGATCGGGGAGGGACTTTGTGAGGGGAGACTGGAAGTGGGAGCAATGATCAGGATGTAAAGAGAATTTTAAAAATATTTAAAAATAAATTATAAAGCACCATCTTTTAAAAATATATATAATAAAGGGTTAGATAATAATTATGCTGATAAATACTTGCTTAGGTTTTATTTAACAGTAATTTGAAGTAGATTTCTAAAATCCCATTCGGGTAAAAACAAAACAAAAAACAAAAACAAACAAACAAACAAAAAACCTCAAAAGTATAGTAAAAAGAAAAATGTGTTTGAACTTGAAAAACAGGAAATATGTTTTAACACACAAAAAGAAAGTAATGGAAGAACAGAAGAAAAAATGCACACAAAACTAATGAAATGACAGATGTGAACATTCCACATTAATAACTGCACTAAACTACAAACTACTAAGATTTTAAATATACTAGAAACATGGCCTCCTGGGTAAAATGTTTGTCATGTAAGTATGAAGACCTGAGTTTGCAAGCTATCTGTTACTCGAAAGCTTGTACAATATGATGGACTCAGGAGAAACCCCAGGGCCTCATGGGGCACATAACTGTGTGTATACAGCATGGAACAAGAGACCCCACCTTAAAGAAGGTAGAAAGGAGGACTTACACCTACGGTTATCTTCTGACATGAATATCAATGAATATCAGAGCCGTGGCACAAACTTGCCTGAACTAACTCTCTGTCTCTCTCTCTCTCTGTCTCTCTCTCTGTGTCTCTCTCTCTGTGTCTCTCTCTCTCTCTCTCTCTGTCTCTCCTCTCTCTCTCTGTCTCTCTCTCTCTCTCTCTCTCTCTCTCTCTCTCTTATATATATATATATATATATATATATATCAATCAACATATTACATTTATGATACATAAACATATATAAACATATTGCAGAGAGAGAGAGACAAAGACAGAGATGAGAGAGACAGAGAGGTAGACAGAGACACACACAAATAGATACAGAGAGAGCAAGACAACCTCCAGTTGAAAAGACTACTTAAAATGATTCCATCCAATTATATGTTGTGGATGAGCAACACACTTCAGTTTCCAAAATGTAAGAAAACTGAGGTAAAAAAGGAAATGCAGACACCAAAGAGAGTCTTAGACAACTCTCCCGTAAACATTGGAAATGCTCACTGTGTTAGGTTTCCCCTCCTGTGAAGAGACACCATGACCAAAGCAACTCTTATAAAGGACAACATTTAATAGGGACTGGCTTACAGGTTCAGAGGTTCAGTCCATTATCACCATGGCAGGAAGCATGGCAGCATCCAGGCAGGCATGGTGCAAGAGGATCTGAGAGCTCTGCATCTGCATCCAAAGGAGACCAGGAGCAGACTGTTTACTGGCAGCTAGGAGGAGGATCTCAAAGCCCACTCACACAGTGACACACTTCCTCCAACATGGCCACACCTCCTAATAGTGCCACTCCCTGGGCCAAGCACATTCAAACCACCACACTCACACTTTCCAATCACTAAACAGAACAGCATTAAGAACGTAAGAAAACAACCACAACAGTATTTTAGTCATATAACCTGAGTTAGATCTATAGACTGTTCAAGCTACAGAATACAGTCTTCTTAAGTATGCACAGCGAGTTACTCAGGATAAAACAAATACTAGAACATAAAGCCAATCTGATTAAATTTTATAAGGGTAAATCATTCAAACAGATCACAGTGAAATTTAAATTAGATTCTGAAAAGAGAAGGGAACTTGGAAACCACATAAATACTTTTAAAATTGTTTAAAAATTCCTACATTATTGAAGGTCTCTGTGGAAGGGTAAAGAATCACCTTGGAGATAAGCTCCTGGCAGGCCAGTGAAGGGTTATTCAGATTAGGTTGCCATGGGAAGAAGCACTCTAATTGTGGATGGAACCTTCCATGGGATGGGATCCTTTAATAAAAAGAGGATATCTGTCACATTCAAGGTTCTGTGCTTCATGACTAAAGGTGCCTTCTCTGCCTCCTGACAGTGTGACTTTCCCACTATGGTGGACTGTATCTTTAAACTGTGAGCCTTAATAAATAAATACCTTTCACCCTTAAGTTGTTTTCCTTGGGAGAGTTTAGTACAGGAGCAAGAAAAGTAACTAAGATGGAAAATTTGTGTGAAGAAATTGGCTGTTGCAGTGATAAACTTAGCCATACCGTGTGATTCCCAAACATTTGGGACTGGTTTGCAGAATGAATGAGGAAGATGTTGGAACGTTAGGCTAGGAGAGCCCTTGACTAGCTCACGCAGACCTTACTGGTTCATTCCCTTGGTCATTTGTAAGACCAGGAGGCTGAGACAAACGCATGCAAAGAAGCCTGACTCAGGAGCTTTCAGGGGAGAACAAGGAGTCCATTGGAAAGTGTGCCAGCAGCTGTTCTTACCACATTCTTCCCTTGTCCTTAGAACTTGAAAGAGCCTGTATTTAAATGTAATAGACTAATTTCTTTACAGATGAAATTTCAAGGCAGCACTGCAATTAGTCTTCTTTGAGCTCTTATTCAGCGGCTCTCCCGTGAGAGAGCAAGAGGATTAGAAAAATTTAAAGTTCGGCATGGAAAGTTGGGTAGCAAGTTGAAAACTGCACATAACTGGAATTCAGATGACAAAACCATCAGCCAATAAAGAGAAATCTCACTCTCTTCATTGGCACAGTAGACAAGGTACCCTAAGGGCAAGACCCCACACATCAAAGGCTCTGACTTACAAAAATGCAAATGTGTGAAGCAGGAGAAAGTCCCTGCTGAGAATATCCCTACAGCGGTCCCTGCTGGAAAACAACTGCCTAGGAAAAGTGACTTTCCTGATCAGCCACGGAGGCATATAGAGATTGCTGTAACTGGGGCCCAGAGTGGGCAGGCTCCAAGCAAAACTCACAGAAGAACTTAGCATTGTTTTCTACACAATACTAGTTTTGCATGAATGAGATAGGCAAGACTGAGGGTGTCACATAGTCTTGATCCATGACTTCAGAGAACTGCTGAGGCCAGGTAATGTGTAGCGTGGTCAAGGTTTCTACAAGAAAGGCCAGAGAGGTTGCATGGAGGTATTAAGGAATTGAAGATACCACAACCATAGGACAGCTACAGAGGAAGGACAGAAGCACAGAGTCAAACAAGATAAGGAGAAAGGCTGTGCATGTTGCTGGTGTCAGGGGGAGGGGCAGGCTACTGAAGCCTTTGAGTGCACATGTGATTCAGCTGCAAGCCCAAGATGCTTGGCATGGAGCTGCAGGATTTGGACTTGGCTATGTTGGCTTTTGACCTGCCTTTGTCTGGATCACTCCTTGATATGACTAGCTTCTTTTAGGATAGGGCTATGTCTTTGTATATGAGAACTATGGACTATGGTGTTCAATAATTAGGACTTATTTAAAATATTATCTTGAGTTTCCGCATTTACTTCTAGATTCAGAAGAAGCCTTGAATGTTTATTTATTTCTTTTATTTCTTATTTCATATATATATATATGAGTATCTGCCTGCATGAAAGTATATGTTCCTTACACAGGTTTGGTATTTGTATATTATATGCAAACTTGGTGCCCTCAGAGGCCCAAGAGGGCATTGGATTGCCTGAAACTGGAGATCCAGATGGTTGTGACCTGCCATGTGGTTGCCAGGAGCTGAAACAAGGGGCCTCTGGAAAAGGAACCAATGCTATTAACCACCAAGCAATCTCCAGCTCCAAGAGTTTGAATTTTTAAATAGTCCTGATATTGTTAAAGACTGTGGAGGCTTTTGAAGTTGTAACAAATATGTTTTGTATTATGGAATGGTCATAAGCCTAAGGGAACATTGAAAAAAGGTTATGGCTTAAAAGTAGTATTGGGGAAGGGGATATCAAGTTGATACAAGGGGAGGTCTGATGGTTTAAAATGTCAGTTTGGCGAGATTTAAAATCTCCTTGAACACAAACCTGGTCATGCCTAAGTGGGACTGTGTAGATTAGATTAGTCTCTGGGAAAGCCTGTGAGGGAATATCTATATTAGCTTAACTGAGGTAAAGAGAGCCATCCTAAATATGGATGGACATATTACATGGAATGGAGTTCTTGACTGAATAAAAACCATGAACTGTGCTGTTCTCTGCTTCTTGGCTGCAGACACAATATGACCAGTCACGTCCTTTATCTCTTTCCACCGTGACTTTCCCCATAGTGAACTGTGTCTGTGGTCTATGAACCAAAATAAATAAGGATTTTTTTTTTTTTTTTAAGAACAGGACAAATGGTGTAGGCTTCATATAAAGCAAAAGGACTACAAATGGGGAGGGAGACTATGGCCTAGTGGGTAGGGTGATTGTTTTGTACGCACACTATGCGCTAGGTTTCATCTGTAGCCCCACATAAACCAGGCACACTGGTTCAGATCTCGGCATTTCAGGAGAAGAAAAAAAATAAACAAGCAAAAAAATAAAAATAAAAAGGATTAAATGAAAAACGGAACTTATAAAGTACAGTAATTCTATTCTGTGCTACTTTCCCACGGAGAGGGATAGGAGACATGCTCATGAAGCCCCGGAAAGACAGTGGCTAGCTCCCAGATGGAAACACTGATGCTCTTTATTCGTCTCTTTATGCAGTCTCTGTGATTTCGAGATATGCCATCAAGAAGAAGAAGAATCCTGCTTTTGAAAAGCACGCCTCTCAGTTTGCTTTGGCCAATAGATGCACAAATAGGAAGTGTCTTAGAGTGCAGGATTCAGAGTCTTCCTCACAGGATCTGCACAGCCGAATCAAAGGCTTGTATCTTCTGGGACTGAGAGTCCCTGCAAAGCACGTCCCAGAGAGTTGTCCTGGCTAGAGATGTCCAAGTCAAGCTACAAACATGGGAGATAGCCATACCAGAAATGAGTAGGAATGCCGTGAGGAGAAGGTGCCTGTGCCGGAGCCTGTCCTAAAGGGGTACATTCCTGGGGACTGAGAAGACTTCTAAGGTCTTCTCTGTAGACTAATAAGGAAAACAACACATATTGTAAACCCGTGAGCATGGCTAAGCCTATACCCAAGTATGTATATTAAAGGTCATTTGATTCCTTAACTGATCTGAGTGCAACACTGAACTGAGACAAAGAGGGAAGCGAATGGGGAAAGTAGCCGGGCTGACTGTATAACAGGAAATGCAGATGATAGAGTAATGGATGAGGTTTTCATCTCCAAGCTGTTCAGTGATATTTCCTGATGTAAAATAAATCCTGAAAACTAAACTAGAGAATAAGAGTATAGTGGTGAAACTCCTTTTAAAGTACCTTAAGAGAACTAAGTTAAAGTACTTCAAGAGGACTAAGTTAAAGTACCTCAAGAGAACTAAGTTAAAGTACCTTAAGAGAACTAAGTTTTCCTGGTAGACTTTCTTGGATGAACAAAGAGACTCTCAAACATTTAGGGTGTAATGTCTCTGATGTCTAATACAAAAGGGATGTTAAGGAAGAATTAAAGACATTGTAGAGTCGATATTTGAGGATGAATCTGCTATGCAGAATGTTCAGAAGATTTTTAAATAAATTGGCAAAAAAGGAAACATTTCCAGATTAAGAAAAAGCAAAGTATTTAAATTACAACAAAACCTCTTGATGCCCAACTTCCTAAGGTCAAAAACTAAGCTGAGAAAACTGTTCAACAACCAAGCTAGAAAATTTTTGGAATTGGTTGAGAAGGTTCAAATATATGGCAGTCTCCAAAGAAAGATAAAGGAAACCCGAGCACACTACCATTAGTAAAACAGATATATTTTCTTAAGTGAATGCCAATTTTCTTGAATCATCATTTTTAGGATCTAACAGAGTTAGTAAATTAGGCATTGATATAATTTCTAAATGGTGACTCTGAAGAATTGTCATAAAGGCTCATAGCTCATTCATTTATTTATTTACATTGTTACTGCTGGATGAGAGTAAATGTCTACTGTGAATGCCTTTACTGAAAATGTGAATAATGTTTCTATGTTGAATAACTATTGAGAGAAGCTACTGTCTGTCTTAGTCTGGAGTTTGCATCCAGTGTGCCCAGGTTGCCTCTGTTTCTGCTGGATAATACTCTCAATGCATAAGAAGGTCCTGTTCTTGTCATTTGAACTGGGAAGGAAGACATGTTGTTGTTCTGTCGCTTATGACACAAAGCTTTCCTAGTTGTGGATTTCATTACTATATATTTAATCATACATTTATATCTTATACACACATACTTACATATTCATATGTCTTATACACATATATATTTATTGTGTATTTTGTAGTATGTTATTATACATACTCTTTTTTTAATTTGTTATTTTATTTGTTTACATTTCAAATTTTGTCCCCCTTCCCGGTCTCTGCTCTGCAAACCTCAATCCCATCCTCCACTCCCCTTTGCCTTCTTAATGGTTCTAGTAAAATGTAAAATTACTCTCTCAGTAATTGCAAAGGAAAATGGTCAGGCCCATGGACTCATTTCACGAGGGATCTTGGACAATAACGTATTTCTTGCCCTGAGGTTGTAACATATAAAAATCATCTTTCTTCTTACTGCAAACACTTGTTTACAATATGGTTCTATGAAAGTGTAACCAGCAAATACATATTAAATATGTTTACAGGATGGGGTTACTGAATTAGCAGCAAAACAACAGTGAGGGGAGAAACTTGCTCCTTCAAGTCATAAAAGCTACAAAGCATTCCCAGTTATCTGAAGGCCTCTGTGAAACCAGAGCTTACGGGTAATAGCTGCACATTCTTATCTTCTGCTGGAAGTCTAATTGTTTGATTGATAGTTCAACAGAGTGAATTTAACGACTGAGTCTCTCTTTTCTGGAAGATGACCAGACAGTGTTGAAAACCACACACTCATATTTTGGACCTTTGCCCAACGTTACACTTAGAATTCGGATCAAGCAGCTATGGTTGTTTTTAATAGAAGCCAACATAGTTCAGAATAAATAGCACATGCTCAACAGCAAAAGCAATGTCCCAATACTAGGCTGACACTCTCTTAAACTGTGAAAATCGCAGGTTGATAGAGGAAGACTATACTAATGTAACTGGAGGTCACTGTGGTGTTTAAATGGGCTGGGGTTTGTAAAGATATCTCTGTTGCTATAGGAAACAAAAATAGCAAAACCTAAAGGAAAACTATAAATCTCCTTAGGGTTTAGTAGGCAGTTGTACCCAGTGCTCGGACTCAATGGATGTAGAACAGGGGAGAGGAACAGGATGCTGAGAATAAAGGAGAAAGAGGAAGTCCGCTGTGTGGAAAGCCTCCAGGAAGCTCTCATGGTAAAGAACACAACCAGGTATAACCTCAGAGGAAAAGTTTTGCAAGTCTGAACAATCAAAAGGATGTCTATTAAACTTTTCCTTTTTTTCTTTTAATACTAAGCGTCAAATCCAAGGCCTGTGTGAGCCAGAAAATGTTCGACTGCTGAGCCCCCTTCCAGTACCAGACGCACTTCCTGAAGATAAAAGCCTGATGTAACTTTTTGTTTCTTTTTTTTTTTAAATGCAGCTTAATATAGCATTTATTACATGTTGTATCTCAAATTCTCTTGAGACAAAAGTTCATGTTTTATTTGAGAACTGCAAATTCAGGGCTTTATCGTATCTTAAACTTTTAGGTTTGAAAAGCTGAAGATAAAAGGATTGTTTCTCCTGGGAAGGTTGTATCCCAAGAGGCCTCACATTCATGCTCAGTACACAGCCCATGTAGAAGTATGTAAACTTCTTCATGTGCATCCTAGGGAGAAGATATCTACTCACTATGATCATACGTTTAAGGGAATTGGGACCACAGACCCTTCTTCTTCCTCTCTTTTGTGTCCCAGCCATGAAGTGAACAATTTTACCACATGCTACCACCATAGTGTCGGTTTGACCACAGGCCAGAAAGCAATGGGACCAATCAATCATGGACTGACCCAAAACCAGTAGCCAAAATAAATCTCTTCTCTTTATAAACCAATCACAACAAGTATTTGGAATAGAAATGGAAAACCAGCAACATACCAACAGTTCATTCTAATAATAGACTTGTAATTATGCCACCTCCATGTAATACTGTTGTATTAATATAGCATTTTTTACATGTTGTATCTTGAATTCTATACATGAAATACTTTGCATTATTCAAATTGACCTTAAACCCCCCAGATTTCTACGTGGCGTTTCCCTTTTCTTGACCACTGACCTCCCAGGTAATTATTCCTGGGGCCTATGTTTATAGGAAACAACTGTGAGGTTTTGCTCCATTTGCCCAGTAAGGCTTTTTCTGCTCTTCAAGCAAATCAGAGCACTAAGACATTCAGTTTGCACATAGGGAAAACCTGATGATGTTTTTTTCCTATACTGTTGCTATGCAACCACTATATCTACCACACTAAAATGAAACATAACTTCATAGTGGGAGATGTTTAAACAAAATGTAGTTTAAGAGAGATGATTCATCGAGAGGTTCTCCTGGAACCTCTTGAAAGGAAGGAACTGTAAAAGACATCAAAAGAGTTTGTAAGATTGTTTTAAAGGAACCCTAAATGCACTTGCATGACTCTGTTCCTTCCGTTTTATAATTTCCTCAGACTGTTCATCTGAAATGCACAACTGATTTTAATCAAAGCAAACACAAACTGCCTACACTATGATGCGAAAGAGACAAGATACACTACCATCTTGATTTTTCTTCAAATTTCCACCTGTAACTGATATGTAAAGTAGGTATTGTAGTAGGAAAAACACGGTCAGGAGGTAGAACAAAAAATTGCTTCTCCCTGGAGATGAGGATAAATTCCTGACATCTGAATATTTTGCGGGATGTTTTTAATAAGAATATATTGTTTTAAGAAATGCTGAGGAATTTGAAACCCCACAGTGAGTTATAGAAAGGATTCCATACAGGTATCTTTTCTCAGAATATTCTGTCACCCTGGTCTTCCCTTTCCTGTAGAACACAGAGCAGTAGCCTAAAAGTTCAAGTATGAAGGAAGACCTACATTTTGTTCATAATGTAGACTGTTAACTAGGTCCGTGTGTGCACCAGGGATCTCTAGAGAAATTAAACAATATGAGATACTACCAGAGACAGTATAAGCAATTGATTCTCTCCATTTTGGAACCATCAAATTCAAATACCTATAGAGTGAGACACAGGCTGGAGACCTAGAGCATAGATTGCTCATTTCCTGTCTGAACCCTGAAGGCCAGGAGAACTCAACAAGGCCCCTCAGAAAGTCATGGGGAGATGCTTAGGGGTAGGGCTGTTTGCTATACAAATATGAGTTTGGATCCCAGCATCCACGTAAAAAGCCAGATGTCAGCATGCAGTCCTGGGAGACGGAGAGGAATATCAGTGAATGTCTACACAGCCAATCCAGGCAATTGGCGAGCTCCAGTTTCAATGAGAGACCCTGTCTCAAAATTGAGGTAAAGAGCAATGAAGGTAAACACCCAACATAAAATTCTGAGAGGTAAATACGCCTCTGATTCCTAACTGCATAAATGGCAGCCTATGAATCTGAACTAAGGATTCCATGCATGGATGATAAAGGATGGATCTGTAGTGATGTTCTGGGATAGGGAAAGGTATCAGTCTGATTCTCCCTCTACCCATGTATGCAGATTAATCTGCCACTCACTTTTCTCATATGTTCATACGTGACACCATCCTGATACATCCGAAGGGCAGAGGTCTATGCCTTTACTAAGCCAGTCACCAGACTAGACACCACTTCTCCTGAAGTGGTAGACAAAGCTCGAAGAAAATTTAAATATCTGTGAAGGCAAGCAATTTTCCCCCAATACTGACTGTATAGAATGGTATACCAAACTCCTGGGAATTCAGGACATCTTCATGTGGATATCTATAGGACAATTTGGTGTGCTCTGTGTAAGGACTCCTCCCCTTTGTCCTTTTGTTTTGTTCTCTGCACTTATGTACACAGCGGTCTATATTTGAAATCAGAGATGTGATTCTTCCCCTGTACACATGCTGAAAAAGGCCTAGAATGAAGGAACAAGTCAGTGAGCGAATGAATGGATGAATGAATGAATACTAGACACAACCTCTGGTTGCAGAAAAGTTTTGACCGCCATAAATTACAAACATTTTCCGGATTGGAGACTGTTTTGTATCTAAGATGAGGGAAGGGTTAGAATTGATTCGAGAAGGAAATGGCAGTGCAAAGGCAGCGAAAGAAACAGCAGAGAATAACTATTTTGAGACACAATTAGTATGTCTCTTCGAGGGGAAAGGGTCAAAGTAAGAATGGATTGGCTTGACTCAATTAATTTTCAGGATGCTCAGGTCATCTATTTTTGCCTTCCTTGTCTAAGTGTTAAAATTACTCCACTGTTCAGCATGTATGAATCTTTGGCTTCCACCAACTTTGTCCCTGATTTTTTTAATGGATATCTTCACATAACATTTTTCTTTTATCCTTTCTTTTTTGCCATCAATTTATTTATTCACATTACATCCAAATCACAGGGTCCCCTCTCACATAGCCCAGCCTCACAACCTCCTTCCCTTTACCTCTGAGAACACAGAGGTGCCCTTGGGTATCAATCCACTCTGGTACCTCAAGTCTCTTCAGGACTAGGAACATCCTCTCCTACTGAGGCCACACAAGCCTCCCCATTTAGGATAATGGGATCCACAGGCAGGTATCAGAGTCAGGGTAAGCCCATGCTCTAGTTGTTGGGGAAACCCACTTGAAGACCCAGTTGCTCATCTGCTATATATGTGTGAGTGAGGGGAGCTAGGTTTAGCTTTTGTATGCTTTTTAGTTGGGTTCAGTCTCTGAGAGCTTCCAAGGGTCCTGTTAGTTTACTGTGTTGGTCTTCCTGTGGAATCCATGTTCCCTTTGGTGCCTTCACTTCTTCTCTTATCTCTTCCATAAGAGTCCCTGAGTTCCAACCAATGTTTGGCTGTGGGTCTCTGTATCTGTTTCAGCCTGCTGCTGGGTAGAGCCTCTCAGAGGGCAGTTATGCTAGGCTCCTGTCTGCAAGCATGGGAGAGTGTAATTAATAGTGTCAGGGATTAGATTTTGTCCATAGGATGGATCTTAAGTTGGGCCAGTCATTGGTTGGTCATTCCCTGAAACTCTGCTCTACCTTTGTCTCTGCACTTCTTGTTCTTGTAAGCATGACACATTTGGGGTCAGAGGTTTTGTAGGTGGGTTGGTGTCTCTCCCTCCCTCCATTGGGAATCCTATCTGGCTACAGGAGGTGGCCATTTCAGGTTCCATATTCATCACTCTAGGACTCTCAGGTAGTATAGTCACTCTCATAGACTGCTTGGAGTCTCCCCAATCCCAGGTCTCTGGCATATCCTAGAGATGGCCCCCTTCCAGCCCCCATTTCCATATACTTTTCCTGGCCCTCTCTCCCACAGCTAATTCCCACTTCTTCTCCCCATCTCCTCTCTCACCCAGTTCCCTCTTTCCATCTACCTCCAATGACTATTTTGTTTCATCTACTGAATGAGATTCAAGGATCCTCCCTTACACCTTTCTTGTTATTTGACTTTGGGTCTGTGGATTGTAGCATGGTTATCTTGAACTTTATGGCTAATATCCACTTATAAGTGACTACATGACATGCATGTCTGGGTTACCTCTCTCAGGATGATATTTTTCTAGTTCCATCCATTTGCCTGTGAAATTCATGATGTCCTTGTTTTTTAATAGCTATTCTATTGTGTAAATGTATCACATTTTCTTTATCCATTTTTTGGTTGAGGGACATCTGGGTTGTTTCCAGTTTCTTGCTATTACAAAAAAAAAAAAAAATGTTGCTATGAACACAGTAGAACACTTGTCCTTGAGGTTTGATGGAGCATCTATTGGGTATATGCTGAGGAGTGGTACAGCTAGACCTTGAGGTAGAACTATTTCCAATTTTCTGAGAAACCTCCAGATTGATTTCCAGAGTGGTTGTACAAGTTTGAACTCCCACCAGCATTGGAGGGGTGATTCTCTTTCTCCACATCCTTGCCACCATGTGTTATCCATTGAGTTTTTTACCTTAACTGTTCTGATGAGTATAAGGTGGAATCTCAAGGTCATTTTGACTTGCATTTCCCTGATGTCTAAGGATACTGAACATTTCTTTCAGTGCTTCTCAGCCGTTTGAGATTCCTCTGCTGAGACTTCTCTGTTTAGCTCTGTACCCTATTTTAAAATTGAGTTATTTGATCTGTGGGTGTCTAACATCTATAAGGGTTGGTGAGGATCCTTTCCCAATCTGTAGGCTGCCATTTTGTCCTATGGACATTGTCCTTGGCCTTACAGATTTTCAGTTTCATGAGGTCCCATTTATAAATTGTCGATCTTAGTACCTGAGCTATTGGTGTTCTGTTCAGGAAGTTGTCTCCTGTGCCAGTGTGTTCAAGGTTATTCCTCACTTTCTCTTAGATATTTGCTTTTATGTTGAGGTCTTTGATCCACTTGGACTCGAGTTTTAGGCACCATGATAAATATAGATCTATTTGCATTCTTCTACATGCAAAAATCCAGTTAAACCAGCATCATTTGTTGAAGCTACTTTTTTTCCACTGTATGTTTTTGGCTACTTTGTCAAAAATAAAGTACCTTTAGTATGGGGGTTTATTTTGGGGTCTTCAATTTGATTCCATTGATCAACCTATTTGTGTTTTTACCAATACCATCCAGTTTTTATTACTAGTGCTCTGTCGTATAACTTAAAATCAGGAATGGTGATAACTCCAGAAGTTCTTTTATTGTACAGGGCTGTTTGATCTGGCCTCGTCTTTTGTTGTTGTTGTTGTTTTTGTTTTTGTTTTTGTTTTTCTATATGAAGTTGAGACTTGTTCGTTCAGTGTCTGTAAAGAATTGTGCTGAAATTTTGATGGGAATTGCACTGAATCTGTAGATTGCTTTTGGTAAGATGGTCATTTTCATTATGTTAATCCTACTTATCCATGAGCATGGGAGATCTTTCCATCTCCTGATATCTTCATCATTTTCTTTCTTGAAAGACTTGAAATTCTTGTCATATAGGTCTTTCCCTTGCTTGTTATACCAAGATATTTTTTATATTATTTATAGTTAATTTGAAGGGTGTTTTTGTCATAATTTCTTTCTGCCTGTTTATCATTTGTATAAAGGAGGACTATTGACTTCTTTGAGTTAATTTTGTATCCAACTACTTTACTGAAGCTGTTTATCAACTGTAGGAGTTCTCTGGTAGCAATTTTGGAGTTACTTATATGTACTATCATATCATCCTCAAATAGTGATACATTTCCAATTTTTACCTCTTTGACCTCCTTTTGTTGTATTATTGCTCTGGATAGACCTTCAAGTACTATATTGAATAAATAGGGAGAGAGTTTACACCCTTGTCTTGTCCCTGATTTTAGTGGAATTGCTTTAAGTTTCTCTCCAATTAATTTGATGTTGGCTACCAGCTTGCTGAATATTGCTTTTATGATGTCTAGTAATACACTTTGTATCCCTGATCACTCCAAGACTTTTAACAGGAGGGAGTGTTTGATTTTGTCAAAGGGCGAAGTGCTTTTAATGTGTGAAGAATAAATCCAAATAAGCACATATACCTACATGTCCCTTACAGTGAAGTCTAGTGAACCTTTAATTCTTTCCAAAAAGCCATGTAAGTTTTGTATGCTATTATTTCTGGTGGAAGCTGAATGTTTAGAAAAGCTCTTAAAATGCATTGCCTATATTTTTTGCTATAGTTACTTACTGCAGTATACATTGAATTTTTCCAACTAAAGTAATATATGAATAAAATGAGACCAGCAAAACAAATCATTGAGTGTTTCAGGATTCATTAGCTATAGATGTCAGCCTGAGTACTGGCTTTCCTATCACAATGCGCCAAATAACAGAAACAACAAAATTGGCTCATCACTGCTATTGACCAGTATCCTTAAATCTGAGCTGTAATTGACAATTTCAAAGATCTATTCAAGTTCAAGGCAGTCATTGAACTTGCTCAGTGTGTAGCCAATTTAGGAGACTATTTGTGTAATTTTTTTTTGAAAGTCTGTACAGCCTCAGAATCCTGATGCTGTGTAAGTGCCTCAAACACAGTAGGAATCGGGGGAGACAGCATGATGCTGTTTTCTTTCCATGGTCATCCTTTGTTTCCTTTGTGAAATGTAATTTTCTGGAAGCAGTGTCTTAGACTATATTCCTGAATACTAAACTTTCAGTATTTCAACACTGAAATTGATATAGTATAAGCAAAACGCTCACCATTGCCTACCATTTAGAAGTCATTGATTGATTTTCCTAGATGAGAATTATGTGTAAAATATCTACTTGGGGCCTATTACCTTAGCTATTGTGTGAAAATAACTCTATGTCTTTTAAAGGTAGGAAAACAGTCCTATATAAAGAGTAATTTTAATCTAATCTTGGACAAATATCTTTAAATGACTCCAGGAATGCTATGAACCTATCTGTACCATCATGATTTTATCCAAACAGGGATGTGTGTGGTATCCTTCATAATGACCACTGCTTTTACAGTCATCTGGAAGAAGGGAGATACACAGGGCACCAGGGAATCATATAGAGTTCAGAATGGATGAGATCTCCCAAATCTATTAAATTTTCAAACTAAGGCAGTGTACTGGGGGGAGTAGCTACAGAATTTGAAGTAACTAAACTGGAAATCCTGCTGTATCCTAAGGAAAATATATAATGGAAACCTTAAACTCATGAGGTTTTATCACTTCCTAATGAAAACTTGGATTGTTTGTATTTCATAGACTTTCAAAGAACTTTAATTATTATATAGTGGGAATAATTTAACTTTGCATTGAGGGGTTTTAGGCCTAGAATCATAATATAGTAAGTACCTTCACAGGATTTTCATAGAGAATAGACAGGATGGTATGATAACCAACTCTCGATATGTATTTTAAAAATTATTAGAGTGGAAAAGCCTAGTGTTTACTTCAACCCGTTTGCTCATTTGAGAGATGAGTAACCTAGGTCTAAAGGATTATATTATTCATACCAGTAATTGGGGTGACACAAGCTCTTGCCTCCTCATGTGTCTTTTATATGCTACATAGTGAAGAGGATGGTGTACACAAAGGTTCAGGAATGTTATTCAGAGAAGGAACTTGTGAAAGTCACAAGGAAAGAAAAAGGCAGGTGGGCTTCAAAGGTCTGAGCCTCCTGGGGGTCTGCTTGTATCAACAGGGTGAGAGAGAACATGGAGAAGCAGAAAGATTATTCTGAAACAGGAAGAAAGTTGAAAGTTTAAAAAAAAGGAAAAAAGAAAAGAAAAAATGGAAATTGAAAGATGCATGCTGGTTTGTTTCCATTGTCACCTAGTATAAATGCATGTCCAATAGAGTCTCAAGAAGTCTATAGCTTGTAGCAGAATTTGAATTCTGAATCCAGAAAGCTCTTCATATTATCTGAGAATTGGAAACCATAATAAAGCAACTTCTGATTTATGAATGGGATGTCTTCATTGAAGCCCTCCTCTCAGGGCTCGGGTATCCATGTGGAAGAGGAGGTGGGAAGAACGTAATAGTCAGAAGTGACAGATGACTATGAAGAAACAGTGTCTCACAGTGGCATACTTATGAACTCACAGAGACTGTGGCAGCATACTAAAGACCTGTAGAGGTCAAGTCAGATGAGGCCCCAAAACTGAGTCAGGGGAGTAGACTTGGGGTCCCTCCCCTAACCAAGAAGCTATTTGCAATTTATGCTTGCTGGCAAAGGAAAAATCAATGTCTTCCAGTAGAGTGTCCTTGGGTATATTGATAATACTCCAGAGAAGGTCCCATGCCAAAAAGTAGTTGACCAACACAAACTAAACTCAGTGAATTTTGTTGTTTCATTTTGACCTCTCCTTCTTATTCTTTTTTTTTTTTTTTTGGTCTGTTGTTGCTGAGAGAGAGAGAGAGAGAGAGAGAGAGAGAGAGAGAGAGAGAAAACACATAAAGGTATATAGATGTGGAGGTAGAGAGGATCTTGGAAGAGTTAGGGGAGTGGAAAGGATTAGAATATATTGTGTGAAACACTTTAACTAAAAGAAAAAGATTTTAGCATTGCTGGGCACTGTATTTGTAAACCCTTTTGCTTACATTCCTTCTTCCCATAATTCATCCAAATTCAGTCTACATTTCACAAAATGTGGACTTGGACTGACAAAGTGTAAGAAATGCATGCACTTCACGAAGTCAATCAGTAGGGGAGTTTGAGTTAAAGTTTATCTCAACCAGGATATAAAATAGAGAATTTAATAGAAAATATGATGGAACCACAAGAATCATACTTGTCACTTAAAAAAGAAGGATATGTTGTAAAAAGAGTGAAGTGGGACTTTCTATTGTCATCATAGCAACCAGCTTCAAGCTCCATGTCTGGAATGCTGTCTTTTCTGAGGAGCCTTCCAGAAGTATCAGTTTATTGGGGGCAAAGGGCCAAACTCATGAGAGTTACCCCAAAGGCACTGTCTAGTGCACATCCCATTACCCAGTGGCTCTCCTCCACGGCTTTCCCTCTTTGGCAACCTGCTTGAGAGGCTTCTGCATTCAGGGTGCTTTCATGCCTCAACCATCTGTATACACTCTCCTTGGTCTGAATAGTCTCCCATCAGATATACTTTTGTCTCAAAGATCGTACCTTCACAACCTTGTTTGACATTCTAGGCCTAAAACACTCAATCGTATGTTTGACTTCCTTGAAGTGGAAACTTAAAGTCAGTCATGCTGGATAGTGTTTTGCTGGGGCAAATGCATGAAGGAACATTTTTGCTGATGTGGACACAGGTGATAGGCTAAGGCAGACTCATAAAGGAACACTTCAATGAGGCAGACATAGGAGAAAGGATGTTCTGCTAAAGTAAGCGCATGAAAGGGCATTCAATGAAGGATTCTTTGCTAATAAGAGGCATGTATTGGTTCACCTTACATTGTGTAGTTGAATTCTGTTTGTCAGGACTCCATAGAGAGAAAAACATCAAAATTCTTCTGGTGATATTGTTGTTTAAAAAAAGAAAAACGGACCGGCGGCAGAGGGTTCCAGGAGGAGAAGTTAATTTAGGGCAGAGGGGAAAGCAGAGAGAGATGGCAGTGGTGGCCGGCCATGACCACGTGAAGGGGGAGAGGGGAGAGAGAGACAGGGGAACCTGCAGGCAAAAGAGAGCAAGAGAGACAAGAGAGAGAGGAGGGGCCAGACAGCCCCTCTTATAATAGTGGGCAGGGCTACCTGGCCGTTCCCAGGTAGCTTTGGGAAGGGTATACCTAGCTGTTGCTAGGTAACTGTGGAGGTGGAGTTTAACAGAATGCTAACATACCTCCCTTCTTATTATTATAAAAAGAAAGAAAAAAAGGGAAGAAAGAGGTGACGGTGCAGTAGGAATAGGGTCGTCGTGACATCTGGCTACTTCCTGCTGGCACTGGGGCGACGTGTCTTTAGGGGGAACCTGGGGTGATGTTTGTCTGGTCCTGCTGTCCAGGGTCTGTGGAGCCATCCAGATAGGCCAGAAGGAACAGGTCCAGTAGAAGCAGCTGTGTGTGTGGCAGGAGATGGAGCATCTGAAGGTTGCTTCTCTGGAGATGTTTTGGATGTACCTGGACTTGACAAGATGTAGGGAATAAGATTAAGCTTTAAGATTAAGAATAAGATTTTTTTTTAAGATGTACATTTGAAACCCAGAGGGATCCCACCCTTTGTGATAGTAAGTGGGAACTTTAGGCAGATGTACTTATCTGGATGGCATCTATTTGGTCCATGAGAGGTAGATTTCAGTGGGTTTCTGTTGCTTATAAGTTTATAAAAGAGATAACAGCATTGAGTTAACAACACAAGCAGTCTTTAGGATGAACCTTTGTTGGATCGTATAGTGGAATGTTTAATAAAACAGGCAAGTTCATAAGAACTCAGGTAACAAGAGGAAATATAGTATTTAATTGGTGGCAGCTGAGTTTAGATAATGAGGTAACAGATTACATCTATGAAAGCTTAGCTGTCAATGTAGTCAGAAGTCTGAAAAAGAGTAAACAACAATCTACCAGTTATATCATTTTAAAAAATGACAGAGTCCACTAGCCAACTAGTTAACAGTTCCCATGGTTTCCATACTCTCTTTGATGAAATCAGTTTGGCTTCCAAGCGTAGAAGACGCAGGACTTTTTCTCTGTGGAATGGATACACATGACATGAGAAATGACTTACCTCGGTTTGATTTAGCTAAGTCATTTGACTCAGGGTATCCAGTTTAGTCTACTGCGTACGTTCGCATGCAGTCCAGGCTGTATCTTCTAGGAGTCGGTGTTCAAGTCTTCTGAAACCATCTAGGGTCAACTGCTAGAGGCTTTGGGAATTCTGTCAGCTATAAACTAAGTTAGTATTAACAGACTTTTGACAAAATTGAGAGCCATAAGATTGGTTTTAAGTAACAAATAGCAGTAACTTTGGCAGGTGCTGCGAATCAGGTCTGCAGGCCGCAGCGGCTGAAGGGCGGGACTTCCTGCTATCAGTGGGAAGTCGCTGCCCAGTGCCGCTGGTGGGCAGCTGTGGTGAATAAGAAAAAAACCAAGCATGTCCCATAAAAACAGTTTTTGTGGTGGAAGGCACTGCTAACACTCACTTTATAGGTCTCAGGCAGAGAGGGAGAGAGGGTCCCCAGTAGATCTAGAGCAGAGCTAAGAACCACAGAAGGGAAGGGAGCAAGCACGGTCTCGGGCCGGCTGCTTTCCAGGCAAACTGACGGGGACTAAGTCTAGGAACTAAGTCCAGGCAGCCGCAGATGACTGGGGAGAGGAGGGGGAGAACGCATGAATGGCTAACCAGTTGGGAGAGACACACAGTGTGGACAGTTGGGAGCCGGTGCTCCAGAGGCAGCGAGGGGAAAGGGAAGTGTCTCACCCACCGGGAGCCATCCTAGAGGGAACTGGGTTAGCAGGGAGGAAGGGGAGAACGCGCGAATGGATGACCCATGGAAGAGACACGCTGGGAACTACAGTTGGGAGCCGGTGCTCCTGAGGCAGAGAGAACAGTGGGTCCAGGCCTGGCCTGGAGTCTCAAGGGGAAAGGGAAGTGTTTCTCCCATGGGGAGCCGTCCTAGAGGGAGGTTCAGGAGGAACAGGGTTACAGGGTTAACTCTGAGCTCAAGAGATCTTTGTTGGGTACCAGTGGGGAATGGGGGAACAGAACAGGCAGGGTCTCTGTCTGAGATACCCAGGCCACAAGGCAGCCGGTGGTTGATCACGTGCAGGGCGGGACTTCCTGCTCTGGCAGGCACCTACAGTAAACTAGACCGCGGGATTGACAACCCAGAGGAGTTTGAGGTGGTATAGAAGAAGCTGAGCCTATTGTGTGACGGTCGTTATTAATTTTCAATTAGCGTCCTAATTGAAATATTTATAACGAAACAGTGGGCACAAATCGGAGTTTTTTGAGTCGTCACAGAAAAAAACCGAGTACCCTGGCTAATTCAGCCCACCAGAAGCCGATCAGCCCAGGAGCCAGAGCTCAGGGAAAAATCACACAATATGTCAACGTCTAGAAAGTCAACCCCTTAGTTTAGGGAGCGCTGGCCAGGCGCTGCGCAAACGTTTGGGGTTCCTCATGCCACCAGGAAGCTCCTTACCAATAACTGTGTGGAGCTTTGTAGCAGATGGGTCTTGTGCTGGGGCAGCGGTGGAAAGCGGTCAGTGTTCACGTGGTGGAAGTTTGTAGCAGCGTGGAAGTTCACGAAGCCAGCAGCAGCAGGAATGGCAGCAGGGTTACGGCGGGTTAGGGATGGTGTTGCAGTTGAGGCGGGCCACATGGCATCGGTCTCACACGGTCACGGCAGCGAGCTGGCGGGTGCACAGGTCTTTAGGTCCCCGAAGTCTTCGTATCCCGGGTTTCCGCACCATTGTTGTTTAAAAAAGAAAAACGGACCGGCGGCAGAGGGTTCCAGGAGGAGAAGTTTATTTAGGGTAGAGGGGAAAGCAGAGAGAGATGGCAGTGGTGGCCGGCCATGACCACGTGAAGGGGGAGAGGGGAGAGAGAGACAGGGGAACCTGCAGGCAAAAGAGAGCAAGAGAGACAAGAGAGAGAGGAGGGGCCAGACAGCCCCTCTTATAATAGTGGGCAGGGCTACCTGGCCGTTCCCAGGTAGCTTTGGGAAGGGGTATACCTAGCTGTTGCTAGGTTACTGTGGAGGTGGAGTTTAACAGAATGCTAACAGATATGCCACAGTGTCTTCCCACTTCTAAGGACTAAAGCTGAATTACAGAGAGATGTCAGCTGAGATAGACACATGTGCTAAGGCAAAACCTGTGGAGGAAGGGAGTATATAAAAAGGACTCATGGTGATGGAAGTTGAGCTAGACCTTCTTATAGAGCTAGCTGTGCAATGCTTGTTGGTCTTTTGTCTTCTCTAACCTTTGATTTGCTGAAAGAAGCACAGTTGAAAACTTTTCCTGGAGTGCTTCCATATCCACCCCAAGGGTGAGGCCTGGCTGTCTCTTCTAGGTAGTGCCACTGCTGCTTTGTGTTTGCTACCTCAGCTCTACCAAACCGAACTACTGATATATCCATGACGTGTTTGCAAGCTGATCAGGCTGCTGCTGCTAACCTGTGAACTGAACTGCTGAGTTCCAGACAACAAAGATGAGAGTTGCTCCAAAGAACCTTTCTAAACAAGTCTACTTCCCTGTATCCTTTCTTTTTCACTACCTCTGGTGTATGGTGGGTTAAAAGGGAGGTTAAAGCATTTAAGAACCATCATTAAAAATAGGTTTTGAAAAAATTAAAACGACACTTCCTCATTTCCTTTCCCACAACAGAGACTTGTTTTTTATAGTTCGCCTTGTAACAAATATTTGCCATTATATTGCTTCCACCAACTAAAATACAGGCTCTAAAGTAACAGTGATTTGGTGAGGTCTTCCAGGTCCTGTGATACCAACTTACTAAATGAATTTTAAATTCTGTGCCAAAGAGAAGTTATTGCAAGGAGATGTTATGGTTGATCTTAATGATAGATCAGAACAAAAGTTGTGCTTCATAGCTTCACATTACTGTAACAAATACCTGAGTCTGTCAACTGGAAAAGGTTTATGGTTTTAGAGACTTCAGAACATTATCACTTGGCCCTGTTACTTTAAACCTCTGATTGGATGGCGCATCATGGTGAGACTGCGTGTCAGAGGAGGCCTCATGCAACTAGGGACCAAAGAGAGAGACAGGAAGGACCTGAACATCAATAACCCATCTCTATTCATCCTCTATATCACCTAACTCCCTACTTCCTCTTACACCATATGGGTTCTATCACCTCCAAATAATGTCCTTGAGGTTCATCCAGGATCAAAAGCATGACCTGGATTTTCCCATGACCCATATCAAACCCAAGGACAAAGGAGGAATCTCAGTGACATGTAGGTTTGATGTTTGGTCCTCAAACCTATGGGAAGTTTAGAGGAAGACAAGAGTATGGGGATATGGGCTACAACATACACTAGAAAAACACCTTTGCTCTATAAGGAACTAACTGGAGCTTGACAGTCAACACCTGCTACAGACATGGTTAAACAAATCATGTGTAGGTAAGATATAGCCATGCAAATTCTAAACTGTCATTTTAAATGCCACATAAGAACAATTAAAGTCATGGTGTCCATAAGTACAGTATAGATATCCTGAAAGATAGGATAAAAGGGAAGGAAGTGATGCAGATGTAGAAGTGTCACTAAGAGATGTTTAGTGCCCATGTAGAGCTCCATTCCCTCAGTTGGTTAGCACTTAGTCCTTGTGTGATGGAAGCGTGCAAATAATTGAGCTAAGCATTTTTTCTCATGGCCTCTTAAGCTCCTTAGAGAAAATGAGCACTTGGGTTGTTGCAAACAACCAAGTTCTGTTATCCAGAACTGTGGCTAGATTTTCTCAAGCTAGACAGTGTCTCTCTCGAGCAAGGGATACAGTCTCTCAGCTCTGCCTGGTGATGGTCTAAGTTCTTTGCCACAATGATAACTGCAGCTGATCAAGCACACATGGGCAAATAGACTGGAGTTCTACCAGAAAACAACAGCAGGAAAGTCCTGCAAGGGAGGATTTACCCTTTCTTATGCAGTAGTCAAGGGGATGGAAGCTATGAAGTGAAAATGAAATCATTTTAATTGAGTCAGACTTGAGTAGAAAACAAATATTATTTTTCTGGGAGGCTCATATTGTCAAGTATGACTTTAAGAAATCAGTTCTACCTGAAATGTATGTCAAAATTAAACAAAATATGAATAAGAAAGGAGTTCAGGACAAATACAGGATAACATACAGATTATGGGGAAACTGAGCTTAAAAGACAATTGGAGGATAAAGGAAAGAATTAGAGGATGTTGGGAAAACACATAAATAAGCAACCAACAGAGGTCAGCAGCTGTCTGCTTGTATGTGTTGTCAGTATGTAATCACATCTGAGGAAGGATGATAGAGGAGACAGATCTACTTCCAAACATTAGAATAACATGAAAACAGTGCTTCCAGCTTCCACAACCATTAACGCTGGAAAGATTACTAATAAAAGATTGTAATTACTTTGCTACATACAAAGATATTAAACTCTTATAGTGTGTGGTACTGCAGATCAAAGGGAAGGAGTGTGTTTGTCACCTTAGTTTTAAAATGCTGAACCCCTTAATATAAAGGTCCCAATGTATTATTATTTCTCAAAAGAAATAAAATATGACTGAAACATAGTTAAGGTGAGACCATTCCTCTAAGGTTAAACAATTCCATGAAAAAAAAAAAAATCAGCTCTACTTGCTTTTGAGAACACATGAAGATGTGTTCAGATAATTATATAACTGAAAATAACACCAATGAAAATGAAGATTACAAAGAACATTTCTAGCATCGTATGCCTTTACTAGAAGATTTATAGAAGAAAGAAAGCATTTTCTGCTGGAGGTGGAATATAAGTGAGAACAAAAATCAGAAGGGAATTTAATTCTGAAGGGAAGAGTTTGGATGCTGACAGGAAAGACAGAAGATCAAGGAAAAAGGTCAGTTGGTGAGGATTTTAAAAATTAAGAACTGGAGCAGGGGTGTAGTTCAGTGACAGAGTATTTACCTAGCATGCATGGGACCTCAGGATCATCATCACCACTGCCCAAATAAACAACAAAGAAACAAATGAAACCATTCTACATTTAACTAGACCATGTATTGGTGGGGCGGTGGGCGGGGGGTGGGGTGGGGGCAGGGTGGCAGTGGGAGGTGTGAATGATAAGGATAAATAAACAGCTAATTGTGAGACATCCAAGACAAAGATCAAGAAAGTGCATTAGCCCAGCAGAAAACCCTGGAATTGAAATGTGGGCAGTGCATTTGTATCTAGATCTGAGAGTCCATCTTTGAGGTTTACAGAATTGTAAGCAAGTATAAAGAGTGCTGGCTACATTTCAGTGACTTCTGGGAAAATACATAAATGATGAATAGTGTAGGAGAATCCCTAGATAGAGGCAGTTTTATGAAGAAAATATAGAAGGTCATGACTGCACATATCAAATTTTTCTTTACATGGATATGACTTATAGAGAAGCTGGTGAAATATTTAATACCTACCATCTTCACAGTGAACTATAATTTATTTTTCTCACATACCTGCGCTTATGAATTCAACTACTAAACTAAGATGGATATTATGTTTTATTTAGTTTTGAACACGAGTACTGAAAAACATCCTCAGTGCTTCACATCACTGAACTGAATGTCTTGTGGACTTCAAAGCATCAGTGCAATTAGCACTCCGGAATGAATGAATGAATAAAGCTCTTTCCAATTGTACATGAAGTCAGAAGAATCACTCCGAAGAAACACATCTCAGTTCTAAAAGTAGGTTGAAAGTAGATTTTCTGCAGTGTTTAAAATGTATCCATTGATGGTGTTTTGAATGAGAATGGTCACTACAGGCTCATATATTTGAATGCTTAGTCACATTGGAGTGGAAGGATTAGAAGGTGTATTCTTATTGGAATTACTGTGGTCTTGTTGTTTCCAGGAGGCCAGTTGCTGGAAGTAGGTTTCAAAGCCCACACTAGGGCCACTCCTGTCTCCCCTCTCCTCTCCCTCTTCCTCTCCCTCTTCCTCTCCTTCTCTCCCCTTCCATTCCCTTCTTCTCCCCTTCCCCCCTCTCTGTTCCCTCTCAGCATGCAACATGCTAATCAGATGTGAGTTATCAGACACATCTTTAGCACTCTACCTGCTGAGTGCTTCTGTGACACTCTGAAACTGTAAGCCAGCCCTAATTAAATGCTCTATTCTATATCATGGTGTCTCTTCACAGCATTAGAACAGTAACAAAGACATCATGGGAATGCCAAATAGATAGTTTTGAGAGCTGTATGAAAATACACTTATATTGTTGAGCCCACTTACTTAGCATTATTTTATTATGGTAACTATTAAAACTTAATGCAAGAAGTAAGAAAGAAGATAAGAAATTTATTTAAAAACTGGATGTAGTAAGCCATCATCATTGACTGTGTGGATAGTGAAGAAAAGGAAAGACTTTTGTATTATTTTCCAACTTTGTCCAAAATTTCTTAAACAGTTACAGATACTCTAGGAGAATGTGTCTAGACTCCAATGTGGTGTATGCTCTTAATTTCTTGTGAAATCATAAAGGTTCCAGTCCAAACAGAGAAATTATTCCTCTTTGTTTTACCCAGCATTACCGAGTCCTAGATGTCCGAGGCCATAAGACGCCCTCTGATCTTTTCGCCCATCCTTTTTATTTTTCTCTTTCATATGTGTACATTTTGTGTTTGTTAGCAAACCCATCAACATCACTGTTAAATGAAACATGCAGCTTCTTGGTCATGATGGTGAAGAAGAATGATTACTCAGCATAGTGGTTATCAGACTCATGAGCTTACTTAAACATAAACTAAATTAAAAATTGGTTTGTCAGCTACACGATCTATATTTCAAGTCTAAAAGGTTACATGTAGCTAGTAACCACTCTAGTGAATACACCCACACTCACACACATATTACAAATATGAATGTATTTGTATATATTTTGTATATATATTTGTGCATATATAAGTATATATGCATATGTACTTTCAAATATATGCTTGTTTACTCTTAATATTTTCTTTATTTTTCAGAATTTCAAATAAGTATATAATGAATATAATTATATCTACATTCTATCCCCCTATTTTTCCTCTCCCACACTCTCTACATCTCCCTGTCATGTCTTCCTCTTAACTTTGTTTCTCCTTCTTCTCTTCTTTTCTTCTTTCTTCTTCATTATTGACTTCTTCTCCTCCTCCTCCTTCTTCTCTTTTCTTCTTTTCTTCTCTTCTCCTTCCTTCTCCTCCTCCTTCTTTCATTTGTTTGATACACTACTAAGTCTAATTAATTTTAGCCTTATGCTCATGGGTGTGATACTATCTACTGTAGCAAGAAAAACATACCACTAGCCACATCCTCAAAAAGGAATGAGTCTTTCTTCCTAGGAAAGTATACATTGCCAATCACTCCTCAATAAGAAGTGGGCCCAGGAGATCATATGCCCTATCTATGCTAGAATTTTGGCTGAGATGGTCTTGTGGGGTCTTGCATAATAAACATATCATCTGCAAATTCATGAGTATGATAAGCATGTCGTGTTGAGAAGATAGTGCCTCGTCATACTCCTCTCCATCCACTGGACTTTGCATTATTTCTGATCCTTCTTTTGCAATGATCCCTGAGACTTTGTGGTGGTGGTTAAACATGGATGTCCTGTTTGGAGCTGAGTATATTCAATTTTCTAATCTCAACATTTGACTGGTTATACATCCCTTCACTGACCGCTGTCTACTCATTTAACAAGCTTCTCTGCCCAAGGTGAGAGCCACTCAGGTCTACAGGTCTAAGCATATATTTAGAAGGAAATTTGACTGCAAAATGATAATAGCAGGTTCTACTCTAAGACCATGATTTCATCAGTCATGGACATTTGACCATGATTCAGTACCAAGAATGAAATTACCTCCTGTGGATTAGGCCTTATATCCAGTCAGAAAGCTGTTAGTTACCCCATAACTATTGCACCCATGGGCACACCTTTCTGACAGGTTAGTAATGCAGAATATATTATCCAATACTGGGTAAGATTACTGTTGTGTTCTCCACACACACATTCCGCTAGCATCCAGCATAGCTCCTTTTCGCATAATGGAAACAATCCAAGTCCAATCAAAATTCCATGCAGTTATTTATAGACATATAAAAATTCAAATATTTAAGTAGAGTCACAAAAGACCAAGGATAGCCAAAGAAATTCCAAGCAAAATGAATACTGTGGGAGTGTCTTATTAGAGTTTTATTGTTATGAAGAAACACCATGACCAAGGCAATTCTTATAAAGAAAAACATTTCATTGAGGCTGGCTTGCAGTTATAGAGGCTTAGTCCATTACTAGGCATGAAACAGGGCGGTATAGAGGTGCTGGGGGAAACAAGACATTGTGCTGGAGGAGCCAAGAGCTCTACATCTGGTTCCAAAGGCATCTATGAGGAGACTGTGTCACAGTGGGCAGAATCTGAGCATAGGAAACCTCGAGGCCCTTCCTCACAGTGGCACACTTCCTCTAACAAGGCTCAATCTACTCCAACAAGGCTACACCTAAAGGGTTACGACGGCAGATTACAGCGGCGCAGGGCTTAAAGCAGACCACAACAGACCAGCTGATCCCACGGGGGAAGTGGATTTATTAGGATACAGGATGGGGGAAGAAGTGGGGAGAAAGATGGCAAAGAGAGAGAGAGAGAGAGAGAGAGAGAGAGAGAGAGAGAGCTGTCGCTTGCCCCTGAATATTTATATCTCCTATGATGTATTCATCCGCAGGTAACAGGTGACAGGTGAATTGTGGGGAGGTTTGGCGGTTGTCTTGGTAATGAGGTAGAAGTCACACGTCACCTAAATATGACGTCACTCAGAGTTCGGGCTTGATGCTAACAACACCACCTAACAGTGCCACTCCCTATGGGCCAAGCATTCATATGCATAGGTCTGTGCGGGCCATTCCTATTCAAACACCACAGGTAAATTATTTCATTTTGAATTATTTGTCACTGAGGTCCCCTAGAATCACATAAACATTACAGGCTATTAATATTGCTCTCAGTTATACTTCAGAACTTGATAATGAAATCCCAATGCTAAAGATAACACATGCTCAGGCCACAGAGAGAAAGTAAGCTGATACCAATCCAGAAGCATCATCCATTCTTACTTGTTAGCTTCAACACTGCTAGAAGGTACCATGGATGCTACAATGGAAGAATAGTGATCACCAATCAATCCAGCAACCCATAATAGCAAATGGCTTGCTAAGTCATGCCCACTTGTGAAATTGTGACATGAATAATATAGAAGTAACCAACCACTTAGTGATTGAATTTAAGGTCTACTCTGTAAGATAGAACTCGTGCCTGTTACCATTATCAGGTCCAAGGACCCATGGCTGGTTAGGTATAGGCCCTGAAGGAGAAGCTACTATTATTATGCTGTTAAGTGGATATAATATTAACACAACTCCTAATGATGTATACTTATACGCATAAATTAGTACCTTCCTCAGCCCTTATCAGAGAAGATTCTTTTACTTTAGATGGTACTTAACAGAGAGACTGCTTCAACATGCAGAGAATATGAGACTGTGGAGTACCTGGCCCTAAATTAGACATGTATATCATCACTGTGTCCTCTCAAGCTCAGAAATTATTGCAGAAAAGGAGGTAGAAAGACCATAAGAGCCAGAGCCCATGAATGAGTACAGTGACATAGCATTTTCTAGACACAGTGAGAAACTGTACACATGAACACATATGAACATATATGTGACTGCATGCATAGGACTTGTGTAAGATCAAGTCATATGAAAGCCCCACATGGATTGAGAAAGTGATTACACACTCTAAACTATGGCTGAGTAGTTATTGGTAGATACTGGGTGCTTGAAGAGTAGGCAGTTTTCTTCAGAAAGCTGCCCTCTTAGAGGCTACTCATTTTCTAGTTATTATTCTACACATATGCACACATAGGCAGCACTGAGTGAACTAAGACATTTTAAATGAGAATCCATGAACTGGGGAGGAATACAGAAGAATTGCAGCAGAGGGGAGTTGGAGTGAATTCCATCAAAACACATTGTACGAATACATGAAATTCTCAAATAGTAAAGACACTTTAAAAATAGAGTAAAATAAATTGGTGCATTTCAACGTGGAGAAAAATGAAAGTAGACCTGTATGTCTCACTATGGACAAAGCTCAACTACAAATGGATCAAGGATTTCAATATAAAATCAGACCCTGAAATTGCTAGAGGGAACCTAAGGAGCATTCTTCAATTGATAAGCATGGGGAAGAGCTTTTCTGAGTAAGACCCTGATAAAGCAGAAAAGGAAATAATCTAACAATCAATAAATAGAATCTCATAAAAGTAAGAAGCTAAGAAAATGTGAAAGAAACCAATAGGGAGAGCAAAGAAGAGGAGAAAATCTTGCAGGTATTCACCCAATGGAGGATTACCATCCAGATGATACAGAAAGCTAACAAGCCCCTAAACAGCAAGAAGATAAACAGCCCATTAGAAACAGGCAATGGAAAGTTCCCAGAAGTATGCAAAAGGCTAGGAAACATTTTAAAAGGTGTTGAACAGCTTTAGCCAGCTGGTAAATACAAATTGAAACTAATTTAAGATTATATCTCACAGCTTCAGAATAGCCATTATCAGGAATACAAAGGAAAACAAACAGTGCTCTGAATGTAGTATAAGGAGGATCTGTGTTTATTGTGGATGGGCATGTAAAGTAACATAACCACTTTAAAGTCAGTCTGCAGGTTCTGTAAGCAATACAAATAGAACTGCCATAGGACGTGGCTACACCAAACCTTAGCCCATACCTAATCAAATATATATCATACCAAGACACTTTGTATCATACGAGACACTTTGTATCAACGAGACACTTTATACATACCAAGACACTTTGTATCATACCGAGATACTTTATATCATACCAAGACACTTTGTATCATATGAAGACACTTTGTATCACACCGAGATACTTTCAGAGCCATGTTCATTGGATCCCTATTCTCAATAGTGAGGAAATGGAATCAACCTAGATGTCCTTCAGTAGATTAATAAACAAGAAAATGTATAGAGCACATAAAAACAATTGAATAATATTCAACAGCAAAGAAAACTCAAGTCATAAAGTTTGCTGACAAATGTATATTACAGGAAAAAATGATAGTGAATAGGATAATTCAGGCCCAGAGAGACAAAAGTATCGTGTTTTATTGCATATGTGATTAAATGGATATCTAGTTAATCTTGGAATGGAAGGTCCTACTCAGCTATGACACCTAGGAACCACAATGACCAGCATGTCACACTAAGCTTAAGGGTGCAGTAGACATATAGTAACCAAAAGCTCTCTAATTGGATGTAAAGCATGCTCAACAATAGGGAACTTGAACCTGGTCCTGGAAACTTATCCAACTACCCTGAGCTAATGAACTCATGAATCTTGGAGGAGAACCTACAACTGTCACTTTACAAAACCAGAATAATCTTATGTTCTAAATATTTGCCTTCATACACACAGATAAGTGCAAGTCTTACCTCTAATTAAGAAAACTTCTCATTGCAACAGACAAATGTTACTGTAGGAAAAACAACCAATAAAATGCAGATACAACTGATATATCTACCACAATATAACTATTGTTCTCAGGCTCAGATTATTTCAGAATAGGGGTTAAAAATTTGTAAGAGGTAAAGGAATGGAGTTCTCTGTGAGATGGTGTGTCCTAGAACTATCAGAAGCTACATCTATGAAGTCTCACCAACATGGCTGCCTAAACATGAGCTAAGCAAAGATAATAATAGACATGATAAAGCAGAAAACGGGAAGCCCACGAGGCCTCATCCTAGACAGAGAACTACAGGTGACTAAGCAAGGCTGAGAGCAGAAGAAATGTTCTTCTCCAGGGAAGATTATATTCATTTATTATCTAATAACAAATTGTCCTGACATTATACGCATACAAGTAACACTGTATGGACTGATCAGGTTGTACTCATATATTTGAGTATATTTAACAACAATTAATAAAGGGGGGGCACAGATTGGAAAGAGAATGAGAGAGGTATTAAGGGATTGTAGAGGAAGAAAAAGGAAGGGGAATGATGTAATTATACTATAATTTCAAAAATTAAAAAAAAAAAAAAAGCAGAGTTACATTTTCACCTTTTAAGATCCTTACAGTTGGAACTGTTATTCTGCTAGACTTACTGAGTTACTACTTTATAGGCCAATGTCAGTTCTAAATAGATAATGAAGTGTTCCAAATGTCAAGCAAATGAGAAGTGATTGTAATCTGGAAACTGTCCCTTTGCAGTTTGGTGAAGGTGGAGTCATGTCAGAATCAACAATGCATTCTACATCTAAGGGAAAGGTTGTGGTGACCATGAAGCAGAGTGAAGTAAGGAATATTGAAGGCATTTGAAACCTCAAAGCCCACCCCAATGACACACCTCTTCCAACCAGACCACGCCTCCTGGTCCTTCCCAAGCAGTTCCACCAAGTATTCAAATACATGAGCCTATGGAGGCCATTCCTGTTCAGATCACCAAAGGATACATTTATGTTTCATTGTATTTAGTTTTGTTTAGAGGGTTTCAAGTCTGGAATTATTTCCAAAAATAGTTATTTTAATTTTAATATAAATAGGGTAATCTAAGTAGAATTACAATGCCCAATGTAGGACTTCTAGACCCAGTGAGGCATGACCAGGGTCACCAAATAGAAAAACATAGAAAATACCTTGATAACTTGTGATGATACAGTGTGTGATCAGATGTGTGGATGAAGGATGCAGTCTTTCTCTGCCTTCATCCCCTCTTTCATTTGGTGGCATCTATATCAAGATGCTAAAAGATGAAAGATCTGGCCAAACAAATACAAACATGAATATAACAAGAAAATAATTTATAACATGCTGATGTACCACCGTGAACAGAATACTACAGTGCCTTCCATGGTTCTGTGTATTTGGTAGCTATACTTCTATGTCTTGTTGAGTAGGAAACAAAACCTAACTTATAGTTTCTATAAGAAAAAAAAAAATCCTGCCAGATTACTACCTCTAAATATATAGCAGCTGATGTGAAAAGGGTTAAAGAAATTTTTCAAATGCACTTGAGTCTGCTTACTCTATCAGTTTATGCCTGGGTGTGGGGCAGTCTCCAGAAGCACAAGTGGCCTTTCAGAGCACATTAAAAGAAACTGACAGGAATTGCTAAATTATAAAAAGTTTTTCTTCAGCACTGCTATGTAAAATACAGATTTTTCTGTGTGTCAGCAGCACCGTTAGGCACAGCAAATGCGAAAACACTCTCTTTGATGTTCTGAGATTCGCTACTGCTGATTGGGATCTAAGAACATAGATATTTGGACATGGTCTCATTTTCTGGTGTTTAGCAAACTAACCATTATAATTTTACTTCAGATAAAATGTTTAACAGGAGCATGATTCAATTGTCAAATTGCCAGTGATTATTAGTTTCAAAGAACAGATAGATTAACAAAGAAAGGAACAAGTAGGTAACTCATAGCAATTAATTATAAATCACAGAGATAATCGGCTTTTTTTTTTCCAGAATCTTCTTTCTGATTCCAACTGAGCACTGATACAGTAAATATTTCATGTCTACTTTATTTGTAGCTTTATAGTGGGAACCCATTTGGAGAAAATACTTGTGTCTGCAGCCAGGCACACAGAGTTCTGCTGTTTGCACTCTCTGGTTCCTGCTTTTCAGCATTTTGTGCCTGTGTAGACTAGCACTGTGAACCTTGCGTTGGATTCTTCTAGTTAATTCCTGAAGTGTTAGGATGCAGAAGCTATCAAAGCTCCCGCATTCATATCCACACTCATTAACAATTACGTGTAAGTTAGGTAACAATTCACACCAGGAGAAACCGTCACCTGCAGAATTCAACAGCTAGGAACATAATGTAAGCCACCTCTGTTAGATGACACGTGACACATTACAAGCAAGGCCTCCACGGTGAAGGAGGAATATAGTCATTACACACAATATAGAGAACTAGCCTGCCAGTGTGTTACCAGGGAACAGGGAATCCCTTTTGCAGGGCTTCCTCTCACAAACAAATGGATTTAGCAAGTTGTGGTGGCTCACACACATAGGACACAATGCCAAGGGAAGGGGGAGAAGGGCAAAGAATTAAAAACGGGCATAGCAAACACAAGGACAATGTCCATGGGGTCTGAGAGAAAAAAAGCAATAGGTTAGATCGCCGTAAATTTTGATGGCAATCTAGAGAAGGCTAAAAGACAGGAGGGAGTTAATTAAGTTGAACTTTCTATGTTAAAATTCAGAAAAGTGAGCAAGCAGTGAGGGTCCCTAAATAGCTTCGTTGGGGGAGGGGTTCTGAAGTACAAAGTCTTATCAAGGGGCTGGTAATTCCTTCCATCTCCTTGCATGACTTCAGACAGGACAGACAGCTGTCCTGCTGGGGATTCTGTCCAGGTGATCGACAGCCTCATTCATCTTAAGGGGGGAAGCAACAATAATTTATAATCTTAAAATCTTTGGGGGTTTAGAATGCCATGTTTTATCAAGGCCAGAGGTGTGATTTTGACTAAAAATCATATACTATAATAGATTAAATATTTTAATTTAAAAAAGTCTATAAAACACCCATGTGTTACAAGGAAGAAATAGCTTTTCCTTAAGGAGTCTTAGCAAAGCCCTCCACCCCCTCCCATCTCTCTGTAATATGGGACTTTTGTCTTGAGGAATGGTGGTTTGGGTTCTTCCTTTCTCCTTTCATGTGGTGTTTCAAGCTCTACAGAGATCAAATGTGACATTTTCCTCTTTAAAAATTAATGGTACTAGGGAAATCGAGAGATGGGTGTTCAAAGCCAGTTGTGAGGGAACTGTCCAATGTCAACAGTGGCTCGGTCAGCTAATTTTGAGAAACTGTTTTGTGACCCCCTCCCTTCTCCGCAGAGGCTGTTGGCCACCAGCCTGAGAGGACAAACGGAGCAGAGGCAGAGAGCAGGATTCTGATGGCCGTGAGTATGGCAGAATGACCTCCAGAGACTGCTGCAGAGAGACAAGTGTACTTTATTGTTTCAGGGATAGGTATATAAGGGCCTTCTATATAAGGGAGTACGAGTGGAAAGGGCTAATTGGTTATAGCATCAAGTGAGCAGGAAGTGATTGGTTTATAAATACATCACCTAATAATCATGTGGGCAGGAAGTCAGAGCAGTGTGTGTGTGTGTGTGTGCTGAGTTATACAGCCTTGCAGAGAACTCTGCACAAGGTCAACCTTTCAGATAAGGCCACCCACCTATGTTCAGGGACACCCTCCAGACAAAGACACTCTCCAGACAGAAGCAGAGACAAGGAAGCCCCACTGAGAAAAAATATCTCCCACCATTTTGTACTGAGCTCAGAAAGTCATCCAGTCATGTGGGACAGCTACCTCAATAGCAGGGTTACCCAACATCGCCCTAACAAGTGTGAGCCATCTGCCTCCTCTGTAATAAACTCTGGAGACCACAGTGAAGACGCCTGTGTTACAAACAGTTGGATAATGTAGCTGATTTTCACCAACAGTTACCTTTGTGCTGGAAAAGGAAACAGAATACAAAGGAGACGGCAACCGTCAGATTTTAACTTCAGTTTCCGCAGGGTTTCAGACGGCTCCATGTAAGTGGGGAAGGGAAGTTTATCATGTCTCCATACTGTATGATTTACTGAGCCAAAGATACACAACTTATTAAAAATTATTATTATTAATTATTATTATTATTATTACTGATTCACTTTACATCTGGCTCATTGCCCCATTCTGCATCACTCCCTCATACAAAATTTTTCCCCATTCCCTTTCCTCTTCTCCTCTGAGCAGATGCCCCTCCTGAGTATCCCCCACCATGGTACTTCAAGTCTCTGCAAGGCTAGGTACTTCCTTTCCCACTGAGGCCAGACAATGTAGCCCAGATAGAAGAACATATCCCATGGACAGGCAAGAGCTTTTGGGATAACCTCTTGCTCCAGTTGCAGGCAGGCACCCCAGTGAACTATAGGAACACCAATCCACCCTCAAAACTTTTGACTCAAATATTTCCTGTCTACAAGAAGTGCAAACACCAATTTTGACACTATTAATGATACTCTGTTATGCTAGCAGACAAGAATCTAACATGGCAGTCCTTTCAGAGGCTCCACCCAGCAGCTAACTCAGACAGATACAAACACCCACAGCCAAATAGTGGATGGACTTTGGGAACTCTTATGGAAGAATAAGAGGAAGGATCGTGGGTACTGAAGGGGATAGGAACTCCACAGGAAGACCAACAGAGTCGACTAACCTGGACCCTGGGGCTCTCAGAGACTGAACCACCAGCCAAAGAACATACACAGCCTGAACCTAGTCCTCCCCACTCATATTATAGCAAATATGCAGCTTGGTTTTCATGTGGGTCCCAAACAACTGGAGCGGGAGCTATCACAAAACTTTAAAATGGAGATATTACCTGATGGAGTAGCTATAACAGTATGTCTTGATGTAACTATGCCTTAGTGAAGCAAATGTCAAAGAACTATTCTTAGCATAAGTAAAGGTTCATCATGGCTAAAGAAATCACCAAACTCTTGTTGCACAGCAAACTTTTTATAGCGTGGGTTAGAGTTTAAAATGTTCTCCGTGCTTGAATTTTCTCTGAGAGTATATTAACCTATCAAAGACTTCTGTGGTTTTTGATTCAATCTATCAATCTTTACTTGCTTGGAGAAACAAGTTATCTTTCAGTTTTTTAGTGGATGGGTAAATCAACCATAAATATTTACAAAATGGAATATTATTGTGATTAAAGGATATGGTGATCTAAATAAACAAGATCTCAAGGCACAAATACTGATACCCAACTTTAGCTACAAAGACATACTGATACCTGACTTTATGCTAATAAGTGAAAGAAGCCAATCTGCAAGACTACATATGATGTGTTCCCAACATGGAGAAGACAAAAGCCTGGCCACAGTAAAGAGATTGGCAATCGGCCAAGTATTGGAGGAGAGGGGAAGAATAGACAGGAAGTGAACTTCCAGGACAGTGTAAACTATCCTGTGTGATACTGTAGGGGTGGATCTAGGTCATTGTAGATTTGTCCAAACAAATATTATTTAAACTAAGAATGTGTACTAATGCAGACTGTGATCTTGTGATGTGTCCATGTACTAATGTAGAGTGTGATCCTGTGATGTGTCCATGAAGTTTATCAGATTATCCTTTCCTCAGAAGGTTCATCATAGCTCTACCACTAAGGCCAGATGTTAAAAATGGATAAAATGTCAGATGTATGGGGTAGCAGATATATCAGATGTCTTTGTACCTTCCCTCACTTTACTATGAATTGAATATTGCTATAAAAGGAAAGGCTTTTGTTTAAGAGTTTAGGTTCAGTGTGAAAATTAATTAAGGGGAGGCAAAAGCAGAAGGAAGAGACTTGTAAGAAGATCAGGCAGTGGTAGAAAAGAGCCGCAAAGTTGGGTGATGATTTAGAAATAGAATACACACATTCTCATGAGCATCAACAATGACTGATTCTGGCTGAATAGATCGTGTTTAATGCTGTTACTAGCAATGTTGTCCATTGATTTTTATTATTTGTACAAGTGGTAGGGGTGGTGATGATAGTCATGTGCTTGTGTTTATTTTGGAGTTGATGTCAGAGAAATCATAAATTAATTAAAAGAACCTGAATTGACAGTTAGACCCTCCAGAATTGAGTTCTGTTTGTTTGTTTGTTTTTATGTGAAATCCTTTTAAATATACATATAATGCCATTCTGGGGCCAGTTATCAGACAAGGCAACTTTCTGATAGATCTGGGCCTGACTGTGTAGATCCAATGTAGAATGAAGATCAGCGAGTTTCATAAAGAATTATCCAAGAAGAATAGCAAAGAACACTATAAATCCAAGCACAGTGGTCAGTGTCTATGATCTCAATGCAGGAGAGACTATGGCAGAACCATCACAATTTGAGGCCAGCCTGGATTACACAGCAACTCTCTCTCAAGGACTCTTCATACTGCAGAAATTTCCCAGCACAGAATATCCTTCGCGACCAGTGAGTTGTCTCTCCATGTGACTGCATTAGCCCTGAGCCAGGAGGGTAGCATGGTGGTTCGCCACCGGGCTGAGTAATTTAACAGGATAACTTGAAACAGGTTTATAAAAGTATGTTTTTGCATATTCCATTGAAACCACTGCTGGACAATATGAGTATGGGATTATTGGTTTGAATAAATATGTCAAGGTTAATGAAATTGCTGAAATATTCTCTCTCCTGCTGCTTGCTGCTGGACTTTGTGTCAGAACATACTTTGATGTTTTGTTTTGTTGTGTGTTGTTGTTTTTCTGATTTTTTTTCTCAGCTCACTGTTTCAGCTCCCTCTTGACTTCCTTTCAATATTTGTTTTCTCTCCAGATCTTCCTACATAAGTGGGTGTCTTGAGAGGATATGATCCTAGTATAATTTGTTCATTGTAACACAGTACACATCTTTTGAGCACCCATCACTCAGTACACCGTTGCTAAGAACCAGGTCTAGTATGCTAATTTTAACCTCACAGTATCTTTGCCAGCAGTGCATGGAAAGATTTCTAGTAAACTAAATGAACCAACATATCACCCCTAATGTCTGAATTCACACCCAGGGAGTACTTTAGGAGGTAGACTTCCTGAGAAAACGTCTCCAGAATTTATATTATTATAGGAATATGAGTATGTCTTTACTTTTATTGTATCTGAAAACTAGTTTTGCATAATTCATAAATAAAACTCTATTAAATAACTAACTTGTGTTGTTTGCTGCATGTGTGTAACTCGTGCAGCTCAGATATACCTGAGGTCTTTCGTCACTATCTTCAGAGATGTTTCCACTGTGTGGGAAGACATTAATTGTCTGGTGCCAAGGACTAGCCTCAGGTTGGAGAGGTGTTCTGAGAGAAGGGGTTGTATGGGAGTGGAGAAAACAAATGACTCAAAGCTAGTGGCTTATGATCTGCTGGACACAGCATCCAGCCTGCTTTCTTTCTGTTCTGCTTTCTTTCTCTCTGATCTGCTTTCTCCGGAGATCTCCAGACAGCTCTTTCTCTATGTTGTGCTTGAGACAGTTCTCCTGTTTTTTCTTGCTATTCTAAATAATTCTCTGGATAGCTCATCTTCTCAGATCACAAGTCAGTTTTTATTTTACATATCAGTACAGTCATTTACTTCAGGTTTCCTTCGATTATCCTACGAATCGGCATCCCATGGCCCCGCCCCTTAATTCTTAGGAAACAGCAAACACACATTCTTTTAACATTGAAAAGAATTCAGAGATCTGCCTGCCTCTGTTAAGCATAGAAAATAAGATAGCTGGGCAGTACCCAACCTGAAATTACCATTTCACTATACCTGGGCCTGGACTCCTTGTGTCCCAGGCTGACCTTGAACTCAGGAATCTGTCCTGCCTTTGTATCTGCCTGCCTTTGTATCTTTCTGACAAGCTGGTTCATTTATGCAAATTCCTCTGTTCCTTTAGATTTGTGAAGCCCCTCATATAATTCATATTGGATCCTTAATTTTTGCATGGTTGAGAAATTATATATTTTCAGTCTTGTGTATTTAGAGTTCTTTTCCACAACCTTAAGGGCTGTCCTAAAGGTCCCAGTGTTTACCATTTTGCTAAGACATTAACCACACCTTTGTCTTCTATACTCACGCCATCTCTAATTATCATGGAGTCAGTAACATTAACAGGGAGGACATTTCTTAAAGGAGGAAAGTAAAGTATTTACGTTATTACATGAACAAGCCTTATGCCCACAGCAGCCACCGGCACTCATGTAGACCCATGACTACTGGCCCTGTCCCAGAGACAGGAACCATGTGTCTAAAGTAATTTTTAAGATTAAACACAGGATAGACAAAATGGAGTTCATAAAATTGTTGACAAAACATCTTCTACATGAATACTTACAATAATGTATTCTGATTTGAAATGTGCCAGATATTCATCAAAGATGTCCTGGATTATGGAGTAGGGTTACTATCTTGAAGCAAACAGAGTCGGAATATCTGTGATGATTCATAGGGTGACTTTCTGCTACTCAGTACCTGGACTGTATAGACTTCACTGTCTGGAGTGAATAGACTCTCCACTGTCCTGGAGGTAGGAGTCCTTCATATATAAACTTCAGCTATAGGGATCTTTCAGCACTCTTCTGAGGAGCAGGGCAGCCTTGCCATTTCTCCTTCTGTTCCATTGCTTCTGTGTCTCCTATCACGTTGTCTCAAGCTTGCACCCTGTCCCTGTCCTCCCTTCTCTCTTCAGGTCCGAGCTCCCTCGACAAGAGCTGCATTCCAAGAGAAGTGTATTTGTCTGAGTATTCACCTCAATTTTTGGATTTTAGTAAAGTCCATATGAGTGAGACTTTTGCAACTCTAACATATACCTGAGATAATGTAATAAGAAAATATTTGTTTCAACTCAGAGTTCATGGTTTTCAGGCTATGGGCAGGTAGTCCTTTAGGATTTTCACATTGTTGTTTGTTTTGCTGGAGGTAGCACACCCCAGAGATGCATGCTCATCTCACAACCGGGGCGCAGAGACAACTTGAGCATCATAATCTCCTTTAAAGGCATGACTGCCCTCCTCCAACTTCTCAACAGTCTTACTTCTAAATGCTCCTCTTTGCTGATAGTATTATGGTCTATGCTGATAATGCTACAGCTTTGAAGCAAGCTTTAACACTTGGGCTTTTTGGAGATGCATACAAACTGCAGTACTGCAGTGTATCATTTTTCCGTGAATTGTTCCTTTGCCTTGTATCAGGAAGGCACTGCCAAACACAAGCTTGTCTACATTTCCTTGTGTTATCTTGTTTTGTAGGTTGAGTTCTGTATTTAGTGAATTGATCTATTTTTGCTTACGTCTGTATAGAGCCTTGCAGTTTATCTGCATTCTGTTTAGTGTCTACATATGGATGTCACTTGGTCTAGCATCATTTGCTGAAAAACTGCCTTTTGTGTTTGCCTCTTCCTCTGACTTATATACTTATCTCTCCATCTTCAGCATGGAAAAAAAAACTTGAAATTGACAGGAAAGAATTATATGCTCCTGGGTGCCACTTAAATATTTCACAATAAATCTTATATACTGAATATGAAAATAAACTTCCTAGAGAACCATATTATTCCAGAATTCCATAATTTATATCATGACATTTCTATTTTTAAATGAAACAAATAAGGCAATTCTACCAAAAAAAAGTATTATTGTTAGTTTAAAATACTCTCTTGGATGCTTTTTGCCTAGTTGTTCTTTTCTTCATTCGCTCTGATTCCCTCCTGGATGTTTTGGTACCCAGAGATGTAGCACAGCAAGGTCAGGGCAAGCATATCACAAAAAAAGCACTTAGGATCCAAGCAAGATGCTGTTGATGGATTTGTTTTTCCATCGCTCATAATGGACCTGGACTTCTGATGGAGAAGCTAACAGTGGGAGGGTGAGGTTCTTGGCTAGAGGTAAGTAATGTCATGAATACAATGTTAGACTTTCTGCTTTCCAGGAGCAGACCAGACATTTTGGCACTTATAACTTGGAACATGTAGGAAGGGGTTGATTCCCCAGCTTCCAAACTATCTCTTCATTCAGAGAACTAGAGCATTAAGAATAGCATTCCCACCATTAAGTTAATTTTAGGAAATTATTCGGGAAACTCTTCCATCCCTGAGCCTTACCACAAGGGCATCATTCCAAGATAAGACTTCACACTAAGGAGTCATTATTGGGAGTAAAATAAGATTTGGCAGGATAGGCCAAGCAGGAAACAAGGAATAAAGCCATTTACATAGAGTGAGGAAGATGAGCCAGCCCAGAAATGTCAGAGGGCAAGCTGCCATAAATAACCACTGAAAGAAAATAACACAAGCATTCTAATTACAAAACTTCTGTAGGGGACTAAACTTACACAAAAGTAAACAGTGCATAAGATCTGAGTTCCAGTCCTACCTGAGGTTTTTTTTTTTTTTCCTAAAATCAGAGAAGATACTAATAGTATTAATCTGTAATTTAGAGCTTAGTCAGAGACCAGAGGACTAAAGGCAGAAAGTTATCCTCACCTACACAGCAAGTTTGAGGTTAGCATGTTCATGCAGAGACCCTAGTCTTTAAAATCAGGAAAAGAGAAAATCAAAGTATACACAGTTTTAATTTTTGAGAAAATTTCTGAAACCAATCTGGTACATGCAAGCATTCAGTAGATCATTAACCCCTAAATTCTACTGTTGCCAAACCCATGATGGCTTAATAGGTTACCTCATTGGAAGTCAAGGTTACTTCACTGGAAATTTTAAGCGTGCTTTTTTTTTTTTTTTTTTGGCTACTACTTCCTAGAAAATGTCAAATGAAGCCAGGGGAAGAATACTGGCCAAGCTGTGTTCTTCAAGAGAAAGAGAAATCAGTAGGTAGTGTTTGTAACTACATGACCCCTCCTCCTTGTTCTCATTGCCCTTGGCTGTTTTCCAGAGAAAGACTGTGTTTTGAGTACAACACTTTAGAGTCGGCGTGACTGAGTTGCAGCAGGAGCATCATTCTCAAGCAGTTTAATCACCATGTTTCGTGGGTGAGAGAACAAGAAGGCATGGGGGGGGGGGGATCAGGGAGGTGAGGTGCCAACAGTCGCAGCTAGAAGGGAAGATGACCTCCTTTCTCCTGTTGCAGGTGGCTGGCCTGTTTACCAGCGCTTGCCCCATTTTGCGGAGAGAAGCACAGCAGCGTGGCTTGAGAGCATGCCCAGGACTCTCCATTTCTCCAGGCCACACTTCCACCCGAGTCTACAATGATCAGGCATCTCATGGTGCTACCCAAACACTAGACCTGGCTACTCTTTTTTAAAATATCTTTAATTTTGGGTGATATTATTGTACTGATATCATTTCCTCCATTCCTTCCTCCAAACCCTCTCATGGACCCGTTTACCTTGCTTCCTTTCAAATTCATGGCTTCTTTTCCTTTAATTGGTGTTACATTCATGCACATATGTATATGTATGTGTGTATGTGTGTGTGTGTATGTGTGTTCCTAAATACATAAATACAACCTGCTCAGTCCATATGTTACTTGTATGTAAACCGTAGTTCACTATTTACTAAATACATGTCAAATTTCCTTTTTCTAATTTCAGTGTGATCAGATCTATTAACTAGAGTCTTCTCTTTCTCAGAACAAGTCTTCAGCTTCTACCTCAGTTAGGTCAGTTGGGTCTCTCTGTTCCCTGAGATACTGACTTGAGTATATTACCATCCTTTAACATAGAAAACTCAGTTTCCTCTGTCAGTCACCCTAGACATTTAACTTGGTCCATTTCCAGCCTCTTCCACTCTTAATTATATAATTATATATAATTTTCATTATATTTATAATTAAATTTTTTAAAAATTAAAAATTAGTTTATGTTGGAGTGCTGGGAGCTTACCAAGTACTCTACTGCTCTACTGTGGAGACACACTAGTCTGGAAGTCTGTTTTGAGCGTTGTTTGTTCCTTCATTCTAGGGCCATGTTCCAGTCACCAGTAGGCTCTACAAACAGCATGTCCGAGCAGAACAGTTTTTAGAAACCAGTAGCCTGTCTTGTTGGATATGTCTACCATGAGAGAGAGCCATCTTGGCTTGTCTTGCTTGTCTTGCTTTTTGGCTTGTCTTGCTTGTCTTGGCTTGTCTTGGCTTGTCTGGCTGTCTTGGCTTGTCTTGGCTTGTCTTGGCTTGTCTTAGGAGGAGGATGGGTTATGTTATTCTGCCTTCTATGGTCTTCCTTAAGCTGGCACCTGACCATGTCCAAGTCAGAGCAGATGAAGAAGAATCCTCCACTTCCTGCTTTCTCTTACACTCACAGCACCCCTAGAATAAATTCTTTCAGTCTCCAAAGGACTAAATGCCGTCTCTCCTCTCATAGCCACACTCAGACTCAATCCCATGGCTCATGCCGATGGCTTTGCTGTGATCCTGCTTTCACTTTTGAACCCAACAATTTCTACAGGGAGCTAGAGTGACGGAGGCATCATTCCCGGAGCCAGGCCTTGGCTGCATGGAAACAAAATGCAAAATTGCTGACCTGTGAGGCTGTCTGGTCTGAGCCTTTGATCTATCTGAGCCTTCTGTCTGTCTGTCTGTCTGTCTGTCTGTCTGAGCAGGCTTCTACAATGCTCCACACCACCTCATCTGTACCACTTAGCCCTCAAAACCCAAGTTCTCCCTGCAGCAGAACTTGGAAATAGTGTAACAGAACAAAAGGGTTTAAGGTGTCTGTTGGATACTGTTACAAGTATTTGAAAGGTCAATATTACTAGTCTAATTTTGTGCTACATAAACAGACCTGAATGTTTTACTTGCTGTTTCAACACCAGAAAGATGGTAGTTGGAAGAATGAATACTTCAGATGTATATGAATTCAAGTTTCTTCTGCTAAATAGCATAAGGAAACAATATTCTCAAGAAAACCTTGTTGAGCTCCTAGTTGGGAAACTACAAGATAAGCTAATCCATTACAGCAGGACACAATGGTTTCACCGTGCCTAATAACAGCAATGAATGCTAAGGCTTTGCCATTTAATTTTTGAAAGGTTTTAAGTATATTTACTTCATTTAATTCCATACAGCATATTCTCCTACTCTATAATTAAATAAAACACATAGCCATTATAGATTAAACATCTCCAACCCCACCCCATCTCTTCTTATCACACACTTGAGAAAGGGTTATACTTATAGAATACAAAAAATAATAATACATTTGAAGAAAATATGGATAATATGCATTTTTTAAATGCCAACAGTTGAAACCTGTAGGCACATAAGCCACACCCTAATCTTATTTGGTTACTGTATGTTTTATATATACTGGATATAGTCAGATTTAAAGGAGCAAGATGCGAAGATTAGCCTGACTTGGATAGAAAAATCCATAGGAGATGACTAAAACCCACCTCTGAGTAAGTCTGTGAGAGTTTTCCAGACTCAGTGAAAACATAAACAATCTAATCTAATTAATGGACTTGGCCCCTCAACTAGTACATAAGTCGATGGGATTGACAGGAAGCAGGAAAAACTAGACCTAGATGGAGGAAGCAGGTCACTCATTAGAAGAATATCCTTTGAGAATACAACTAGCTTGGTCGCTTCCATTATTGACTTTGTCAGTTTCTTGTCCACCATTAGATGAACAGCCCCTTATTCTACAGGGCTAAGCACCATGGTCTGAGTCTTCTAACAACACAAGTGGAAATCAATCTTTCCAAATTAAATTGCTTCTGTCAGGTATTCATAGCCACACACAAAAATTAATTAATTCCACAATTAGAAAGTGGAGAGAAACTAGATTAATGATAGCCAATGGAGATTTCCTTTATTGAATGACTCTCTTCCTCTCCCAACTGGTATCTGTCACAATGCTGGAATCTGGTATCATGTGGAGATCTAGTAATCCTTCTCCATGTATCAGAGCTTCATTCTCATTCTATACAGATAAGATTAGCATGACCAACCAGCCACAGTGACACATATATTTAATCTCAGCACTCAGGAGTCAGAGGCAAATGGATCTCTGAGTCGGAACCCAACCTGAACTATATAAATAGTTCTTGGTTAGCCAGGACTATGAAGTGAAACCCCATCTGGAGTGAGTGACCTGTGACTGTGAGGTAATCGGGCAGTTAGGATGTTCACACAATATCTGCCTTTCCAATATGCTAGGTTGATTCACACAAACATTCCGTGTAAGAGCATGTGAATACAAAAATTAAACAGACATAACCAAGCAGGGAACAGTTGATCAGTCAGAAAATGGTGCTGCAGGATTCCATGGGAGAATCTCTGTAGTGGGGAAACTTTGAAAGCTTGCAGATTCAGCTCACATCTGCCTTGGAGTCCTTCCACCATGGAGACTGGAAGGATTGCATTGACGGAGATTCCAGAAGGTCCTTGTGAACATCAGAAGAAGCTCAGGCTGACAGGAGGGTGTATCCATACTTAGCTACAGTGCCTGAAGTATAAAGGTCACTGAAGCCAGGGCTACACATGGAATCTTAAGTATTATCACAAAAGCTAGAGAAGCTGTGTCTTCCTAGAAATCCTGAGAACCTAGAGACCATTTCCAAATTTTCAATTTTCATATCATTTTACTGGGTGGTAGCTTTGCACTATCAGAGCACACAGCTTGGAGCTGGTTCACCAACGTATCAGTGCCACCTTGGGGTTAGTTCATTGGCATATCAAGGCCTGTCTTGGGCTTCACTACTATCTGAGCTACCTGGTGGCCTGCCTCGGGCTGGTCCATTAACTAACTCATCAGATCTTGCCTTTGAGGTCCAAGCCTTATCAGAGCTGTGTGGTGGCAAGCTCTGAGCTCTTTTTTAAATAAATAAATAAATAAATAAATAAATAAATAAATAAATAAATAGGTTTCATGTTATTCCCTGTCACATGAATTAGTTTTTGAGTCACACAGAATAATTTTACTTATGCTAACTACCCTGTCTGAAATTTTTAATTAAAAATAATGAAATAAAATAAAATAGACCATTGTGACTCGGAGATAGATTCGTAAAGGTTATCTAGAAAGGCGTGCATTTGAGAAATAGTAAACCAGTGGAAATGTATGTTTAGTAGAAAGAAAGAGATAATGTTTGAAACTAATAACTAGAAATTTCTCAACTTTTGATGGAAAACAGTAGTGCAAAGATTCAAACATTAAATGAAGTTAAAAGTAATAAATGTAAAGATGTGATCACATCTAACACTAGAGAACCAGATTTCTGCTATCATGGGTCAAACAATAATAAAACCCAGGGGCATGAGACCGTTGTATTTATGCACTGACATTCTTTACAGTTCATCTACGTCCAGAAACCTTGGAGGAAGCTGCATATAAAGGACAACAGATTAATTAATATGATGGAGAAATTTTCAAGACAGAACAATATTCAGGATTGTGGAATGGTTATTTTTTCTCATTTTTAGCCACATTTTTTGTTTTGCTTTGTTCTGTTCTGTTTTTAAAGCAGAGCAGATGGATTGTGAAGTAAGGACTGGTCAGTAAAGAGTAAACTGAAAAGCTGTAGACAATGAGTGCGTAGTTAAGGCAGCACCCAAAGGAAATGGTGTTTGAAGAGGATCCAGGGGCAATTTTAATTGAAAGGCAATCTGGAATAGCTTCTGAAGTGAAGAGCTCAGCTTCGGACCTGAGTATAATCACATACTCTACCACAGTCCCTGACTCCAGGTCTTACTGTTCTCTCATAATATCAGAATATTATGGAGGATTATGTAAACTACAAAAGTTACTTTTTTTCTATTAAAACTTAGTTCTCATTTACTGATGTTTTCAGTGAAACTATATAACGAATGCTAAAAGTGGAGGTGTTTTACTCGAATCATTCAATGTTACTATTAAAAGTAAAGTACTTCAGATGCTTACAAATGTTTGCCAATAAAACTAAAAGAAAATTGGGGAAAAAAATGAAAATGAAGTCAAGCCCCTTTCACTAGAACTGGAGGAGAGATAACTCAGATAACCTCAGGCACTAGCCAGATCCCACTAGTGTCAGGCTATCAGCAGTGAAACTGTGAACTCATTTGAAACACTTTGTTTTGACACAAGAGAGCTGCAGGCTGCCCCGTTCACTGGAACGTGTTTGTCTGGAAATACTTCAAAATGATCGATCCAGATCTGTCCCTAGTTGGGTTTTAAGGGAGCGGGTTCTCACTCTTCCTAATACAGTGACCCCTTCATACAGTTCCCCATGTTGTGACCACCCAACCATGAAATTATTCCATCACTACTTCAGAACTGTCATTTACATTATGAGTCATAATGTAAATATCTGCTCTGTGATCCCTGCCGGGTCACCACCCACAGGTTGAGAACTGCTGCCCTAAAGAATGGCTCTTATTATTGCTTTAATACTGTATTACTTTCACTCCTAATGCGACAGTTCTCAGTAACAGTTTTCTTATTCCTGTGCTCCTAAGACAGTCATTTCCCATCATGACACTGATTGCATCTTGAAGATGTTGTAATGCTGGGAGACCATTTCCACTGCTGTTTCGTCTAGACTGCCCTCCTTTGCTTTCTGACGTCAACCACACCACCTCCTTGCTATCCTTCCAATATGGTGGATTTTAACTTGGTAAGTCTCCTTTATGAAGCCATCTTCTATGAAATGTCGGTGTGATTGACTTTCTTGCTTTGTTTAGGCTCTTTTCCTCCAATGTCCCCTTCTAGAGAGGCTTTCCTAAACTCATGTTTCAATATCAACCTCCTTCTCTTCCCATTTTCCCTTTTCCCATGGCATTCATTGCTACATAAGACTATAAGACACCTGCTTGCCTTCTATAGGGTGTTTGAAAACAGAAAACCATAGAATAGTCATGTTGGGCTGCTCTTGTCCCATTCCTCCCAAAACAGGTTATAACCCCAGTTTCTTAGTTGGGGTTTTCATTGCTGGGAAGGGACACCATGATCATGGCAACTCTTATAAAGTAAAACATTCAATTGAGCTGGCTCACAGTTCAGAGGTTTTAGCCCGTTGTCATCATGTTAGGAAGCTTTGCAGCATGCACCCAACAGTCTTTGCTCACCACAACCCTCACTTACTGTCCTTAGACAAGATCATTTCTCCTCCAACTATGCTCAACCAAGACCATCTACTCTTCACTGCAAAAAAAAAAATAATTTACTGAATGATGAAGTCCTAAGAAGGGGTTTCATTCTCCCCAAAGGCTCTTGCATTTTGTAAAACATATACTCGATACATGTTTCAGATTTTTACTAACTTTTTGATTACAGTGTCTCAGCCACAGACTTGACATAGGTGAGGACAGGGTATCACTTCTTTCTTTTGTTTTTGATTAACAGTATTCTCAATAGAATGTAAATCCCATAAGATGTTTACCCAGCTGCTTTCTCGATTCATTTTCTCATCCAGATTTGCCCTGGCAATAAATGACTAGACAAACAGAACGTATTTCAGTTGTTTCTTTGTCTGATTAAATGTCTTCCTTTAGTCTCTCTGTTACCTGGCTACTTTTCTAGTTTTACTTTTGAAGTAGTTACAAGATCATCATCATTATAAGCCACATCTAGCTTGTCCCCTAAGACCACAAGCCACCATTAGCTAGTCCTTCAGTTTCATTTCTTGCTGTGTCCCCTTACATCTTCAGCAGTTTCTACCCTTCAGCCTTGTTCCATTCCCATGGTAAGTATAAGTAAGTTTTCACAAAATAGCCACAGATACTCATGGAGATCATGCATAGTACAATGCCCTTTGTAGTGAACAGCAGCAAAACTAGACTAAAACATGTGCACACAACAAGCTGATGGCTTACACTTCAGACACTGGAACTGGACTGTTTGCATTCTATCCTACCTTACCTACCTATGAGTTCTGTGAGCCTTTGGGTAAATCTTCTAGGCCTTTGATACCTCTGTTCCCTTGTATACAAAGAAGAGATAATAACAGTATCAAAAGCCAAAATTAGAACTAGTGAGATTGATAGTAAAGTTATTGCCATGTATGTGTAAGGACATGTGTTCATATCCTTAGCACCCATGTAAAAAGCCAGGTGAGGTGGTATAAGGTTATAAGACAATCCTTCAGAGCAGCAGAGGCACACAGATGCTGGAGCCTCTTTGGCCAGTCAATCTAGATGAAATGGCAAGCTTGGGTTTCATAAGACCCTGTCTCAAAACAGAAAGTGAAGGACCATAGACAAAGACACACAATGTTGACGTCTGGCCCCCATACTTGCACTCGTGAGCACACCTAAATAGCACACATACACATACATGTTTACAACATACATACATACATACATACATACACACACACATACACACACACACACACACACACACACAGGCATAGCAAGAGAGAAAAAAAGACAGAGAGAGGAGAGACAAACAAAATTACAAATTTAAAAGCTCTAACTGAAATTCTAGATTATTAGAGCATCTTGTTTTACAAAATAGATTGAGAGTTCTAATGAGATAAACAAAAGAGTATGGCTTTAAGGACAGAAATTAAGAGGTAAGGAAAAGAAAGTTAGAGCTTAAAGTGGGAGGAGCATCTCAACATTGCTTTCCTTATCACACTGGATAGACCAGCCTAACCAGCTATTTGGGGATTTGGCTATGATTCTGATCATTTAGGAGGTAATATAAAAACGTTAATTTTGATTGGCACCATGATTAATCCCATTACGACTTGGGCTGCAGGGCATGGTACTGGTACTTAGTTAAAACAGAAGGCCTAAAATACATCTCGTTTAAAAACTGTGAGAATGCCAACTTCACTGTGTCATCATTGGTCTTGAGTGTGTGCAAGATAATGAGAATGGATCCTACATGTGCTTAATAGTTAATACAAGTCAGCTATATTGAGTCTCTGTCACTGTGACAACTTTCCTCATATCAATTAACTCATAAGGAAGAAAGGTTTACTTTGGCTCATGGTCCCGGAAGTTTATTCCATTATGGCTTGGCCTTGCCTTTTGATCAGAATATCATGTCAGAACAACACTGACTACTTCATGTTACTCAGGAACAAGTGAGGCCAGGGTCCTCACACCCCATTCAAAGGTATTCTGCTAATGACTTAATTTTCTTCCATGAAGCCTTATTTCCTAAGGCTTGCTTCACTTCTTAATAGTGTCACACATGGGTAATCAAGTCTGTACTATGTGGAATTTGGAGACATTTATTAATCAAACTGTAATGCTAGCTATTATTAAGCATATGCTGTCTTATGAGATGTGTTTCCTTGCTGATTCTATCATCAATACAAAGACTGTCTTCTTCCTTAGATAGTCCAACTCCTCAATGCCAGTTTGACAGGATGAAGAATCATCATGAAGACATATTTTTGGACATATCTATGAAAGATTGTTAACTAGGTTAATTGACCTCAGAAAACTCCCTCTAAACTTAAGAGAGCTGTGCTATGGGTTGGAATCCCAGACAGGATGTAAAGGAGAAACTAAGATGAACAGTGACCTCCTTCTGTTTCTGCTTTCTGACTGTGGATACAATGAACCTGTCTCCAGCTCCTGTCCCCACAACTCCCTCACTGTGACAGACTGTACTCTCTAACTGTGAGCTAAAATAAATCTTTCCTTCCTCAAGTTGCTTTTGTAGGGTATTTTTGTCCCAGTAGAGAGAAAAGTAATGAACACAAGTAGTGTTTGTAAAGAGAACATTCTTTAGGAAGCGTTTAATTAAAATACTAAAAAGAACAGAAAGATTAGATCTCCAAAACAAAACTTACAGTAACTTCTCTCTGCCTGATGCCAGAGTTGAGTAGGAATTAGAGAAAGCTGACTGCAGGCCCAAAGAAGCTGATACTGCTCCTATGCTGAAAAGCTCTGTATACTCTAACTCACTGAAACATTCCTACTAAGGTAGTTAGTTACATTTGAGTTATATTTGCAGTAACATTCAAATCAGCGACTTCTGAGGAAGCAAGTGAAAGACACTGCAGTTTGTAAAGGTGAAAGTGTAACAATGAATCAGTCAAAAGCCAACATGCTAATGAAGCATCTGATGCAAACTCTAGGGAAAAAACAATGTTGCATTGAAACATTGAAAGCAGAGACCAGGCCAGGCTATGCAGGCTCTGTCCCTAGTGCAAGATTACACTGTATAAAGTGTCCCAATCTTACAAAACAGTAACACCAATTGGGACCAATTGTTCAAATACGTGAGCTGATAGGAAACATTCTACATTTACGTCAAAACAGATTGACATAATTCTTTTCATGGCACCCCAAAGGAGAAGGCAAGAGCTAGGAGAGAGTATGAGTGACCATCCCCCTCATACCATGGTGCCATAATTTGGTATTGTGTTCTGACATCTGCTTTCCTCATTGTCTAGTGCTGAGTGGTGCTCAGACAGGGAGTTACAGTTCTTGGGTCTTTAGGTTCCTGTTCACAGTACTTCCCACACATTGCACAGTCATATCTAGAAATGTTTTTGAGAGAAGCAAGACAGGAAAACTGTAAAGGGCAAACCAGAAATGACTAGAATCCATACACCTCCATTTGAAGGGGCATTGACATCTGAGTCTTGAGAATCAGCCCATGCCCTTCATCCACTCTCTTGTTGAGAGCATTCATGAGTCTTATGATGCCTTCTGAGCGCTAGCTAGCCAGGAGGAGAAGGAACTAGACTAAGGTCCCTGTGTCTTTTCATAATGATGACCAACAATTCCTCATAAAGATTTTCTTTCAGGAATGCTTGGTCCCACCTCAGAACTAAGACCAAGGTCCTGTGTTCTTGCTTTCAAAAGGGCCACATCATTTTCATTGTCTAAACACTGGTTCTGTAATGATAAAACTCCACAAAACCACAAGGCTCACACAGGTACAGCCACTGTTCCACAACATCTGGTGTTCACAGCCTGCCTTAAATTTTTCTTCTAGAAATTAGGGCACATCACACCTCCTCGTTCTCTTGCATTCTGATGTAACAACAGACCTGCAAATTATTAAGGAAACATGTTATATAACATTTCAAGTGGCCAGTGTGACAGATCTGAAACACTCCTGGCTCCTGTGTGTCTGTATTACTTTGTTTCATCTTTATGAAGCAATCTCTATTTTGGTTCCTTTAAGGTTTTTAACAATTAATTATCTTGAAATCAGTTTTTCTGGAATATATTCAATTTTTCAGTCTAAGACTCTGGAATAGGGACAGAATGGTGTGTCTCATCCAGGAAAGTGACAAATGCTACACTTGCTCTCAGTGACACTTGGATGTTTACACAGTGATCTGTAGAGCTTGCCCCTTAACTGTCTGATTGGCTCCAGCATTCAGTGAGATTCCATGCTCTCTCATTTCCTCGTTTTTGTACATTATGTGCAAGCTCCCAGGAAGTGCTGTTAAAATAGTAGAGAGAGCTCTCTGATGACCAAAATTATCCTGCTACCTAAAATAACATCCTCTCTGCCACCCCCTGCCATAATGTAATAGTACTGAGGGAAGGTTAAAGGCAGAGAGTAGGATGGAGCCAGACTCTATAGGAGAGAGCTATAAAAGAAGGTTTTGAATATGCTTATTTGCCACTAACCTCACCTGTCACAGCCTTGGATTGGACAGCCATTTGGGTAACTTAATAACTACTTACCAGCCCACTCCAAACACTAGCTCTTGGGAAGGCGTCCTTGTATTTTCTTTCTCTGTGTCCTTCAGTGTGTGTATATGCTATTTAAACATGAGTTGCAACTTTGTAGCCCACTGCTGAACCTCTCTCCCGTTCTTACCAGAAGCCCCTGAGTACTCTTCTCAGTGTTGACATGTGGACGATGCTGATGATTGTGATATTAAGAGACTAATTAGCCCTGGAGAACGGCGGCACCCTGCTGCTCTGCATACGTAGTCACTGTGCAGAAATTTATCCATTGCAATGTTACAGGCTGTTCTTTTTTACCCTGAGAGGTGAAAACAAAACAGGAACTAAAAATGGAGTGTGCAGAGCCATCTGGATCTGATGTGGAACTGACAGGATGGGCTGGCAATGTCTCTCATCCTTGTCATGCAGGGGGTGGCACCAAGGACTCATTAAGCACACTCCATGCAAGCCGATGGAGATACAGAGGAAAGGCTACGCTATCATTTCTTTGTCAAAGAGCTTCACCTAAAAACACCTAAAGGTGCTCAGAACTTCCTTTTAAGTGAGTCTATAGGGCAAGTCAACGTAGGATGTTATGTGTGTCTGTCTAATAGAAGCACGGAAGACTTTCTTATAGAAGTTTTACATGTGAATTTCCCAAGTACTACCAGAACAGACAAAGCTTATTAGTTTGCTTAGGCTCCTGAAGTCGTTTTTTGCTGCTGTGGGGACAAACAGACTTTGAAAGAACATAGGGTAGGTTTAAGTCTTAGGTTAGCTGCTTCTGGATGTGTGCCCGCTGAGAAGTTCATACTCCATCCGGGCCCTGGGTCTCTTCTCTGCAAAGTGGGTATAACACTATTAATGCGTGCCTCCCTTAAGCAGAAAATCAGTAGTATGAAAGTGGTGCGTCTAACAGTTCTATGCTGAGTTGGTCTCTATTGTTTGAAATAGAAATATTTTACTTTTCTAATTGTAATTTTTTTGGAAAAATATAAATACACAAGGCAGTAACAGTGGTTTCTGTTGTCGAAGAATTGACTGTTGCTGTACTCTGATAGCTTGCTTTATAGAGTTGTTTGTCCCCATTTACAATAGTGGCATCGTACTACACAAATTGTTTGTGAAATTGGGTTTTTATTTAAGGTTATGTGGAAGAATGCAAGCTACTATTATTTTCACTGCAGAAAAGGAAGCAACTGATTTAAGCCAAGAAACCACAAATACAAGCAGCATATGGCATTCCCTCACTGTGTCAAAGTGAATTATTCATGAGCGTTTGTCAGAAATATCCGGCGCTACTGAGTTATTCTGGAACAAAGAGTACAAATTCTAGGCAGTGATAACTCTGTGTGCGATTCAACTTGCTTTACTTTCTATCTGGCCATGAGGCAATGCTGTCTCTGCTGGAGCACCTGGCATGTAGAAGCAGTCATGTGAACGAGCTTCAGCCAATAGAGTATGAGAAAAATGAAACAACTCGATCCTCTCAGGTGTTGGTAAGATGTGTGTCCTTGCTATGGATCCCTCTTCTGCCCCATGAATGAAAGAGCCTTTGGGCCCAAGTCCACCTGGTGCCAAGCACATGCTGGTTCAACATGAATAAGAAATGTCTTTTACTAGCCTACTGAATTTCAAAAGCTCACATTATAGTAACAAGCTGTGACTGGATTAACTAAGGAAACTTTCAGCACACTTCCAAGTAGCAAATACAGTCATTGCTCAGTACTCATGGGAGACGTTGCCAGGACAGCAGCAGATATCCAAGTCTGCAGATGCTCAAACTCCTCATATAAAATGTCCTAGTATTTGAATAGGACCTAGACATTACAACCCCATTCTACACATTATATCATCTGTAGATGACGTGCAATACTTAACACAGTATAGAAACTGTGCATACTTCCTCCACTGCACTGCTTGGACAATAATGGGACAGAAGAGACGCTGTACATATTCAGTACAAGGACAATTCCCCCAAATGATTTCGAAGTGCAGTTGGTCAAACCCATAGTTGTAAACACTATGGTTGTATAGACTGAAACTTGGAGCCAATCCAAAACTTTCTTGACTTATAGAAAGAGCTGAAAAGCATTGAGCATTTTAATTTCAAAAGTAAAACGAATGAATTTTAATCTCTGGCACAAATAAGTTTCCTTCTACTTCCTTATTAAAACTTCTTAAATTGCTATTTCCAGAGATGAAGTCTGTATCTAAAATTGAGACTGAAAATGCAAATATCTCTACGAGAGGCAACACATTTATTTTACCGTAAGGTGTGAACAATGGATATAATTTTTAGAGTTAAAATTCAGGGAAAGGTAAAAAGAAGCTAAGAGACACAAAGACCCTGGCAGCAAAAAGAAATCATAATGAAGAGAAAGAAAGAAAAGGAATGGACGGCCCAATGGTCAAATACCTCAAGTATGTCTGAGAACAATTGGATGAAATATGTCAATCAAAGGGACAACTATTAGTCTAATAATGATCATGAATAGAGAAATTAATTTCAGAAATTGTGGAGTCTGAGATTTCCTCTCACTTGCAACCCTAACAAGTTATCTTGACTGTGCAACCTAACAAGCTACCTTGACTGTGCAACCTAACAAATTACCTTGACCATGCAACCTAACAAGTTACCTTGACAGTGCAACCTAACAAATTACCTTGACTGTGCAACCTAACAAGTTACCTTTGACTGGCATCTTGTAGGAACCCATAGAAGGTATAACACTGTCAGGTCAGAGATAAACCAGTGTGCATAGGGCTCAGCAGACCTTGAACTTCATTCCCCTGTTCCAGGTACCAAGGAGGAGGACGCAGGGGAAAGCCCATGGATATGGAACACAGTGAGCTTCATGTCTCAACTGAGGAAACTTGAGCTTAGGAAATCTTCACATGATATAAAAGGCTGTAACCAAGACCAGTAGATATTCATCCTGAAGAGAGATGCTATCTTCATTATCCAGAACAGCAAGTGAATCTGCTGTGTGCTCCAGAAAGGGCCAGCTTTTCTGATTTCCAAAGACGCTTATTCAACACTAATCCTTGGAAAGAGAGCTCAATTACCAGTCCACACAGAACACATGCAGAAACATGGAGACTTCCTGGAACATTGTCTCAGCTATCCCAACGTGTAATAGCTTAGCATTTCATATGAGGAAAGAACTAAAAGTTGTCACTGGTTCTAAAGGAAGCTGTTGGCAGAGCCTCAAAGAGATGCTTAGAAGCCCCATGTCTTAGAATTAGATATACTCAAAATTCAGTCAGGATTCTAACAGTTACTACCTATTTGAGTTTCGGAAAGTTGCATGATTTCAGGTTTTTCATCTTTAAAATTGAAACAATTCTTGTCCCAATTATGGCAGGAAACAAAATGACATGCAAGCAAATCAGATCAGTACATAACACACACTGATGTCTCAGTTCTTGATACATATCATTAATTCACTAAATGGCCATGCATATTTCCTAGTGTTCATAGTTCATTTTCTTATACACATATATGTTTAGATATTTATATATCCCCACCACACTTTTATCAGTTTACTAGTTGTATGATTGCTCAATTCTTTAAATCTATCACTTTACCTTGAAAAGTGTGTGTGTGTGTGTGTGTGTGTGTGTGTGTTAGCACAATTTCTCCCCTCCTGCTTGAAGTTTCCTCCACAGGACTGCTCAAAGAAAGAAAGTCCCTTGTTTTTACTCTAAAAATATATCATTGTTTCAAAAGATATAAAAAAATAAATTTTTTCATTTATTTCTGTATTTCCGGTGCCTGAGATGGCTGCCTTTGATAGTGTAATCAAGTTTAATATGGAGAAAACAATCCCTCTTATGAAGTACTTCAAAGACCAGGTGTCCATAAATACGACACATGATGAGAGCAATGGAAAACCTGAATTTCAGAGCAGCATAGACTGTGTGAGGCATCTGATCCTTTATCATGATAAGGCACATAGAGACAATTAAGGGAAGAGGTCTCAACCAGGAAATTCTTGTACTAGTCAAATAGGAAGGTTCAAAAAATCTGAATCCAATGAAATGTGATATAAATTTCTGCAAGATTTTATTTAAATATCTATTTTCTTCTATGTGACAACTTTAAAGCTAGTTTCACAGATCCTTTTGAGGATTATGAAGTTTTTCTTGTCTGCTCACATGCACATATCCATATGGGACAAATTCAGAGTTAACAAGCAGTTTCGAAGTCTTTTCTACTTGCTACGATGCCAGTACCTTGCTACTATGGTTGTAGTCAACCATGTCTGAACAGCTTTCCTGACCTTGCAACAAAATTCAGGACTCCCTTTTAGCTGGGCTTCCTCTTCTCCATCTGATCTGGGGAGCCCAACCACCAATCTTCTACCTGAGGAATGTCACATCGTCCTTGGGGAAATTATGGGGTTCAACTTCATGGAATCCTTCCACATGCAAATGAGGTATCCCCAGAACCTTAAGCCTCAGCCAATGGAACTTCACCCTAAGAAGAACCCCTTCCCACTTTCCAAGGTTCATATACATAGCTTTGATTCATCCCAAATAAAGCATATACATATAAGGTGTTTTGGTGATTATCATCTAAGAGAGCTATCTCATTAAATATTGTCTGTTACAATGAAGAGCTATAACACTAAAATCCTCACAGAAGGCCTCTCCCTCCCCCCCACACATACATTCACTGCTGGACTGGAATCCTGCAGTGATCCCATTCTCCACCTAGTACAGCAGTGTCTAGATACTCCAGGGAAGAGCAGACCACAGAACTCAGGCTCCACTCCACCTTCCCCATGTGGAGTATGCAACAGTGCCTGGACACCGCTAGGGAAGTAGCAGAAAACAGAACCACACATTATATCTATTATATCACTGTCACAGCAGACTATCTGTGGTCCACAGACATCTGTGTATACTGTTTGCTCTCCTTGGAAGTCTCTGCTCATCATTTGTTATCAAGCAAAATGTTATTCACTCTCTGGTCACCATTATAAGTATCACACTCTCCAGTGGGCCTTTTGGAAGTGTTTTGAGGTGGTTTATAGGCTGTGCTAAAGCTAAGTTAGAATCTGAGTCTTCATGTTCCTTCAGTACACTTGAACTCTGTGAGGGTAAGGTGGCAATACAAGAAGAATATATGGTTCACTCTTGTCAACCAAGGACGTGGTGAATCTTTGGAAATAAAAGGTGCTTGAGGAATGTGTTAGTTTTCCATGACTGCAATGAAAACATGAGATAATTCAGCTTCTAAAGAAGAAGGGTTTGTTTTATGGATTTCAGTCTGTGCTCCAGTGGCTCAGTTGCTTTTGGGCCTGTGGTAAAGCAGCAACAGATCATGGTAGAGTACATGTGACCTGGTAAAACCATCTACCTTATTACTAAAAAGCAAATACTGAGGGGCTGGGGTCCCATAATCCCACTGTAGGATTAAACCTCCTATTAGATGCCACCTCTTGATGATTCCACCACCTCCTAGTGGTGCCAATCTAGTGGTAATCCCTTCAAACACATGGGTTTGGGATAAATATGTAATATTTCAACTACAGCTGGCAGTATACTATATTCTAATTTGCTCAAGAGAACCAATCCTTACGATCTTTGAGTAAATGTCTTCTCTGAGCTTCATTTAAATTTGGAGTCACATTTTGAGATAAGGTCTTATGTAGTAGCTCAAGTTGGACTGGAGTTCACTATGTAGCTCAGAGTGGCCTAGGCTAGTATCTATCCTCCTGCCTCAGGCTACTGAGTCATGAGATTACAGGCGTGAGCCACTATGCCCAACTCTCAGTTCAATTTTGAAAATTAAACATAATCATCAAACTCGTTATGAATATTCAGTGGGTAAACACATTTAAAAGCTCTTAGCACAGAGCACCTGGCATATAACAAATGCCCAGTAAATGTTAACTATCAATCAGAAGCCAATTAAAGTCCCTGTTGGCCACAATGGAATGAGCTGCTCAGCTCCTCTATAGGAGCATGTGTTTCCTGACTACCAACTTTCTAGGTCTACATTGCATTAATGTCCAAGCTCCAGTTCCCCTGGAGCTGTCCCTTCCCTGGGAATGAGCAGTGGCTGTCAGTACAGAGCCACTGTTAGAAAGGAAACTGGTCTTAAGGTCTGTGTTTCAGCCAAAACGAAAGTTTTTTGAGACTGATCTGTGATCTGATTCTCTGCCTATCTTTCCCTCTGCCCATGTCCCATCCACAGAATAAATCGAAACCTCTGCCCGCTCCTTCCTGTCATTTCCATAATCCTTCTCTGTCATTCCAACAGTGAACACGGGCATGATCTTATCCTAAATGTCTGCTTTTAGGAAAACAAAAATTTAAACAGGAGCAATAGAATAAGAAGAAATGTGAAGGACTGAAGAGAAGTCTGGGGGCTATTTAGTCCTACCCAGAAGACAAGAGAGACATGTCCCAAGTAAATGTGAACACATTGGTGATGGTGCACAATACATTCTAGCTGCTAAAGATCTCTGAAGTGTCCTAGCTTCAAAAAGTATCTTAGTCAAAGAAATGCCCTTCAAGGGCAATGGTTCGGGAACCTGGAAGATATGGAGAGCAAACACTACAAAGAAGGCAGAGTCATCTCCCAATTGCTAAGTTGTCTTGAGGTCCTCAGGAAGAATAATGACGAAGATGTGTCATGAATGAATGAATGAATGAATGAATGAATGAATGTGTGGAGAGCCAGAAGAGCTTTCTAGTTTATTTCAAAAAGGTTTATTATCTACTACAGTCTGAGATAGCAGAAGCTAGACTCATGATAACCAGAGACACAGACCTCAGAGAAATTCAGATGCTTATCCAAGTTTCAAGCTTAGCTCAACAAAATCTTCTACCCAGAAACATGGGACAGATTCTAGGAACAGATGTTCTTGTGTGGTTAAGCTCCGTAGAGCCTGTTAACTCTGGGAGCCTGCATGGTTCATCCATATGACTGACAGACCAATATGTCATTAATGTGAAAGATATTGTAAATCCCTACAAGGGTATATGGCACCCACCAAGCTGGTGCCTTCTCTTGGTACTAGCCTGTCATTAGAATTAAAATATAGCATATCTTAGCACATACCTGGCTTTACAGTGCAGAAGACATTGTGAAGTGAATGATTCATGAAAACTTAACTTTAACACTGCTTTTGAATGGATCTTGAGGATAAATAATGCAATGGTTTGGTGAAAACCCATTAATATCACAAAGAAGTTGGAGGAACAATGACAGGAGAGGCTATTGTAGAAGCTATGCCTGTATAATGTGTCAATTATACAGATGAACTCTCTGGGTTTGAAGACAATGAAGATTATGTGGTCGGACTTGCCCACTAGAAGCCATAAGGCAAAAATCTCCAATGCCACTTAAAAATCCAGTAGGGAAGTCAATATCAATTGACTCATGGAAGTGCAGAGCTTAACGCAGTACCACATATCCAGAGTCAAAATATACATGTGTTTTCTATAGTTATAGAAAGAAAGAACAAAGAACTGATTGCATGCAGTATGTGTTTTTCTTATTGCTGTGGGAGAATACTAAACAGAATAAACTCAAGGGAGGAAGTGTTTCTTTTGGTTCATTATTCAGAGGATATCACTGCATCAGGAAGAAAAGGCATAGCATCTACAGTAGCCATGCACTTGGCAGCAGGATCTCACAGCAAGGTGGATTCACACACTGTGGGTTGAAAAGCAAAGACAAGAGTGGGATATAACCCCTACAGACCTGCCCTTGGATCCTAGAGTTGCCTGCTATATACTGTGTCCCAAATGTTCTATAATTCCCCAAATAAAATCATGCCCAAGTGCTCAGAATCTAGACTCAAAGAGGACATTCCACACTCAAACTATAATGGGGTAGAGGTTAATCTGTGAATATACATAGTACTTTGTTCAGTTCTGATTTCCAGTGACTAGAAGAGATCTACAAACTGCAAGAATAGTATACTTGATTCTCCTGTGCTTTCTTTCCAAAAGAAATTAACACCAATATTTTGATACAATATTGGAGAAAGGAAGAGACTAGGATGTTATGAAGACCACGGGATATGGAAGCTAAAGGGATATTGATTTTAACAGCCCAAATAATCAGCAGAACTCATCAAAAATAGAATAATCTTTAGAATCTGTGCTGGTCCAGTTGTATAGTGAAACTTTAGCATCATCATTTATGGGCACAGCAACAGTATCCACAGAGACAAATATGGAGTCTATATATGGAACCTAATCTATAACCTAATACTTATCTATGCTGATCTAAAGACTGTTGCCTATAGAAAATTAGCCTATCTACAACAGAAACCATATATAGCTAAAACCTGGTCACCTCTCTTGAGAAGAACAATTGGAACTTGGTGATAGGGTGACAAATACTAGGTTTCTTCCATCATGGGGTACAGTTCAACTGCTAAGCCTTACAGCAGTTGTTTTCAATAGGTGGGGCATTGTGGGAAAAAATGGGGGCCACAGCAGCGAGGCCCCAGGCCCACGAGGCAGCGTCCTGGACTTGCAGGTGGAGGCTGCCTGGAGGCCTCCAGGCAGCCTGTCTCTCGTACTGGAGGAAGGTCCCAGGTTTCAGTGGCTGGAGGCTTCGGTGACAGGAGGCCCAGCAGGCCCAATGACACAAGGAATCCTTGGTTACAAAAGGGTTTATTGTCATGGCAGATGGTAGATGGATCTGTATGTAACCCCCCAAACTCAGGGCAGACCTGGTTAAGTAGGGAGGGAGAAAGGGGGAGGTTCTGGGAAGGAATGCTTAATTGGCTCCGCCCTCTGACCTTCATTAGTATGTAAATCTCTAGGGTCTGAGGCCTGTAGTCACACCCTCTACCTGTGCACTTTGGAGGGTTGTAATGGCCTACGTGACTGAATAATGTAGGTCCATGGAGATTAGACTGCTTTTCAGGACCCTGAGTTCTGGGGCGTGGCCGAACTCCTGCCATTTCTCCCTTGGAGTCTCGGGGTTCTAGGCCCATGCCCAGCCAAGAACCAAGATACCCTTACGCAGTCCCACAGGGCATGACCCCTTTGGAGGTTGAATTATCCTTCACAGGTACCACATACCACATATATTGCATATCAGATATTTACAGTACTATTTATAACAGGGGAAAAATTGTAGTTATGAAGTTAAAAGTAAATAACTTGATGGTTGGGGTCACCACAACATGAACTATATTTAAGAGTCACAGCATCAGGAAGGTTGAGAATCTTATAGGATAGTTACATTTGTACATATAGATTTATCCCTCTGGTTTGCAGGGCCTATCTCAGCATCCTGCTCTGAGTATGTAATTCCTAATCCATAGGCATGGAATCTCACATACAGAGTCTAAGTAGGACACTCAGAGGATAGTGAAGATAAGGTAATGGTCCCATGATGAGAAGATCCAATGTATACAAACCATAACACTCAGAATCAGCCATAGTGATGGGACAAGAGATTCACCAGCTCTAAGGCAAACTTATATAAAGGAGTGGTGTGTTACCCTGCAGGATTTGGTTCATCATCAAAATCCTCTATAAACATTGTGTCCTGAGTTGGAAGGCAATGAGAATCTGGGCATTAAGGGGCAGACAATGGAATTGACACACTTCTTCTTACTCCAAATGTCCTGTGTCCCACTGGGAGATTCTGTATTTTCCATTCCAGTAGCATTGAGCTCTGCAGGGTTGGAGATCCTCCTGGTGGTCAGATGTCAAGTGTTCTTTTCAGAACTGTCTCATTAACTTATAAGACTGCCACCAGAGCACAGTGTGAGTCTCTTTTCTGTGTCCCAATAGGTAAGAGTTGGTATTTCCATTCCAACTGAGAATAAATGATTGAAAACAGCAATAGAAGTTATACAATGAAGGAGGCAGGAGTGGTGAGCCACTTAAGTCCTTTGTGTTCCTTGCTTCTCCTTCTATATTTGCTAAAGAAGGCATGGTTCAAACTCAGCCTGAGAATGCACAAAGACTCAATCTTCTCTAAATGACAGTTTGGGACAAAAATTCCAAGGAACCACTGAAATATACCAAAGTAATAACCGAGTGTGGAAGCCATTTAGAATGGACAGCCAATAAGCCATGGATAAGCGCCCTGAGCTCTGAGACCAACCACCTTGATAGGTCCTGAAGTTCATTCCATTAATATTCCCCTTCCTTGCCCTCAGGAAAAATTGCCTAGGCAGCAAGGACAGCAATTCTCTGAATTTTGGAAAGAAAAAAAAAAATCTGCCTCTGTAGGAGATCATAGGCATGAAGTCCTAGGAGATCACAGGAATTATATTTTAGGTACCATGGACAGTGACTCCCTGACTGACTTTTTAAACTGTTTTTAAACTCCTTGGCTCTCCAGGAGATTACCATGGAAGCCATAGCAGTGTGTTCTTTCATTCTCTTACTGAAGGGAACAAAGTTGATTAGTAATACCAGCTACTTACCTTCTGGTAAAAACACCACACAGGTGCTGAGATGACTCTATTGTAGCTGCCACTAGCAGTGACCCTACTAAAGATCCTGCTTCAGGCTCATGCACCTAGAACTAAGGCCCTTCTGGTAGGTGACTTTGGTGTGAGAACTCTCCACAAATGCAATAATATCTTTGTGAGATGCACACAGTAATATAATTTCTTCTCACCACATACTTCTTCCTCTCTTCTCTTGTGTGTGAGAAACATATTGTTCTGCAGCCTTTTCCCATACATCTTGCTTTCTCATATGATTTTCTCCAATAAAACTCTTGAATTATAAAGTCAATGTTGGTATCTGAGTTCAAGTGTGTACCAGAAATTTATTCCCTAATGTAAAACAACTTGTGGCATTTTTAATGGGAGATCTTGAAAAGGAAAATGTCAAATCTACCTCATTCCCTCATTCTGGGTGAGTATTTAGAGGACAAGGTGATATTGAGAAAACAAGATGAAACTTGAAAGAATTCATGATTTACTCTAACCTGGGCTTTGCATTTTCCTGCAAGCTGCAAATAGAACATTCTAATATATTTTCTTGGTGTTTGGGTGATGTATCATTCTGTCCCTGTGAACATTAAGAACGTAGAATACAGATATTCTATAGACTTTAGAATACAAAATGTAGCCTTTTCCTAGGAAAAGTATCAACTCTAAACCAACTCCATTGTTATTGTTGGGGGAGGGGGATTGTCATATACATGAATCCTGTGTCCACTTCTACAAGTAGCATCAGGATTTGCATTTAACAATGGCCTTGGGAGATGTTGGCTCAATGGGCAGGGTAAGAGTCTCAGAAGATGACAACCTAACTAGCTGACAAATGGCTTAGCATCTCTGAACTTTAACCTCTTCCAATGCTGGGTGGAAGCAACCTGTGCCCATTAGCCTCTTGGTCCCAATCTTTATTGTGACTCCTTCTTGTATTCCTCTCATCATCGTTCAGTGTGTTTCTGGTATGTTAATGTTGAGTTTCTATTCTTACAGAGGCTACTGTATAATCTTACAACTGTAGGCATCTGCACCCTAGCTCATGTATCTAAGAAATATGGACATAATAATCTGCTTGACTCCTCTAACCTCTGACTGACAAACTTACACTCTGTAACCACTCTGTGTGTTTGCTGTGGCCACAGCCCCAGAGACCCAAGTCTCATCCCTTGACTCCCTATATTTCCATATTAATATGTTCCAGTTACTCCATATTAGCCATCCTTAGCAGTCAACGAGATGCAGATTAAAACTACTTTAAGAGTCTACCTCCTCCCAATCAAAATTGCTATCATCAAAAATACCAAAGACAACGAAAGCTGGTATAGAGGATATTGGGAAAGGTGAACCCTTCCATACCATTGTCAAGACTGTACATAATATAGCCAACCACCTTGGAAATCAGTCTGAATGCTTCTCAAAAACCCAGAAATAAAAGTACTGTATGACTAACTTATCTACTCCTGAGCATACAGCCAAGGATTCCATATCATACTATAGAGATACCTACCTATTGATGACTATAAGCCAGTAGCTAGGAAGCAGAAGCAGCTGAGGTGTCTCTCCTAGGTAGACAGCAAAGATGTGGTATGTACACACAGTGGAACTTTATTTACCTATAAAGAAAACTGAAATTTGCAAGTAAATGGGTGGAGCTAGAAACAAGTATACTTAACAAGGTAACCCAGGATCAGAAGGACAAATGCCACATGCTTTGTCCCATTTGCATATCCTAGATTCAATATTTCATTTTGCTTGTTTAATTTGAAATAGTTGTGAAAGTCAAGAGTCTGGGGGTATGGAGTGGACTCCTTAAAGGAAAGGGAGAGTAGAACACAGACAAAATGGATGATGAGAGATAATATTGAAGATGAAAGAGTTTAAGAAGGGAGATTGCTGAACTGTCGGGCCATGAAAGGATATTTTGGTTCTTGGCTGGGCATGGGCCGAAACCCGACCCCAGTGGGGAAACGACAGGTATTTGGCCACGTCCTCAGAATCCAGGCTCCTACACGCATTCTAGACCCCCATTTAACCTGCGCCTTGCGTTTGGCTATGCAGCCCCTCCCAAAGGGGTGTCACCTAACACAGCGAGAGGGCATGACTTCTGGCTTCAGCCTTAAGAGATTTCCATATTAATGAGTTACCTAAAGGCCAGAAGGTGCCGCTAATTAAGTGACCTTCCTCTCTTTCCCCTCCCTATTTAAGCCAGCTACCCCCTGGCTTAAATGGGCGTGCACCCAGACCATCTACATTCGCCATGAACAATAAAGTTTTGGAACCCTGGACTCTACGTGTCTTTTGGGGCCCTTCTCTGCGTTCCAGCCACAGGGACCTGCACTGAATGGCATGGGTGCAGGAAGAGTTAAACCTGAAGCATGTATGAAAAAACCAAATGGAAATTAACTACATTATTACTCAATTTAAAAACATGAAGAAAATATTGAATTGGGATTTCAAATATGGCCGAGTAGTGATCCTATTGGAGCCAGTGGGCCTCCAAGTATAAGTACAAATGAACTACAAGTAAGGCATATCTGTAGGATTTGTTGCTTAGAAAGTACCCAAAGACTCTCAAAAAAATACTGGCATTTGTTAGTCCTCTTGGTTGATCACCAGAACTATAGAATGTGACTCTATTATGAAAGATAACACATACCCTAGGAACAAGATAAAAAGAAAGCAAGCTACAACTAGGCTTAGAACTTCCTCCAAAAGCTGTATTTTAGTTAGTGTTTTACTGCTGTGGACAGACACCATGACCAAGGCAACTCTTACAAAAACAACATTTAATTAGGGCTGGTTTACAGGTTCAGAGGTTCAGTCCTTTATCATAAAGGCAGGGACATGGCAGCATCCAGGCAGACATGGTGCAGGAGGAGCAGAGAGTTCTACATCTTCATCTGAAGACTGCTAGCAGAATATTGACTTCCAGGCAGTTAGGATGAGGGTCTTAAAGCCCATGCCCACAGTGACACATCTACTCCAAAGCCACACCTTCTCCAACAGGGCCACACCTTATAATAGTGCCACTACCTGGGCCAAGAATATACAAACCATCACAAGCTGGAAGAAGCACTGTGAACTTCTGGGGGTTGGGAATTTTCTAGATGAAATATAGAGAGAAGAGCTACAAAAGGCCATTCTTTGGGCATGACACAACCATTGCATTCAGGAAATGACAGCATTTGCCATGGGGCTGCATATGATTGGCTGTACCACCAACCATTCATGTGCAGTGTGTGGGTCATGACAGACTCTGGGAAATGAGGAGTGATTGCATCAGTTGTATATCATTAAAGGGCACAATGGTTCCAGTGGATAACCACAAACCCATGGTCACACAGAGGGCCTTGGCTAAAGCCAATGGGTTACAAAACAAATGGGCATGAATGAAAGAATGGGATTTACAGGGAGATGTAAAGGAGATAAAAGATGGCCGTAATGACATGTATTGTATACACATATAAAATGGCCAAAGAACAAACTTAAAAATTGAAAATATTCAATAATATTGTTGAATGGATGTGAAAGTTATTTGATTAAATATTTCTCACTCAATGCCACGTCAGATTCCAGGCCATGATCTAAGTGAATAACCAAAGTGTATATGACTGGCTCATGCAAACTCTATGTACTGTGCGAGTGAAGCACTTTCGTGTGCACCACTCACCACATACAAATCATTCACCTTCCAGTGCCCTCTGCTGTGTCTCAGTTACCTACTACCCCATAAATTCTTGCTCTAAGATCTCTGCAGACATTTTTAAGCTCTAAACCCTTCACATATGATCCCAATTCACAGACTCATTAGACCAAACATTTATTATTACAAACTTAAAGGCAGGGATACACAATTTAATGTGCTCACCTCAGGGCCTGTGTAAGATGCATCTTACTAAAGAGCATAACCAGCCTAAAGGGGCTTCCTGATTCTTCCCTCTCATCCTAATAAAATCCAGTCATAGAAATGCAACAGAGCCGAGACTCTGGACTGATGCTACAGAGCAAGGACTCTCTCTCTCTCTCTCTCTCTCTCTCTCTCTCTAATCCTTGATCTCTGTCTCTTTTCAGCTCAATTATTTATCTCATTTCAGATGTCTAACATCTCCATCCGTTTCCTAAAAATAAATATGCATGAACTCTGGACCCCAAAATTAAACCCTGGGATTTTGAGGTTGATTTTTTAAAATGAAGCCAGATGATAGCAAATTCAAATACTGAATATAAATGTTAGTGACTGTATAATTGAATCATTTTGCACTCCCCACACTAGAGAAAACATTTCCATAAAAACTTCTCTCCTATATATCCTGCCTAATTTTTTGACCACAAATCTTGATGGAGCTTGTAATCTAAATTCTGATTCATTGTTGTATCTTGAGTTGATCACATAATATTACAAAAAAAATAACCAACACTTCTGGGATTGTATTAAAAGCCCTTCCTCTCAGAAAGTAGCAATGAATGCCAACATTTATATACTCAGAAGGCAGATTCCAAACCCCCAAATGCCCAGCCAGTTGCAGCAGAGACTTAAGATTTATGATTGCAATAACAACACATCACACTGAAATGTTAGCTGCTAGCTTATTATTTCCTGACTGCTTGTTTATAGATTTACAAAATCTAGCAAGTTGATCAGGTTTATGGATTGCCAAGGCTGAATGACTTTGGATAAAGCAAAGGACTTTATCAATTGACTTTTAATGCATTTACTATGCATCTGAGGTTTCCAAAAGAAGATTTCCGTGTGGCAGTCAGCATACCCACAACTGCTTCTTGAAGGCACAGCAAGGGAAATTATACTGTGCATAGTCTCACAGAGGGTCCAGCAAAGCCCTGATAAAACTGCAGGTGACTAACACTTCAGAGTCTACACCTGCAGTGGTTTTGGTAGTGATTGTCCCCAAAGGCTCCTGTGTTGGAGACTTGGTGTCCAGGGAAGTACTCCTGGAAAGTGATGGGGTTTTATAGAGGTAGGGCCTAGTAGGATGACCTTAAACTATTGGACATCAAAGTTGTCTTTACTTTTATCTTCACCTCCTTAAAAGCATAAGGCAAAGAAGGATCAACCAATCATGGAGTGGAGTCTCTCAAACTGTGAGCTAAAATAAACTTCTCTTCATAGGCTAATTATCTCAGGCATTTTGTTACAGTGATAAAAAGGAGACTAACATATCATCCTTAAAATTGACCTATGTCCTAACCAAGTCTAAGTCTAATATGGGGTTTTTGTTTTGTTGTTGTTGTTGTTGGTTGGTTGGTTGGTTGGTTGGTTGGTTGGTTGGTTGGTTTGATTCCTTTTGAGACAGGGTTTCTCTGTGTAGCCCTGGCTGTCCTGGAACTTCTGTAGACCAGGCTGGCCTCAAATTCAGTGAACCACATGCCTCTGCCTCCCCAGAGTGCAGAGTAAAGGCATGTGCCACCACTAGTATTTTAGTTTTTAGTATTTCGAAAGAATAAGTTCAGATCTGACTTCATTATCTTGTACCAATGTGTTGACATCATGCTATTACATCTTACTATGAATGTTAAACTTTGGTATGAGGTTAGAACTAGTAGTGAGATTGATTTTGTTTTGTTTAATGTGAAACAAGGTCCTGCTGGTGCTAGCTAGCTTCGACTGCCCAGACTGTCCTATTCCAGCCATGTTTTACATGTATAAAACATTGACCAGTTTTGATTCTAATCAGTAATTGTAATTTAGTTTCACTGGTCTGTGAAAGCTTGCTATCTCTGCTAACTATGAACACATAACTTCAATTTGAGTCTTGGGTTCATACCTTATCCACAGATAAGTGTAGTCCTCGCCTTTCATCAAGGAAACTTCTCTTTACAATAGATGAGGATAATTACAGAAAATTATAACAAATCCATATGCAGAGATGTGAGTCCAGTTCTTATGGATACATCCACAAACTACACAGAGTTGTGAGCCAATGGATATATCCACAAACTATTCACATGCCTATACTTCAAGGAACATTGTGAAAGAAGGGGCCAAAAGATTTTCAGAGGCAAACTGCGAGCTTTGCTGGGAGATTGCATCCCCTAGTAATGCCAGTATCTCCACTCATAACTGGCATCAATATAACTGCCTAACATGAGCTGAACAAGGGTGGTACCAACGAGCAGAACAAACTGGATGGAGAAAAGTCTATGAGGCCTCGGTCTCTTCTGTGGATTCAAGCTTTCAAATCTATCTGACTTCCAAACCTAATCTTATCTTACTCCTGGATTCCAGATCCTAATATCTAACTGTGTCTTAGACCAGTCATCATTCAGAGGCATCTTCCACTCAGCAGATATGAGGATGAAACTCTCTCAATCTCTAAATTTCCCCCTGGAGTGATTTTCACATTGGCTAATGAAATAACCCCTAGGCAGCCACCCAGTGGTCTTTGCCTCCTCATTTGTTTTTAACAATATAGATTGTACTGATAAACAAGTCCAAAGGAATCTTTGTAAAGATTTATTCATTTTAATGTCCATTGGTGTTTTGCCTGCATTTATGTGTATGGAGGGTGCCAGTCCCCTGGAACTGGAATTATAGACAATTGTGAGCAACTTGTTAGGTGCTGGGAATTGAACCCAGGTTCTCTCAAAAAAGCAAGCAGTTCTCTTAGCTGAATTATCTTTCCAGCCCACCAAGTCTAAATAATTCTAATTTTTAATCTGTCCAAATAACTCCCAGGCTGCTCGGGTAACTGAAAGTTTTCTAATTTTCGTAAGCTACACTATCGTTTGACGACATCTTACTTACCAGTCCAGGTGAAGTAGGTTGTATTGTGGTTGGTTCCTAGAGGATGAGGTGCTCTATCTATGATGATGGCCATGAAGTTATCTATCAGAGTCACAGCGTTCACAGAGTAGGTGACTGGCCAGGTGTAGGCAAATCTATCAACCTGTCTCTCCACCTCTGCCATCCCACTTTACATACTGTTCTAGAAAGCAGCTTTGTGAAATAGATGTGTGATAGATTTCTATCTTAAAAGTGTGGGCAAGACATGGCACTATATACTTTTAATCCCAGTTTGGGAAACAGTCATAAAATCATGAGTTCAAGATCAGCCTTGGTTGCATGGTAACAGGCCAGGGCTCAGAAAAAAAAAGTGGAGGTATGTAACTAACTACTGCATGTGAGTACTCATCACAGCCAGAGCACCCAGGTACTGCTCACAGCTCAGCTCACACCACAGATATACCAGCCTCTCATTCTCAGTCCTCAGTGGAATATTCTAGTCTTTAACTTATAAACTTTGATTCTGAAATAGCATGGGTGACAAAAGACAGGAGTGGCACTCACTTCTTTATTTCCACTACTGTCTACCCAAATGCCATTGTTACCCCCACAAAGATTCCACAACCAGAAGGAAGAAGATACTTGTTTCTATGGGAATAGTGCCATACCTAGACTTGCTTCTCCATCATTAATCACTATTTGAATGACCTTTATAACCATGCATGGTAGGAATTTGAGTGTCATTTTTTTTAATAAGCCAAACTGTTTCTTTTACTAATAACCAATATACTAACATTATAGCCTTCTTTATGTGAAAGCCACTTGGGTTATAGGTTACAGTTTGTCACCAAGGGAAAACAGGGCAAGAACTGCAGCAAAAACTGAGGCAAAAGTCATGAAAGAATGATGATTACTAGATATTGACCAGGCTCATGTTCAGCTACCTCTCTTATATAGCCTGGGCCCACCTGCCTAAGGAATGTTTTACCCACAGTGGGCTAGGCCTTCCAATATCAATTAGTGGTCAAAAACATGCTCATACACATGTTAACAGGATGATCCAATGGAAACAACTGAGTTTCCTCTTTCAAAGTACAATCAAGATTAGCCATTACAACCAGAAAAATAATGTCCAATCTTCAAAAAAATGTGCAATTTATTGAAGATGAACTATTGATTTCAACAGAAGCAAGCAATACAGAAGTGTTTTGAAATCTATCCTATGTCTTATATAACTAAAGCCATATGGAAAAATAAGACAGTTTTTATAGTTTAAAAAAATGACCAAAATATCCATTTATATGCAGCAAGATCAATATGTAATTAAGCAACTAAAGTTTGCAGTTGATTAATGCTAAAGTATAGCAGTACGTTCTAGGATTTTTATAATAAACCTACTGAAAACAGAGATTGTTTCAAAGTACATTTGAAAGGCAGGGCTGGTTTACACAAGGGGAGGTTTTGGTCCAAAGGAATAATATAAGCAAAACACAAACAGTCTGGTCTATGACTACAATGGAAAAAGAATGAACTGGAATGTTTGGGTAACTGAAAACCTGCCAAATCCAGAAATCATTCCAAGTATCTTAATATGCCATAGACTCCAGAGCAGGTTACTCTGTGTGTCATTTGGTTCATGAATTTTCATAAAAAGAACATGAAACCATTATGGAAGGAAGGGCAGTCAGGATGTTGTAGCCAAAGAATCTGGCTGGAAAAGCAGGAAGCCATCCCTGAATTGAGGTGTAGTAGGTAACTAGCCTGGTGCAGGGCAGCAGCCATGGTATAAACAGTATAAAGTATGAAGGAAGCACCAGTGGGGTTATTGAGCATCTGGGTTTTATCAATAGAAGAAAAAAAGAGCAATACCCAATGACTACAGAACTATCATCTTGAGCAATACAACAATAATGTTGTTTTGACAGACACAAGATCTAACTTGAATGATGAAAAATAGTCTTTTTTAAAAATAATGTCAAAATTGAAGAGCCCTCCTAACTGAGTTTCTCTGGAAAACAGAGCTGAAGGAGATGATTAAGGCATGGGTACATCATTTGGAAGGAGGCGGAGATACATGAAAGAAGAGAGTAGAGATTCTCAGTAAGGCAGGGAGCTGTCTAGGACAGGTAGACTGATGGACAGACTGACACAGTCCTGCTTGCCAGGGGCATTCACTCGGCTACAGGACTTTCCACACAAGCTTTGAAAGTAAAGAGGTTTCATATAGGTAAATGTTCAAGAAGAGGAAGATACAAAATGACCAGGCTCTCGTTAGACTCGTGTTCCTCCTTACCCAAAGATCACTCCACAGGATGCTAATCCTCCTCTTCATCTAGACTTTGGGTTTCAGAACCATTCAAAGTGTGGTGAGATGAGGAGGCCTGGAACTCCAAGACATACTTAGTCAGCCAACAGCAACCCAGAATGGAAATGAGTGGGGTTGTGCTAGAAGAACTGGGTGTGAAAGCTCTGCATGACAGGTTTCAATATAATACATGTCTCTGCTGGAGAAATGACTCATCCACAGAGTATTGCAGATAACTGAACATGCAGGATAAAAGCCCAGAGGGGCCTTGAATTGGAAGGTGTGTAGTCAGAATGTACAGTTTGGTCCTACTCTGGGAGAAGGAGCATACCATAGAATACTCTAGCATTGGACAAATGAAGCTTTCAATGCAGTGCTGTGGCATGTTCAGGCTGCTGTGTTCCAATAAATCAGAGTGCAAACAAGAGTGGTACATCACCTCTCAAAGTTCAGGAAGCAGTGGAATCCAAGGCAAAAGTCCCAGAAGATCTGATGTGTGGAGAAAACAGGCTCTGCTCTCTGGTTTACAGGTCTCCACATAAGTTTTCAATCTTAGGCTTCTTTCAAAAGGGCATTCATCCTACTCTGGGGACTGTGTTCTCATGCTCTCACCTCCAAAAGTCATTACCCTCAACACAACACCTTGTGTGTTAAGACTTCAAGATAAGAACTCAAATTGGTCAGGAACACAGACATTCCAGCTGCAGAATTCAAACGTGTTTTGTGAGGTGAAGCTGGGAATGAGGATAGTTTCAGTGTGGTAGCTCTAGACCCACATCCAACACAGCAGAGTAGTCCAAAGGAATGAAAATATATAGGGAATTGAATCTGGTCATGTTGTTTAACGAAATAGGATATTTCTATATTCTAAAACTAGGTATGGAATAAAACTCATCTTTGTGATCCAAAAGTCTATGATTTTAATGGCATCAGCTTTGAAGCCTTTTCCAAAGATCTAGAGGGCCAGGGGCCAGGCGGACATATAGCATCAGTATCTCCTGTCTCAGGAGAGTTGTTACTGACAGCTACCTCTACAAACACAGTTATTCATGTGCATTTTCCTTATCCGGATTATCAACATTATGTCATAAATACTTAATAAATTCTATTTTCCAGATATATTCCAATGCCTCATAATTTCTACTATTGAAGAGGACACTGTTTGTCTGTTTCATTAATAAGTATTCTCAGGTCCCTTCTTGCTTTCACAGAAATACGAAGTAAACTACTGGTCATCCGTTTATGCCGTGAGATGTAGACAACTGGAGGAATGAATGGTCTCATCTTCCTTCATGAAAGCATAAAGAGGATATACTAAAGCCTCACAGAGCACTCAGAGTGACTATCAAGATAGTCACTGTGAATCCCAGGGCCTGTTTGTCTGCTCATGCCTCTCTCTGCCTCTGACTTCAGCTCCCTTTCCCCATTCTTCCAACTCCAACCACCTTTCACTTTGTAAAAAGCATTAACTTCTCCTGAGTTGAAGAGACTGTCTTACTTAGGTCTTTATTGCTGTGATAAACACCATGACAAAAAGCAACTTGGGGGGTGAAGCAGATTTATTTAGCTTAGAAGGCTGATCATAGTTAATAGTTGAGAGAAGCCAAGGAGGAAACTCAGGCAGGGGTGGAACCGAAGGCAGGAACTGAAACAGGGGCCATGAAGGAACATGGCTTACTCACCTTGCTTTCAGATACCACCCAGAATCAGAGGTAGAACTGGACCCAATAAATTGGGCCTTCCTCTATTAATTACCAATTAAAAAAATTCCCCTACAGACTTGCCTACAGGCGATCTGATACAGGCATTTTCTCAGGTGGCATTCTTCTTTGAAAGTTACTCTAGCTTGTATTGAGTTGAAAAAGGCTAAGCATGATAGAGACCTTGTATGTACAGCTTATCTATCTCTATCTCTCTCCCTCCCTCCCTCCTCTCTGTCTCGTCTCTGTCTCTTCTCTGTCTCTGTCTCTGTCTCTGTCTCTGTCTCTCTTCTCTCTCTCTCTCTCTCTCTCTCTCTCTCTCTCTCTCTCTTTCTCTCTCTGAAATAAGAGTGCCTTACTGATGTTCTGCACTTCACCTCACCCTTTGCTTTCTGATCAAGGATAACTTCCGTTCTATAGGTCTCACTGTTCTTCTGTCCTTCAGTTGCTGTGCATGGTCATGTTTCTCCACTGTATCCACAACATGTAATACAATACTTGATACAAAATCAATGAAGAATATTTCCAAAACAGACTGAAGGCTATGTGGAACATAGCCCTGGGTTGTGCTATGTGCCCTAACTCAAGTGGGCTGACACTTGCAGGTGGCACTCCCAAATGCCAAGTGGATTCATCCTTGAAGACTTGCCATGGTTGAGGTTTCATTTCACTGAACTTCATAAGTGTGGAAAAAGTTGAATGGCTTTTTGTGGACAAGTAATCCATCTTTACTAAAACTAATATGAAAAAAACCACTAATTTCATGTAACAGCTCCTATTGTTTGGCAAAATATGTTCACGTTTTACATAAAATGTATACATATATTTGTTTGATGTGTTTTACTCACAATAATGCCACATATGTTTTATAAAACCACTGTACAGTTCTCAGCCTTCACTTTATATAATAGCACAGGTTCTTCCAAAGTACTTACTGAGGCAAATACCAACAAAGAAATAATTCAGTCAATTTGGATGAAAAAATTTTGGGCAAAGAAATGAGGTAGAGATGGGAGAGAATCATGGTCCCACCAGTATGTAATGTGAATTATGTGCCATAGTTTATCTTCAATGCTTATATGCAAGTGAACCCATCTACTAAAGCCATCAACTACTCCAGCATACAGAAATCGCAGAAAAAGAGGCTTATCCATGTAATCATATATACCCATAAATTTTAATATTTTTGTGTATAATTTAGTTATTTTCTACAGTATATAATACTTACAATGACAATAAGTGACATTTTTACTGATCTATGTATTCATTGTGCTATGTTTATTTTATTTCAGAGCACACTTCTACTTCTACTTTCATATAAAAAAAACTTACCATACAACAGTGTGTTGTATTATTCTGGCAGTATCCTTACACGTCTCCTGTGACCCATGTCTCCTGACTGCATCATTCCCCCTTGTGCTTGATTTAATCCTGTGTTTGTATAAGGATGCTCTATGATGCTCACGTATAATGCTGAATTTTTTTTACCAATACAGTTTTCAAGCTGTAACCCTTTCTTTAAAGAATGCCTTGAATCCTCATCTGCAGAATGCTTAAGAGCTAACTCAAACTCAGGGCAAAACTGAAAGAGATCACCCTTCTGAAAGCAATACATGCACATGCCTTTTAAAGACATTGCCAATGTTTTTCAATGCAGTTCACTAACAATGAAAACAAGGCAGTTAGAGTTATTGGGTTGCTCATAAGTAATAAAATTATATTACATTGGGAGTCAGGCTCAGTAGATTTTAGTTTGTCTGGACACAAACATTGTGTGTGTAATCAAAGTAACAAATACATCAGTCTCCCTCACTGTGGTAAACTTTTTTATTATGTTCATTTCATAACATCATGTTGTATAGAGACCTTTAACAGGCACAAAAAAAACTATGTTAAATGTTATTTTAACAAGTAAATGTTATGGGCTGGGGTATAGCTTAGTAGAAGGGACACTTGCCTGCCATATACAAGACTCTAGTCTGGCTTTTATTACCATTGCCAAATTTCAAAAACATGATTAATTTTTTTATTAATTAAGTTATGCATTTAATCCTGATTGCAGCTTCTGTTCCCTTCTCTCTCCTAGTCCTCTCTCTCACCTACCACACTCCCCTCCTCTTTCTCCTCAGAAAAGGGGAGACTTCCTGAGATTACAACTAGCCTTGGCATATCAAATTGTAGTAAGACTAGGTGCATCTTCTTCTATTGAGGCTAGACTAGGCAGTCCAGTTAGGGGGAAGGGATCCAAAGGCAGGCAATGTAGTCAAAAACAGCACCTGCTCCTGCTTTAGGAGTCCCACATGAAGAGCCAGTGGCACAACTGTTACATAATGTACAGATAGCCTAGGTCCATACCATGCATGATCTTTGCTTGGCAGTTTAGGCTCTATGAACCCTATGGGCCCTGGTTAGTTGATTCCGTAGGATTTCTTGTGATGTCCTTGACCCTTCTTGCTCCTTCAATCCTTCCTCTCCCTCTTCACAAAATTCCCCAAGCTCCAACTAATGTTTGGATATGGATCTCTGCATGTTTCTATCAGTTGCTGGGTGAAGCCTCCTTGATGACAGTTATACTAGGCTGCTCTCTTCAAGTATAGCAGAATATAATCAGTAAGGTCAGAGGTGGACTCTCTCTTTCATGGAAATGGGTCTCATGCTGAGCCAATCGTTGTCCTTCACTCAAATTCTGCTTCATCTTTTATCCCTGTATATCTTGTAGACAAGACAAATTGCAGGCCTAAGGTTTTGTGGTTAGGGTTGATATCCCAGTACCATCACTGGAAATCTTGTCTGGTTACAGGAGATGGTCTGTTCAGGCCCATATTCCCCATTGCTTGTAGTATTAGAGTCACCCTCACAGATTCCTATGAGTTTTTATTATCCAAGGTTTTCTAGCTTGTTCCAGAGATGGAACTGTTTTTTGTTCAAAAAAAAAACCAGTTGTCTTTCCTAGTACTCTCTCCCTCAATCCTCCCCCGACCTTTTCCCTCCTGTTCCTATCCCACCACTCCCCAATCCAGTCCTCTTGCTCCATCCGTCCTCGATGTCAAATCTATTTTCCCTTCTCAATAAGATTCCTGTCCACCCCCTCCCCCTTCTGGGGTCACTTATGAATATTACAATATCATCTTCAAATAGAAATACTTTGACTTCTTTTCTAATTTGTATCTCCTTGATCCCCTTCTTATTGCTAGAGCTAATACTTCAAGTACTCTATGAATAGATAGGGAGAGAGTGGACAGTCTTATCTTGTCTATGATTTTAGTGGCATTGCTTTAGGTTTTTCTACATTTAATTTGATGTTGGCTATTGGCTTGCTGTATATTGCCTTTATGATATTTAGGTATATGCCTTTATCTCTGATCTCTCCAAGACTTTTATCTTGAAAGGATTTTGAATTTTGTCAAAAGGATTTTCTGCATCTAACGAGATGATCACGTGGTTTTCTTTCAGTTTGTTTATATGGTGGATTACATTGATGAATTTTCATATGTTGAACCATCCCTGTATCACTAGGATAAAACTTATTTGATCGTAGTGGATAATGATTTTGATGTGTTCTTGGATTTTGTTTGTGAGAATTTAATTGAGGATTTTTGCATTAATATTCATAAGGGAAATTTCTCTGAAATTCCCCTTCTTGATTGAGTCTTTGTGTGGTTTTAAGTATCAGGGTGACAGTGACATCATAAAATAAATTTGGCAATGTTCCTTCTATTTATATTTTGTGGAATGATTTGAGGAGTATTAGTATTGGCTCTTCTTTGAAAGTCTGGTAGAATTCAGTGCTAAAACCATCTGGCCCTGTGCTTTTTGGTTGGGAGAATTTTAATAACCGCTTATATTTCCTTAGGGATTGTAGATCTATTTGAATTGTTTACCTGAGCCTGATTTAACTTTGGTAAGTTGTTGCTGTATGCTTTCTTATCCAGTTTGTTTAGATTTTCTAGTTTGGGGAGTATAGGCTTTTAAAGTAAGACCTAATGATTCTTTGGATTTCCTCAGTGTCTATTGTTATGTTCCTCTTTTCATTTCTGGTTTTGTGAATCTGAATATTGTCTCTCTGCTTTTTAGTTAGTTTGGCTAAGAGTATGTCTATCTTGTTGATTTTTCTTAAAGAACCAATTCTTTGTTTTATTGAGTGTTTGAATTGTTTTCTTTGTTTCTACTTTATTGACTTCAGCCCTGTGTTGAATTATTTCTTGTCATCTACTCCTCTTGGGTATGTTTGCTTGTTTCTTTTTATAAAACTTCAGGTATGCTGGACAAGCCATTCAAGCCAAACAAGGATTTCAGTCCTGAAACTGATCAGAATTCAGCCTTTATTGTTTTGATACAAACTATCCTCCCAAATCAAATATTATCATAGTGATAAAGTAGAAGGGGAAGAATGACATTTCATACATCAGCTTTGTCACTAAAAGGTTAGTGTGCTTAAATTGTAATTGACAAAAAACTGAAAAGCTACTAAAACTGGACTATCATCTCCACTGTCAGCTGGAGCTGGAGACTTTCTATTATTAGGAAACAGTGAAGAGAAACTGTTTAATAGGAATAGAAATAGTGTCCCTAATAAGAGAGATTACACTCACACAAAAATAGCATGCTTAGTCTATTTTTGAAATTTTTATATTCAAGGTTTTTAATTACCTGGAGCATATTTATTTTCTATGGCTGTGCCTGCAACACATCAACACAAATCAAACTCACAGGCCTAAGGCAACACACTTAACAACATACAGTCCTATAGGAAACAGAGTTTGACATAGATCTTGCTGGACTAAATCAAATGACCCAGAGCACTGTCTCTTTGTAGTTCTGTGGAGACCAGATCTCTATACATTTTATGGATTCTAGAGTCTGTCTGCATTATAAAATGAGGGTCTAACACAGCTGGGAAACCCCCTAGCCCAATTCTTACTTTACAACATAGAAAAGCCCTTCAGTTTGAAGAATGCGTGATTCATTCAACTGAGTCTTACTGAATCATCCAGGGCAATATTCTCCTTTCAGGGTTTGTAGTGGTTTGAATAGAAATGTCCCTCTTCTACTCGTGTTTCTGAATGTTTGGCTATAGGGAGTGGTACTATTAGGAGGTGTGGCTTTGTTGAAAGAAGTGTGTCACTGTGGAGGTGGACTTTAAGGTCATATATGCTCAAGTTATGCTCAATGGGATAGACAGTCTTCTCCTGCCACCTGTGCATCAAGATGTAGAACTCTTGGCTCCTACAAAACCATGTTGTTTGCATGCCATGATGATAATGGACCTCTGAACCTGTATGCCAGCTCCAATTAAATGTTTTCCTTTATGGGAGTTGTCTTGGTCATGGTGTCCCATACACCAATAAAACCCTAAGACAGGGTTCTTGGCTTGTATAAGGTAGCATAAAACAACATGTTTGAGAATCAAAGCACAGATGTTATTGGAGGTGGGTTCTGTCCCTACCACAGAATTTAGCAAGGCACTTGTAACTAAAAGACCATGTGCAAATCAGGTCTTTTATCAAGGAGTTCTGCTTTCATCAAGATAATACATAGAGTATTTTCATGTCTAATCTGAAACTCCAAGCACAAAAGAGTAAGATATATAGAATATTGACTTTCAGAAACTTGGATTTAGTACTTGGAAGAAATAGGTCACTAGGATTCACTGATGAGTTAGTCCAACCAACTCAGTGATTTCCAGGCCAGTAAGATATATTGTGTCAAATAAAAGCCTGAGGAACAGTAACTAAAGTTGTTCTGACCTCTAAGTACACGCACACACATACACCCTCACACTACACAAGTATATATACAATGTGTGTTCCTTTGTTAGGGTTGCCATTTCTTTGATAAAATGCCATGATCAAAGCCACTTGGGGAGGGAGGGTTTATTTAGCTTACACTTTTATATCACTGTTCATCATTGAAGGAAGTCTAGACGGGAATACTTACAATAGAGAAAGGACCTGATGCAGAAGTCATGGGTGGATGCTGCTTATTGGCTTGGTCCTTATGGGCTTGCTCAGCCTTCTTTCTTATAAAAACTAGGACCACCAGCCCAGGGATGGTATCATCCACAATGGCTAAGCTCTCACCCATAAATTACCAACTAAGAAAATGCTCTATAGGCTTTCCAATATCCTGATCATACGGAGGCATTTTATTAATTGAGATACCCTCCTCTCAAATGACTTTAGCTTGCATCGGGTTGACATAAAACTATTCAATGCACAGTCATTGCTAAATGTAGTGCAATAAGTTCCAGTCTTCTTCAACTGTCAGTTACCATGTATTGTCACGGAGCCTGTTTCACTATGACAACTTCAACTCTTTTAACCCTCTGCTGCTTCATTTGAATGATGGAGTATGGCTCCATTATCTTATGGCTGACTAAATGCAATAATGTAGACTATCTACTACATTGCTCCCATTGTGCCGTGTGCACGGTATACAGTGGTTCTTGTGAGCTGGTCTTCATTGCAACTTCACTCCTTTCTGCAAAGCACTCTTCACTCTCAGTCACTTCTGTCAGGACATTTTGCCAACTGACTTTTGAGGAAGATTTGTTTCTATTTGTACTTTCACCAAAACTTTATAAGACTCCCTACCTAGTGTATCTTTTGCAAGAACTGTTAAGCATTCAAATTTAATTAGCAGTATTTAATCAGGATACAACATAACACACACTTCTTTTATCAGATGCAAAACCAGTTATGATACACTCTTGTCATATTATTTAGATTGACTTTGCCTTAGTTTCTCCATCTGTAAAATGAAAATATGTGTGTCTGTGTTGGGAATAAGGATATATTTGGACTAACCCACAAGTGTAGTGCGGCTTTGAGAAGACAGAATGCTACGGGAGTCATGTGATTTCGCCACATGGTATTTTCAGAATATACCAATCAAAATCAAGTGTGCATTGAAAGCAAGTTCTGAACACAATTTAGCTGATAAAAAACTGTCAAGAAGGCATGCTTGTTTCTTTTTAGAGCAGCTGGCTTCTCTGAATTGCTTAAGCTGTACAGTAGCCTTGCAATTATGATGTGTATGTCTGTGAGCTTTATACTTACAAAATCATCTCCGTGTGGATCTGCTTAGTCATTAGTTTTTATGGTGGAAGTTGAATGCCTAACGAAATTGCAGATTTCAACTGTTTTATGGTCTCTAAGAAAATCTCATTTACCACAGAGTAGCTATGAAGCGATGTGACTGACAGATGGAAATGTGCGCATTATTATACATGGAAGAAAGAAATTGGTTCCAAGGATACACAGGGAAACAAAGGTGATATCATTTTTCTGCGGTCTCCTTTCTCGCTTCCTCATTCTTTCAAATTATTCACAAATTCAAGCAACCGGCATTTATTGGTACCAACTTGAAGCGAATGGGATATTAACACTTTCCTAAAAAGCTCCCATAATGTAAACAGAGAAATCTACAGGGCCAATTCAGCTTTAACTACGCTACTTTCTCAGTGATTTTTTGGTTGGAGGTTCTACAGGAAGCGGTGATGGCTGAGTGGAAATTCTCCAGTACACGATTCAAAAGGAGCATGAAATGGAGGCTCATTCTCATGGGATTTAGAGACATATGTTGCACTAATCAAATTAGTGGGATCTAAATAGGACAAAACAGACAAGATCGACAAAAAAGACAAATCTCTCTCTCTCTCTTTCAGTACATGATTTATCTATCTTTCTGTTGTCCGTAATGAATGAAGACATGAAAACTGTAAATTCATGAACAACTAAACTGTAAAGGGAACAGGCCATACTCCCCATGATAGTATTTTAATTGTATTAGAGGTTCTACTTGGCTTTCACTCATGCCCTTGGGTATATGATAGAAATTAATATCAACAAACCAAGTGATGATGACATTTTGGAGAAGAAAGTTCCCCAACTGGTAACAACTACATTTGCAGTTGGACAAACACACCAGTGTCCATAGTTATTTGTAATTTCACCCAGCACTTTTGAGAGACCTGGTGGTTGCAACACAGCTTCCTACTGTTCTTCATGTTACCTTCAACCCTAGGACCTGACTTTACTGTTGTAGGTAATGGACCTCCTTCTTCACCTTTGGCTTCTGGTAGGTGTCAGTCAATGATTGGCAGCAATAATGGTGAAGAAATAGGAAGTTCACTTCCCTCCAACTTTGCCTTCCTTCCTGGGACTGTGAGCTGATTTCATCCATTTACTGAAATATCTACAGACCTAGATAAGTGGGCTGGTGCTGCCACTGAACTTAAAAACCCAGGCCATCATCATACCTCCCTGGCACTGGCACAGTGCATTCTCCCAAAACCACATTATTCTCTACTGGATCCCCTTACCCATGTCCTTATTTTTTTCCAGAAGTACTTAAGTTTTTTCTCAGCTATTCTGTATGAACTACTTCCTGGCAAGTCCCCCGTGACAAAATTGTCCTCCTTGGCTATTCGTTTTGAAAACCTGGCCTAAGCAGCAACTTATTTCCTTCCTTATATTGCATGTAAGATTAGCCACTATCTATCCTGTATGGCCCTACACATGTCATCAAGTCCACATTTTCCTCTCCATACTGGTGAGTGCAACTCTAGTTCATATGACCCTTGACATCACCTGTCACATGACCCTTGACATCACTTATCAGAGAATACATGCACAGAAGCAAACCACAGGAATCTTAAATGTCATTCCAGTAGAACCGATAGTCATCATCACTTTACTGTAACTGTTGTCGCCTCTGAACTCATCTCTTTTCTTCTTCTAAGTTTTCCAGTGTATGCCCTGCAGAGTTAAGAGTTCTTATAAACAGCCACATCTAATCATAACCCTTCTCCCATCTAAAGCCTTCATTGGCCTCTCTGTTGAAGCAATTATTTAAAATCAGCCGCTGGTCAATCCGACTATCTAAGCTACAGCAGCTTGGCCTAGCTCAGCCATGTTTCTTAGCCAGAGGCCATGTGTGTGCCATAGCTAGAAATGGCCAGCCAGAAACACCAGCCCTGCCATCCATGAGACACCAACGTGGGAGATGGCTCTGCCAATCTTCCACACTATGTCCACAAGGCTGGGCATTGCCCAGACCATCCTGCCATCCATGCTGGCCCAGTAGGAAAATGAGACTCTAATGCTTAAATTATCCAAAAGCTTATATATTTGGTAATGATGAGTAACAAAATGCCCATACAATCAGAAGTGTAACCCATACAATCAGAAGTCTAACCCAATACCCAACCTAGATATACCAACTACCTTTGACTGCTACAGACACGTGAACATCCGCCTCCATGGTCCCCTCTCTCTCGTTCCTCTCTCCTAGCTCCCCTCTTCCTTCTTCTCCTCTCCTCCTTACTCCTCCTCTTCCTCTCCTTACTTCTCCCACCTTAGCTCCTCCTACACCTCTCAGTGCTTTTGAATAGCTTTAGTCTTTGGTCTGCATTCAAGGTGCTTATCAATGTGGCTCTATTATGTACTTCTACTATATTTGCTTTGTTCTACATTGGGATTCAGAATTGTACCCAATGCCCAGAGGTTGTTGATAGGTAGGACTGAGCTGAATGCCAGAAAGAATATCTTTCCATTTAAAAGTATTTGTTATGAAATCCTAAGCACCTTATGGCCTGTAATACCTTAAACTGAAGCTAGCAATTCCCCAAGTCAGACCCCCAAGTTAAGTGGAGGGTGTTTTCACACTGACAGGGAACAAGTTACCAAACTTTATAAAGCCTTGTCATGAACAACTGGCCACAAAGTTGTCATTGACCCTGTTCCTTTGTATAAAATCTGGTTCAGCTCAGTTTCTGTCTTATCAGTGGTGAACAGATTGTCAGTGGTGGCTATTATAACACATCTACTAAATGAATTCTTATCCTTAGGAAGTCTTAGTTACTACTAAGTAGTAAGTGTAAAGTAATAAGATTGGGCTCCACACCTAAAAGTATACCAAAAGCCTGGAATTACCACTAGTTAAAAACAAGTCTTTGGGGAATCTGATTTTTCTGAGCATGGTATTTATCAGTCTGTGGAGTTTGTAAGATCATCCCTGAGGGAGAAATGATGTGCTAACCTGTGTGTTTGTGAGTATTTTTTCACATTATATAGAGAACTATCTTATGTAAGACCAAGAACTTTCTATCTCATGGCTATCCCTGCAACCCCCTTTTGCATTAATCACCATTTATGGACCACCCTCATTATCTCACTAACATTATTCAACATTATCGATGGCTTTTATTATCATATAAAATCCCTATATCTTATGAGGACTGAGATATAAAAATAAGATATGGTTTCATTTCCCATCGCGCTTAAGAACAAACAAAAAATCAGATCATTATAATCCACATGATTAGCACTAGCTAGAAAAGAAATCAAGTGTTTGGATTTGTAGGAATGAGGGCCTTAGGAGAAGGGTCATTTGAGGGGCCAACAAAGACAAAGGTGGATAGACTTGCTGTCAGAGAACATCAGAAGCTTCCACACAGATGTAAGAGACCGGACTTCGAGTCACAAGAAGTTTCGTATGGAAAAGAAAGTAGTAGCTGGAACTGAGAAATTAGCAGTGTTCAATCCTTGTGTCCTGTCCAATAGGATAGAGAAATCAGATTCTATCTGAAATTCCCTTTGCTAACTTAGAAGGTGGGGCTTAGCCCCATTCCTTAACTTAGGAATGGAGACTCTAGAAAGCATTGGTTTTGCACTTGTCATTGTGGTTGATATTAGATCAGGAAGGGACTTCAGGACTTGGAAGAGAGCTCAGAAATTCTGAAGCCCAAGAAGTCGTCTGGACTCACATAGCTCCCCTGTGGAGTATGACCGTATGGTATTCTCGCCAGCACGCAGACTTACTCTGCGGCATCATCCATTTGAAGTCTGGAAGGGGCCGACTCAGAAAGGGTATAAGAGGAGAAAAATCATTTTAGACAAGGACACTCAAGGGACGCATCACTGAAAATTCCACCGATTGAAGCCAATTCTCTCAATTGTGGAACACTGGAGCGCCGGAGCTCAGCACAGGCAGGAAGTCAGGTGGATCCACAGAGGCCAAGTGCGGGCACAGCTGTGTTGCACTTGTAGTGCCTGCGAAGCAACGACAAAGAAAACACTCTTCCCGCTGTGGAAGAATGCTCTCTGATTGCTTGGGGAACAGAGAGGAAAAACACGCGGAAGATATTTTAAGTCCTTGGCCTTTGAGGAATTATCTTGAGTGTTCTTGAAGGTTATTTTTGGGGTAAAATGCTAACCTTGCAATTTAGGGTCTGAAAACGCTGTTGGTTTAGGGATATAGCAGGGCATAAAATCTGCTTCCAAATTTTAGTTACAGAGACACCAGCCCCTCAGCCCCTAATATCTCTTTCTTTTGCATTTCTCTCTTTGCCCTGACTAACCCAAATGAAAAGAATGTATCAGTTTAACTATAAACGTACAAGAACAGATTCGAGTTTTCTGGGACCCAACGTTATTTCTGATTGTGTTTTATGCTTTAAAGAATAAAAAGTGTTTGAAAGTCAAGACAGAAAAAGTTTCCTGCTCCTCTCAAAAGCACCACGCCTAACACCGTGACTGGTTCATCTCATTGATTTTTTTACAAATAGAGCCAAGAATTCTATCTCCAGATATGGTAAACATATCCAGTAGCATGTGCAATGCAGTTGGTCAATCATCTGCCAGGAGAATGTCTAGAACCTGTGACCTGCTCCCAAGGGAAAATAATAATAGGTGCCAGGAAAAGACACTGGTGACTGTGTAACCTTATGTGAATTTTTCAAACGTAATTAAAGTCTTTAGCAGTTGAAAGAGTTCATCAAAAGGCAGGCTAGCCTACTACTCTTGCCTAGTCTATTCAGCCCTTAAAGACCAGTTTAGAACAGCTTTAATCCCAGATTCAAGAAGCACAAGTACCCTCCCCCAATGGCCATGATGTAATACTGGCAACCATGTGCTTGAATGCTGTAAGGCACTCTCACCACAACCATATGCTCCTGTGAGGGCTGTGTTGGATGAGACCATAGGATCAGCCAAGACACTAACTGCAGCATTGTGCAACCCCAAACAGAAGACCTAGTTAAGCCCTGGAAATGGAGAGAAAGTATCCTGGCATTTGAACTATGTTTTTGTGTAGAAAATACACTGGCATGCCCTTTGGCCTGGTTCTTCCAACTGCTTTACAAATCTGCTGCTTTTACTACAGATCTTTCTGGATACCATTTTCCTGTGGTTTTATTTGTCTGTGATTATTTTGTTTCCTCTTCCTTAATGACTTACATCATTTAAACAGTTACTTTTACCAAGGATCTATCCAACTCACCACTTACTTATGTGTCAGACAGCTGTGGATTTGTGCTGAAAGCAAAGGCAGTTACTCAGACAGAGCTTAATCTTTAAAAACTCTGTCCTGTTCCGGCCTCGGTTGCCTCTGAAGTCTCTGATCTAGAATCAGGGAATATTCTTTGAAACTTCAGCATCTATGAAACATAGGGTTTTAATGTGCAGAGAGAAATACAGAGCACTAGGCTGCCTGCTGTCCTTTTATGGTGTAAACATTTTTAAAGGCCCCTGTGGAGCTGGAGGGATAGCTGTCGTAATAGGCTTGCCTTGAAAACAGGAGAACCTAAGTTTAACCCCCAGAAAATAGACACATTTTCTCTATGCTGTGGCACAGCTTCCTAAGGGGGATTGTCTTTGAGCTCAAAATGCAGTCTCACATATGAACACCCAGTGCTTTTTGAATCAGGTTGTATTCCAGATCCAAAGTTTAAAAGCACGACTGGGTTACTGAATTCTGAACAGGTTTTATAGTTGTATGTCATTTCCCAAAGGTTGATGTAGAAAATAAGGATGAAAAAAAAAACAACCTCAGGGTTCCTGTGTCCAGTGTAGAAATACAGGTTAATGAAATTGCATGGATATTTGAGGAGTTATTTGAGAACTCTCTCAGAGGACCCTGGGTTAATCCTTCTCTAAGTTCTTACTCTCCTAAGTAAAGGTGTGAAATCCACTGGCATCAGATTCTGCCAAGAAAAAGTCTTGAGCATCACAGAAAACTCAGTCTAAAGTGGAAAGAAAGAAACAATGAAAAAAAGATGCTATCATTTAGAGTCACACAGATACTGTTACAAACTCTCAACCCAAATCAACATGGCTGAGTGGTGTTGGTGCCACAGCAAATGTTGCCTATGGATCCTTCTTTTGTTCTCCTACCCAGCTGTAGGCTATTCAGCTCTTTAATCAATCAGGAGGAGATGAAGAACAATGTTTTACAAAATAATGAGTCATACTAAAATCCAGACTGCAACCAGATCTCTGGGTACAGAAATATCAGCAAATGAATACACAGTGTACAAAAATATTTCCCAACCATAGGTGATAGATAGACAGACAGACAGACAGACAGATAGATAGGATCTGTTCTGTTTCTCTAGAGAATTCAGACTAATACAAGGGAGGAGCATTGCTGTGCAATGCTTGAGGACCTGCTTTCTGTTTCCAGTACTCAATAAAGAGTAGGGTGTGGTTCTGTGTATCTGTAACACCAGCACTACAAGAAACAGAAACAAGAGGATCACTGGAGCTTGCTGGATGCTACCTGGTCTCCAAACTCAAAAGACCAACCATGTCTCTAAGTAAAAAGGTAGAAAATGATATAAAGGGGCATCTGACTTCCTCCTCTGTCCTCTATTTATGGGCAAATATGCATGTACAACACATATAAACACACACACACACACACACACACACACACACATGCATGTGCATTGTCCATTGAAGCCACATGGTTTAATCAGTATAATCATAGCTTGTGTTCATTGTAGGTTGATTTTTCCTATAGGTACATATAGATCTTTCTCTACTGAGCTACAAGGGGTTTCATTAGACTGTGTCCTATCAGATTCAGCCTTCTAAAGCTGACCTTATGCTCTCTCCATTTATCTCTTTGTAGATTTCAATATAACGGACTATTAGAAAGACTGTTCTCCCTCCCAAAAGTTTGCTAAAGCTATTCCTTATCTAAGTGATCTTTATGTCTTCACTTTTCTTATCCTGGTAATCTATCACACCACCACCAGAAGTGACTGTTGAGAATGTGTACTTATTCACACCCTGCCAGCCCTAAAACTACCCAGACACTGGAGCATGTTATATGAACAGAATTACCATTTGTTTATTTTTTCCCAAGCATAAGTAAGTCCCTTATTAAGTAAGTCCCTTCATTATCCAAAAAAAAAAAATCCTCTAATTCCCAACATAATTTGTAACTGTTAAAAATATCTTTCATAAGCTGTTTTGAGCTTCATAGACTGGGTTCTTCCTGGTGAGTACATTGCATCATCCCAAGCTACCTGCGTCTTGGTAACCACTTGCCCTTCAGACACCTATTGTCCTTGAGCTTTCTCTGACCCTGTCTTCGGTTCCTTTAACATATATGTGTATCTTTGAAGCCCTGTGGTAAGAGTGTTGGGGTAGAGAATAACCATAATAATTACAATGGTATAAAGTAACAGAAGACTAGACATGACCATACATCTCAGAGCAACCACTGAATCTTGCTTCAGCAAATTCAATATTGTATTCCCACAGCCTATCAAATGGGTCACATATTTCTATTTGTAAAGTAAATGATTAAAATCTCTTCTGTAATTAGTGCCTATGATTTTACATGTGCTAACACTGAAGACTAATTTGATTTTATACATTGGTTGTGTCTATTAACTGATACAGACATAAGCACACAATTAAAACAAATAAACATTAACACTGTGTCAGGAAATGTAATGGCCCATTTAAGTGATCAAATAAAAATCTACCTGTAGAGATATCCTGTCTTCATTCAGTCTCAATATTGTATTCCTCCTATGTTCTGTGAGGTATCTTACACACTGTCAATACTTCTTGCAGCTCCAAACGACAGTGATAATTAGCTTTTCCATTTGTGCTCATTAGCTGGAGCTAAGGGTGTATATGCCACCAATGTACAATGACTCCTTTAATTTGCATATTTATAGACCTGACAACATCAAGAAGCATACTATGTAATATTAATTGAACAAAGAGTTTAACTTTCAGCTCTCTTGGAAACGGTATCAATTTTAGGCAAAAATTAAAATCCACATCCTTTTGACCTAAAAAAAGAATAGTAAAAACATACTTTCAAAGTCATGTAATATACATATACTAATCAGCAACACATTGTTGAAATTTTTCTTCAGTTTGATGAATACTGGGCTTAGAAGGGGTCAGAGGAATTGACCTCTGAGGTATGACTTCACATGAACTTCCTACTTTCCCTTTCAATACTGCTATTTGCAGTCATCAAAGAGGGATGTGCTTCATCGTAGGGTCCCTAGGTTGTTACAGCCGCTCCCACTGCTCAGCAGGTGCATCCAGGTGAGCACACACCTTCAGTCTGCCCAGCATCTCAGTGACTCTGGGTTCAAATGTATTCTAAAGATCTTAATATTAAAAAGGCAGAGTCTTTGTCTTTAAGATAAATGCTCAGCATCTAAGGTACTAAGTAGTCAGTTAAATGACTGAAAACCTCTTGGAACATATATTACTAATCTTCCATACACTTCAGGGTCTGCAGCCTCAGACACATCCAGCTGTGAACAGAAGACAATGTATCTATATATTTATCTGTATACATATACAGACCTATTTATCTTTTCTATCTAATCAATGGATCATAACAACAATTACTTTCATAGAATTTTATCATACTAAATACATTACACCATCCAGAGATGACTTAAGGTATTTAGAAGGATATGTGTAGGGATTATGCAAATATTGTATGATTTTATGTAAGGTATTTGAGCATCTGTGGGTTTGCATCCCCTGCAAGACTCTAAAAAACCATCCTCTATGGTTAAATGTAATCATGCACTGATTATAACAAGAATTTTTTTTAGATGAAATGTGTATGGGCAAGCATAGCAATGATATATAGCCCATTATAATAATAATTTGGAATTAAAATGTATTAGCTCAGGATCCCAGTCTAGCAATAATAACAAGGGTTACTAATCATTAAACAATAATAGTAATAATAGTCACCGTTATCAATTACTCAGTAGTTTGTGTGAACCAAATGATAGTACCTCAGGGTTTCAACAAAGACTTCCTAGAAACATTTGTTGTAGGAAGTAAAGAACATCAAGATGACTTGGGGAGGCAAAAAGAAAGATGTTCTGGGAAAAAGAAAATACAGATGATGTGCCAGGAAGGAAGTATACTTCCAGGGTGTTAACTCTTTAGTCACCAAATCACAAATCTCAGCATGAAAGAGTAAAAACTTTTACATCCATAAAATGAAGCAGAGGGGGATATTATAATAGCTAGAATCTCCCAATAAAGAAATGTGGAATTTTGAGTTTTAATCATGGAATACAATGTTCAGTCTTGTGTTTTGCTGTAGAGTGCTTCATCTGAGTGCTAAAATGAAACGGGTCAGAGGATTGGCCTAGCCTAAGTTCAGAAATACTTCAGTGGCCTGTAACTAGCAGGCCTAAGAGAGATGGAGAAGTAAAAGAAATAAGAGTTGGAGTTGATTCAGTGTGGTAGCAGCATGCACTCCTGAAAAAACAAAGCCCTAAATCCACCCTAAGTCAACAGCTAGTTCTGTGCTTTTGCAAACAGTGAGGATTAGATTTCTTCATTCCCAAAGATAATTGAGAAGAAACTAGTACTAGAGAATGCATTCTATAAATCACACTGCCTGTGAGAGGCACAGAAGACATGGAAGTGGTCTTGTGGGCAAACATTTAGTAGCAGCTTTGTTATGGTGTAAGAGCTAAACTGGAGACGTAGGTATAGACTTCAATATCCTAGGTGAAACTGCAAGTTGATGTGATCAACAGGAAAAATTATATACAACTAAGAAGAGACAAAATCCCAGACCAAAATGTATAGAGAATACCATGTAATAAGAATTTATAATATCACATACTAGGAATATATAGGGAAGCAATACAGGAAAGAATGATAAATATGCAGAAGCAAAGAGGCAGTATAGAATCAAGGGGTACGAAATTTCAAAATTTTCAAAACAAATGAGGTGAAAGACCATTTTCAACAGATGGGAACATTCTTAGACACAGAAAGGATATCCACTTGGAAGTAACTACTGGGTTTTATAACAAGTTCATAGAAAATGGTAGGTGGTGGGGGAGATACAGTGTTCCAAGAAGATACAGAATAGAAGTCAAATTTCAGTTTGAGAGTAAAGAAAATAAACCAGGAAATGAGTTTCACTGAGTGCTTGGTGGTGAAGGAAAGGTGAGAACAGAGACTATTATCTAGGGAGGAATTAGAACCTTAGGAGAGTATCTTGTATTCAGTGGAGATGCTGGACATAGGAGCCACTTGTTAAATAGAATGAAAAGGATAAATGATAGACCAGGTTCTACAGGCCTGATAGAGGCTGAGAGCCAGAAGGACTATCCCTGAGTAAGAATGCTCCACACATAAGAAAAATAAGAGAGGGAGGGTAAAATAAGTATATGGTAGAGGAAATTGAGAGAATTCCCACCATGTTCCCACTACATGTTTTTGTTTATTTGTTTGTTTGTTTATCAGTTCCTAGGATCAAGAGTTCATAGCATTAGAATTTGATAAAATCAACTATAAAACATCATAGGCAGGAAAAGGAAAGAAACTTATCTATAAAAGAGAAGGGTTGTCATGATAACCTGGGAGACCTGCATTGGCTGGGTAGAGTCAACTGATAGAGGCATTTATATGTGCACTTTGATGGCTTCTCCAGTAGTACTCAAACTGGATGTTGATATGAAAAACTAGACTGCTGAACTGTTGATCAGGTGCCACAGGAGGACACTCGGTCACAAGGATATAGTGGCACATCATTCATTACTTTTCTTCGAACCATCACGTGAAATTCATCCTTAGCTGATATGACACAGGATGAGGGTATCACCCATGGAGATTTCGAATGTCAGTGTCTCCAAGCTTACAAAACTGAGTTAGAAAACTGGTTCCAACCATTTAAATCAAAGCTTTTCTCTCTCTACTGTAATTCCACGGTCCTGTGAGGACATGCTACTCAAACAAACATAAAGAAGGGCTAATGACATGCCCACTCTAAACTACAACTCTGTCACCTCTGTTACCCATAAAACAAACAAATGAATTAGTGCTCCAACCCAGAGCTCATATATCAGATGTACTCAGAGCAGTGCCATCTCAGAGAAAAGCCAATTTACAACATAAAATAAAAAATGAGGGTATATCTTGGGGTGTCACTGCTTTTCCAGCAGGGCAGAACAGAGATATTCTATGTGAGGCAAGTGAGAAGCAGTCTCTAGTAAGGTTGCCATGAGGCTTTATGGCAGAGTCTGTAAACAAAAATCATGCCCTCATTAACGAAGGCACACTTCATCCCTTCCTCCCTTCAATGGTGATTTATACCTTGGGCCTAAATCTGTTCTCGAAACATCAGAAAGCAAGCAAAATATTATTTTATGATAAGCCATGCAACCACATCAAAGAATTTGGAAGATCTTGACGAGGCCATTTCAATTGCCATTGCTAGGTAGAGAATTCAACAAAGAAAGGGAGCTGCCATTCACCCTTCCTATTTCAGCCCCCCCAGTAAAATCTTGGGTATCTCTCAATGTTCTGAATTTGACCAGCTCCAAAGATAAGTCTTGCTTCAAGAACACTTTGGGAGGGCAGGCCCTCATATGTATGCAATGCATACATGAAAAAAAAAAAAAAGGAAATGATAAACTTTCTTTAGGGACACCTAAGATAAGCCCCCTTTCTCCCCAGAGCCCTTCTTTTTTCTCTCCCCTTATCCCTGTGCTACTCAGAGGAAGCTAGTCAGAGGCCTCCCTCAGTGGTCCTGTTATTCTCCTACTCAAGGGCATGCATGCTTCATTGAGAGACCATTAAGCTAATGCATCAGAATAGGTATGAACAATGCAAATGTGCCAAGTCCAATTAGTCCCCTGTTGAATTCAGTGGGAATCAATCCCATATAGAAACAAAGTTGTCACCAATTGAGGCCATGCTATATGCCTAACATACAGTTTGTTAACAAGTTTGATACCCAAACACTACTGCACACATTAAAGAAAACAATCTAGTATTTATTCTCAAGACAGTAAGTGTAATACTGCTTAGTAACTCCAGACCTTGGTAGGTCCCAGAACTTAGCATAACAGACTTCACGATAGAAATACCATTCAGTCCACAAAGCTCGTCATGTAGACAGTATCACCTGCCAAAATGAAATCAAAGATCTAATCCATCCAAGTCCTTTTTTGTGGGAAAATCTCTAAATGTACTAACCTTGCTTTTTGGCTTCTGTAGTTCTGCTTCTAGCTAACTGGTCTTCGTAACTGAAGCATGTCAATCCTGGATATGATTTTTATGCTTAAAAGCTCACCCTGAGAAAGGCTCAGTGCTGTGCCGGGACTTACACCATGTCTATAAAGAAATCTACGGCATCAGGTTGGTCTTTGGTTTCTGCGTCTTTAAAATCAATTAAAATGTTTGTTTAACCATATTTTCTAGTTGGCTTCATGGGTTCTATGCTCCTTAAAAGGGGATAATCATGAGCAATCAATTCTGTGATAAGAAGACTGTATCACTACTAAATTAAATAACAAAGCAGACAGACATAATGAATCATTTCATATAAGGTAGGGTGAGGAATCCATTTAAACCAGCAATGCTTTTGCATTCTGATGTAATAGGGACCCAGGTTGTTGTAGCTGCTGGGGTACACACTGGCTGACCAAGTATGACTAGAACAAAGTGAGATGCAGTGCACACCACAATATGTGGTGGATTTCTGAAGCCTAGAAGCAAATAAGAAGCTAATCTTCCCATTAATTATGATTATATTGATTCTACATCAAAATGATTATATTTGGATTATTGAGTTAATTAAAACATATAGTTAAGGTCAATTTCATCTGTTTATACATATTTAATATGCCAACTAGGAATTTAAGAATCATAGACCTCGCTCTCCTTTATGGTGCACATATATTTGTTGAAGAGCTCTGCCTTGAATCCAAAGTCTACTTCATAAAAATCCAGGAGAAAGAAATTTTTAGAAGGCACCAAATAGAATCCAGCAGCCAAGTTCAAAAGGAAAACATTCTATAACAGTGTGACAAGAGTCTGGGCCACAGAGCAAGATTTATCTACTGTTGTCTGTCCACAGCAGCACTAGGAGCTGGCTTAAGAGCTAAAGCCTTTCCTAAAGAATTAACCACTGAGTTCGGATATTCTTTGTCTTAGCGAGGGTTTCCATTGCTGTGCAGAGACACCATGAACACACAACTCTTATGAAGAAAAACATTTAGCTTGGGCTGGCTTACAGTTCAGAGGTTTAGTCCATTATCATCATAGTAGGAAGCATGGCAGTGTCCAGGCAGACATGGTGCTGGAGAAGGAACTGAGAGTTCTACATCTCCGATTCGAAGGCAGCCATGAGGAGAATGTCATAATAGGCAGAGCTGGAGCATGAGAGACTTCAAAGCCTGCTGCCACAGTAACACACGTACTCCAACAAGGCCACACCTCCTAACAATGTCACTTTCTCTGGGCTAAGGATTCAAACACATGAGTCTACAGGGGCCATATTCATTCAAACCACCACATTTATTTCATCTCCTTTCACCATGTATTTACTACAGTAGTTTGAGACCCAAACTAGACATCGTGTCATGTCATGTATAATTTTAAGGGGAACGTTTGAAGTTTTTTATTATATTGCTCTTAGTTCTTGGTCATTGTATATAGAATTGGTTGCATGGGTAGAAATTTTCTTTAATATACCAACCGAATCATATAAAGTCTTTTTTATCTTTGAAGAATACAGAGATTCTGGAGCCGACAGATATCAATAGCAAGTGTTTGCCACTTTGAAGCGACTGGAATTCCGATTGGAGGAGGTTTAGGTGGTTTTGAAGGTGAAATATATAAAAATGAACTGGGCTTCATGCTCATATTTTGTTAAGAAGAAATACCTTCCCAAGTTCAGTATAGAATCCAACTGATTCAAAAGTAATGCTGCCTTCTGTTTGGCTATTGCTTGTAATGCATTTTACATAACATAACTCTTGGTTTTTAAGACAAATTGAATTCTAGATGAGTCAAAGGCATGGACTCAGAGACCAGTCAACCAGGACATACTAGGGGCCAGATAAGGTGAACTATCTTTTTCTAGGCCAACATCAAGGTGGGAAAATCTTGATTTGCATTACCCTGGAGAAATTTATGTGAAAGCAAGGGTGTTAGAGAAAGTGGGTAAAAGGCAAGCTGTGGAGGAAGCAGGCAGAGCCTACTGAGAGTGACCACAGAGGTCGCTCGGCGTGCTCCTGAATGCAGTGTGATCTGTAGTCAGACTCAGCCCTCAGATCAGAGGCCACACATCTACAGCCACAACACTGAGGGTACTGAGATCTCAAAAGCTTGTAATTCAGCTACAGGGAAGGAATGATTATTTCCAGGGTTTCTTCCAATTTTAATCTTCTACGTTTCCCTGCTGCTGAGTTACAAAGTGTGACTTTCAGCAAAAGTCTAAAAATGTTTCACTCACACCTGGTAAGGACATTTATTTTCTTTAAAGCAGCCACCAGAATAAAGGGCATTGGTATTGAAAAGGTGATGTCCTACAGTATTGTAGGAGTGTTAAGAATGGCTCTTTCTAGGGCTAGGGCTAGAATACAATAGGGAAAGCCTGTAAGTGCAAACTCCTCCCTCTGATCCCTCCCTTCCAGGTTTATAAAGAAAAAAAAAAGCCAGGCAGAGAAAGATGTGACTATAATGCTGGAGTTGGTGAGGCAGAGACAGGGGATACCTGAGATCTTGAACCTAGCTATGAAATGAGCTCCAGGTTCAGGAAGCGACACTGTCTTAAAAAATAAAGTAGAAAATTAGAGGAAGATGCCCAACACTAGCCACTGGCCTTCACACACTCTCATGCACAAACAAGTGTGCACATAAACACATATATGCAAAACCAGAGTTTTCTCTATAAAGTTCTTTGAGACTATTCTTTTTAGAATAAATATTTATTTGCACTTCTTCCATTCTGCTCATTTAAAACTATGTGAAGCTGTTGTCAAAATGTTTATGGGTTTGCAACAACCCTGTAGATTGTTCATGACAATGTTGGAAAAAATATTTACCAGCTGCACAGTTTGTCCGCTATAGAGATCAACATTGCTGAACACAGAAGCACCGATCACCAAATCAATATACAAGAGAGATTTTCACTTACATATTTCATGTGATTTACAGAGTCCAAGTGTCCATCAACAGCTGAATGATACTCTGCCTGGTCTTCCTTCTTGTTATTTATATGAAGCATGCTTTCACTGCAGAACTTGATACCATACTCAACATGCTATGCACTGAAATTTTCACAGTATAGAAGAACAAACTGAAGCAGAACATATTCAAGTTCAGCTATAACCCATGTCTCTCACCATCCTTTTGAAGCCAGAAGCAAATGAAGGGCTCAACCTTTCAAGAACAAGCCTTTCCAGGCATGACAGAACATACCTGTAATTATCGCACATGGAAGAAGAGATAGAAAGATCCAGGGTTCAAAGTCATCCTCAGCTACACAATGAGATCGAAATCAGCTAGTATTCATGAGATAACACCTTAACAAACATAAGCTGACAATAAGCTGTATTGCCAATGCCTTTTCGTTCTCAGTGGTACACCAGAGTGTTCAATTCAAACAGCATATAACCCAAAGCTGGAGTCTTTATACCAGATCAACAAAAGTGTAACACTTGCTTCAAAACAGTGTCAATCCCAAATGACATCTTGTCATGCATGTTTTGCCTCAGGGTGTTTGCTTTCTGTGGTAGAGTTCCTCTGGTCTCTTCCAGTTGCCTCCAGACCAGGGAAATCAGATCCTGTGTTAGTTTCTCCTGAAAGGGAATGAGAATGGCCAGCTTCCTTTGCATAGCAGGTTCTGAATAAATGATACCGCTTCTCACTTGGATTCTTGTTCTTATTTCACTGGTTCTTATTTGCTTCCACAAGAAGCACACTTACATACATGGTAGACTCTGTTAGTTCAGCATAACACTGAAGAATGTTTATTTTATCATACTCCATTGCCATAACTTTTAGATAGAAGGTGTCTGAGAAAAGACACTGATACCAGGATTGCAGCAGAGAAGTCCCTGTGAGGCCATTTCATCAAACTGTAGAAGTGAAGCCTAGATCATGTTGGAGCTCCCAAGGTGTTGAAAATGCTATACCCATAGGATATATGCCAAAGAGAGCACAGACAAGAAGGAGAACCAGCCCAAGAGAGAGAAATGTGTGTGGCCAACAAATCTGGGAAGGAAGACCCATCTTAGCTGTCTTAGTTACTTTTTCATTTCTGGATCATGTCAAGACATAAAAGGGGTGGCAATCATAATCATGGAGAGTAACATAGTGATACTAGCCTTATTAGGAGAGAGAGCACAAAGAGTGCTAGCAGGCTTTTCAACCCCAAAGCCCACTATAGTGACACATGCCTCCATCGAGTAACTGCTAAATCTGTCCAAAATTATCAACTGAGAACAAGTACCAAATATATAAAACTATGAGGCCATCTTTTTTTTTGAGACAGAGGTTCCCTGTGTAGCCGGCTTGTCCGAACTCACTCTGTAGACCAGCTGGCCTCGAAATCAGAAATCACCTCCTACTGTCCCAAGTCTGGGATAAAGGTTGTGCACCACGCCCAGGCTTGAGGACCATTCTCAATCCACCACATTCTAACCCTTGGCCCCTATACCCTTGAGGTCATAGTATAGTGCAAAATGTATTTAATCCAACTTTAAAAAGTCCCCACTGTCTTTCAGTCTCAACACTGTTCAAAAGGTCAAGAATCAAAACTTAAGAGACTCAAAGCAACCTCTTAATTGAACTCTTGTAAAATCAAACTCCAATGTCAATTACATATTTCTAACACATAATGGCACAAAAATGCACATTTCTTTGGACATGGCAAGGAAATGCTGAACCAAAGTAGAACTGAAACCAGCTGGCGAAGCTCCAGTTCTGTAGTTCTGTGTCCAATGTCAAGGTGTTTGGATGACTCTTCCCTCCTAGATATTTTGGTCACATACATTTCTCTATCTCTCTCCTTCTTCCCCTCCCCATCCCCATTCTCCTCTCCATCCCCCTTCCTCCTCCCTCTCAGGCTGGTTTCTCTTCTTGTCTGTAGCTCTCTTTGGCATATATCCTATGGTTTTGGCATCTCCAACATCATGGGGTTGCCAACATGATCCAGGCTTCACTTCCACAGTTTGATGAAATAACCTCACAGGGACTCCTCTGCCACAATCCTGGTATCAGTGTTTTTCCTTAACAATGGAGAAAGCGTCCTAACCCATTTACTCCTGTACCCTTCATTTCTCTAAAGCAAGAACCATGTGGTCAAAGCTACCAAGTTATATTGCCTGATTGGGATGGGACCTGGTCCTCTCCTTGAATTACATTTGCATAGCTCTGATTTGTCATTGCTCTTTAAGAGCAGATAATTCCCTAACCCTTTTCACAGATTGCATTATTAGCTGGATAGGTCTTACTCTGAAAGCACGACATATTTTTTCCCATTTAACATCAGGCCTCTTCTTATCTGTTTCAATACAAAGCAAGACTCCCAACATTAAATTTCTTGGTGTTCATTTTCTCCTCTGTTACATTTTCCCTCATTTTCTCTTTTTTTACTATGAATCTCATAAGAGTTGTCATTGATAACAAGAAGATAGCCAATATGAGGATATCTTTAAATCTCCTCTGTCAACAAGTTAGTCTAAAACTATTAACTTTAGCATTAGACAGACTCTTAGGAAAAGGGCAAAAGCAATCACATTCTTCTCAAAATATCACAAAATGGTCTATCACATGGTTGCTAGTATTTTTCCTCTCTGAAATTCTTGAGCCTCCATAGTCCATGTATTCCAGCAATACTGCCTACCAAGCTCTTACATGGATGACCCATTAAGCCCTGCTTATAGCATTCAACCACTTTTTTAGTCCAAAGTTCCAAAGTCTTTCACATTCCTCCAAAAAAAGTGCATGGTCAGTCCTGTCACAGAAATAACCTACTCTCTGATATCAACTTCTGTCAGTTACTTTTTAATCACTGTGAAGGGTTACCATGGTGGAGGCAAGTATAAAAGAAACTCTTATAAAAGAGTTTGGGGCGGGGGTTTAAGTTCCAGAGAATAAGCCATGTCCATCAGGGTGAGGAGCAAGATAGCAGGCAAGTAGGCATGATCCTGGGGAAGTAGCTGAGAGTTTACATTCTGATTCACAAGCATGAGGCAGAGAGAGCAAACTGGGAATTGTGTGAGCTTTGGAAATATCAAATCCCACTCTAGTAACACATCTTGATACCTCCCTTCTTTTTCAAACATTCCATCTACTAGGGACCAAGTACTCAAATATATGAGGCTATGGGAACCATTATCAGTCAAACTATCACATAAATAAAGAGAAGACAGATAAATAATTTCTACTATCTTTCTTACAAAATTATTAACAATAGTACCTTAATGAACTCTAGTTCTGATAGTGACAAAGTAGCTTGCATCTTAGTAACATATTAACATTTATAACATGAACAAAGTCTCTGAGAAAAATCTTTAAGAACAATAATACTTGAGTACTCCACAAGTCTATTGAAGTTATATTTCAACACCCTTGTTAACTGATAGAGTAATATTTTCTCTTGATATTTGATGGAACACATAGCTTTTCATAGCCTTATCTTGTTAATTGATAAACTTTGTCAAAGAGTCTATAAGAATATAGAAAATAAGAATGATATGATTAACTAAGGATAGAAAGATGGCCCAGCTATTAAAGACTAGACTCACAACATTAACAAGCTAGATTGAAATTAATAAAATCTGATATTCCACAATGATAGACTATATCTTCTTTTAAATTGCTATTAGAAAAATACAAAATGTGTTATATTCTGGGCATTAATGAAGTATTAATAAACATTTTAAAAGGTATTCAGCTATATTTGTTACTAAATGAAATGTCAGTAGGCATAAACATAATTTCATAAAAATAGTGCAAATCTCCAAACATTTGGAAATTCAACAACACAGATGCAAATATCCCATGGATTAAAGAAGAAATCTCAAATGAATTAGAAAAATATTTTACATAGAATGGAAAACGTTAAAATATGTGGTATTTAGCTAAGATAAAATTTAGTTGGAAAATTATATGTTTAAATGCTTATACCAGAAAAGATTAGACTGGTAGACTCATCTAAGGAGCATAAAAGTCTACCCTTGTTTATCATGTCAATCAACGTAATTCTTCAAATTAATAGCTGGAAAATTAGGAAACCATGTGATCACCTGAACTTATATGAAAAAAAAAAAAATTAAGCAATACAACATCTGTGGAGAGAGCAGTGAATTGGAGGACCTTTCCTACCTGGTACACATTGGACACCCTTTTCTATGTCCAGAGGCCAGCTCTTCAGATGTAGTTTTCAGAATCTCCCTTTCAGCCTGTTTTGAGTTGACTTGAGCCAATGAAAAGCAGCAACATTAGACAGGTACTTGCAGCTAGAAAATGAATTAATTTCACCCTTTGTATGATGGTACAATGACTTTCTCTACACTCATTCAGCTCCCCTAAGAAAAGAAGACCCTTAGTTGTTAGGGAAAGGCAAGAATCTCTCTCTCTCTCTCTCTCTCTCTCTCTCTCTCTCTCTCTCTCTCTTCTCCTTCCTTCCCTCCCTCCCTCCCTCTCTCTCCCTCCCTTTTTCCCTCCCCCTCCCTTCTCCCTTCCTCTTCTCCCTCCCCTCTCTCTCTTCCTCTTCTCACACTCTCTGTGTCTCTGTCTCTTCCCCCATCCTTTGTAACTCAGGTTCAAACTCATGATCCCTTATCATTTCCAGCCAGTAGCAAGCTCCCATGTCTTGAGATGAATTATGTTTCTTTAATCTCTCTTTTATCTTGTTTATATTTCTAAAAACAATCTTCTCATTAAAATTTCTTTGTTGAAGCTGGATGGCAGTGTTGCACACCTTTAATCCCAGCGCTCAGGAGGCAGAAGCAGGTGGATATCTGAATTTGAGGTCAGCCTGGTCTACAAAGTTAGTTCCAGAACTACTAGAGCTACATGAAGAAACTCTGTCTTGAAAAAAAAATTTCTTTGTTGAAAGATCTTGGATTCAAATGATATTTTCTACTGGGAAGAACTCAATTAATTAGACAGACCAAAAAAAAAAAAAAAAAAAACCCTCAAGTCACTTACATTTGATTATGGAACGTATTTGATTATATCTTCATATCATGTTATTTTATGTTACAGAAATCGAAAGTTTTAAACACAAAGTGAATCCAGTTATTCTTTAGTACAATAGCTTCTTTAAAATTCCATTTAATTACCTTCTCATGATTTGTGCCTACATTTTAGATCAAACTCCTAGCAATCCATCTTCCAGACAAATCCAGAGTACCTGAAGAGAGTCAGCTGTGAGGTTGATAAACCTCTAGGTTGGTAATAATTAAAATTCTTTGATTTAAAAGATTTCTCAGGAGACAACTGGCTGTGTCTATATTTATAGTGTGAACATAAATATAAAACATCACATTTTGGCTGCTTTGGATTTTATGGGCTGATGAATGATATTAATAGCAACTAGAAAGCAATATCTGTTTTTGTGTTATTCACAGTAGTCTTTGAATCACCTTGAAAGATGAAAACCCTGAAATCAATTTTTGTACCTGAAAAATCAGTGTGTTATTAGGGCCAAAAGCTTTCATCTCTTGGTAGTTTAGCTTCTCAATCAATACAGAGTTATTTATTCATACCTAGTGTTTCCAAAATAGCTAAGAGCCTGAGAATTTGTGCAGAATGTGAAGGAGTTCTCCCATTAATAACATTGGTGGACATATGCTTCTAGGTGAAGCTCATTCCTCTGCTTGACCAGCAAATTGCTATTACTTTATAAATGCTCTTGGTAGGTTTGTGTGCTAGAATAAAGCTACAGATTTATGTACACTAAAGTATCATGTTCCTAGTGCTCTTTATTCCTCTTCCTTCCTTTCTTCTTTCTTTCTTATTATATATAAATATTTCTATATATATTATATATATATTATATATATATATATATATAAAAGAAATGTGTGTGTGTGTTGTTGTGTGTGTAGTGTGTGTGTGTGTGTGTGTGTGTGTGTGTGTGTGTGTGTAGGTCTTGGAACATACATTTAATGTGATGAAATTAAAACAATTTTTCATTTCAACCCAAATTGACTCAAATATCTGTTCTTCTGGGAAAAGTCCTCAGAATTATTTATCTGTTCAGCTGTTCTCTCATTTACTTAACAATAGGTTTTCTGAGTTAATGATGCTGTAGATTAAGATATTGGAGGAAATTAAAAAGGATTAGACTTACTTAATAAAACAAAATTATTCTTATACCCAAGAAGTATACCATCATGAAAGTAATACAATTTGCTAAAATCCAAGGCAGAATGTGGGAAGTTCCCTGGGAACCATTACACACAAACAACTGTGGATATTTAGGTAATAGAGGACAATCTTGTGTACACTGGGGAAAATTAGCATTAGTAGCTGAGGTAGGTTTGAAGAGATGGGAAGGAAACCAAGAAGCCAAAAGGAAGGTTGGCTTTTTTCACAATAATGTGACAAATCACAGATAACTTCTTAAGGAGGTTAACTTACAACTTCCTAATTTTACAATGATGTGAATGTGATAAATATTCAGGAGAAGCTATACTTCATTTGTTAATTCTTTTAACCTTTTCCCTGGAGAGATCAATGATGGGGAGTGATTTTGTACCCAGTTTCCACCCAGCTGCCACCAGCTTTGTGCTGCCAATCTGTGATGATCAGTAGGTGAGGAGCTTTAAATTCCTATAGGGACATTCAACTTGCTGTGAATGTGTGCCCCCTTGCAATTCAAGGAGCATCTACATATCAAAAGTCTTTCCAGAAATCGCTGTTCACTGCCAAGAGGCAAAATGTTCTATAATGACAGATTGGATTCTTTAAGTATTGTGACGTCATTTAAATAATTATTTTAAAATGTCTTCATGAAATGCTTACTTTAATATTTGTTAATATAAATAACAGCCATAAAAGCTGAGTGTGGGCTTGAGTAGATGTAATCTCGACATTGGGGTAGTTGAGGCAGAAAGATCAAGAATTCAGTGCTAGCCTTAGCTATATGAGTTCAAGACCAGCCTGAGCTACATGAGATTCTCTCTTCAAATCCCAAAAAAATCAAACAATCTACTCCTCAAGGGAACAAATTGCAAACTAGTGTCTTTAAAGATGTCCCCTGCTCGTGCAGTGGGGCAGTCTTAAGTGGATCAGTGCTTATTTTGCAGTGCTTGCAGTGAGACACACGTGTTGCATGGGCTTGCGTGTTGCATGGGGCTTGCATGTGCAGTGAGGTCCAGTACTTGCAGTGGGTTCACAGTACTTGCAATGGGACCAGTGCTTGCAGCTGGACTTGCAGTACTTGCAGTGGTGCTCACAGTGCTTGCAGTGGGTTTGCAGTGCTTGCAATGGGCTCAGTCTTGCAATGGGACACACAGTGCTTGCAGTGGGCTGCAGTACTTGCAAGGAATGTGCAGTGCTTGCAGTAGTTTTGCAGTGCTTGCAGTGAGCTCACAGTGCTTGCAGTGGTGCTCAGTACTTGCAGTGGGACACACAGTGCTTGCATGGGCTCAGTACTTGCATGGGTTCACAGTGCTTGCAGTGGGTTGCAGCTTGCAGGGGTTGCAGTGCTTGCAGTGGCGTTTGCAGTGCTTGCAGTGGTGCTCACAGTACTTGCAGTGGTGCTCACAGTACTTGCAGTGGGACACACAGTGCTTGCAGGGGACTTGCAGTACTTGCAGTGGTGTCACAGTGCTTGCAGTGGGGTTTGCGGGTGCTTGCAGTGGGGTTTGCAGTGCTTGCAGTGGTGCTCACAGTACTTGCAGTGGTGCTCACAGTACTTGCAATGGGACACACAGTGCTTGCAGTGGGACTTGCAGTACTTGCAGAAGAATGTACAGTGCTTGCAGTGGGTTTTGCAGTGCTTGCAGTGAGGCTCACAGTGGGGCTTGCAGTGCACAGTCTCCAGGACACTGTGAAATAGTGTGTAATTGATGGGACTGTAGCCCTTGCTGTTTTTGTCTTTCATTTCTTTCTCCTTACTTTGTCCTTTTGATACCTTGGTCCTGAGGTGTGGAGAGGTTATTTTTCAAGGAGAAATTATTTTTCAAATGTGTTTATCTTTACACAGTATCTTGAGCTTGGGCATCTATTTCTTCCTAGATTGGGAATTTTTCTACTGCCATTTCATAGAACTTAAAGATTTCCCTATATCTTTTGTTTCTTTCTCAGCTCCTTCCATCCCATGAAAAGATGTGTTTTGTTTCCTGATTATTTCTCATGGTTCTTGGACATTGTGGTCCTGCTCACTTTTTCCCTTATTTATATTTATATTACTTCTATTTATATTTTCCTCAACTGTGTGCTCCATCCCTGGTAGCCTTTCTTCAAGGCTATTGGTGATATTTTCCACTGTTTTATATTAGTTACACTGAGATTTTCAATCCAAAGTTTTGAATGCTTTTTCAGATTATCAATTTCCTTACAAACCACTTATTCTATAGAGGTGAGTTATTCATCTGCATGGCTGACTTTCTTCTCTGTTTTTATTTTCATTTCTTCTACATTGCTTGATTTTTACTCCAAGACCCAGATAAACTTCATCTGGCATTTTACTTGAGTGTCTTTGAACTGAGTAGCTAAGGAGTTGTGCCTTTTTAAAGAGTCATGTTTCCTTGCTTTATCATGTTTCTTGTGTGAGATCTGCATACCTGGTTGCTGAGATGCCTTTTCTGCTCTTATTTATGGATTTGTTTATTAAGCAGCCTACTCTTAAAACCTCAACTTGCATAGCCACCCAATGAGAAGTAAAATGACTGTTATACCAGTGATAACAACAAACTCTACAAGATATGGAAAAACATTTAAAATCAAGTAAGTTCCATTAATATGCCACCAGTAACTATATACCAAAAAGTGGGAAAAAGTGTAAAATATCATGTGAATTTTTAAATCATTTAGGGTAAGTATAAAAATTGTAAATGAGTGAAAAAAAGAAAGGAGACTGGAATAGGCAACTAGGGAAGCAACACTAAATTAATGAAAAGAAAAAGGAGTGTGGGAGAATGCCATGGATAGATAAGAGCAAAGGCTAGAAAAGATTTTTAATCTTCAATAATGGAAATGTTTGAAAATAAAATTGACAAATATAAGAAGGAGAATATTAGGTCATAATAAAAAGAATTAGGAAAAGATCACTCTTCAATATAAAATAAGCTTAATTAGAATGAGAAGAACAAGAGTATAAATATTTTAAATCTATGATAAAAGAGCAATACTGCTGAAGTGTAATATGGAGGAAGAAAAAAAAAGAAGCAAAAATTAAAAAAAGGTGAGGTGTTTAAAGCAGCTTCTTTATGGGCCCTTGAAAGCTGGAGACTGGTGTTTATAATCAAGAGAGCTCAGCTAAGCATGTGAGTGCCTGTCTTTCCTCTTCCCAGGTTGCTCCCTCCAGGGCGGATGTTGCTCTATGTAAGATGATATCCAAGTAGTCTGGAGTATGGGGAAGCAACCATAGCATTAAGATTTGTGTAGGCCGTCAATTTATCTTCATAATTTGAAGATCTCCTGGGTAATCACCCTTCTGTGGACATGGCTGTAGGTGACCAGTGGGTGGACCATGGAAGCTTCAGAGTTTTGGTTCTACAGCAGCAATCAACAGTTAGGTGACTCAGAAGTGGTCCACCAAACTCAGGAGACTCAGGTGGTAATCTAGTTCCTGTCCGTAAGCCCCGGTAACTCAGAGAGTGATCCATTTTTTGTCCTCAAGGTTAGGGCTATCAAATTCTAGGATATTCTCAGTTGAGATCTGCTCTAAGCCAAGGGCAGGATTTTTTCTCCCTGTATGTTTCACTGCCTGATATAAGCTTCCGGACACATGCACTTTCAGATGGTGAGTGACTGGCTGTCCTGTCCCATACTGTTGCCCCATGTTGTTTCTCAACCTGGGGCCATGACAGATCAAATTCTGGGAGACCAGCCCTGAATATTCTGCAGACTTGTCTCCAAGGGGCCTTCATTGCAAATTTTATCATTACTATACAGCTATCAAAATAGCATTGTATTTGTGATATTTACTTTCTAGTGTTTTTCAAGTACTTCTCTTTTGAGAGTAGGAGCTAGAATTTAAATTTTGATTTAGCATCTTAAAAAGGTATAGGGTTCTAGTAAGTGATACAGATTTTGTTTTAGTAGTTTAGATCCTAAGTAATAAAAGAAACGGGTTGTGGGAGAAAAAAAAATCTCAAAGTATCATCAATATGAGTTTGAACAATAGCAGAAAAGTTGATGAAAGTTTCTCTCAGGAGGCCACAATACAACATTAAAGATCAAGAAGTTAATGGTATAATTTGTGCATTGTAATGAATGAGTAAATACCAGCCCTGGTCATTCACCATGTATTAGGTAAGAGTTTCAAAGCCTTTGTTTGGTCTCTGCACAGCAGCCCTAGAGGAATTTTAAAAGTTCTAGACAGTTGTTATTCATAGCAGTGGTTGGCAAACACAAAGCTATGCACAGAATCCAAACATTCTTCCCTGAAGTTGAGTTCAGGGAAGCAGAGGAGCAAAGGTGAAGCCACACAAGTCTCTTGAGTGTTTATATTATTCAAGGGTAGTGCACACATATGCCATGCAAAGATGAATTTAGATTTTTTTATCCCATTTTGTTTTACAAGACAAGATCTTATTATGTGACGAAGGAGGTCCTAACATCTGTTATATAGACTAGGAAGGCTTTGAATTTAGTCTCCTCTCTTGCTTGTCTTGGAACTAGGCATGCACCACCATATCAGGTCTGGATTTGCATGTTCCACATGGAAACCTTTGTGTGTAGATGTAGGACAGAGGGATAGGATATTTAAGACTATCCTGAGACCCTGTTCAGAACATGAACACTATTATTCCTTGGTAACTCATAGTGTGACAAATACAACCCTCAGCTGGGTAACTTTTCCAGAATTTGAGCCAAAAAAGAGCTGCTTCCCAATCAGAAATGCCTTTGTTTTAGATATTTGTAGAAGCTTGGATCTTTGATGCTTGATATGGAAGCTTCTGTTTGTGTCATGTGATGCAGACTCACAGGTGGCAAGACACATGGGAGGATATGTCATGCTTAGAGAAAGTATAAATAGGACTTAACAAACAATGACAGAGAGCTTGCAAAGCTAGCCCTGCAAGCTTTATTGGCTTCTCCTTTTCACTGATACTTTGCTTCACTGAGAGAGGCACAGCAGAGAACTTCTGGCATCCCAGGTGGTCCTGGTCACTTCTATTGACTTGTGCTGATTCCATGGAGGCCTAGCCTTTTCTGCTGGATTGTGCCATGCTGGTGATTTGTGTTTGGTATCCTGACACTACTGAACTGGACTGCTGGTATCCTGACAAACAGAGATTGTAATGCCCCCAAAGAACTACTTCTAAACAGGTCCACATCTTCTTGATCTATTTACCATATTTTTCTCCTCTACCTTTGGACAGTGAGCTTGAAGGGGTGTCGAAGCATTTGAGAACTCTTATTAAAAAGTGGTTTTGAAAAATCTAAGCCTACAGATGCCATTTAGACTCACACAATCATGCTTCCTGCATTTCTCTGCAGAAGCTGATCACAAGAGCATTGCTCAAAAGCCTCCTGTCATAGAGAACAAGCCAGCAGCAAACATAAGGGCCCCAGTTGCGAAGAGCATGTCTGTGTTCTTTGTGTCTCTTTTCATAATACAGTCCTGTTTTGGTCCATTTAGATGGCTATGTGGAATAGGCTAAGAGATATCACAGGCTAATATCACAGGCTAAGAGATAGCAGCTGCTCCTCACAGTTCTGGAGGCTGAAGCTCCTGAGATCAGGTGCCTGGTTGTGTGCCAAAAATGTTTCTCAGGTTTGCAGAAAGCTGCCTTATTGTCGTGGGTTCCCATGGCCTATTCTAGGTACATGTTTGTAGTGAAAAAGCACATTATCACTCTGATACTTCTTCTTCAAGGGCACTGATGTCATCACTTGGCCTGCATTTGTCAGGATCTCATCTGACCTGGTTACCTTCCAAATCCCCCACATCCAAATGTCATCCCAGTCAGATTATCTCAACTCTCAAATTGAGAGGGACACAATTATCCAGCCTGAATGCAGAACCTGACACTCTACCTTTTAGAATTAGTTTCTCCTCACCAAGATATATATTAAGAAGTATCATAGGTAAAAGCAAGCGATAATATCTCCCTTTCCCATCTGCCCACACCATGTGTTGTATGTGTAACAATATAGTCCACAATGTTTGAGTGTTAGAGCCCTGAATAAGTATTTAACTCTCTGAACACAATTTCCTATCAGTAAAATGACAACAACTATAGTAGCATAAGCAACCATTGCAACCAAATATGAGAGTGTGAACACAGTTAAAAAAAAAAAAAATACTATACATATAATGATTGCTGACACACAATCCTGGGTTTGAACACTTATATCTAAAATTATCTACTCATTCCAATATGAATGTGTACTGTACAGAGAGCTGGGCCTGAGTTTAGGTAGTTCTGTATCCTCACTGCCTAGCACCAGGTCTTGAGACAGCTTGAACACCCTATACCCACAAATGGAACAGACTGAGGAAACGCAACAGGATTAAAAACTATGGAAGGATCTATAAAGTCTGCTGAATCGCTAAATGCCTTGCTAAGTAGTACTTCATCATAATGGGGCATTGATAAGAATGAAATATAAATTTTTATCCATTAAATTTCATAAATGATCACCTCATTTACTCTTAGCTCCTTTTCATCAAGGTCTGACTGGTTGGTTGGTTGGTATACAAACTCTAGCCAACAATACTATTCAACCCCAGCAAGGCACAGCAAACTCAGGGCACCTCTACTAGCACAAATCCTAGAAGCTAACTGGTGTTGATAATAGGCTTTCAGGAAGTGAGTCACAAGCTTCTATCAGTACTTAGCACAGTGGTCATAGCCCAATAGAAGTACCATGATTTCAAAATACAATTTGCATGAGTTTCCTACTTGAATCCACCTCCTCATACCAATATCTGTTCTACCTCTGGGTCTAGAATGTTCCGTGTTGATCTCTGTCACTTTCCAAGATTAGCATTTTATCAGAATTCATAATCACACATATCATGGCCTCCTTACTGAAATCCGACCTTGGGTTTCCTAGGCTTTGTTAAGACCAGGAAGTGATCAGAGTGATTTACATAAGTAGGCAACTACAACTACATCACCGTAGGTAGTTTTAACTCCATGTTTAAGGAATTATCCTATATGCCAAAACAACATTCATACAGGAGTGTTCCATTCACTGTACATCTTTCAGAGAAATTCATCTGGTTTTCAAGCAGTAGCCATAACCCTTACAGATGTAACCAAAGCTCAGGATTTCACACAAAGGCTTTAGAATCAGCGGAAGGGGATGTCCAGGCATCAAGGAACCAGGCAGCAATATGGCTGGCATCCAGTGCCAGTGTCTGGACTCTCTAGGGTCCAGTTACCTTTCATGTGGCTCAGTTCCAACAACTTTCAGGCTTTGGCTTGGCATTAACAGCCAGTTTCTGCAAAGAATCTTGATGGACCATTGTAGACCAGATGTTGTTCGCTTGATGAATCAGCTGAGACCAGAAATGTGAGAAAGTCCTGGAGATTAGTGTGAGAGACCGTCCTGTATAGTGTGCCCATGGAGAGTAGTGTGGGAGACCCTGCATGTATACTGTGCCCATGGAAATACCATATGAATCCAGTCAGATGTTCTGATTAGAATCCTTTTTCATAGTTGGGAACCGAAAGTTACTCATGAAATCACAGAACTGACTTAAAGAAAGAAAGGGAAGTTGAGATTATAAAACAAACCCACAAGATATAATTTTATGCCTCCATTTACACACTTAAAAATTAAAAATGAGAATCACGGTGTTCTCTTACATTCTCTCTCTCTTCTCTCTCTCTCTCTCTCACACACACACACTCCACACACACACACATACACAACACACATACACACACACACATACACACACACACATATATACATATATGTGGTGTGTGTGTATAATAATATATATATATTAATTAGATAATTAAAATGCATAAAGAATGTGAACTGATTGTTGGCATGTGGTATAATTACTTGAAGAAATAAATAGAAAGCAATAATTTTTGTCCCTGCCCACATGCTTTGAGGTTTTATTCTTATAATTTTCTTTAAAAACATACTTAAAAGTAAAATTATAGGTCAAAGGCAGAATGAATTTTTAGGACTTTCATGATGACATGTATGAGATCATGGCTCAATTTTGAGTAAGAAAATGATCTAATAGCTTTGGACATCACTCAAAGGACCAAAATACCCTTGCCTTGCCTACCGTTTCCCACATGGTGTAGTTACCAATGTCTGAGAAACTGCTTTTGTACACTTTTGATTGATGTTCTGATATTTTTTTCATATCTGTTCGCTCATGAATGATCTGTCTCACCATTCTCTCTTAAAATCCAGCTTCCGACATGGTGTGTCTAATTCTGTGCTGATGTTACTAACTCGTTTCTGTCACTGCTGACCTCTGACACATACATGTTTCATTTATTTCCTGTATCTTTGCTAGAATGACCAGTACTTGAACAGATATTGCCAAATTCCTCTTGAGGAAAGCTATGCCAATTCATACTTCTGACCTCTATATCATATGCATGCCAGTCTCTGTGCTATACCTAACACCTATATATCAAACATTTTCTAGTCTCATAGGCAAAATGTATCGCATTATTTTTGCTACAGTAAGGTAGCAAAAATTGGCATCACCTCATAGCTGCTGGATATCTCCAGCTACACAAAACCCTTTCCACCCACAAAGTGATGACCAATACAACGAGTCCTCCTTTACACTCAGCCAAAACCTATTGGATGAACTTCCTCATGAAATCCTGAGCCAAGTTAATTCACTTCTTTGTCATCGCCTCAGTCAGGGTTCCTGCTAGAGGTAGCTACTTTTATGAAGCAAAATGGTGATGGGGATGTTACAAATAATAATAGTAATTAATAATAATAATAATGGCTGGAATAACAAGAAGGCTGAATGGCTCTCAAGGTCATCAGAATCTACAGGAAGATCTTCATGTAGTTGGTATTTACAGAGTAAAAAGGGGTCACTGACCGATTGTACTAGGATTTCTGAAGAGATGGATGGGGCCAATCTCAAAGTTCTGGAGCCCTACAGCTAAATTACTCTAAAAAGCCAACTGCCACCGCTGAAGTGGGGCTAATGGGAACATGTTGGGGTTGGGTGACTATCTTTTTTTTTTTAGTGGTATACACCTTTATTTTTTTTTAATTTTATTTATTTCGTTATTTAAATCACATAGTAATTTACTTATTTACACAGAGGTTATAAACACAAAATGGCAGGATGTGGGGAAGGGAATGGCACCTGGAGCATAGGTGTTCAGGGGGAGTACAGATACCTTTCAGAACAGGGTATCAGCTGGGTGTAGGTTCAGGGGACAGGTCACTATGGCTCTGCCTATGATTCACTTGTCCTTATCTAAGTTGGTACTGTCCACCGAGGCTGCCTTATTTATAAGACCTATGACTACTGGGCTGGTAAATTTCCACAGAAGCTCCTGTTTACAATAGCTTATAGCCTTCTGTTTTCAGTGTTTTTCTACAGAGACCCAAGACTTTGTGTTAGCATGTATGTATGTCAGGCCTATTGCTGACTTTAGGCCTATGGCTGATTTTAGGCCTTTAGTGTATATGCAGGGCTGCGGTGACTATCTTTAATCCTTTACTAGCTCAATATCTTCCAATACTGTCTCTACTTCAGGTAGATTTCAATACAAAATTAGAGGACAAGAAATCCAAAGAAAGAATTGCAAAACACTAATTCTCAATGTCATGGGTCACAGAGTTAGAACAGAGAGACAATAAAACCAACTTAGCTATTTCCCTTCCTTATGTAAAGCTATTAAAAGTTAACAGTAATTTAAACCATTATTTTGTTTTTCATCATAGAATCAGAACATATAATAAAGTTTACAAAACAAGGCAAACTGAAAATTAATGTTGCCATTAGTTGGCCAAATGTTAGGCCCAAGGGGTTAATGGTAAACACATAAATGGTGTGGTGGTTTGAGTATTCTTGGCCCGGGGAGTGGCGCTATTGGAAGGTGTTGCCTTGTTGGACGAAGTTTGTCACTGTGGTTGTAGGCTTTAAGACCCTCATCTTAGCTGCCTGGAAGTCAGCTTTCTCCTGTTTGCCTTTGGAACAAGATGTTGAACTCTCAGCTCCTCCATCCCCATGCCTGCATGGGTGCTGCCATGCTCCCACTTGATGATACTGGACTGAATTTCTGAACCTGTAAGCCAACCCCAATTAAATGTCCTTTATTAGTGTTGCCTTGGTCATGGTGCTGTTTCATAGCAGTAAACCCGTAACTAAAACAGGGGTATTAGGGTTTGAAACAAGCATGCTACCAGAAATGGGCTGTGGTTTTATTCATGTTTTGTTATCAAAGGTTGATGTATTGGAAACATGGGCCTCAGAGTGGCAATGTTGGAAAGTGGTAGGACTTTAAGGGGTGTAGCCTCCTAGCTGCAAACCTTCAGATGTGAGTACATATTCTTGAGTAACTGAAGAAACCAGGAAAGTAAAAAGGGAGCTGAAAAGGGGAGTAGGAAAGTAGTAACATTGAGACTTGCAGAGTACAGGTGATCTGACCAGAGACATGAGAGGGCCATCTTTGGGAGAGGATGAAGGTAAATATAGCAGGAGGAAGGAGGAGGTAACATAATGATAAGGATGTCTGAAAAAATCATTAGGAGGCATACTATTAACTACTTACTAAAATAACCTATAATGCCTGTAGCTCTGTGTATTGCCTCCAAAGTTTCCCTTTTGATGGATTAGGACTACACCTATCTTTGGGTATAGCGCTTAAAACGTATCTAGGAATGATGCTGGTTGGTGAAGTGATAGTTGTAGGTTCTCCTCAAGATCCATGATTTCCTAGCCCTCTGTACTTGACTAATTTTTCAGTGTCAGACATTGTGTCCCTCTTGTTGATCAGGTCATAAGTCCAACTAGAAAATGTTGGTTACTGCTAAGGTATGTGTGCTACTACTGCTCCCTTGCGGTCATTTTGCCATGTTGGTAATCGTTATGGTTCATAGCTAGGTAGCACTGTAGGATTTCCCTGACTTTGGAAGCATGCTTGGTAACCTCTAGGACCATGAAAACTAGTCCTTAATAAACAGGCATTCAGGTTGCTTCCAGCTCAGGCATCTCTGGAGTACATAGTGTCTTCATCAATAGGGTCTTACCTTCCACTTCTTGGGGACAACTAAGGGGAAAAATTGTATATGTATATGATGTATATGTATACACATATACATCATCTCAACAGGCTATATGTTTACAGAATCTCTTAAACAATCCTAGCCAACAATTCAAGAGTGTTTTTCATACTCAGTATTGGGAGCTTTGTTGGATGGTTTCCAGCTGTTGAGGGAAGCACTGATAGCCAGACAGGAAGTTTTATTTTGCCTTTCCTTTCCTACTTCCAAACCTTCCTATATAACACTTTGCTGTCTTTCAAATCATGGCCTCCTTTTTATTAATTATCATTTTACACACACAGACACACACACACATTTTTAGAGCTGACCATTTGGTACTAGATAACTAAAAGTTGCGCTCTTACCTGGGGAAGACTACTTTTCTAACACATACAGAAAAACTACATCGGGATGGAGATTCCCCCAGAATTTTTTTTATTTTGAGTGTAGTTTTCGCTATCCTGGGTTTTTTATTATTCCAAATAAATTTTAAGATTGCTCTTTCTCTCTTGTAAAGAATTGAGTGGGAATTTTGATAGGGATTGCATTAAATCTGTAGATTGCTTTCAGCAAGATAGCCATTTTTACTATATTAATCCTTCCAATCCATGGCATGGGAGATCTTTCCATCTTCTGAGATCTCCTTCAATTTCTTTCTTCAGGGGGTTGAAGTTCTTGTCATACAGGTCTTTTACTTGCTTGGTTAGGTTCACACCAAGATATTTTATACTATTTGTGACTATTGTGAATGGTGTCGTTTCCATAATTTCTTTCTCAGCCAGTTTATCCTTTGTGTAGAGGAATGCTACTGATTTGTTTGAGTTTAATTTTATACCCAGCACTTTGCTAAAGTTGTTTATCAGGTTTAGGAGCTCTCTGGTGGAAGTTTTGGGGTCACTTAAGTATACTAACATGTCTTCTGCAAATAGTGAAACTTTGACTTCTTCCTTTCCAATTTGTATCCCTTTGATCTCCTTCTGTTGCCTAATTGCTCTGGCTAGGACTTCCAGAACTATATTGAACAGCTAGGGGGAAGAGTGGGCAGCCTTGTCTAGTCCCTGATTTTAATGGGATTGCTTCAAGTTTCTCTCCATTTAATTTGATGTTGGCTACTGGCTTGCTGTATATTGCTTTTACTATGTTTAGGTATGGACCTTGAATTCCTGATCTTTCCAAGACTTTTATCATGAAGGGGTGTTGAATTTTGTCAAATGCTTTCTCAGCGTCAAGAGATATGATCATGTGGTTTTTTTCTTTGAGTTTATTTATGTAGTGGATTATGTTGATGGATTTCCGTATATTGACCCAACCTGCATTCCTGGGATAAAGCTACTTGATCATGGTGGATAAAGTGTTTTGATGTGTTCTTGGGTTCTGTTCGAGAGAATTTTATTCAGTATTTTTGTATCGATATTCATAAGGGAGATTGGTCTGAAGTTCTCTTTTCTTGTTGGGGTCTTTGTGTGGTTTAGGTATAAGCGTAATTGTGGTATTACAATTAGGTAATGTTCCTTCGTTTCTATTTTGTGGAATGTTACCTGAGGACCCAGCTTACTCCTCCTGGGTATATACCCAGAAGATATTTCAACATGCAACAGGGCCAATTGCTCCACTATGTTTATAGCGGCCTTATTTATAATAGCCAGAAGCTGGGAAGAACCCAGATGTCCTTCAACAGAAGAATGGATACAGAAAATGTGGTACATTTACACAATGGAGTACTACTCAGCTATTAAAAATAATGAGCTCATGAAATTCTTAGGCAAATGGATGGAGCTAGAAAATATCATCCTGAGTGAGATGACCCAATCACAAAAGAACACACATGGTATGCACTCACTGATAAGCGGATATTAGCCCCAAAACACACAATACCTAAGATGCAATGCATAACCTCATGAAACTCAAGAAGAAGGAGGAAGACCAAAGTGAGGTTGCTTTTGTCATTTTTAGAATGAGTTATCAAAAGATTCAACCCAGAGCTCCCAAGATCTAAACCTCCAGCCTGAGAACAGACAGGGGCAAGCTGTCTCTGAGAGGCTCTAACCAGCAGCGCTCGACAGAACAGACATCCAGAGCCAAACAGTGGAGGACCTGAGGACTTTATAGAAGATAGGCAGAAGGATTGTGGGCCTAAGAGATGGAACTGACAGGAGATCAACAGAGAAACCAACCTGAACCCTTGGAGCTCTCAGAGACTGAATCACCAACGTGGAGCATACCTAGTCTACACAGATCTAGCTCCATGGGTGGACCTAGGCCTCCCTGCATATATGTTGTAAATGTGCAGCTTGGTTTTCATGTAGGTCTCAAACACTGGAGTGGGGGCTATCCCAAACATGCAGCCTGTATATGGGTATGGTCTTCTAGCTGGGGCCTCATCTGGCCTCAATGGGAGAGGAAGCACCTAGCCTCTCAGAGACTTAAGTGGCAGGGTGGGGGATACAGGAGGAGGGGGTACTCAGAAAACAAGAATGGGGGAAGGTATGGGAGGGGGTGAATGGGACGGGTTATAAAGTGAAAGCAAAAATATAAAATTAAAAAAGGAAAAAAATAAAAATAAAATAAAAAAAGAAAACTACATCTAATCATAATGCAGAGTTGGGGAGCCAGTTGCCATAGATACATCTGCAAATACTCCTGTACCAAGGTCAGGGAACATTGTAGAAAAGAGGGTGAGAAGATTATAAGGGCCAGAGGATTAAGCAGTTTATTGTGAGATTGTGTCTCCTAGTAATATATTAAAAGCCATATCCAAAAAGTCTCACCAATGTGACTGCCCAGTGTTAGTTAAATAAGGACAACAGGAAACATGTCAAAGTGGATGAGTAAAAGACCACAAGGCCTCAACTTCTACACTAAGATCTACAGCCAACTAAGAAATGCTCAGAATGAGAGAAGCAGTCTTCCTAGAGAAGGGACACCAATTGGTTATCCAATACCAAATTGCTAAGTGTGAAAATATCATACAAATAACATCATACAGACAGGTTATATTTAGGATTACACACACACACACATATACACACCAAGTATCAATCAAAAAGAGACCAAGAATTTGAAAGAGAGCAAGAGGGTTGGTTGCATAGAAGAGTTTGTAGGGAAGAAGAGGAGGGTAGAAATGAGGCAATTATATTATAATCCCAATTAAAAAAAGAAAAATATAAAAAACTCCCCCAAAAGATAACATTTAGATAATATATTAATAATAAGTAAATAACTTCGTTTAATTAAAGAAAAGAGTTGAAGTTCAATAGGATACTGTAGGCTCTGACTTTAGAAGACATTAAGTTATTTCTTATTGGACTTGGGTTAGTTCTTATGACAGGGATTTTATAAAAAAACAAGCTACTTACCCTATTATGCCTTCCTGTTTGGCCCATGCAGCTTCATGATTATTGTGTTCTTCACCAAGTGGGGAAGTGACCGAGTGTGGAGGTGATGAGAACTTACACTGTGAAGATTGGATTTTCAACTCAAATCTGTGATCCAAACAAGCCCCTTCTTGTAAGCATGTAGCCTCATGCATTTCATGATAGTGTGCGGTAGTTTGAGTCTGCTTGGCCCAGGAGTGTCACTATATTTAGGTATGGCTTTGTTGGAGTAGGTGTGGCCTTGTTGGAGTAGGTATAGCCTTGTTGGAGGAAGTCACTGTAGGATGGGCTTTAAGACGCTCATTCTTGCTCCTGGAAGCCAGTCTTCTCTGTTTACCTTTAGATGAAGATGTAGAACTCTTAGCTCATCCAGCTTCACAACTGACTGGACTCTGCCATGTACCTGTCTTGATGATAATGGACTGAACCTCTGAACCTTAACCCAGCCCCAATTAAATGTTGTCCTTATAAGAGTTGCCTTTGGTCATGGTGTCTATCCACAGCCTTAAAATCCTAACTAAGACATAGTGATACAAATTGACTCATACACAATGTTCCTCCCAGTAATACCACCCACTTCTTGCAACTCTAGTTGTTTGCTAGCTGAGTTCAAATACATTGAAATAGTTGGAGTAACCACAGGTGGAATTTTCAGTTTACAGCACAAGATTTTTTTTTCTCCTACCATCTGCTGGCTCCATGCTTTATATTTCTCTTGGTTTCTTAAAATCAAAAGGAAATGTCATAGGTACAACAAGGAATGCTTGGTTTTGTGATAGTCTGATGGCGCACCTGTTACTATAAATGTACCAGGACAGAAAAAGGACACAAACACATCTAAGCATCTAAAGGCTGATTTTGGAAGTGATCTGAAATTTTTAGCTTGTGGTACCATGTCTGGCTACTTGGGTAGCTTTTTATTTGTTTTGTTTTTGTGGAAAATATTGTGTGATGTAACGAGAAAGATGAGTGTGTCCAAGAGGGTCTTGAGGAACATATGTTTAAAATAGCCTAGCTGACAAAGTGCTGGTGTTAACGACTGCTCAGGCACCCCAGTGGCTGTCAATTCCTTCTCCATTTTGGTGCATATGCAAAAGAATTTAATGCCAAGCAATGGCAAACATTTTTTTCTGACATTCTCACCATCTGTTTTCTTGGCATCCACCACAGACAGCTGCATTGTCAGCTTTCAAGCTGCTTATTGGTGTGTCTCATGGAGGAGATATTGATGGACAGAGACTGGATTGCCTGGAAACTGGGCATTTTTACTTCCCTTTGAAATGTTTATTCAATATCATGACTTTTTTCAGGGTGTTCAGCAAGCATTTTCTGAATGATTTTGTTGGCCACCGAATAAGGCAGTTTTCCCTACCATGAATGGATACTTGTGGGGAAAAAAGCATACCATGTCAACTTCCAAGAAACCTACAGATAGACCTAGATGAGAATCAAGAGAGAAAAGTGAAATGGCCAAGTAGGGAGAAGCAGAATTGTCCTATGTGAACAGAATAAGATCTACATATTCCATGGGCAAGTGCAGATGATGATAATGGCAATGTAAATTCTATTATGGTGAAGTTGGTGATAGAAGAAGGGCTCTAAGAATGCTGGGAAAAGTAAACTTGGAATATAATATGTAAAACTGTCTGCCCTTGCACAAAGTCCATAAGCCAAGACTTATGATATCCAAAATTTATCTACCCAAAGAACATCAATGATAGAAGCTGAATTCAAATGACACATGGAGCCCACAGACACATACATTTATAGATACATGTGTGAAACATGTTAGAGAAATCCAAGTTCCTGACAAAAGCTGTAATTTCAAAGGATGAAGTAGATATTCTAAAACCAAGTAGATTACAGGAGCGTTTACAAAATACTATTTAAATTCACAATAGTGGCAGTATTATCAGTCAACACAGGGGCAGATCATCCATACTGTTACTCCTTGGAGAATCAAGGTAATCTTAAATATATAGGTATGTTTATACATATATGCATGTACATGAATACATACATATACATTATAGCACAGATATTGGATAAGTATATATCCAGTTTTTCAGAGAGCCTATGATCATTTGGAGACCATCAGATATAAACATATACAATGTGCATTGTATAGAAACATGAACACATATAAGTATATTTATCATTGAATACCATTATAAAGGACAAATATCAGAAACAGCATTAGTAGTGTTGGCAGAGCAAGGCTGGATTTTCCATTGGAGGAATAAGGAAAACTAAGGAGAGAAAGCTTCTGAGCTAGATCTGAATGGAGTTATTAGACTCAATTGCAAGATTCATATTTAAAAAAGTATTTCACTGGGGGGTGGTGGCGCACGCCTTTAATCCCAGCACTTGGGAGGCAGAGGTAGGCGGATTTCTGAGTTCAAGCAGCCTGGTCTACAGATGAGTTCCAGGACAGCCCAGGCTACACAGAGAAACCCTGTCTCAAAAAAAAAAAAAACAAAAAAAAGCATTTCATCCCAAAAGAACCATGCATGAACTGTAAGAATGGGGAACTAAAGATTACATTTGGGAACATGTGATGTCATGGTCACCTGGAACTGTCAAGTTCTTGAGGATGAATATCCATGAGACTAAAGCACAATTTTACACTCAAAAATTAAAAAAAAAAAAAACGAGTGGCAACTTAAGGCCCTTAGTGCATGGACTTTAAAGACCTTTGAGTAAGACTTGGATGTGATAAGATTTATATTATCAAGTAGAAAAGAGACAGGGGCCAGTAGGGTCAGTTGAGATTGGTGATTAAGTTTATTATAAACATTATTGTTGAAAGGGACTCCAAGAGAGTCTCACTATGTAACCTATAGCTGAGTATAATTACTCACTCACTTTCAATAGTGTAATAAAGAGAAATCAGAACTAGAATCTGTCATTCAGGCCCTGCTTCACTCCTCATAATAGGTACAATAGACCCATGACCACAATCAGTAAATCCTGAGAGGGGAAGCCAGGTGGGACAAGAGGGAGCAAAAGAGACCTCAGGTGGCAGTGAGTGTGACAAGAACAGCTTCCAAGCAGCAGCTTCAGTAAGACAGATTGTTTAATGAGGGAAACAAAGGCTAATTAAACATTGGGGTAAGTAGAGATGATCAGGATATGGGTATATCATTGGCTGGGACCATATTGCTGGAGATTGCATTTAGCATAAGGAGGAATTGCAGATGGCCCAAGATATGCCCTTATAAGGGGAATGAAGCCTAACCTAGCTAGTGAGCTGTAGGCGACTTGACCTTCTAGGAGCAGGGCAAAGGTGCTAATCTCAGGAGGAGATTTTCAGGATTTGGACAGATCAAATGGTTGCATGGTCCAGGCCGGCTCCCCACAACTCCATGGTTCCCTGGCCCTACAAAATCCACCTCATGGTTTAGATTCTCAAAAAGGATATACTAGGACTTGCCCTGATGGAAGGAGGCTTGTGACAATAGAAGTAACTGATTACCAAAAGACTACAGATGAACACCTCTCCTGATTCTCTAGACTATGAATTCCTGCCTCTATCTAAAGATATCTCCCATCATCCCCCAAGAGTGTTCTCAGCCTACCTGTCCTCTCATGTTCTGCAACTCAAAGGAATTCTCTTATGCCCTCCCAATTCTACACACTTCTATTATTTTCAATGGCTCTGAAATATCACAAACAAATACCACAAACTCTGTGCCTAAAGACAACAGGCCCCTTTAGAGTATACAGTTCTAATGATCAGAAATTAGAGTGCCATGACTGTGTTCCTTGAGATCTCCCAAGAGAATCATGGGGCAGAAATAATGATTCCAGGTTAGTTATCACCTTTTGTGTCCAAAGAAGACAGTGTCCAAGCTCTTTCTTGCCACTGGTATAATTAAGTAGCATATTTGAGGACAAAGATCAACATTGCCTGTCAGTTATCAGCTGGGACTACTCTCAGTTCCTAAGTGTCATGTGAGCCCTGACCATCTAGCCTATTCACTCTCAGGCTACATTTGCATGTTGAGTCTCTGTTTTTTTTTTTTTTTTTCCCTGTTTCTGGTTGCTTAACTTAGATAAGGTCAGGCACACAGAAGGGATTCTAATTAAAGGTCAATGGTATCATAGAACACAATCTAATTATATCCCAAAGTTAAATTTACTGTGTTCACAGTCCAGGAATTAGCAGAGTATGCATACCAGAGAGATAACCTGGGGCCACCCTAGAGTCCTGCCTCCCATAGCTTAGAAACAGATGGCAACTTTTCTCATAGTGTGATCTTAGGGATTCAGTTTAATTCAACTTCGGACTAAAGTATGAATAACCTTATGCCTTCAGTGGTATCTGCTCACTAACTGAAACCAATTATCTTTCAGAATTCCAGGCAGTACTTCGTAGGGACTTGAAGATAGCTGAGTTGGCAGATAGTGTCTACACTGAAACAGAGTTACCATTGGCCGCGTTGTCTTGACCACCCCATGCTCCCAGGAAGAAGAATTCTCACAGACCAGTGAAAGAAACAAACAGGAATTTTCTTCCTGGATGAGAATTGACAAGAGAAACCATCCCCTTTGCTCTTGGTGCTCAGAGGCTCTGCTGAAGCCCTTAGTTCTGTGTCTGCTTTGGTAATCAGGAAGTTATAAAAACTAATTAATTAAAGCAGTTACAATCCAATCCTCATGAAAAAACATCCAATTGGCCACTTGCAGCATTCAGCACATTCTACCCAGTAAGAGAACGACCACACTCCAGCTACTCTTTATTCAGCAGTCCTTCTTCCGGCAATTACTTTTGTAATTAGGAATGACACATTGTGCCTAATTAGTTATTCCTGGGGCATATGGGTATGAGACATATGTGTTCTTTAGTTACCTTACTTCACTGTTAAATTGTCTGGAGAGATTTTTTCAAAAGATGAATAATTAAGCTTATTTCTTTGTCTCTTGTTTTCCAATCCCCTTAGATTCTATTCAGGTGCTATAATTATGCTGTATCCATGGCAACGTGCATTATCTACATCTATAGGTGAAATCACTGTGAGCTGCTGATGATTAATTTTTATCTTAATCTGTCTTCAACCTGTAGACAATGAGTGATAGGGAAGTTCAAGTCTCCAGCGTCAGTACAGATTTACCCTTAGTCAGGATGGCATGCTAATGCTCACAATTAACTTAAATTTTTTTCAGTCTGACAGAAAACTATATATCTATTATCTACAACACAGTTTTATTCTAGTGAGCTTCTCAGTTATAATGAGTAAACTGGACTGTGTTACAGAATGGTTGATAATGTTTGAGACAAGATACAAGTAGAGTTAAGTTTGAGTAGTGAATTCTGCAAAGCCCCTCAACAGATTGATTTCAAAGTATCAACACAATTAACCAAAGTCTTAAGGTGCACATCTTCAGATTCAAGTCAAAGTCCTCATTTTAAGCACTTTGTTGCCTGTAGTGCTACACTGTTGATGAGTAAATCCAGCAGCAAAGTTGAAGTACAGTTCTCCTGTTGCCTAGCAATGATACCATGATTGAGCTTATTCAAACTCAAAAATGAGTAATAATAATAAGTAATAATAATACCTGAAAGTCTTCTGAAACTCATAAGTAGTGCCAATTGTACATAGAAAATGATCAATAAGTGACATGATCACTACATGATAGATTTTGGAAAAGACAGACCTGTGTCCCAGAATTCCTGTATCAGGCTGCAGTGTCAGGATACTGATGCCATTCACATTTGGGTATATTGGAGCTGAAATGGCATACTGACAGATTATGAATATTTCATTCTAGACAATCTCATGTTTCCATGGGATATTTGGTGCTTAATATTTGGAGCAAAGCTTTCAAGTTATTTGCATATGTTGACATATATGAAATCACATTTTTTTTCTCATTCTTCTCCCAAGATGATGGGAAAAATAAAAGAATGCATATAAAGAGGACTTAAGGATCCTAGAGTCTAAATTCTATTTGCAAAAATAAGGATTAATAGAACCAAGGAGATGAAGGAATTAGTGGAAATAAGAAATTAGGAAACACAAAGCAGACAAGTTATGAAATACATAAAATCATGGGCTTTAGAGACAGATCCACTCTTGACCCTATCACTGAATAAGTCCTTCACTCGTTTTATCCTTAACTCCACGATCCTTGATTTTGGATGTGAGGTTACAATAATATGATAGCTTTTTGTTTTTTAATTTATGAAGGACAAAGAGAATATGAAAAGATTTAGCCCCAAGCAAGACATATGCTAATTGCTCAATGAGTCATAACAACATCCATTCAGCATAGTAGATAGAGAATCGTATCAGTGGAGAGGAAACATCTCCCAAAAGGAGAAATTAAGGGGTTGTATTTTAGAAGGAGAAATTGAATTCTATTTGCTATTTTACAGCTGAAAAGCACTATACAATGTAATGCAGAAACTGTCTGTATAAATACATGAAAAGAAACCCATTCCTTAGTAAGTGAATTAAATGCGACTACTAGAAGGCTGAAAACATTGAATGCATGTTACATGTGATGATTCTGTTAAAACATGTTGTTTGGATTTTCGCATAAACTCTTGTACCATCCGGCCATGCAAATATTGTTTTGTTTAAAATGTACAAGTAAGTTGCTATTTTACAGCTGAAAACGACTATACAATGTAAGGCAGAAACCGTCTGTATAGATACATGAAATGCAACCCATTGTTAATAGGTGATGTAAATGCAATTACTAAAGGGTGAAAACACTGAATCCATGTTACATGTGACGTTTCTGTTAAGACATGTTTGGATTTTCACATATACACTTGTACCATCTGGCAATGCAAATATCATTGTTTTGTATAGAATGTACAAGTAAGTTGATATTTTACAGCTGAAAAGCACTATACAATGTAATGCAGAAACAGTCTGTATAGATTCATGATAAGGACCCATTGTTAATAAGTGACCTAAATGCAACTACTAGAAGGCTGAAAACACTGAATGTATGTTATATGTGATGTTTCTGTTAAGACATTTTGTTTGGATTTTCAAATAAACACTTGAATGATAAAAAAGAAAGAAAGAAAGAAAGAAAGAAAGAAAGAAAGAAAGAAAGAAAGAAAGAAAGAGAAAGAAGAAAGAAAGAAAGAAAGAAATGTAGGGCTGGAGAGAAGTCTCAGCAGTTAAGAGCACTGGCTGCTCTTCCAGAGGACCTGTGTTCAATTCCCAGCCTCCACATGGCAGCTCAAAACTAACTCATACTCTCACATAGACATACATGGAGGTAAAATATCAATGGAAATGAAATTTAAAACTCATAAAAAATATTGTTCTTTTAATAAAAAAAGAAAGAAAGAAATGTATAAGCAAAAGAAACAAGAGACCACCAGTGCATGTCAGACTTAGTAGCTAGGAGGCAGGGTCTCTGGCGAGAACCAGTGTCAAAGATGTTAAAGAGCTGTTAAAAAGTATAGGCTTGAGGAGAAAATAGAGACCAGCAAATGAGACCTTTGAGTAAAATGCTGGTTGTTTGGTGTGTTCAATGGTATGATGAAGCCAACTTTGCAAGCTTGGAGAGAACTAATGCATTGGATTCAACTGCTGTGACGGCAATGGATACCCTCTGTTTATAGCTCACTGCTACAGAAAGCTGACAGGAAAACTGCTCTCCTACTCTGTCTTCTACTGTTCTCCCTATGATCGCAGGCTAACAGAAACCTGACAGCAAAGGACACCCGTGGCCTGCAGCGCGGCCACATCCAGAAAGCTTGGAACTGAGGGGGTGAAGAATTTAAACATAGAGATGATGGCTTACAAAGTGTGGTACTTCAAAGCAAAGAGAAAGCACCATGAGAGCGGTTATACCATGAGGGATGTGGGATTTCCAGAAGGAAACTCCCTGTCTGGCAAGCTGAGGTTTCATATCCTAGAGGAGGCAGACTGTGCCCCTCTCTGGCCTTAAATAGCAGGTTAAGAATTGTCTTCAAAGAGTTTTCTGCTTCCTCTTCCTCTGTTGCCCTTTCCCCTCATCTGTTGCAACAGCCATGGAGAAGTGAAGGTTGAAAACTGTACCGCTGTATCAAGGCTTCTAGAACCTGTCATGTAGTAAGCTAACACTTCTCTCAAGGAATCTCCACAAGATCAACCACTGCACAACAGCTGTTCTTTCCCACATTGATCTGTGGTTTGCCTCTGAAGACTAAGCTTAGAAGCTTCTGCAAACACTGGATATTTGAGTGGAAAAGCAATGAACATCAATTGCACAGTCTTGAGGATGCGGGTGGGACTCGCAAATACCGCAACTTGCAAGTACCCAGTATACACAAGTACCAGTCCCTGCCTACAGCCTCCTACTGCAGTCTGTAGAGAGTTCTCACTTCACATTACTAAACTGAGGAGATATCAACAAACAGAATGTGTCAAATGCTAACCAAAATGGCAAAATGCCTTTTAACTTATAGATGGAAGTAAAACATCACTGTAGCCCACTATACTCTAGAAAGACTCCACTAGAGGAAATACTTTGCAAGAACTTCATTACAATGTAAACAAGTTAAAGGAAAAAATTGGGGTTCGGTATGAAATGTCTTGAGTTCTCCACTGTAAAACCAGAAAACCAGAGCTAAGTGGCAAATCATCTATTTTTCTTTTCTTTCATGTTCGTACATATGTGGTGTGTTTGTGAATGTAGGCATATACATGTGTGGGGCTAAGTGTATGTTTACATATGGAGACCTGGGGTTGATGTCCGGAGGGATTCTCACTCTCCACCTGACTCATAGAGAAAAGAGTCTCTCAGTTGAATCTAGAAGTTCCTTGTATGGATCCCACGGCTAGCCTACTTGCTGTGGGGATCCTCTGTCTCCACCTTCAAGTGCCAGAATTCTGGGTGAGCCATGGTACCCCCTCATAAGTTATGTGGGTTCTGGGAATCCAATCCCCAACTTGCAAAGCAAATTCACCAACTACTGAGCCACCTCTCCAGCCTCAAATCATCTTTTTTCAAGAAAGAAGTTACATAAGGGTCCTTTGTTCTTCAGAATTCTTCCCTTTAAAAGTGCCTCTCCTATTTAACAAGTGTGTGAATTCCCTTGAATTGTTTCTGTTTTATTTTTTTGTAGAAGAGATGATACTCAGCATTGCTCTTTAGATGAAATAGAATTAATCAAAAGACAACAGTCCCAAATACCTCTGTTTTGAATGAGAAATCACCCATGGCCTTCTGTTGAAGAATGGCAGAAATATAGTTATTAATAGCAAAAAGAAAGCAAGAAGAGAATGTATTCATTTACCAGGACAACCATAACAAAACACAGTACCCAAGGCAGCTTGAGTAAGAGAAAGTCATTTTCTTAATGCCTGGAGACTAGAATTCCTATACAAGAGTGTTTGTTTCTTCAGTGTTTCCTTCGTTACTCACCAACTCAGAACACTCTTACATGGCCTTTCTCCTGTGGTACCTATCATTCATTCCTCTTCTTTCCTTGTAGGGACATAGATCATAAGTGTCCATTGAAACTCTGCTCTCTTTCTTTAGAACCCCCCCACTATAATAGCATTCTGAGACATGTGTTCCAGGAGACACAGTAATTCATCCTATAACATGAGTAATAATTACAGATATACGAACAAGATAAAACTTTAGTAGCATTTCAGTACTTCAGTGCCCAAGTGTAAGTGTGACAGCTTTCTCTCCTGTGTTATCACTCTTCATCTGAGAAGGGAAGGAAGGTTTAGAATCGGAAAGCACAAATATAGCATAAAACAAGATAGCAAAAACATAAAAAATAACTATCACTTTGAATATAAAGAGCCCAACTGCTTCACATGAATAGGGTGACACTCCATAGGTATCTTTTGTACAGATTGTAGCATGCACTAATGAGTTCTTTTTTGCTGCCTATCAAAAAAGTATTCTTCTTTACCAATTAGCTACCGCCAGGATAAGCACTCCAGTCTCCATAGTGACAGCCGTGGCCGATCCTTCAAAGGAACCGATAGCTTAAACTGAACAAAACCAATTGAATACAAGTTTATTAAATATGGTCTCCAAATGAAGCAGCCATGTTCATAATTCACAGTTCTCAAAATAGAGCACGCCTTTGTTCAGAAGCAAATCCCTTTTCAAGTGACATCGTTTAGTATGAGAAATTATAGAAGAGTCGTTTCCTGGTTGAGGTTCTTTAAAACAGGAGAGTTCTTTTTTCTTCATAACACAAAATTTTTCTTTTCTACCTTTTTCTTGTAGAACAAAAGCAGCACTTGTGAAAGTGTAGCTTTACAATTCACAGTAAGTTATTTAATTCTTATAATTATTTAATTCTTTTTTATAGGCAAGAATTCGCAAATATTTATGTTTATAGCTTTTTTGTTGTTTGTTTGTTTTTTGTTTAGACTCTAATGGATACCCATGATTCTTACTCCTCATTAAGTTTTTAAAAATAAAAAAATAAAAAGTTTAATTAAGTAATTCCGAAGACATATGCTTGGTGTTCAGCCCCTGGAACTACTGTCAAGAGAGAGAAACATTGAGAGGGTGGAGTCTAGAAGGAGGTATTTCAGTCTTCCAGAATGTGCCCTGAAGGGAAACCAGGACAGTAGTCATACCTCCCTCTTTACCTGTCTGTCACATCCTATATATCAAGTGAACAGCTTCTGGAAGACCTTACACTTCCTACTTGATGTTCTATGCAGAGGGGACAAGCCACACCGCCACAAACTAACATCTCCAAACTGTGGCCCCAAGTCAACGTTTACTCTGCAAAGTGACTGCAAACCTTGTTTCTTGAAGACAACGCTAACACAATCCAAGGATGAAACCGAAATCTTCGCAGGGGTTTCAGATAGTTTCAAGTGCTCTAGGGATAAAAGGGTTAATCTGGAGGGCCATTTTACCCTCACAAGCTTTGCCTTTTTTCTTACAAGATCTCCTAATAATGATCAGTTCCATATGGTACTGTGGTACAACGTTCCCTATAGGATCAAGTGTTTGAACACTTGGTCCCCAGCTGATGACGCTGCTTGAGGAAGTTATTCCTCCTGTAGGAGGTACAGCTTTGCTGGAAGAAGCTCGTTACTTGGGTGGATGCTGGGAGTTTATACCCTCACCCTGCTTCTGCTTGATCTTCCTGATTCCGGTGGGTGCATGAAATGTGGTCAGCCAGATTTCTCTTCCTGTTATCACACCATGCTACCCTGATATTATGAACTTTCCCTCCGGAACCATAAGCAAAATAAACCCAAATCAACTATACATTGCTTTTGGCTGTAGTAACTTTATCAAGCAATAGAAAAATAACTGATATGCATGCAGATGGATCGTCATCTAGGCTGTTCTTTGACATGAAGGGAGGTCTTGCCACTAATGCCATGGGTAACTACGGTTATATGAGTTTTTTAAGAGAACAAGAAAAACAATTGTCTTATGTAAGTGTTTTGGGCATAGAACTTTTCATGAAACTTGAATTTTGAGTTATGTAATTATTCCTCTGACTACGGGTTTTAAAAAGGGTACCCTGATAGCTGAGTGGCTGTGGTTTCACACTGCGCCCTTGCTGCAGAGGTGGATAGCTATGTACAGGCTCAGTTCTTCCCACCTTCCCATTTAAAAATAAACCTCTAAAGAACTTGAATGCAAAAGCATTAGCTTAACATTTCATTAATAATTTCAATGCAAAAAAGCAAAAGAAATATGAAATCACCCACACAGAATGTGTTATGTTCCTTAGTTCCCGTTATATTTGTAAAATAGTTCTTAATTTAGAAAGTAGAAATTTAAATCATCAAAGTGTTATTCACTGAAAAAAGAAGATGAGCTAACTTTTGACTGGAAATTTCTGGAATGTGCACATTTTAAAAGAAAATAAGCCTAGAAAATATTTCTCATTAGTATGTATTTCTATGCTTGACGTAATCTAAATATATATGTCGTAGTTTTGCAACTGATATTACAATGAATTTATTCTTTTAAATTCACTGTTTTATGAGTGGTATTATTATATACTGTTTGAATATTTTTGAGACAATGTATCACATAAAATTAAATAGAATCTAAGCATAAATAGTACAAAAATGAATTAGAAACATTTCTCAAAACATATCAAGAAGTATTAAAGAGTAAGAATAAATATCTCTACAGACTTCATCTATTAGTGAGCACCTAGCACCAGTCTAATGAGTGCCTTTAACTTTCTTAGGCTCACTTTCCCACTAATTTTATTAATGAAATGTAAGAAAATGAAATATAAGAAAAATGCAGAAATAAAACACATTCAAGTACACAATTCTATATACTGTAGTACTGAGCATTTAATGCTACATGAATGTTGCCTTTAAGAAATATCCTTTAAGTTCACAGCTCCCTATGAGCATCAAAAGGAAAGACACCGAAAGTGTGGGATCACTCAGCAGAGAAGCTTTGAACACTAACACAAAGTCTCCTTCCAACACACATGCACACCACTCACGAATACACTCACACACCACACACACACACATATGGTCACATATACACATACAGATACACAGTCATACACATATACACAGACATACATATTACAGACACACACTCATACACATTTACACACCCATTCACACACATACACTGTCACACACACCATACATACACACTATGCACACATATACACACACAGACACACACTCATACATATTTATACACACAAACACACTTACATCATACATACACATTACACACACAAAACACATTTATATAACACACACACAAACACACACATACACTACACATACACATACACACATACATACGAAGTGGTTAACATGAAGAGAATAAGAGACTATGGTGTATTCAGCCCTAAATGAAATATAAATATCATATTCTTCTCCACAGCTCAGATTCTTCAAGGAAGAGGGGAGGAAAGATTGTAAGATCCAGAGTTGGTTAAAATCATCAGGGAAACAGGGTTTTCCAGACACAACAGAGCAGTTGCATGTATGAATTCAGGAACTGTGTTAGCATGTAAAAGATCATTGTAAGCTGCAGCCACCAAAGTCTGAATAAAGCGGGTGGAGGAAGGTGTGGAATCTCATCATTATCGGAAGAGAAACTGGCATTTGATAATGGCTGTGAGAGACAGAGTCAGATTTCCTTAATGATGTGATCCTGATAGGTTGACCCCAAGCCGGCCCCAATATACAGACAACCTGCACTTTGTACGGTAAACAAGTCAACAAGTCTCACAGTTGTGTGGGAAGGGATATGAGGATGTAGATGGTGATTGTAGGAGGAGGCTGGGTCATGACTATGCTGTATAAACATTGTATGAGATCCTCAAAGAATTAGTAAAAACATTGCTAAAAAGAAGGAAAGAAAATGTGGGTTGAGTTATTTAAAACTACCTCAGCCTTGTCTTAGAAATGAAGGAAGCTAAGTCAGGATAAAAAATATCCATGAGTGGGTTATGAAGTCAGATGGGAGAAAGATCTCAGTGGATTCTCGGTGATAATAGGACAGAAATAAAATGGTCTCTTTAACCCCTGTATTCAATATAAACCTCACAGGTAGAAGCAAATTTGCAATTACCTCAAGTTTAGGGTCTTTAAGAGAGAAGCAGGCCAGGATTGATGGTGCACACCTTTAATCTCAGCACTTGGAAGACTGAAGCAGGCAGATCTCTGTGAGTTCAAAGCCACCCTGGTATACATGATGAGTTTGAAGACAGCCAAGGCTATATAATGAGACCTTGCCTCAAAAACATAACATAATAAAGGGTCAGGGCAGGGAAGTAATGGCATAGAAAGCTGGAGCCTACTTAGGGAGACCTTAGGGTATACTAAATCTGGTTTTATTGGATGAGTTTGATTTGCAAGGCTCTTCTTATCTTTGTAAACCATGTTTTCCAGAATTTGAAATTGATGACAGTCCCCTACTGAACCTGCTACCTGATATCCATTGATACTGGATAAACAGAGAAGCAAAGAACAATTGTAATCCAAAAAAATAGAAAAAAAAATTCTATTTCATAAAAGTACAATCTTGCCCCAAAAGAGCAGAGACATTCCATTTCAACACAATTATATCTATTAGTCTACATCCTGTGGTTACAGCAAACTCCCTGGGACTGGGTAAAAAGAAATGATGTTTATTTGGGCCCATGATTTTACAGGGGCTGATATCTGGTAAGGGGGATCTGTGGCTTTATTCATAGTGAAAAGCAGAAGGGAAAACAAATTCATAGAGAGCACTGCTGGGGAGATGGGAGGGACACAGCTTGATTTATGTGAGTTGTGCTTGAAAAATCAACACAGCCTCTCAGAAACTATATTGATCTTGCTGCAAAGTGGTGATTCTTAATGTCTCTTAAAGGTTCAGAGATTCTAAATATCAATGGAGAAGGAAACTCATGTCGTATATGCCTGTCATGTTTGCATCTCATGCTGGGCAATATTTTAATGATGGTAAGCCATGCTAGAGAGGATTTGAGCACAGATGAGTCTTTCATGTGTAACTGGTGTAAGAGGACAACCATCTAGAAACATGACACGGTTCAGTGTTAATCAACTTTACGATGCTCATTGCCACACCGCTATGAGCCCCCTCTCCCCCCAACTGGGACACTGTATTTATAGGAATAAACTTGAGAAGCAAAGGTTTGTTTCCATAGAGGATCCTCAAAGCCCTGCTTGCAGAAAGGAGCAAAGTGGAAAGCCAGTCTCTATCAAACATTGTAAAGCTCTCTGCAGAAAGTACAGCCCCCATTCCAAATACTGAGGGATCTACATGAAGACCAAGCTACATACCTGCTACATACCATGAACTCTACCTAATGTTTGGCTGTGGGTCTCTGCATGTGTTCTCAACAGCCTCTCAGAGGACAGTTACGCTAGACCCCTGCCTCAAGCATAGCAGAGTATCATTAATAGTGTCAGGGGTTCACTCTCTCCCATTGGGTGGGTCTCAAGTTGGGCCAGTCACTGGTTGGCCATTCCCTTTGTCTCTGCTCCATCTTTGTCTTTGCACAACTTGTAGGCAGGGCAAATTTTGGGTCGAAGGTTTAATGGGTGGGTTGGTTTCCCCCTCCTTCCACTGAGTCCTGTCTGTCTAGAAGAGGTGGTCACTTCAGTCTCTATATCCCCCACTGGTAAGAATCTTAGCTAGGGTCACCCCCATATCCTTCCAGAAAATTGGGAATAATTTTACCCTAAGACCCAGTTATACCACTCCTGGTCATATACCCGAAAGATACTCCACCATACCAGAAGGCTGAAGTCTATTGCCCCAGTACTGAGTAGTGAGGATGAATGGTTTGAGAACAACATGTCCTACATAGTAAGAGTCAAAAGCTGAAAGAAAATGACACCATAAAGTAAGACGCAGTGGGAAAAGCTCCTTGCAGCTCAGCCCTACAAATTTGGGAGATCAGAATGCACAGAATCAAGGTCTGCTTACCCTTCCTGTTTGCCTTTCAAAATCAGGGAATCTCTCTTTAATGTTCTTCCATTTAGCAGAAAGAGTTGTTTTAGTTCTTAAGAAATGCTGTTGTCTTAGAATGCATACCTGAAGTCTCATTTGCCAGAGATAATTAATCATGGAGAAGAGACCAAGACACACTAAGCAGACTTTTCACATATTATTCTGAAGGCAACTCCAATGGCTTATGTGGTAAGTTTTATCTGCATAAAACTACAACAGTTGTCCACGGTACCATCAGAATGCTCCATTCACTGGAACCTGTGGCCATGTTTCCAGAATCTTCAAAGTTATTGTGTTCCCTTTGGGGCCTATTCATTTTTTTCTAACAGTCACTAACTCCCCAGCTAAATTGTTGTAATCCCTCCTCCCTGTGAAAAGTTGTCTATAAGGAGTAAACTCTCTGCTGTAAGGTCCCATGCATGAAACAAGTGGGTGTGCCTTTTCTTCTTGATAATTTGCACTTTATTTCAGTAGACCTGAACTTTAACAAAGAAATAAAAACCTCTTTGCTCCTCTCCCCAAGGCCTCCACTGGACCCTGCCAAATCAAACTTGGCCTAGGATTCTAGAAAAACAAAAATTCCTTGCCAGTGGGAAAGGACTAACATGCCCAGTCTAGGGGCCAAAGTAAAAACAAACAAGCAAAAAAAAAAAAAAAAAACCCACAAAAACAAAACAAAACAAAAAAAACCCAGCCCACAGAAAGGCAGAAGCAATATCCTTTCCTCTAAGGAAGGCACAGAGAGCAGATTTGTAAAAAGTAGGGTACATATGAATTTGCTTGAGATGCAGAACACTGTCTCCCACTCTAGATCCCCGCAGATACAAAGTTTTGTTGCTTCAAGGGATAGCTGATAAGAATATTCAGGAAGGATATCCTCTCAACAATCAGTTAATTAATTGAGATTGACCCAAGGTTAATCTAAGACTTGAGTAGACGAGAGATTACTCTGACCCACAAGGAGTTAAGCAGTGACTAACAGCTCCTTCTGGGAGAAGATTAAAACTATATGTAGTGTGCAGGAAGGCTCTGCAGAACGCTTGCTCAGCTCCATGGAATATAAGACAGCAGTGTTCATAGCTCACAGGATTGAAATCTGGGGTATGCCCAAAGTAACAACAAGAGAAACATTCTGACTTAGCCCATGTGGTGGAACTCACCTCTCTCTTATCTAATGAAAGTGCAGGAAGCTGAGAGGGAGGAGGCGAGAGGAAGGGAGGGAGGGAGAAAGGAAGGGAGAGAGGGAGAAAGAAAGAGAGGGAGACAGGGAGAAGGCTCTCTTTCTACTGCTATTGAATATAAATTGACTAGATTTCAATGAAAATTATCAGATTAAAAAAAAAATAACCCAGTGTGATAACACACATCTTTAATCCCAACACTTGGAAAGCACAGGCAGGTGGATTCTGTGAGTTCCAGGCTAGCAACTGCTATGCAGCGAGACAAAGAAAAACAAAAAGTATTAAATAAAAATCACTAAGCTACAGTCAAAAGAATTAAGTGATAGTCCCTATTTTTAAGCTGTTTTCAAGCAGGCTTTTTGTATTATTATATTCTTAATTCATTGCAGTCGCACAATTTATATAATAATAATTATTATAATTATAATAAATAATCACCCTGTAGTGAAAAGCCTTCCTCATAATAAAAGAAAAAGTTCCATATTTTGATGCGTATGGTTGTGTGGATACATGTATACCTGTGCAACCTTGAGTTTGACAGTGGCTGTCTTTCTTGATCATCCTCTACTTTACTGAGATGAAGTCTCTTAGGAAACCTGAAGCTCATCCATTTGGCTAGACTGGCTGACCAGTGAGTTCCAAGAGCATGAAAACACACACATGCATACACACACACACACACACATCCACACACACACATCCACACACACACACACGCACATCCACACACATGCATGTGGGCACATGTTTGCACATTACACGCACACCTGCATATACACTCACAAATACATGCTCACACACACACACACACACACACACAGAAGTGACAGACAAACTTGCTGCCCTATCTGGCTTTTATGCGTTCTGGTGGTGCTTGCAGTTGCAACACAGCTCCTCATGCACTGTGGGTCCTCAGACTTTAACAGCCTAGCAGCCCCGTCAGTCAGCCCCTTCTCCTTGCTTTACACTAACTAAGAGCAACTTTCTAGGCTCAGTTGCCACAAAGACACAAAGAAACAGATTGCTCGAGAATAGACAAACCACTCCGAAATTAAACTTTTTAAATCCTTGTAAAACCTATGATTCCTTTTGGTTTTGTTGTTTAATGATCCCAGAGAATGATTCTCCCTTAGATGATAACAGCACTGTTGCCATTAACTTGTCTGCTTATGGTTCATTCAGTGCCAGGGATGGTCCATCTACTAGCTCAGGTAATACCATATGACCCTGTGAGCCTATTTTACAAATGAGAAAATTGGAATATAAAGTCCCACGTATACTTAAACATCGACAGTTCCCAACGTAATCAATAGTAAGTAAATACTGATAATGGTGAACACAGGTTCACTGCCATTCAATTCCCTGTTGTTCGCCGTGTTCTAGACTCTGGCCTGAGTGCTTTCTAGTGATTTGAAAAGACTTGTGACTGAGGTTTTGAGAGTTCATTTAACTGCCCATCTAGTGAGGAAGGGTACCCACCTTCAATCAAGGCCTATCCGGCTGCAACCTGCAAACACCAAGTGCCTGTGCTTTCCCAACAGAGCCTTGAAGGTTCTGGCATCTGAACACTGAGATCCCCATCCTCAGACATCCTGACACATTCCGTTGGCATCCCGATGGTCTCCATGAATGTCTACGTCTTGTAGTGATTCTCGCTCACTTCCCTGGGTTTGACACATTCCTATTTAGGCTTATTTATTGCTTAGACATTTTTCTGCATACTTCTCTGTTCTGAACTCTGTAGGTCTGTCCCAGATTCACAACCAGCCTCTGGCAACACATTTCCTCTCCTGACCATTTGGAGCCTGTGGGTCTTACGGAGCTGTCCATTTCATTTAAGTTCATTCCAAGCGGAAGACCAGATACTGTTCTACACCTGAACTCAATAGGGCTGTGCACTCACCAGCACCTTTGTGGTTCACCACACGCTACTGACTTTGTTTCTTTTAATATTTTATTAGCATTGCACACTGGGACAGTTTTAGCAAGCCCCAACATGCTGCATACATAACAGGAAACAGCACAGACCTCATATAGAGGGCTTGCTGAGCCTTCCGATCTGGAACGGATGTCCTTCAGCTTGAGAAATAATCTTAATATATTCCAACAGACACACACACACACACACACACACACACACACACACACACACACCATAACTCTAGGCAATGTTTCCTGGGATGCAATAAAAAGGATTTTTCACAATTACCTCATTTCTTTATCTTGCCTCTCTGCTTTCTTTTCTTTTTTTTTCTTTTTTTTTTTTTTTTTTGTCTTGTTTTCTAGGAGGCATCTTCAATTTTACTTTTAACGTTCTGGTCAGTTTTTCATTTCCCATATAGTGCTACTTAATCTTCGAGAGCTATCATTTTATCTGTGGACATTCTTCAGTGTTCTTGCTGGTGTATTTTCCTGAATGGACCACCTTCTGCTAAGTTCCTGAGACTCTGAGCCGCAGGTTCAGGATTACTCCCTTTGCTTCCACATCTCTTCGTTTCCTCTCAGTGACAGTGCTGGGCATGAGTGTACCTCTTAAACCCTGACCCATTCTTCCTGGTGAGATCCAGAGAAGGAAGCAAGAATGGAGGTCTCCCGTGGACAAGCACCAATCCCTAACATGTCTACCTAGGCTTCCTCAGACATATGCAGCAGATGTGCAACTTGGTCTTCATGTGGGTCCCAAACAACTAGAGCAGGATCTATCCCGAAAAACTGTTGCCTGTACATACGTGGGTGGGATATGTTCTTCTAGCTGGGCTGCCTTGTCTGGCTTCAGTGGGAGAGGAAGCACCTAGCCTCATAGAGACTTGATGTGCCAGGGTTCAGGGATACCCAGGGGGAGCCCACCCTCTCAGAGGAGAAGTGGAGGGGGAGGGGAGAAGGATTGTGGGAGGGGTGACAAGGAGGGGGCAGTGAGCAGGATATAAAGTGAATAAGTAAAGAAAATTAAATTTAATTAAAAAAAAAAGAATGGATGTCTCATTTCTCAATTATCGGCATACTCTTCTCACTAACGTAACTCTATCCCACCCCAGCTGGTTGTGCTGAAGTCAAGATGCTGCACATCTTTAAACCGAGCTTTGTATAGATCAGTTTCTGCTTACTTCTTACAGACTGTCAACCCACTATCTATAACATTGCACATGTACTTTCAGAAAGAGCCACGAGTCTACGGCTGCCCAGGCTTCCACTGTGTGCCATCTTTCCGTAGACCTGTATCCAGTTATCCATCTTCAGATTCCAATATAATGGCTCATCTCTTTCCTGTGGATACCTCTTTTTTTTTCTTTTATTGGATATTTTTTATTTACATTTCAAACGTTATCCCCTTTCCAGATCTCCCCTCTGAAACCCCCTATCCCATCCTCCCTCCCCCTGCCTCTATGAGGGTACTCCCCACCCACCCACTCCCACCTTCCCGCCCTGGCATTCCCCTACACTGGGGCATCAAACCATATCAGGCCCAAGGGCCTCTCCTCCCACTGATGTCCAACAAGGCCATCCTCTGCTACATATGTGGCTGGAGCCATGGGTCCCTCCGTATGTACTCTTCAGTTGGTGATCCAGTCCCTCGGAGCTCTGGGAAATCTGGCCAGTTGACACTGTTGCTCCCCCCCATGGGGCTGCAAACCCCCTCAGCTCCTTCAGTTCCTTCTCCAACTCCTCCATCAGAGACCCCGCACTCAATCCAATGGTTGGCTGTGAACATCCATCTCTGTACTTGCCAGGCTCTGGCAGAGCCTCTCAGGAGACAGTCATTTCCCGGCATCCGCAATAGTGTCCGGGTTTGGTGACTGTATATGGGATGGATCCCCAGGTAGGGCAGTCTCTGGATGGCCTTTCCTTCAGTCTCTGTTCCACACTTTATCTCCATATTTCCTCCTGTGTGGATACATCTTTATTGTTAAGGGAGAAAAGGCAGCAAACATGTGTCTTCGTTTGACTAAGCTGTGGGGAAAGCGTCAGTGTTTACTGTGGATTCCACATGCCACTGATGGTGGTAATAACAGAAAGTCATTACTGTTAAGCACCACAGAGTGCCAGGAACTATCTTTAAAATGTTGAATTCATGAACTTAATAAAACCTCAAAAGAGAGTAAAGAATTATTGCCCTGTGTTTTACAGATAAGGAAATTTAGGCTCACAGTTTAGAAATATGCTGTGCCCTAAATCCTTAATCATGAGATTTTTCACTAAGGGCAGATTGACAAATTAATCTCATGGGTTCTCATTACAGAGCAAGTTATCACAACAATGTAACATTTTATCACAATTTACAGAGTTATACACGCAACTCCAGTAACATTAGTGATCAATTTTCAACTGAGGGTGATCTAAATAAAAAGTTGAGAGTTAAGAGTATCTGTTCCCACTTTGTCAGTGTAACTTCAAAGTGAAGACAACATCCTCTTCTCCCTGGCATCCGTGTGCCTTCTGGGAAACATTTGGAAAATTATTTATCGATCAACATGGCTTTGATATCCCTGAGGTATTATGTCTTACTAGAACTACAGAAAGTTGAAGTACATAATGCTTGGTGGGTAAATAATAAAATCTGTACGTCTCCCTTCACCTGGGATAAGTAACTTTGTAGCGCTAAAAGTAGATTCTATTTCCCGGGGCTTTCATTTCTGACTTGGCCTGTACTCTTTTGTAACTGAAAGAACTGGCCGGAAGAGCCTGCTCCAGCCCTTGCAGGCATCCTCTGGTTCACTTGGACCCCTGCCTCCAGCCAGCTTGCTTGCCAAGGGCAAGTGACCACGGAGAGCAGAGCCAAGTTCCCAGTTGTCCCAGCCAAGGCCAGGCACGGGAGTAAGACCAGCCAAGAGTGAATGAGCATACAACCTCCCATCTGACTCCATCTGACTTCAGCCCAGAGAGAGGCTGACTGATATCAACTCGCAGTTGTGACTCACAACTGGGCTGTGTAAGCGGTTGTTGTTTTGAGCCATTAAGCTTTGAAGTGGTTAGTCATGCAGCATCACTCTGGTGATGGTCAACGGATGCGAAGGCTGAAATGGTGCCTCTGGAGTGTCAAGTAGAGGCCATGTTGCTCAGAATTGTGGGCTTTGTCTCTACAGCGGACAGATGCTTTGAATTAATTCGAGGAACTGCCTAATGTAGGTCTGTGCCAGCCCCACTCCTGTGCCTTCTAGGCACAGGACTTTATCAGGCAATGGAAAGACCCCCTACACCCCATAGGTTTTACCAACCCAATTTAAAACATGCACAGAGGTTGTCCAAATCCCATCCAGAGCGTAAGCAGTGGAAGTCAGCTGCATTAGCTGTGGAAGCAATTACTAATTTTCTCCTAGCCATTATTTGTCCGTTCTTCCCACAGAGCATGCTCTTCACTAAACACGGAACCACTAAGAGCATGTGACCACAGAGCGCTCGTGACCATGTACAGCGGAAAGCTGCTTGCTTATTTTCCCTCACAGCTACAGTTGCTACATGATGATGTTTCAACCTGTTGACTGAGAAGAAATGCTTGGGACTAATTAGGATAACATTCTAAACTATGCAGCTTCAAGTAGTCATGGAAATGGACGCCTGGGTTTGTCAACATGAAAACTTATTCGCATTCATTGTTTTTAATAGCTGAGTAATATTCCATTATGTAAATGTACCACACTTTTTGTATCCATTCCTCTGTTGAAGGGCATCTGGGTTCTTTCCGGTTTCTGGCTATTATAAATAAAGCTGCTATGAATATAGTGGAGCATATGTCCTTGTTATGTGTTAGAGCATCTTCTGGGTATATGCCCAGGAGTGGTATAGCTGGGTCCTCAGGTAGTGATATGGCCAATTTTCTGAGGAACTGCCAGACTTGTTTTCCAGAGTGGTTGCACCATCTTTCAATCCCACCAACCCAGCATCTACTATCACCTGAGTTCTTAATCTTAGCCATTCTGACTGGTGTGAGGTGGAATCTCAGGGTTGTTTTGATTTGCATTTCCCTGATGACTAGGGATGCTGAACATTTCTTTAGGTGCTTCTTGGCCACTCGTATTTCCTCAGTTGAGAATTCTTTGTTTAGCTCCACACCCCATTTTTTAAGAGGGTTATTTGGTTGTCTAGAGCCTAATTTCTTGAGTTCTTTGTATATATTGGATATTAGTCCTCTATCAGATGTAGGATTGGTAAAGATCTTTTCCCAATCTGTTAGTTGCCGTTTTGTCCTATTGACAGTGTCCTTGCCTTACAGAAACTTTGCAATTTTATGTAGTCCCATTTGTCAATTCTTGATCTTAGAGCACAAGCCATTGGTGTTCTGTTCAGGAACTTTTCCTCTGTGCCTAGGTATTCGAGGGTCTTCCCCACCTTCTCTTCTATTAGTTTCAGTGTGTCTGGTTTTATGTGAAGGTCCTTTATCCACTTGGACTTTTCGTACACGGAGATAAGAATGGATTTGCATTCTTCTGCATGTTGTCCTCCAGTTGAACCAGCACTCGATAAATTCTTATATAAATGGATGGAACTAGAAAATATCATCCTAAGTGAGGTAACCCAATCACAAAAGAACATACATGGTATTCACTCACTGATTATTGGACTTTAGCTCAGAAGCTTGAAACACCCAAGATTCAACTCACAGACCACATAAAGCTCATGAAGAATGAAGACCAAGGGGGGGGGGCTACAGTCCCTCTTAGAAGAAGTAACAAAATACTCAAGGGAGCAAATATGTATGCAAAGTGCAGGACAGAAACTGAAGGAGGGGCCATCTGCAGACCATTCCACCTGGGTATCCATCCCATGTGCAGTCACCAAAGGTAGATGCTGATGTGGGTGTCAGGAGGTGCATGCTGACAGGAGCCTAACATAACTGTCTCCTTAGAGGTCTGCAAGAGTCTGACATTTTCAGAGGTGGATACTCACAGCTAACCATTAAACTGATCATGGGGTTCCCAACAGAGAAGATAGAGTGAAGACTGAAGGAGTAGAAAGGGTACAGGACCCCATGAGGAGAGCAACAATACCAACCAATCAGAGCCCCCAAGGTCTAAACCACCTGCCTGGGAGCGCTTAGGGAGGGACCCATGGCTCCAGCTATATATGCAAGGGAGCTATATATAAGTGGGAGAAGAGATTCTTGGTCCCATGAAGGCTGGACATCGTGTGGGGTGGTATTCGAGGGTGGGAGGTGAGGTTCTGGGGAGGGTGGGTGTGGGTACACCATCATAGAGGCAGGAGGAGGGGGAAGGGATAGGGAGTTCCTGGGAGGGAGGGGGAAAGGGGATAAGGGGAAAACACCTGAAATGTAAATAAAAGTTCCAATAAAAATAAAAAAAAAAAAAAAAAGAAAACTTATTTGCAGTTTTAAGAAATAGCAGGTTAAACTCCATCACTTGTCACTCAGGGATTATGATTGGTGTTGACAACAGTTAAACTATCTATACAAAAAGGGTTGGCCCCAGTCAGTGTCTGAGTAGTTTGAAGAAAGGAAATCTCACACAAAAGCTCAATAAACAACTTCTTCAATAACTGCCCTTTGTTTAGCAGCTCGCTGTAAGGACGGGTGACGTCATCCCAGCTCCGCGATTCAGCTGCTGAAACATCTACATCTTGATTTGGCGATGCCTCAGACCATTTCACAACCATTTCTATTGTAATTTTTACCAAGGCCAACGGAGTGTAAGAAGGACTAGGCACCATCCACACTTTCCCCCTTCTGCCAGCAAGACTGGGAAAACGGGACACTCTAAGATACTCACAAAAAGACCAAGTTCTAGACGTGTGAAGCAAAGAGACAGAAGCCACATGTAGCCTCAAGCAAGATGAGGAGCCAGGTGCAGCCTGGGGCTTCGTGCCCCTGGGCCTTCAAGTAACAGGAAAATAAGTGTTTTGGTTATTTGAAATAAATATACGTTTTTTTTCTTCTTACCTACAGCTGAACAGGTATTCTTATACTTTCACGGAAATGTCTTCACTGATGTACCGTTTATATTATTTTTTTATGCATCTCTTTCTATATCCTATTGATAAACACTGCTCCTCCAGACTGTTAGATATGAAGAATGAGGATATTCTATAACTTATTCCTAGATGTCTCTTCAAGAGAATACTAATATGCCATATTCTGCTCAAGTTTGGTTTTAGGAAGCCTTTTAAACTTACCTTATGTAGTTTTATCACAAATTATTAGCTGCATGATATCAATTTTCATAAACATTTCCATGAAAATAAAGGCACTGTGTCATCAGAGGCTGAAAAATCTACTTAATTATTAAGGATATTTCTTAAATTTATACCTGATTTATATATTTAAATGTTTGTTGTTTGACTTAATGAACACATTAGAGATCTTTTCAGAAAGAGAACGTGCATACTAAATTGCACACAGGAGACAATCTCTACAGGCCCTCAAAGGCCTGTTTAATGTAAGTAGATCTGCAACAGTGCAGTCACATAAAGTACAGCCCTTGCAAATACCTGATAAAGCTAAAAAGATGCATTGCCTTATACATTTGATGTGATCTACTGTTATTATTTTAGAACATGTTCCTTCTACTTCTTTAAATTTACTATGAAACAGTACACTATATTCAGACAGGAGCCTCTCCTCTCATCTTTACATCTCTCTTGAGTCCATCAAGAGGCTGCCTGGATTGGCTAAATCTGAATTCATGGACCTATACTCTACACTGCTTGCACATTGTCAAAATAACTTAAGGATGCGTTTCTCAGAACATATTCCTGCTTTTGAGTGATACATGATATGCCTGATGCATAGAACTACTATATGACTGTCATCATCACCATCATCACCATCGTCATCAATATCATTATCATCACCATCATCACCACCACCATCATCATCATCACCATCGTTTTATTGAAATGAACTTGCAATTCAGCTACTAGTTCACACATTTGCTGTCTGTATCATTCTCGAATTCTTACAGACCAGACCAGTGAGTATCCTTCATAGTGTCTGACACACTCAGTGCTCAGAATATGTTTGCAAGTAAAATGAGAAAAAGAATCCACAGGGTTGGAGAGGGCTGAGTGGATGAACACACAGCCAGCCCTCAGGGGATGAGGATAAGGAAAGCTCGATTTAGAATACAAGCTCAAACCACCAATAACAACTGGTTAGCCTCCAGAACGAAACATACATATCATTAACATTTTTGAAGAAATGGGAAATTATGCTCTTTGGACTCTGGAGTTCAGCTTCTGGCCAACTGCTCTTCGTAACTGAGCTATGTCAACCCAGAATGTGATTTTTGTGTATGTAAACTCATATTGAGAAAGGACCAGATCTGTACTCAGGTCCCTAACGCCCAGCATAGTCACTGATTGCTTAATACATTGTAATGGCGTGAACTCATGTCTGAGTGGTCTTCTCTCTGATGGACACCTCATGAAGAACAGTGTTGCACATCATGTGGTTAGTATGATTGTGTAGAATGAGGAACAGACATTAAGAATACGAATATTCTTAATATCATGAATGTTAAGGGACAAGATAATCAGCTAAGAGGAATAAACGAGACCTCTAATACTCAGCTATGTCCACTGGATGACTCAGATCACACACAAAGAAATGAAAATGGTGAAAGTCAGCCAGTTTTGTTTAAAACAAGTAAAGGAAATAGAAAATCAGTGAGGTTATCAGGAAGAGAGTAAGTTACCAAACTCACAACAGTATATGACAAATATAGATAATGTGATGACATTACCCTACACTGGGACATGGAGCCTTCACAGGACCAAGGGCCTCTCCTCCCATTGATGCCCTACAGGGCCATCCTCTGCTACATTTGCGACTGGAACCATGAGACCTTTCATGTATACTCTTTGGTTGGTCATTTAATCCCTGGGAGCTCAGAGTAGGGGGGTCTGGTTGGTTGATATTGTTGTTCACCCTATGGGGTTGCAAACCCTTCAGCTCCGGTGCTCAGTCCAATAACAATGCTGTAAGTGTCTGCCTCTGTATTTGTCAGGCTCTGGCAGAGCCTCTCAGGAGACAACTATATCAGGATCCTGTCAACAAGTACTTCTTGGCATCCTAATACTGTCTGAGTTTGGTGTCTGTATATGGGATGGATCCCCAGGTGAGGCAGTCTCTGGAAGGCCTCCTTTCCTACAGGCTCTGCTCCACACTTTGTCTCTGTATTTCCACTCTGGAAATCACTCTAGCGGTTTCTCAAAAAATTGGACATAGTACTACCTGAGGACCCAGCTATACCACTCCTGGGCAAAAGATGCTCCAACTTATAACAAGGACACATGCTCCACTTATTTATAATAGTCAGAGGCTAGAAACAACCCAGATGTCCTTCAACAGAAGAACAGATACAGAAAATGTGGTACATTTACACAATGGAGTATTACTCAGCTATTAAAAACAATGAATTCATGACATCCTTAGCTAAATGGATGGAACTAAAAAATATAAAAAATATCATCCTGAGTGAGGTAACCCAATCACAAAAGAACACACATGGTATGTCCTCACCGATAAGTGGATATTAGCCCAAAAGCTCAAAATACCCAAGATACAATTCACAGACCATATGAAGTTCAAAGAAGAAGGAAGACCAAAGTGTGGGTACTTCAGTCCTTCTTAGAAGGGGGTAACAAAATCCTCACAGGAGGAAATACGGAGGCATACTTTCTTAACGTAGATAAGTCCTTATTATTACACCAAAAGTAAGTCATTAATTTATAATTTTTGGAAGCTCAAAACACAATCCCAGAAAGAAGGCCCAAACTAAAGAAAGAATGCTAAACCAAACTATCAAAGACCATAAGGTAAACTACGAGTTCTGATTGGATCGTGTCAGGGCCAGAGAGGTGTTGCAGAAGGTAAAGAGGCTTGCTGCCAAGTCTTCACAACCTGAGTTCTATCCCCGATACCTCCTACAAGCTGGAAGAGAACCAGCTCCCACAACTTGTCCTTTGATCACATGTGTTCTAAAGCATGAGTGTGCTCCATACTCTTATACAAAACAAATAAATGTAACTTAAAAACCTTTTAAAATAACATTTTATTAATTTCTTGAGAATTACTTTATTATTCTATCCTATGTATTTTGATCATACTGACTTCCTTTTTCCAACTTATCCTCCCCCTATTGACACCCACCTCCCTAGCCACCAATTTCAGTTTTCCTTGGTTTGTTTAACCCTAACAATGGACCACCAGTATAGTGCTATGCATTTGAAATGATGATCATGATAACGTCACACCAAGGAGCTGAAGGATGATTGAACACTGAGTGTATATTCAAACATGGATACATAAAAGAAATTAGCACATGGTACAGTGACGCTGGGAAAAGTAAAATGAAGAAATGGAATTAACTCTTTTTTAATTATTTTATTTATTCACATTCCAAATGTTTCCCCACTTCCCAGTCCCCATCCAAGAGTTCTTCACCTCATTATCCCTTTGCCTCTAAGAGGGTGCTCCCCCTACCCACATCTACCTAACATTTCCCCATATACACCTTCCCTGGGGTATCAAGTCTCTATAGGATTAGGCACTCTATCAGATGTAGGATTGGTAAAGATTTTTCCTAATCTGTTGGTTGCCATTTTTGTCCTATTGTCAGTGTCCTTTCCCTTACAGAAGCTTTGCAATTATATAAGGTCCTTTTTGTCAATTCTTGATCTTAGAGCATAAGTCATTGGTGTTCTCTTCAGGAAATTTTCCCCTGTGCCCATGTGTTTGAGGCTCTTCCATACTTTCTCTTTTATTAGTTTCATTGTATCTAGTTTTATGTGAAGGTCCTTGATCCACTTGGACTTGAGCTTTGTACAAGGAAATAAGAATGGATCTATTTGCATTCTTCTACATTCTGACAGCCAGGTGAACCAATACCATTTGTTGAAAATACTGTCTTTTTACCACTGGATAGTTTTAGCTCCTTTGTCAAAGATCAAGTGACCATAGGTGTGTGGATTCATTTCTGGGTCTTTAATTCTATTCCAATTCAGTTCAATTCTATTTAGATCTTCCTGCCTGTCTCTGTACCAAGCTGTACTCTGTAATACAGCTTGAGGTCAGGAATGGTGATTCCCCCAGAAGTTCTTTTATTGTTGAGAATAGTTTTTGCTATCCTGGGTTTTTTTTGTTATTCCAAATTAATTTGCAAATTGCTCTTTCTAACTCTATGAAGAATTGAGTTGGAATTTTGATGGGGATTGCATTGAATTTATAGATTATATTCAGCAAGATGGCCATTTTTACTATAGTAATCCTGCCAATCCATGAGCATGAGAGATCTTTCCATCTTCTGAGATCTTCTTCAGAATCTTTCTTCAGAAACTTGAAGTTCTTGTCATACAGATCTTTCACTTGCTTGGTTAGAGTCACCCTAAGGTATATCATACTATTTGTGGCTATTGTGAAGGGTGTCATTTCCCTAATTTCTTTTTCAGCCTGTTTATCTATTGAGTAGAGGAAGGTTACTCATTTGTTTGAGTTAATTTTATATCCAGCCACTCTGATGAAGTTATTTATCAACTAGAGAAGTTCTCTGGTGGAATTTTGGGGGTCACTTAAGTATACTATCATATCATCTGCAAATAGTGATATTTTGGCTTCTTCCTTTCCTATTTGTATCCCTTTGACTTCCTTTTGTTGTCTAATTGCTCTGGCTAGAACTTCCAGTACTGTATAGAATAGGTAGGGAGAGAGTGGGCAGCCATGTCTAGTCCCTGATTTTAGTAGGATCGCTTCAAGTTTCTCTTTATTTAGTTTGATGTTGGCTACTGGTTTGCTGTATATTGCCTTTACTATGTTTAGATATGGGCCTTGAATTCGTGACCTTTCCAAGACTTTTACCATGAAGGGGTATTGAATTTTGTCAAATGCTCTCTCAGCATCTAGTGAGATGATCATATGTTTTTTTCTTTCAGTTTGCTTATACAGAGAATTACTGTATATTGAACCATCCCTGCACTCCTGGGATAAAGCCTACTTGATCATGATGGATGATTGTTTTGATATGTTCTTGGATTTCGTTTTCGAGAATTTTATTGAGTATTTTTGCATTGACATTCATAAGGGAATGTGGTCTGAAGTGCTCTTTCTTTATTGGGTATTTGCATGATTTAGGTATAAGTGTAAATTGAGTAGTCCTTCTGTTTCTATTTTGTGGAATAGTTTGAAGAGAATTGTTATCAGGTCTTCTTTGAAAGTCTGATAAAATTCTGCACTAAAACTATCAGGTCCTGGGTGCTTTTTTTGGTTAGAAGACCTTTAATGACTGCTGCTATTTCTTTAGGGGTTATGGGACTGTTTAGATGGTTTATCTGATGTGGATTTAACTTTGGTACCTGGTATCTGTCTATAAAATTGTCCATTTCATCCAGATTTTCCAGTTTTGTTGAGTATAGGCTTTTCTAGTAGGATCTGATGATTTTTTGAATTTCCTCAGTTTCTGTTGTTATGTCTCCCTTTTCAGTTCTGATTTTATTAATGTGGATACTGTCTCTGTGCCCTCTCTGGTTAGTCTGGCTAAGGGTTTAATCTATCTTGTTGATTTTCTCAAAGAACAAGCTCCTGGTTTTGTTGATTTATTATTTAGTTCTTTTTGTTTCTACTTGGTTGACTTTAGCCCTGATTTTTATTATTTCCTGCCATCTACTCCTCTTGGGTGTATTCACTTCTTTTTGTTCTAGAGCTTTCAGGTGTGCTGTCAAGCTGCTAGTGTATGCTCTCTCCATCGTAGGCACTTAGAGCTAAGGGTTTTCCTCTTAGCACTGCTTTCATTGTGTTCCCAAAGTTTTGGTATGATGTGCCTTCTTTTTCATTAAATTCTAAAAAAGTCTTTAACAATAACCCTATTTAAAAATGGGATACAGAGCTAAACAAAGTATTCTCAACTGAGGAAACTCGAATGGTTGGGAGGTACCTAAAAAAATGTTCAACATCCTTAGTCATCAGGGAAATGAAAATCCAAACAACCCTGAGATTCCACCTCATACCAGTCAAAATGGCTAAGATCAAAAACTCAGATGATAACAGATGCTGGTGAGGATGTGGAGAAAGAGGAACACTCCTCCATTGTTGGTGGGATTGCAAGCTGGTACAATCACTCTGGAAATTAGTCTGGCAGTTCTTCAGAAAATTGGACATAGTATTAACTGAGGACCCAGCTATGCCTCTCCTGGGCATATACCCAAAAGATGCTCCAACATATAACAAGGACACATGCTCCACTATGTTCACAGCAGCCTTATTTATAATACCCAGAAGCTGGAAAGAACCCAGATGTCCTTCAACAGTGGAATGGATACAGAAACTGTGATATATTTACACAATCAAATACTACTCAGCTATTAAAAACAATGACTTCATGAAATTCTTAGGCTAATGGGTGGAACTAGAAAATATCATCCTGAGTAAAGTTACCCAATAACAAAAGAACACACAAGGAATATACTCACTGATATGGGGATACTAGCCCAAAAGCTTGGAATATTCAAGATACAATTCACAGACCACATGAAGCTCAAAGAAGAAGGAAGACCAAAGTGTGGGTATTTCAGTCCTTCTTACAAGGGGTAACAAAGTACTCATGGGAGCAAATATGGAGACAAAGTGTGGAGCAGAGACTGAAGGAAAGGCCTTCCGGAGACTGCCCCACCTGGGGATCAATCCCATATACAGTCACCAAACACAGACACTATTGTGGATGTCAAGGAGTACTTGCTGACAGGAACCTGATATAGGTGTCTCATGAAAGGTTCTGCCAGAGCCTGACAAATACAGAGGCAGATGCTCACAGCCAACCATTGAACGAAGCACTGGGTCCCCAATGGAGAAGTTAGAGAAAGGACAGAAGGAGCTGAGGGGGTTTGCAACCCCATAGGAAGAACAACAATATCAACCAACCAGACCCACCTACCCCAGAGCTCCCAAGGATTAAATGACCAATCAAAGAGTACACATGGAAGGTCCCATGGCTCCAGTCGCAAATGTAGCAGAGGATGGCCCTATAGGGCATCAATGGGAGAAGAGGCCCTTGGTCCTGTGAAGGCTTGATGCCCCAGTGTAGAGGAATGCAAGGGCGAGGAGGTAGGAGTCAGTGGGTAGATGGGGGCACACCCTGACAGAAGCAGGAAGCGGGGATGGGATAGGGGGTTTCTGGGGGAGAAATCTGGAAAGGGGATAACATTTGAAATATAAATAAATAAAATGTCCAATAAAAAAATAGGATTAGATGCACGCTCTCCCACTAAGGCTATCCTCTGCTACATATGTAGTAGAAGCCATGGATCCATCCATGTATGCTCTTTAGTTGGTGGCTTAGTCCTTGGGAGCTCTGGGAGGTGGGGGGGGGGTTAGTTGATACTGTTCTTCTTTCTATGTGGTTGCCATCCCTTTAGCTCCTTCAATCTTTCTCCTAACTCTTCCATAGGAGGCCCTGACCACAGTCCAATGTTTGGTAGTACATGTCTGCATCTGTCTTACTCAGCTGCTAGTAGGGCCTCTCAAGAGGATAATCATGCTAGGTTCCTGTCTGCAAGCACAACATGTTATCAACAATAATGTCAGGGTTTGGTGCCAACCTATGAGATGGATCCCAAGTTAGGCTGTTCACTGAATGGGCCTTCCTACAATCTCTGCTCCATTTTGTCCCTGCATTATTTCTTTAGATAGGAACAATTCTGTGTAGAAATTTTGAACGTGGATTGATGACCCCATCCATCTATTGGGAGCCCTGTCAATCTATAGAGGTGGTCTCTTTATACTTGTGGAACATACTATCTAAGTCATGTATACAAAGGTAAGAAGAAAACACACACACACACAAAGTCATAGAAGACAGGGACTAACTCTCTTAAAAGGTGGAAGTTTTCAAACTACCTAATGTAGAAATAATTTTCAAAACACCTGATAAACTTAATTCCCCAAATGCAAAACACTATGTGATAAATATATATATGAAAGCTGAAAATGAACCAAAATTCTATGGTTATAGACCTGTAACACATCAGAAATAAAGAGAAAAGCTCTTTAATGCAGCAGTTCTCAAACTGAGGCTTGCAACCCCTTCTGGAGGAGTCAAATGACCCTTTCACGGGGGTTACCTAAGACCATCAGGAAACACAGATATTTATATTACAGTTCATAACAGCAGCAAAATTACAGTTATAAAGCAGCAATGAAAATTTTATGGCTGGGAGTCGCCACACAATGAGGCACTGAATTAAAGGGGCATGCCATTAGGAAGGTTGAGAACCATGGCTTTATTGCATGGGTCACAGTGTTAGGAAAGATGAGAACCGTTTCTTTATTGTGTAAACATATTCTAAAAATGATGACAGAAAAGTGAAAAGTCCAGTTGAAAATCTGACCAAAGCTATAAAACTGTAATTAACAATGGAAAGAACAGCCCTAAGATAGCAGTGGGTAAAGTGCTTGCCCTGAAAGCATTAGCATTAGCTTACTCCCTCCCTAGAGCTAATATCTAAAAAGCCAACTGTTAGAGTTTGTACATGGAATACAAACACTGGGGAGGGACAGAAAGGAAGAGCTGAGCCTAGGCTACTTGACAAGTTCCAGTGGGAGACCTTGTCACAAAGACACAAGGACGATGACACCTAAGGAACAACATCCTTGGTCTAGAACCTGAGCACTGTTGGTTCCCAGTCCTCTCAAGTCTGCCCCTCCACCTTTGTTACATGCCCCAAAAAAAGAAAAAGAAGAAGAGGAGTAAACAGAAAAGAAAATGAGGAGGAAGAAAAGTAGAAGAGGAGGAGAAGGAGAAGGAAGAGGAGGAAAAGGAGAAGGAAGAGGAAGAAGGGGAAAAGGAAGAAGAAGGAAGAAGGACAAAGAAGAAGAAGGAGGAGGAGGAGGAGGAGGAGGAGGACGAGGACGAGGACGACTACGACGACAACAACAACAAGTCAAATTTCTGTTGCCCATACACTCACTGGAGCTTGGTCAAACTCCCAGTAGCCTGCACCCATGCCAAAACCCACAAATTATGAAAAGCCACTTTTTGGCATTCTTATCCAATTTTTAAGAGTTCTCTTCAATGGCTTTCTGTCTAGGCTGTACCTTTTTGGAGGTAGAGATTGCCAGAGAAACCTTCTATGTCCCCTTTCTCTACTGTGAGTTTGCAGTCATCAATACCACATGGCAAAGTAGCTTGCTTGCCCTTTACAGTAAGGGGAAGCATGGATCATGGTCGTACACATGGTTTCTAGTGACAGCACAGATCATGGACATCTACATGGTCTCTGGTGCCACAGACCTCAACCTCAGTGTGGTTTTCAGCAGCGGTACAAACCCTGGATGTCAACAGGGTCTTCTACTGGTGCATGGGCCACAGATACCATCACAGCCCTCGGCAGCAGCACAGGTACTCACAGTCAACATAGCTCCCAGCATGGCCCACAGACATCTACATTGTCTTCAGTGGAAATCCAGGCCATGGACATCAACACAAATCTTGGCTGAAGTACAACCATGGACCCAACATGGCAGCATGGACCAAGATATCACTATGACTGAACTTCATTCTTCTTTAAGTATGAGAAAACTGAAGTGAATATATAATAACTTGCAATAATTGTTCTCTAATTTTCAGAAAAAGAATCAGCAAAATAAACAAAAAGATACAAAAAGTTTAGCCGGGCGGTGGTGGCACACGCCTTTGATCCCAGCACTTGGGAGGCAGAGGCAGGCGGATTTCTGAGTTCAAGGCCAGCCTGGTCTACAGAGTGAGTTCCAGGACAGCCAGGGCTACACAGAGAAACCCTGTTTCAAAAAAAAACAAAAAACAAACAAACAAACAAACAAAAAAAAAAAAACAAGATACAAAAAGTTAAAAAAAATTTTTTAAAAAAACTGATGGGCAAGGATTGAGATAATACAAAGTATATCCCTAGATTGGGAACAACTTAAAATAATAAAGATGAAGATACTTTTAAGACACACTGTTTAATATTAAGCAATGTTCTTCCAAGTTACTTGTGGTTTAAAGAATAAATCATCTAGCAGCTTAGAAAATGTTTTAAATTTAATGAAAATAAAGAATCTATGTATTGAAATGTCAGTGATGCAAATTGAAACAGCTCTAAAAGAGGAAGCAAGGGCATCTTGTGCTCACAGAAAGAAATGTAAATGAGGGCTACACCAGGAAGTCCTTTCTGAACCAGGATCTAAACTACAATAAAAAGGGAATAAACCAAAGAGCATAGGAGGGCTGATCTGCTGCCCCCAGCACATGCATAGAAGAGGACTGCCTTGTCTGGCCTCAGAGAAGATGTACCTAATCCTGTAGAGACTTGATGCCTCAGGGAAGGGGGCTGCCTGGGGGAGGAGAGTTGGGGGGGAAGGGGGGCAGTCTTTCAGAGGCAAAAGGAAGAGGGAATGGGATGACGAATTCTGTGAGATTAGACAACATTCCAGAATAGATAAATGAAATAATCATGAAAAAGACGGAATAAGTATAAAAAACAAATCAATGAAATAAAGGGTAAACAACAAAAATCAGTAAAATAAAAATGATCAGTTGAGAAAATGTGTAAAGCTCATCAACTGTGTCTCATCTGAGATAGGCGGAAATAGAAGAAAATGGTAGGATCAGGAAGCCATTGCTGAACGCTTTAATGGACCTAGTTCACTGCAGTTGCAGCCAATGCAGTCTAATGACTCTGCCAGATGCAGCAAATGCCTGAAGCTCCCAGGACTAACCTCAAACTCAGAAGTATCCCAATCCAACAGTAAGTGCTGTTTATTTTCCTGGTGCCCTCCAGGATAGGGTCATCACAGACTAAAGCTTGGGAAGGGGAAGCTAGCTTTCTACAAATACCTGCTGACAAGTTCTACCTCAGAGAGCAGGAAGCCCACTGCTGCTGCTGCTCCCAGAATGTATGGTTTTTCTCTCTGGTTTTTCTCTCTAAGTTCTGTCACACTCTAAGCCCTAGACATACCTTGTTTGTTCTCACTCTGCAAACAATTACAAGCTAGACAGCAAATAGAACTAGACTCTCGGGAATTGAGCTATGTACGCAAAGGGGGAAATTCTAGACAACAAGAAAGTATTAAGAGTTTTTAGAAGCAATGCCATGAAGTGTTTATAAACCTCCAGTCATTCACTCAAACCACGGCTAAATAAGTCTGATCCTACTAGTGAATCAGTCTGTGAGACTGAATTAATAGGACACTATCTAAATCTTATATGGGTATTGACTATCTCAACAGGAGAGATAGTCCGATGGCATTTCGAGTGTTTCTAAAACTTAACTGACAGTGACCCATACCACAGGGAGGTAGGAACTGGTACAATAAACCTAATCAAGGAAATTGCCCACTAAGTAACAATAGAATGCAAAAAAGCTGGTTATATGAAACACAAGAAAATAGTCTCAATTCTTCTGAAAGAAAATAATCAACAAAACCCAGCTGTAATTGTCTAACTACCTCTGGCTCCTGGTCTTCCTGGCGGTGTCTGGCGTGAGCATCCTCTTGTGGCATGGGCTTCAAATTAGATCACTCATTGGTTGGCTATTTCCACGAGTTCTTTACTTCCATTGCCCCAGTGCTTCCTGCCAGCAGATAGACTGTGGGTTGAGAATTTTGTGGTTGGGTTGGTGTCCCAGCCCCACCGCTAGAAGTTGCCTGGTTACAGAAGATGGAGAGTTGAAGCTCCAAATCCTCCATTACATCATTGCTAGGGCTGCCCTCTAGAATTCTGGGAGTTTCTACCTCACTAGGTTTCCACTTTGACCCCTGCCTCCAAATGCCCTCTAATCCAGACTGTTCTTTTATTTTGTTTCTTCGTTTGTTTGTTTTTTAATTAGTTTCAGGTCCCACAAGTCAGGTAAATTTTAGTCAAAAAGAAATATAACCTGTGACTAAGCAGGGGATTTGTTCCTATAATAAGGAATAGCAAACAGCAAAAAGGTAATCATTACAATAATTCCCACTGACAGAATGAAAGATGAGACTCAGTCACCTCAAGAGACATTGTAAAGAATTTGACAGAATTTAATAGTCTGTCATGAGTATAATGCCAGATAAGCTAAAATGTAGATAGTAAATTACAAAATTCATAGGGACAGTATGTGAATGAGCGTGTTAGAAAATAATGGGAAGTTTCTTTTTAATGGGAACAATACTTTAGCTGGGATGATGGACGTGAGGTGACCACACAGAATCATGAACGCATTCAATGGCATTGAGTGTCACTTCAAAGCGACATAGTTTGTGTCTTCAATAAAAAGAGGGAAGAAGGTTGGGTCCTGGAGAGATGGCCCAGTGGTTAAGACCGCTGACGGCTCTTCCAGAGGTCCTGAGTTCAATTCCCAGCAACCATAAGGTGGCTCATAACCATCTGTAATGGAATCTGATAACCTCTTCTGCTATTTCTGAAAACAGTGACAGTGTGCTCACACATATATATAACAAAGAGATCTGCCATCAAAACAAACAAAAACAAACAAACAAAACCCAAAAAGAGGAAAGTACAAAGAAATACTTTAAGAATGAAACTGAAATACTTATGATTGCAAATGGCAGCAGGAGCTCACTTAAAGATGAAAGATTTGTCAGGAAAAACAACCAAATATTGCATGTACCTTCCAATACATACAGTAAAATTCAACAAAACAAAAAAGAATAATCAAAAAAATCGTCTGTCCTGTTCAGATATTTTAATATTCACTTCCTGGAAGTAGATATAATCAGTAAAACAAATTCAGTAGACGTGTGTACAAATTTAAAGACATTGACCAACAGCATTTAGATGATGTTTTAGAACAATTTACCAACAGAATTTTTTGGATTTCCAAAAACACTGGAAATGGGCCAAATGGTTCAAGACAAATTGTGTGGAAGAAACAGGGTAGAGCTAGAACTTTCAGATTTAAAAAAAAAAAAAAAATTAAACCATGTCAAACCATGCCAAACTATCATATTTTACATTGGTAAAGATATCATAAAATAACAAAAATTCAAGCCCCAGGATGCTGGCCTGTTGGATGGAAGGTTTGACGGCTCAAACGGAGTGAGCCATGTAAGTTCCAGGTAGGATTGCGGGAAATGTTCAGTTTTTAACATAATGGTTACAGGTGATTGATTGCTTTACTACAATCCGCTAAACTCTAAATTTTGTTATAGTGTGCTTTTTGTCTTTACATTTTATTTTAAAATAAAAAAAAGTTCTAAAAATCATGCATCTGTGTATAATAAAGCAGTTTAGAGAAGACCAGCATTCCCAAAAAAAAAAAAAAAAAAAAAAAAAGAGCAACTAAGACAAGAACACAAATACAGAGCAAAACAAAACAAAAAGCAAGCCAACGACTTCTGCTTGGAGGCACTGCAGACATTCCAAGGCAAACAAGGCTCAGAGGCCAGTATCCCACAGAGTCAGACAGCACACAGAGAGGAGCTGGCATTTTGCAGCCTTTCTATTCTCAGGGTATTTAGCAATTCTTAGCATGAATTCAAGCAGAGGTTCCAGTGAAGGGATACTGATAGGAGGCAGAGAAGTCAGGAAAAAAAATGGCTAACAGTTGGCAGGAGGAATAGAAATTAGAGACAGAGCCGAAGCAGCTGTGTAGGGAACAGAACTCTGGTATAAGGAATGTGTAGGACAGAAATGAGGCAGAGAGAAAAACAGACAAATTATGACATGGGACTAAACGCCTAGGAAAAGAAATGGCCTTGTACCCTAAAATCTGATCTTCCTTTGGCTGGTAGAAAACAAAAACAAAAAAAAGGCAAGAGACTTAAAATACCACTCATAAACCCCTGGTTAACGATGGAGATAATATATGCTTTCCAAAGGGCAAGGCCAGCATGACAAATTTTTTTCATACACACTTCAACCAAGAATGTCAAAGACAGTAAATACTTTGTGCTTACTTAGTGACCAAATGATGTATAGCCTTAAGACTTTAGAATCCATGTCTCATTTAAGTTGTTCTCCAATGCCTTATACAATACATCTAACACAGCGCTGGTCAAAGATCTGATTTACATTAAAGTGAACTATGATATCAGTCTACAGAAGAAGATGTCACCTAGGTGTTTAACAATAAAGTCCAGTATTCAGGTCACAGGTTACAGATTTATCAAGAAGCAATGTCAAAATCAGGCACAGGCATCCAGTCTCTCTACGCAGACATGTCACGCACATCTTGTGCCAGGGCTTAACCAGGTGAATCCACCTAACGCTCCTTTACATGTATCACTTTAACCCCAAGATCTACCTCAGGTTCCACATTCAGTGCCTATGACATAGTTGGGCCAGTATCCAGGCTCTAGTCAGGACTTACACTACTAGACTACAACCTACAGGCCCCTAACACGCCACACAAAAACCTCTCCCCAAAATAGGTCCTACATTTCTTGTACCAGGGTCTAGCCTCGTGAGTTTACCTGGCTTTGCCCCATCCACATCACCTCCCTAACCCCTAGATCTACCTCCAAACTCAAGACATGGATGAAGACACATATCCAGCACATCTGACGAGGCTCCAATTTCCTTCCACCTAAGCCATATCCAACCTTTCTGTCCAATGGAGCCTACAAATCCTACACTTTCTCCCATCCCACTATGTCCATATCAGACACAGAAGTAACAAAAGGAGTCCCCAGGCCCAAGTCTCATCATAAGAATACAAATATAATGAAAGCCGGAGTATCTTATATGCACACACCCTCAAAACCCATGGATCCTGTAATAGAAATGTTAATAGAAACAGAAACTAGTCTTCAGTAAGAATTCCCTGGGTGTACCCCAGGACACAGAGTTTAAAAGAACAATCATAAATATCATCAAATAATTCTAGGAATTGAAAGAAGTCACGAAGGAATCGATTAATGAAGTTAAAGAGAAGAGAAGCCCAGGTGATAGCCAAGAAAGCACCAACATGAGGCTGAGGGAGATGGCCACGTCGAGCCAGGATTTGATAATTGAATTTGATAAAAATATATAAACAGTAAAGAAAACTCAAGCGGAAACAAAGATGCAATTGAAAAACCCCATATTCCAAGTAGAAAAGTCAAGGAAATGCCTCGTGAGTAGAATATGTCAAGAATAATGTAGCATATCATGACGCAAATGTAAAGAAGGTGGTTGTATGGCTTGGTCTTCCTGTGGGACTCCTCACGGGGGAGGGGGGCTGTGTCTGATTCATTTGCCTACTTTTGGGACATTTTTCCTCCTACTGGGCTGCCTCATCCAGCCTTAAGGGGGGAGGAGTATATAGTCTTATTGCAAGTTGATATAGCATGTTTAGTTGATATCCCTTGGAGGCCTGCTCTTTTCTGACAGGAACCAGAGGAATTGAGGCAGCTAGAAGTTGGGACGAGAGAAGAATAAAGTTTAAAATTAAAAAAAAAAAAAAAAAACCTAGACAAACCAAACGAGCAATGAATATGATTGTTTTTAAAACAAATAGAGAAAAGGAACAGACATGGGACATAAAAAGACCAAACCTTCAAGTTATATATACAGGTGAGGGAGAAGAATCTTAAGTCAATGGCATAGACCAGTTCTTCAACAAGTTCTTCAACAAGATCATAGAAGAAAACTTCCTCAAACTTCAGAAAGACACACTACAAATATAAGAAGCACACAGAGCACCAAATAGGCAAGATCAGAAAAGAAAACTTCCATAGCATATCATAGTTAAAACTCTAAGTGCACAGAACAAAGAAAGAGTATTGAAAACTGCAAGGAAAAAAAAAAAAAAACCCAGGTCACCTATAAAGGAAAACCCATCAAAAATCACAGCTGGATTCTCAATGGAGACTTTGAAAGTCAGAAGAACCAAGAGCAAAGCGTTTTATTCCATGTCTTATGACTATGACTGCCAGCCCAGACTAATGTACCTGCAAAACTAATTTCTATGTTTAAAGCAGAAAGGCAAGCAAACCTTCCCATGATACAAACAGCCTAAAAATATTTTTTATCCAGCAGACCAACCCTAAACAAAATAAAGGAAATAATATTTGGAACTAAAGACATGAATAAGCATAATGAAGAGACTGTCAAAAGAAGGCAAAAGAAGCTATAATTACTGAAATGCAAAGTGTCACGAAGAACACAAACAAGAACAACCAAAACCATAATGATGACAATCCATACACATCTTTCAATAATAATTTGAAATAGTAATAGCCTAGATTTACTAATCAAAATCAGGCTGGCTGAATAGATCAAAACACAAAATCCATCTATTTGCTGTCTATGAAAAACTCATCATACCTTTAAAGATAGGAACCACCTTAGAGGGAAAGATAGGCAAAAGAACCCTAATTAAACAGGACCAGGAAACAAGCAGGTATCACTAGCCTATTATCTGACAAAGCAGACTTCAAACTAAAACTTAACAGAAGAGACAAAGAAGACACTTAATTTTAACAAAGAGAATGGTAAACCAAGAAAACATTATTTTCCTAAACATATAAATACCAAACCCTGGTGTATCCAATTTCATCAAAACTGTACTACTGGAATTAACACGCAGATTAACATATTAAAAGTATGTGATTTTGATGCCCCATTTTCTCTACTAGAGAATTCATCTGAACAAAAAATAGGGAAACATTAAAATTAAATGACATCATACATCAAGTGGATCTAATGTATATCTAGAGAATATTCTACCCAAACACAAAAGTATATAAAGTATAGTCACATAAAAGTTTCTGTAAAACAGACTACATCTTGGGACACAAAACAAATTATAACAAATTCAGAAAGACTTAACTTCATATATCCAGTCCAATGATAAAAGAACAAAACTTAAAATCTACTCCAAATAAGTCTCTAATAAATACTTAAACTCATGGAGATAATCAACTAACTATTGAATAATAAATAGGTCAAAGAAAAAATTGAGAGTAACCATTTCTTATAACTAAATAAGAATGCAAACAGAGCTTAGCAAAACCTCTGATATATATATATATATATTGAAAGTAGTCCTGTGAAGGAAATTTGCAACTTTAAGTGCCTACATTAACAAGAGCACAGATAAATGACTTAATGATGCAACTAAAGAATTAGAAGAAACAAGAAAAAAAAACAAATCCAAACCCAGTCAATGACAAGAGATTATGAAATAAGAGAAGAAATAAATGTAATATAAAAATACAAACAATTAAGTTGGGAAACCTAAAAGAAATGCATGAATTTCTATATACAGCCAAAACACCAAAATTAAACCAAGAATACCATAAATAATTGTTTGAGGGAAAGAAAAAGAAAGAGAAAGAGTATCCCCAAAATCCTTCTACAAAATCACTATCACTTTAATACGGAAATCAGGAAAACATACACACAAAACATACAAAATTATAGATCAAAATTTCAGATGAACAGATCTTTCAAAATGCTCAGTCAAATATTTGCAAGAAGAATACAGACATATATCAAAAAGATAATGTACCATGACACAGTTGTCTTTATGCATGAAATGCAGTCATGGTTCAACATACAGAGATCAATAAATGTATTAAACCACATACATGGACATGAAGACAAAAAAAAATCACATTATCATCTCAATAGATGGAGAAAAGGCATTTGAGAAAACTTAACATGTCTTCATGATGAAAGTCTTAGAGAATATAAGGCTAAGGGGAACATAGCCCAACATAATAAAAGCTATCTATGAGAAACCCACAGCCAACATCATCCTAAATGGAGAAGAAATTGAAACAATCCAACTCAGGAATGAGAGAGAGAAGATGTCCTCTATCCCCATTTTGTATTGTGTTTGAAATACCAGCCAAATAATTAAGGTAAGAGAAGAAAATTAAAGGGGTAGGAATAGGAAAAGAAGAAGTCAAACTATTCATATTTGTGCACATGATATGTATGATATCATATATCAGAGATCACAAAATCTGTAGAAACGATAATCAAACCCGGCAGTGTGGCAGGATATAGAATCAACTTGAAAGTGATCAATAGTTTTCCTATATACAAACAACAAACATACAGAGGAGATCGTGCACACGGTCCTATTCACAGTAGCATGGAAACGAACTATATTTTCTTTATTTTATTTTGGTTGAGGAATATCTGGGTTGTTTCCAGTTTCTGGCTATTATGAATGAAGCGGCTATGAACATAGTTGAGCAAGTGTCCTTGTGGTATAGTGGAATATCTTTTGGGTACATGCTCAGGAGTGGTAATTGGGTCTTGAGGTAGAACTATTCTCAATTTTCTGAGAAACGGTTAAACTGATTTCCAGATGGTTGCACACATTTGCACTTCCACCTGCAATGGTGAAGTGTCCCCTTACTCCACATCCTCACCAGCGTGTGCGCTCTCTTAAGTTTCTTATCTTTGCCATTCTGATGGGTAAAATCTCAGAGTCATTTTTATTTGCATTTCCCTGGTGACTAAGGACGCTGAGCATTTCTTTCAGTGCTTCTCAGCCATTTGAGATTCCTCTGTTGATAATTATCAGTTAAAAAGATTATCTGTTTAAAAAAAACATTTTTAATAGGGTTATTTGGCTTGTTGGTATTTAACTTTTTGAGTTTTTCATAGATTTCGGATATATGGTTGGTGAAGATCTTTTCCTACTCTGTAGGCTGCTGTTTTGTCCTAATGATGGTATCTTTTGTCTTACAGAAGTTTTTCAATTTCAAGAATTCCCATTTATCAACTGTCGATCTTAGAGCCTGAGCCATTGGTGTTCTGTTCAGGAGGTTGTCCCCTGTACCAATGCATTCAATGATATTCCCCACTTTCTCTTCTATTATATTTGGTGTTTCTAACTCTATGTTGAGGTCTTTTGAGTTTTCTAAAAGTGATAAATAAGGATCTATTTGCATTCTTCTGCATGAAGACATCCAGTTAGACCAGCACCATTTGTTGAAGATGCTTTCTTTTTTCCATTGTATGGTTTTTGGCTTCTTATATAAACAATAAAATTCCATATGACTCAGGAAATATGGAATATATAAATAAACTATAAATATCAAATGCAAGGTTGTGATCACTTTTGACTAAAAATAAAGATACTAAGATACTAAAGAGACAGCTGACAGGCCTCAAAGATGTGAGTAATGTTCTTCTCTAAAACTGGATTCTGTCACTAAGAAATGTGTGTCTTATTGTCTTCATACATTCTACCATTGTCACATAATTCTAATATATACTCATAAAATACATTATAATAATTACAAAATAAGTTAAGCCAATGTTAACAATGCATTATATAAGAGGTAAAACCACAAGGAAATCAAGAAATTAATGCATATCCAACCTTATTAATGCATGTGGTCAAAAATGCACACACAGGTCAAAGATGGATGCTTATTCATTTAAACACTGTATATTGCTGAGACCAAAAATAGAAAAGAAAGAGCGAGCAATTCTTTCTACTCAATCACTAACAAATGTCTTTTTTTTTTTTCTAGGTAAGTACAGTAAAGGATCCTGAATAATTAGCCAAATATCTGGTCATTCGGAAGGGATGACTAGATCTCACCCCACACTTGAAGAGAAGTGTGTGTCACTTCCTATTATGAATAAGCAACAGCTGCAACAATAATCGTCTTACAAGGAGGTGGAAAATGAGCTAAAGGGAGTAAGAAGTCTCAGCAGAAAAGACTGGAAGGTAATATCAAAGCAAACCTGACTAGATTTGCATAAATATTAAGGGATAACCTTGCTATTAAATATCAGTTTAGTCAGAGTTTCTGCACCAGTCTCTTTGCTGTTGCCTCACTCCCTATAGTTTCTGTTCTCTGTGGTCAATTGTGGTCTGAAAATATTAAAAAGAAAAACTTTAGCAGTAAATTCAAAAGCTATAAATGGCACATTTTCTAAAGTGCATGATGAGATCTTTCACCTCAAATCCTGCTACATTTCCCATGTGTAAACAAACTCTGATTGTGTCCAGAGTATCTACTCAGTATCCATTGCCAGCCTGTAGTTACATTGTGGCAATCTCAGGTTTCAGATCAAATATCTCAGTAGTACAGTCCATCCATTCAAGTAACTCTTACTTACTCAATAATTGTCATAAAGCACCAAAGCAGGGATGCTGACCACTGACTTGCCAAAAAGAAGTTATTACAATCCTCTTTTGACCTAACAGCGTAGTACAATAGAAGGAGAGGTCACATTCACCTATTTTATTTCTCTTCTGTTTTAGAGGCATAATCTTTCTGTTTTCCTATCCTAGATCTATTTGCCTAATTTATAAATTAAATCCTATTACAGATGAATCTATAACAAAAGTATAATGCTTTTAAGACTTGGAACCATCTGCAGTATCACTAGATGAGGGAAGACAACTATATTTGTAGAGTAGTTCTTCAGAAGGAAGGCCTTCACAAACAAGGTTGAAGTTGAAAACCAGCAGCCTGAGTAGGCATGCACTGTTAAGAAGGATGGTGAGCAAAAACTGTTTTGTTTTATTTTTTAGTTGTCTGTATTTGCACTTCTGGAAGGGTAGCTTCCCTTAGTGGTTCCAGCTCATTCATGTCCCCTTGGAGTTCCATCCCATCCCTTACAGACCATCACAGATACTGACAACTCTCTCCTTCTCTGAAACACCCACACTTGATGGAGAGAAAGGAACCATCGTGTAAGAATAGCTCTGTTTCTTTACCCATTATTCTCATTCATTCACTGTGATGCCCATGCTTTAAAATTATTCTGAAAATGCAAGTGTCTGAATATGAAAATTAGAAAATTGTCGAGTTTAATTTCATATTTTTCAAGTAGATCTAGGACTTCGACTTGACCAGTACTCTAGTGCCCTAGAGAGAGCAGAATTTGAATTCTGGCTCAACCGCTTGTCAAACGTGACGTGACTTGGTTGGCCAACTTCTCCGTATCAATTTCTCCATCACAAGAGGAACATAGATATATTGTGGTGACATTTAAGATTGAAGTGAATCAGTGTGTGTAAATCCTGTACAAGCTGGAGACTCCTGAGTAAATTCTGCTCTTCTACCAGTTAAGGAGCACATCCCTGGCAAGCCCAACCTTTTCTGCCAACATTTAGAAACAGCACCACAGCATTTGAACATCTCACACACAGTCTAGTTATTTTCACCAAACAGTACCCAAAATGACCATTGGCATGTTTACAGGTTATTCCTGGTAAACTGAGTGAGAAATCACACCTGTATTCTTAAAGTTACATGAATATCAAAAAGATTCAATTTCAGTTTTCTACTTGTATTCTTAAAGTTATATACATATGAAAAAACTTCAACATAAGCTTAACAGAACTGATATTTGTTCTATCACCTTAAAGTTGAATTATTCAAACTATACAAATAGAAACTTCCTGGAGAAAACTAAAACTTACAAGTCTTTATGATGGAACTTCAAATAAACTTTCTACAAAATTCAGTGCATGAGAGTCATTTTCTCTTCATCACATGTACCATAATGGTTAATTCTTATGTGGCCATTTATCTGGGTGTGGGATGGTGTAAGGGTATCTTGGTTCTTGGCTGGACATGGGCCTGGAACCTGGAGACTCTAAGGGAGAAACGGCAGGAGTTCAGCCATGTCCCCAGAACCCAGGGTCCTGACAAGCAGTCTAATCTCCATGGACCTACATTGTTCAGTCACATAGGCCATTAAGACCCCTCCCAAAGTGCACAGATAGAGGGTGTGACTATAGGCCTCAGGCCCTAGAGATTTACATACTAATGACGGTCAGAGGGCAGAGCCAATTAAGCATTCTTCCCAGACCCTTCCCACTTCTCCCTCCCTATTTAACTCAGGTCTGCCCTGAGTTTCAGGGGGTACATCCAGATCCATCCACCACCCACCATGAAAATAAACCCTTTTGGAACCAAGGACTTCCTCGTATCATTGGGGACTGCCGTCGCCAAAGCTTCCAGCCTTTGGAACCCCAGACCTTTCTCCTGTATGTTGGAAGTCTCCAGGACTCCTCCACTGCAGTCCCATTTCCCTCATCTGGGGATATCATAACCAACTGCTTCATTCTAGAAATGGGGGAAACTGTTGGATTGGAGAGATGAATTAGAAGTTAAGGAGTACTTGGTGCTCTTGCAGAGCACCTGAGGATTTTTGAGCACACACCACACACACACATACACACAACATATCACACAGAACACATCATACACACATCACATATACACACATCACACACATCACACACACACACACATACAACATATCATACATAACACATCATACACACATCATACACATCACACACACACACACACACACACACACACAGCATCCTACCCTTCTTCTCTTGCCTCTGTTACTGTAGAGAATCCTGCCTAATCCCAGTACACAAAAATATATCCAACTCCATGCGGCTGTCCCTCTAGAGAATTTTGATGTAGATTCTCTGACTCAGAACAAGGGGAAGAAAATTTTAATTTAAATCTGAATTTGATTAAGTAGCAGTGAACCAGATTCTAATTCATGTGATTAAATATAAATTATTTTGGGTACCCGCAATTCTCATAAATTGACACCATAGGATACCTTAGGAAATTGATTCTTCATTTTTGTACACCCTAATATGGTCTCCTTTTTGTAAAAAAGGAAAAGCCATTCTGGGAATCCATCAAATTTGCAAAATTACATTTACATCTTTCTTAATATCTTATATTAAATATAATTTCTCCAAAAATAATGGATGGCAGGTTTTCTGTGGTTCACGATATCCATTAGTATTTGATTATACTACCAGTAGGATGGTGCAAATGTCTCTTAGATTGGTAATGGTGTCCAAATAAGCATAATTGTACCCCGGCTTTTAGTAAAATCACCAATCTACAAAACAATAGCATCTACCCTCTGTCGATATAAAATAAATCCTAGTTTTGTGTAATATACAGACCAATGAGTTTTGCTACTCTGGGTATTTAGTAGATGAAAAAATCCAATCAGTTCACAAAAGTCCACAAAAATAAAGTATTTGCAGTCACCAAATATGTAGCCTACCCACAGTTCAACATGGACATACATGTGGGCTCCGCATCCCCAATTTGAAGAATGGTATGAGAAAAAAAATCACGAAAATGATTGACCTTCTACAACTGTAAATGCTAGGACACTAGTTCCGAAGGTGTTAAATTATAGACTTCTTCTTAGTGAAATTTCCAGAGACATCAGCTTTCATATGATACCGATTATATTTTATGTTAAAGTTCATTACATCTAACTAAATCTATCCATGACTAGACTTGGGCTCCGTTAAATTTATAAAATTAGCTGTGCTAATAGTCTGTAGAATGATTAGAAGAGACACAATTAAATACTTATTACTAGTTTTAAGTTAAAAGTTTTGTCTATTTAAGGCATTGAAGTGACACTATTAATGATACTCTGCTCTGCTTGCAGGCAGGAGCCTAGTATAACTGTTCTCCGAGAGCCCCACCAAGCAGTATCAGGGATTGGTGGAGCTTGCCCCTGGGATGAGTCTCAAGTTGGGTCAGTTTTTGGTTGGCCATTTCCTCAGTCCCTGCTCTATCTTTGTGCCTGCATTTCTTATAGACAGGACAAATTTTGTGTTGAACGCTTTATGGTTGAGTTGGTGTCCTTGTCTCTTCGGTGGGGTTTCTGCTTGGCTACAGGAGGTAGACTCTTCAGGTTCCATATCCCTACTGCTATTAGTCCCAACTAAAGTAACTGCAATAGACTCCTGGGAGCCTCTCCCAACCCTGGTCTATGGCACATTCTAGAGATGTTCCCATCCTCCACCCCTGCCAGCCACAGGTCTCTATTCTCTCTCCTGACCCTCTGACCCTCTCTCTCTCTCTCTCCCCATAGCCAATACTAAACCCCCCACCCCATTCCTATCTCCATCCCCTCTCCCAAGCAATTCCCTCTCAGATATGCCTTGAATGCATTGGTACAGGAGATAATTTCCTGAACATAACACCAATGACTCAGGCTCTAAGATCAACAATTGATCAATGGGACCTCGTGAAACTGAAAAGCTTCTGTAAGGCAAAGGACACTGTCAATAGGACAAAACAGAAACCTACAGATTGGAAAAAGACCTTCACTAATCCTACATCCAACAGAGGGCTAATGATCAAAATATATAAAGAACTCAAGAAATTAACCCAATAACCCAATTTAATAACCCAATTCGTACAAAGCTAAACGAATTCTCAGCAGAGGATTCTCTAATGGTCTAGAAGTACTTTAAAATGTTTAACATCCTTAGTCACCAGGGAAATGGAAATCAACCCTGAGATTCCATTTAAACCCATTAAAATGACTAAGATTTAAAAAAAAAAAACCTCAAGTGACAACCCAGGCTGGTGGGGATGTAGAGAAAGGGGAACATTCCTCCATTGCAGATGGGAATGCAAACTTGTAAAATCACTCTAGAAATCAATCTGGTGGTTTCTCAGAAAATTAGAAATAGTTCTACCTGAAGACCCAGCTATACTGCTCCTAGGCATATAACCAAATGATGCCCCACTATACCACAAAAACACGTGCTCCACTATGCTCCTAGCAGCTTTATTAGTAATAGCCAGAAACTGGTAACAACCCATATGTCCCTCAACCAAAGAATGGATACAAAACAATGTGGTTCATTTACACAATGGAATACTACTCAGCTCTTAAAAACAAGGATATCATTAATTTTGCAGGCAAATAGATAGAACTAGAAAATATAATCCTGAGCGAGATGATCCAGACCCAAAAGGACATGGATAGTATATACTCACTGGATATTAGCCATAAAGTACAGGATAAACTTGCTATACTCTACAGACTCAAAGAAGCTAAGCAAGAAGGAAGACCCAAGCAAAGATGCTCAAATTTAGAATGGGGAATAAAATAGTCAAACAATCACTTCTTAACACATTATTAACACTGGTTGACATATGACATGTGTCTTAACATTTTCTAATGGCTGACACAAACTTTATTAGATAGTAAAGAAACTCATATTATCCTTCAGGAATGTGTGATGTTCTGTAAATCTTTAAAAGGCTGTACTCTCTACCACACCTGGAATATGCCAGATAGCATATTCTAGTCCAGGTATAGACTCAAATAACTTTGGTAGATTGGAGAGTAAGCAAATCCACATATTTGTAAACACTTTAAGAAACATAGCATGAAGGATTTCCTACCATAAACCATTGTTGTGGTTTCTTATGAACGTTGTAAAATTAAAGGTAAACAAGGAAAGGCCTTAGTTCTCATAAAAAGCTGTGTTTCCTGAACTAGCTCATTTCACTCTTGATGAAGTCTACATGTAAGAAGTAAGCTTAATCTACAGAATTCAATTTTCTATTAGAACTTTATATGGTTTCATCAAAAAGCTGCAGGGGCCTAAAACAAAATACACAGTAAACACAAAGGCTTCTATAGAAATTGAGAGTTCTAGGACACTTTCTACAAACTAGCTGTTGACTTCATTGACAGTGCATGCTACATTTCTGTAAAATCGCCATTTCTCATTTCCATTATAGACAGAATACAACCACAAGTGGCATATTCAGAAAATTGAGCCTACAGTGATGCAAGCTTGTATGATTATTGTCATTTTGATTATTATTGCTAGTATTACAAAAGGCACTCTTCAGATTGGTAAAGAGGCAAAAATTATGCACAATACTTCCACCTTTTTCTGTTAAAGTAGTTTGGTTTTTTTTTTTTTTTTTTTTTTTTTTTTTTTTTTACTTTCATTGTGCACCATAGGTTTTGGTATGATGTGTCTTCATTTTCATTAAATTCTAAAAAGTCTTTAATTTCTTTCCTATTTCTTCTCTGACCTCATTGTCAATGAGTAGAGTATTGTTCAGTTTCTATGTGAATGTGAGCTTTCCATTGTCTTTGTCGTTTTTTTGAAGACCGGCCTTAGACCATGGTGATCTGATAGGATACATGGGATTATTTCATTTTTTTGTGTGTCTGTTGAGGCCTGTTTTGTGACCAATTATATGGTCTATTTTGGAGAAGGTACCATGAGGTGCTGAGGAAAAGGTATATTCTTTTGTTTTAGGGTGAAATGTTCTATAGATACCTGTTAAGTCCATTTGGTTCATATCTTCTGTTAGTTTCACTGTATCTCTGTTTAGTTTCTGTTTCCATAATCTGTCCATTGCTGAGAGTAGGGTGTTGAAGTCTCCCACTATTATTGTGTGAGGTGCAATGTGTGCTTTGAGCTTTAGTAGGGTTTCTTTTATGAAAGTAGGTGCTCTAGCATTTGGTGCATAGATGTTCAGAATTGAGAGTTCATGTTGGTTGACTTTTCCTTTGACAAATATGAAATGTCCTTCCTTATTCTTTTTGATATCTTTAAGTTGAAAGTCAATTTTATTCAATTTTAGAATGGCTACTCCAGCTTGTTTCTTAGGACCATTTGCTTGAAAAGTTGTTTTCCAGCCTTTTACTCTAAGGTAGTGTCTGTCCTTGTCACTGAGGTGGGTTTCCTGTATGCAGCAAAATGCTGGGTCCTGTTTGCGTATCCAGTCCGTTAGCCTATGTCTGTTTATTGGGGAATTGAGTCCATTGATGTTAAGAGATATTAAGGAGAGGAGATTGTTGCTTGCTGTTATTTTTGCTAGAAGTGGAGGCATTGTTTGTGTAGCTATCTTCTTTTGGATTTGTTGGAAGAGGATTACTTTCTTGCTCTTTCTAGGGTATAATTGCCCTCCTTGTATTGGAGTTTTCCTGCTATTATCCTTTGTAGTGCTGGGCTAGTGGAAAGATATTGTATAAATTTGGTTTTGTCGTGGAATATCTTGGTTTCTCCATCTATGGTAATTGAGAGTTTTGCTGGGTATAGTAGCCTGGGCTGGCATTTGTGTTCTCTTAGGGTCTGTATGACATCTGTCCAGGATCTTCTGACTTTTATAGTATCTGGTGAGAAGTCTGGTGTAATTCTGACAGGTCTGCCTTTATATGTCACTTGACCTTTTTCCCTTACTGCTTTTAAAATTCTTTGTTTTGTGCATTTTGTGTTTTGATTATTATGTGACGGGAGGTATTTCTTTTCTGGTCTTGTCTATTTGGCGTTCTATAGGCTTCTTGCATGATTATGGGCATCTCATTCCTTAGGTTAGGGAAGTTTTCTTCTATGATTTTGTTGAAGATTTTTATGGCCTTAAGTTGGAATCTTCTCCTTCTATATATTACCTTGGGTTGGTCTTCTCTTGTGTCTTATTTCCTGGATGTTTTGTGTTAAGAACTTTTTGCATTTTGCATTTTCTTTGACAGTTGTGTCAATATTTTCTATGGTATCTTCTGTACCTGAGAATCTCTCTTCTATCTCTTGTATTCTGTTGGTGATGCTTGCATCTATGACTCTTGATTTCTTTCCTAGGTTTTCTATCTCCAGAGTAGTTTCCCTTTGTGATTTCTTTATTGTTTCCACTTCCATTTTTAAACTTGGATGGTTTTGTTCAATTCCTTCACCTGTTTGGTGCTTGGGCCCAGACTGAAAGTTGTCATAGTTTTGTTTTGTTTTGTTTTTTTACAATGCCTTCTCTCTGCTTTGTGTATGTCCCTGTAGCTCCTGAATTTATTGTCTTCACAAGCAAGTGAAATCTGTGGTTAATTGTCTCAGCTTAGCCACATACTTTATTTCTTGAACATAGACAAAACATTTGACAACATCATTTCTTACTTTCCCTTTTAGGGCATGAATAAATGACCTCCACCACCATATTTACAAAAGTAATACAATAATATGATATGAAGATATAGATGATGTATACAGAATATGATAAAATGTTAAACTAATAAATATAAGTGAATATAGGTAATTATTACAACAACTTCTCAACGTTCTTGCTTGATTTAGGCAATATTTACAAGTATCAAAGAAGTCACGTTTGATAACTGTTTCTTGATGATGCATGTTTCAGGCTTGGTTAATGTGCTAGGGGTCAAAAATGACAACTCGATTAAAGCTAATTTGGCTTCCTCCCATCCTGAGTTGCTCAGACCTACAAAGCAAAGTGTACCATCACTCCCAAGGAGAAACTCTTTGCATCAGTCACAGTGAGAGAATACCAATGAGTCTACACACAAGAATGCCACAGCTGGTGGCTTTATAATGACTCGTTAATCTGTGACACAGTTGACAGGTGTAAGTAGGTGTTTCTAAGGATGACTTTATTTGGAAAACTAAGACACAAAACAGGTGTGTGGACTTCAATCAAAAATTATATGTTTATGGTGTTCACATGCTTACTTCCCATGAGTCAGTCTCCAGAATATTCATTCTTTTCATTCATTCATTCATTCTTTCATTCATTCATTCAGGCCTTTTTTGAAACAGAGTCTTGCTGTGTAACCCAGCTTGTTTAGAGCATATTGTCTGCCTCCAGAGTGCTGGAATTACATGCAATATTATTCAGAGTGCTGAGAGTCAAGGAGTAAGGGTACTCAGCCATAGGGCATCTATATCACACACCCTGACACACAGAGACAGAGAAGAAAGAGTATAGCAGCCATACGATGGAGAGGAATGCTGTGAAATGCTGTCCTCTGGAAATTACACAGTTATTGACCTAATGTATCACAGCAGCTGCGATTACCTCACAAGACCTGCATAAGGTCAAGCCAGTTAAAATTTCCACTGCGGAGAGGGGAGGGTCACAAGATCACAGCCAGAGCTGAAGAGCTATTGGCAGTCAGTGCCTATTGGGAAAGGAGATTCACTTTTCTTCAGGAGTGTGGCCACTGGTAGGTTTTTCCATGCCATGGAAGATTACTTTGTGCCCATGTGCTATGGACTGAACTCACCTAACTTAGTAGATTAAGAGTAATCAAAATAAAAAGATATAAAATTGGGAGGGAGATGTGATAAGGAAATCCTGGGGAGGATGTGGCGGAGGGGCAGATAAGATCAAGACACACTGTATACGTGCATGGGATTTTCAAATAATAAGTGTTTAAGATATTTAGAGCCCTCTTTTCTTTCACACCATCTACTCTTCAGCAGGGATCCTTGCCTAATCTCTGGGAAGTTTTTGAAGACATTCATTGAGAAACAATGCTTCGTACTACACAAATAAATGTTTTATAATTTCTAGTCATTGACCATAAGTCCATGTATTCACTTGGAGTCACTTTGCCTAAAAGGCAAAGCTAAATGATGCCTCCATTGTTGTCTGTATTCTGGTGTCCAACATATAACAAGCACCAGGAGGACACTGTTTTAAATACCGTAAGAGAGTTTGGTTCAACATCTCTGTCCAGATTAAACTGCTTGATCAAATTTCAAAATCTGATAAAACTAAGAATTGCATATTAATCTGGTGTTGAGGCTTTAAGAGCAAAAAAAAAAAAAAGTTTTAAATGTCATACCCATTGTTATTTGTAAATCAAAGTTTAAGCCTGCTCCAGTGTGGTGACTTTCGCGGCAGTCATTAGTAATGGCTGTGTGTGGGTTTTTTGAGTATAGCCATTTGTCTTTATGAAATCTGAGAGCACTTTAATGAATATTTACAAGATAATAGTTTTAAAAAGCCACAATGTTCGAGCCAGGGTACTTCATCTGATCTATATTTTAGAACCTTAAAAGATTTATCTATCTGTCTGTCTGTAGTCTGTCTGTCTGTCTATCCATCCATCCATCCATCCATCCATCCATCCATCCATCCACCTATTATTTTTTTATGTCTGGGTCACTGACCCCTCTCCCTTTGCTCCCTCCTCACAGAATCCCTCCTCCCATTCCCCTCTCCTTCTCCTATGAGAGTGCAGGGCTTCCCCCAGGTATCATCTCCCCACCATGACACCTCAAGTCTCTGCAGGGTTAGGCACATCTTCTCCCACTAAGGCCAGACAAGGCAGCACTGTGAGGGAACAGGTTCCACAGACAGGCAACAGCTTTAGGGATGGTTCCCACTCTAGTTATTGGGGGACCCACATGGAGACTGAGCTTTATATTTGCTACATATGTGCCAGGGGCCCTGGCCCAGCTCACATATGTTCTTTGGTTGGTGGTTCAGTTTCTGAGAGCTCCAAAGTGTCCAGGTTAGTTGCCTCTGTTGGTCTTACTATGGAGTTCCTATCATCTTCAGAGCCTTTAATCCTTCCCCCAACTCTTTCATAAGAGTCCCCAGACTCCAAGGTTTTCATTCTTTTTACAAGAACATGAATAGTGCTTTACAGCATTTCAAATTCTTAATTCAAGATGCTCCTCCAAAGGAGGCATTGAGTTCAGGACCTGTAGCTGGCATTGCATTTGTATCAAGGGCCCTGATATTGTGATCTGTATAACTAAGTACTATAGCTCATAAGAAGGACCAGACAAGAAACACACCTAAGTGATGAAATGTTGAGAATATTCTAGAAGAAAAATAATGAATGACCAAAGAAAACACTGCTGATTAGAACTGTAGTAGCCACATGACACATACCGTAAAGAGCAGAGATAAGTCAGTGCACATCCTTGTTGTCTTTGTTTGCCAAAATGCAAAGGCTTGAAGGTTTACTTTACTTGTTCATTAGGAGAGGGTAGTTTAGCTTTGCCTTAAAATTTTATAATGGTAAAGCTGTAGTCACCCACACTGTTTAGTATGCATGAATAATACAATTTAGTTATTTATTTAATGGTTGATACTACACAGAGAAGAGAATTTGTAGACTAAACAAACCGTGCTATAGGGGGAGATGAATCTGGGATTTCTCTCTGATATTTCAGGATAATTCTGAGTGCCTTTGTCAATCCCAAAGCAGAGGATTTATTTGCAAAATGTCTTAAAATAAGTGTGTGCGCGCACACACATAGACACACACACACACCGCCAGTAATTCTGCTAGATAAAACTTCTTCTTTTTAATTACAAGTAATTGTAGATCACTTTCCTCCCATTATCTCTTCTGATAAGACTTTTAAATGTGTTTAGAGCTGTTAGTTGCTATGGTGATGGCAAAACCAGGATACAATGTTTCAATAAACTGAGGAGAAAAACAGGGTAAAATGTTTAAAATATTTCAATAAATTGCTAGTGCATACCCCTCACCCATACTATTTTATTGGCTCCTCAAAACTTCCCTAGGTCTACAAGGTTTTTCCATCTTCCTTCACTGTTGTGGTTCAAACATAGACAATTGTAAAAAAGAAAAACAAAAACCCTGATACTGCCTTAATAGAAAGAGAAAAACTCACTAAGAAATAATTAATTTTAAGTGGAAATGGCTAGCATCCTTTAAAATACAAGGAGTTTAAAATATACACATTATATTTACCTAGCAGGAGCTAGGAATAGTGCACATATGGTACAGTGGGATTAATAATTTGGGCTCAGTGATCTCCCAAGAGAATCCAGAAATAAATCCATGTAGATAGAATAAATTGATTTTCAGCAAGGCTCCTATGACTACACGCAAGGGAAAGAATAGAGATTCTTCAACAAATGGTGCTGGGAAGAAAATGAAATCTGACCATATCTTACAGAATATCCAAAAATCAGCACAAATGGACAGAGTGAATAAACATAAGATCTGGGATTGTAAAACTCCTCGAAGAAAACAGAAGAGAGAAACAAGTTACAGCCTTTGGTCTTAGCAATGACTTGAGTATGAGACCCCAAACCATAGACACCAAAAGCAAGAGTAGACATGATGACAAATAACAAACCATCTGCACAGGAAATAAAGAGGGAAAAGGCAATCACAGAGCAGTAGAGAAAGATAAATCATACACATGCATGCCAAGGGTGTAAGATCCAAAGTATGAAGGAATTCCTACAGAATAATGGCAAATAATCTATACAATTTAACTTGTCCTAAGGCCAAAGAACTTGAATAGATGGTTCTCTGAAAAAGACATAAAAATAAATACCAAGTAGACAAGAAGATACCCAATGTCGCTAATCTCTACTACAATATGATGCTCATAAAATTTTAAAGCATTCAAGGCAGGGAGAAGTGTCAATGAAGTCGGAGAGCAAATGTCTCCTTTTTACTCCTGACTTTTGCTAGTTTTCTTTTGCCATGAACCTCCCCGCATCCTCAAGGCAGACCACTGATTCTTTCTTGTGCTTTTGAATCCTTGGAATTTCTCTTTTTTTTAAACAGTTAAGTTTGATTATCTTAGGCCTACAGAGCATGATACTTTTGCCATATACAAGTTAAAGAAATTAAGAGGATGATACCTTAGCTAGAGATCATGGGAACTGACCAAACTTCTGTTCCCTCAGAAAGTCTCGTGGTATGATTTATGACATTTGCTATACCTTTATGATATTTGGTTTATATTATGATAGTGATAAGAAGAATTGATCAAAACAAAGGAAATTAAAATAAACATAATTAGACATATCCAAAATAATTACATTACAAAACTCCCACAAGGAAAGCCAATTATGCTAGGATAGCAGACGCCACAAAGTAGATGGGTTTACTCCAGAACAATATCCCTCTTGATGACTAACCAGCCTTCGCTTAATCTCTTCTAATAGAATCCACCTTTCTTGGCATGGTCAAAATCTCTGTCTCTCAGATGAGGAGGTTTGAGAAAGGATTAGTTCTTCATTAATCAGTACAAAATGTGGAAGAATTTTAAATGATCTACTATGAAAAGTAAGGCCCAGTCTTACCTGGCTGTGAACCCTGTGATCTATAATCACAATCTTTCTGGGAATACATGACCACTACTGATGGAACTGTCATGAGATAACTAATAGATTTTGTATTACATTTAAGGCCCCTCTGCTAGATGAAACCCAAATCTGACACCATTATCAGGATCAAGAAACTGTGGCTAGATGGGGTCATAAGCCTCAGAAGAGAAACTACTACTATGATTCTGCAAAATGGACATAGTATTAAAATGCCGCCTAGTGACTTACTGCTATACCATAGATAAGTATATCTCTTAACTCTCATCAGATAAGTTTATTTTTTACAGTATATAGAAATTAACATGGATATCCATAACTGGTTAAAGTGCAGAGAATAAGAGACTGCAGCAATTTTAGCCCTAAATGGCATGTTTATATTACACACCCCTTCCTAAATGAAGACTCAAGCATCATTGTGGATGAAGGACCCGAAAGATTGGAAGAGCAAGAGGGAATCGATGGCTACAGAGGAAAAGAGTTTTCAGAATGTAACACAGCAGGTGCACATATGAACTCGACGGTTGCGGCAGAATGCACGAGATCTGCACAGGCTCAAGGCAGATCCAATCTCCAGCTCTACAAGCCACACCTAACTTGGGAGCTGTGGGCAGTTGATAGCTACTGGAGATATTCAGTGAGTTCTCTTTAAGAGTGTGGCCCTTAATAGGTCACCCACACGCCAGTGCACCCAATCAAAAGAATGTGGCAGGCACAAACCTTGGACTTGATGGATTTAAAATACAAACAGAGGATACAAAGTTGAGTGTATAGGAAAGAAGATGGGAGATGGGGTGAATGTGATCAAAGTAGAACATCTGAAGTTCTTGCAGGATTAAAAAATCATTATTAATGATGTTTTAAAGTATTATCTAATTAATATCTAATTGATTACCTAATTATCTAATTAAAATACCTAATTCATAGTTTTTTGTTTTTTTTTTTTTTTTAAAAGGGAAGTTATGGACAGAAGCTGAAATAACGACAGGCAATGATTCTTACTGGAGACATTTGTGTCAGTAAGATCAAGATGTGATTATGACCGTGAAATGCAGTTACCAATGCAGCACACTGAGGTTGAGAAAGTCAAGGGTGGATTACTGACTCAAATATCAAAGCTATGAAAGAACATAGAGAAGAGAAGAAGTATAATAGGTGTGTACGTGCAGAAAAGGAAGATGAGCACCATTAGTGGTTCCATTCAGTCTTTCAGCTCTGTGAGGCAAGAAAGGCACCAAGGCACTATCTACAATTTTACACACGAAAAAGCAAAGCAATGACCTTGAATAATTTAAGTATTTGTCTCATTACAGAGTTCAAGCAGACGAGAACTTTTGATTGCAAACCTCCGGTTTTATTTGGAATATCCCAAACAAGAACAAGGGAAAAAGGAAGGAAAGCCAAGATTCTTTTCTGGAAACCCAAGAAAAACAAAACCATTCTAACAAAACTATGGGCTTCAGGAGTTAGTCTTCTAATTGAAAGCCATCTCCATTCACGCTTTTCTAATGAGGTGCAATAGAGCCATGCCTGAAATAACTTTGGTAATGAGACAACTTTCATTAATCTACTTATGAAAGAGTCTGTTCATTAATTAGGCTGGACAGCACAAAAGCAAAAACAGTGGCACTCCTGTCTCAGAGTGTCAGCCAGGGTCTAATTAGAAAGTGAGAGGCTGAAGGGACACAAATATTTCCCTTACAGAGACACTGACCTAAAACACTGAGCTATGCTTATAAATCATTTCACGGGAAGATGGTTTTCGGGGAGCAGGATAGGTGGCCGACCATACATCAAGGTCACTGTCAACTTTCAAACAGTGGGAAATAAAGAAACCTGTTTCACTTGTCTCTGTTTCTGTTTCTCTATCTCTGTCTGTGTGTTTCTGTTTCTCTCTCTGTTCCTGTCTGTCTCTGACTCTGTCTCTCTCTCTGAATCTCTCTTTCTCTGTTTGTCTTTCTGTCTCTGTCCCTGCTCTGTCTCTGTCTCTGTCTCTGTCTCTCTCTCTCTCTCTCTCTCTCTGTCTCTCTGACTCACTCTCTGTCTGTCTGTCTCTCTCTCTCCCTCTCCCTCTCTTCTCCTTCCCAGAGATGTTTATAATCCATCTGGATAGTGGGTTATAGAATGGTTGCTTATACTTGCATGCTTAACTTGCCCATGATTTCTTCCTCCCAATACAGCTGGTAAGATAATCTCAGCATCCCTTGCCCATTAAAAAAGAAAAGCTTGTCAATGGCATTTAACGCTTTCAAACTTTCAGAGAGAAAAGGCCTCCTCCTCGGGGACAAGGAGTAGCTGTGAGGTGACTACCGAGAGTCACTGAGTCCACTCATATTTAATACTAAAACGTAGAGGAAAATAACTCCAGACAAACAATTCTCTAAATGTTTGCTTTCATTTCTTTCCTTGTAAATGGTCTCCTTAGTATGCCTTTGCTTTTCTGCTCTGTTTTGGTAACATATTGACTCACACTCCCCTCTAAACACCCTTTGTTACAGCACTTGGGTCAGTCCAGATCTCAGGTCTTTACTGGAAATCTCATAATGATGACTTAGATTTCGTTAAAGAGTCCATAACTAGCCTAGGTAGACTCTTCAAAAGAAAAGAAGTCATGCCAAAAAAATTTTGCTATTTCCAAAGAAATATGGTACCTGAAGTAGATAAGTTTGATAAAGATGAATGTTCACTGGGTGTCTAAACGAATTAAATTCAAGTTTATGTTCCTTATTGTCATAAAACAAAAATTCAACTACCCAGAGGAAGTAATATCTACTGATAGTTGTTTTCTTTTGTTTCCCTTTTATTTTTTTTCTTTTCTTTCGAGTTTTGAGATAGAGTCTCTTCCCCAAACTCTCCATATATTCAAAGTTATATTTGAACTTCACACCTTCCTAGATCCATCCCCCACATGCTGGGACTTCAGACTTGCGCTTCCATATCTAATCTATGCTGTGCTGATGATTAATCTTAGGGCCTTGTGAAACCCAGACAAGAGCACTACCAGACCTCTAGTTATCATTTTCTTCCATTGTGCTGGGCTCAGCTTACACATCTCCTAAAAAAGCTGGAAGGTGACTCCTGTGGGCAGTGGGAGGAGAAGAAAAGAAGCTATGACTGTCAAGACACAACAATAAAGGTTCAGGGAAAAAAATTATAAATAAAAAAGAGCAATCCGGCAGTGGGGCTCTCAGACCAGTGGTAGGATACTTGCTCAGTTCGTGTGCTCACATAGGTTTGGTCACAAACACAGACAGAAGAGAGACAAAGACACAGAGACCATGTGAAGCAAAAATTTCTAACAGTGGGATTTTAAATGAAAATAATTAAAAAGTGTGCTTGGGTGCAGTAATGCACACAGAGACAGAAGCAGAGGCAGAGGCAGAGGCAGAGGCAGAGGCAGAGGCAGAGGCAGAGGCAGAGGCAGAGGCAGAGGCAGAGGCAGAGGCAGAGGCAGGTGGATCTTTGTGAGTTTGATGCCAGCTTAGTGAGCATGTCACATTCCAGGCAAACCAGACCTACACAGGGAGACCTGTCTCAAAAACAAACTCAAAACAAATCCAAGTTAAAGGTGAATTCTTAAATATTATTTTGAGTTTTTTTAAAGTTATGATTGATGATTTACTATTTCTATCTTTAAGTTTACAAAACTCCAGCTTGACTGTTACTACTTATTGACACGTATCGCTGTGTTTGTCATATTTATAGCTGGAGTGTTAGAGTCTGAAGAAGGGTGTGTAACATCTATCTACTACTGAGTTCAAATGATACTTACTGGAGTCATAACACTAAAAAATAGTGTATTTATTGTAACCACTATTGCGTTACCAAGGGGGGATTAAAATGATTAAGTAAACAATCACTCATTAAATGAAGGCAATTAGCAAGAACTATAGGAACAAAATAAAATATAAAATAACACACAAAGCAAATGTCAGGCAAAAATATAATCTCATTAGTAATTACTTGAATTATTATGGATTAAATAATACAATAAAAATTAAACCAGGCCTGTTGTGGTGGCACACGCCGGTAGGATTTGCTGAAGGAAGCAGAGGCAGGAGGATCATGAGTTCAAGGCCATCCTGGGTTACACATTTTGAGCTGGAGAGATGAATCAGCTGTTAAGAGCTCTGACTGCTCTTCCAGAGGTCCTGAGTTCAATTCTCAGCAACCACTTGGGAGGCAGAGGCAGGGGGATTTCTGAGTTCGAGGCCAGCCTGGTCTACAGAGTGAGTTCCAGGACAGCCAGGGCTACACAGAGAAACCCTGTCTCAAAAAAAGAAAAAAAAAATGAAATCAGGTTAATTTTTCAAAACCGTTGCCTGCAGAAGACATGCTTTAAATTCAAAGACAATCAAATTTATAAACAAATAATTCACAAATACGAATTTTTAGACGTATACACCATAAAATGGTAGCCGTAGCTACGTACAAACATTCAAAGCAAAACGTATCAACCTAGAGAATGATTTTCATAATGATAAAACTTAATTCATTAAGTATAATAATTATTGAGAAATACACTCATTAAACAGTATGCCTGGAAAACAACATGTAAAGCAGTCTCACAGAATTAAAGACAGAAATAAGCAAGTCAAAAGGAGGAGGAGAAAGAGGGTCCCGGAAACGTTTTAGAGCATAACACTATTTCCTTAGCCAAGTAACAATTGCAATAAAAATAATTCTGTCTGACTTGGCTGTCTTAGAACTCTGGGCTTCATTGAAACCTAGAAACTTCTACTGGAGTGCTTGCACAGTAAGCTATGGAGGTAGAGACAACAGCAGCAAAGCAGGAGAGGTGGGAGAGACCAATTGGTCGGAAAGGACGAGATTGGAACTTGTATATATTGTTCATTGAAAATGGAAAATATAGAAGCAGTTATTTAAAACACAAGTACTCTGTGACCCAGTGGTGGTTCTGCTTAATATTCAAAAGAATTAAAATCAAGGATTTGGAGAGATATCTGTCTTAGTGTGTTTGTTTACAGTAGCCAATAAGGAAACATAGAAACCCACTAATGGGTGATTCAAGTAAAGAAAATAGATAAACAGAAGTATGGAGTTGCTATAATTTTGAGGTCAGTTCTAGGTTAGCCAGTACTGCACAGCAATACCCTATCTCAAAGGGCTGAAAAACAAAGAATATGTGTACATGTGGCACAATATTGTTTAGCCATGTACAGGAGAGAAATCCTATCATGGGCAACATAACCAAAGCACGCACCTGAAAAGACTCAAGTAGAGAAATTTCAGACAGAAGTAACCAACAAGTCCAAGAAGAAAAAGGCCTCATCTGCCTGGCATTGCCTCTTGTATTCAGATTAGCGGTGGATTAGGAAGAAAGGTGAGATTTGCAGCCCATTCCACAGGAAAAAACAAATGCCTGCTACTATGAACCCAGTCAAAGGCCTCAGCCAAAGGCCTGTGGAGGAACTGATGACAAAGGACCAGACTGCATTCTAAATTTATATTTATACTTATACACAAATGGTACTCAGACACAACCAGAGAAGTGTCTGTTTGCAATGAACATACGTGATTGCAGAGACTCGTAGCTTCTCAAGATGCTTAGAATAAGAAAGACATGGTGGGATGCTTACCTTTAAACAGAACATTTTTGCTGCCCCTCTAAGGCTTTAAGGTTCTATGGCTCAGGGATAAGGAATATGGATGATGGAATTATTCAGACTGTAAGACGCAGAACTGTAGAATGCATCCTTGGAACATTACAAACTAGCTCTCACAGCAGCTCCAGTTGCCTACACTGGGCCTGCACAAGACCAAGCCTACTCATAGTCGATCATGAATCAGGGAAGAGAATGTAGTACTCTAGCCTTCCGTGCTAAACATTTTTCTAATGGGTTCTGGGGGCGGGCACAGTCATGCAGTCAACTGTGGTTCTCTGAGGCTCTGATAATTAGTTCTAAACCTGCGGGTCAAATGGATGGAGCTAGAGGAAAGAAAGGGAGGTATACAATATATTTCATTGTATACATGTATAATCTCAAGAATAAAATATTAATATTACATGGAAAATATAATTTCACCACTCTTGTTTTAATATCAACACATAGTTTTAAAGAAGCTATTAACATAACATCTGTATGTTCTTATTTACCAGAAGCCACCCATGAAACTGAAACCCAGGTTACCCAAGCACGTACCAGACAGAACCTCCCTCAACCTTGACCATTGAGAAGACCCATCACCATCGACAATGGGATTTGTCAGCTCTCTCTTCTCCCTTCTCTTGTCCCCTGTCCTCTGTCCCCTCTCCCCTCTCCCCGTCTCCCTCTCCCCTCTCCCTTCTCCCCTCTCCCCCTCCCCTCTCCCTCTCTCCCCTCTCCCTTCTCACCTCTCCCCTCTCCCCTCTCCCCTCTCCCCTCTCCCCTCTCCCCTCTCCCCGTCTCCCCTCTCCCCTCTCCCCTCTCCCCTCTCCCCTCTCCCCTCTCCCCTCTCCCCTCTCCCCTCTCCCCTCTCCCCTCTCCCCTCTCCCCTCTCCTCTGTTGCCTCTCTTATTATTGGCAACATTAAAGCAGTAAATTACTTGAGTTAAAATAAATTATTTCTTTAGCAACTAGAAAAAAGAAATTCTTCCAGTGGGGGGAAAAAATCTGCACTTGACATTTCTCAAAGAAACTCTATGTGAGAATTGTTTTAAGTATTATTATTATGAAAATTTCTTTGGATGTCTAAAGGCAGCAAATCCCAGAAGCATTCAAATGTTGATATCCAGAAACCAGTGCAAATGTTCTGAAAGTTAAAATATTCAAATGCTTTGGAATTTTCTTTGAAAAACAAATTTACATGACTCATTAAATATAGACATACATTTAGCAATGTAAGCATCAACATTTATGTATATGATTCAAGGTCTCCAAATCCTACACCCTTAGAAAATCTTGAAGGAAATTACATATGATGTTGTATAATGTTAGTCCTGGGGAGATGTGGGGAGATATACTCACCCCACATAGGAAACCAACAGTATTCCAATGTAATAATACCATCAAAGTCCAATTTGGTGAAGTAATGAGTTTGGAGAGATCATGGACAGTATCATGAATGACTCAAAAGTAGCTACATAACCCAAGACCCTGCCTAGCACAGTTGAAAACCCATAAAAATGGAACCCTGGAGATCTCTGCACAATTTGTAGGCCACACAACAGTTGAGAGTGTCTCCTCACCTGAGCAGTCCTTACTGCTATATCCTCAGGGAAGGAATCTGGCAAGTTTCAAGGACTTCCTTTGACTTCTGAGTTGTTTTACTTCCTGAGCCCTAAGCCAACTTTTAGAACTCCTAAGTCTTAAGGAGTTTCCATTGAGGCATATAGTCTCTCAGTTCAGAGGAAACTGCAACACAGCATCTAGTAAATGGGTAAATGCTTAAAGACCAATGTCTTAGGGTTTCTATTGTAGCAACAAAACATCATGACCAAAAAGCAAGTTGTAAAGGAAACAGATTCTTGGACTTATATGTCCACAGCATAGTTCATCATCAAATGAAGTCAAAACAGGACCACAAACATGGCAGGATCCTGGAGGTAGGAACCTGAAGGCAGGAGTTGATCCAGAGATCAGCTTAATGGCTGCTTAATGGCTGCTTAATGGCTCACTCAATCTGCTTTCTTATAGAACCCTGGATCACCAGTCCAAGGTTGCCACAATCCAAATGGCCTGAGCCATCCCCCATCAATTACTAATTTATATGATGCCCTACAGGCTAGCCTCCAGCCTGATCTTAAAAAGACATTTCCTTAATTGTGATTCTCTCCTCTGATATGACTTTAGCTTCTGTCAAGTTGAAATAAATCTAGCCAGCACAACTGAGTTTCCCTGTGCTCGGCTCTTTTCCAAAACAACATTCGAATATGTAGATGCTCTGTGACTTATAATGCTGTTAAGTTCTGCTAAATCTATTGTAAGTTGAAAATATCATAAGTTGAAAATGTGTTTAATGTAGCTAGCCTGCTAAACATCACAGCTTGTTGTTATATACTTTAAGCATGCTCGGATGAATTAAATTAGCTTACGGTTAAGCAAAATCATCCATAAAAATCTGTTTTACATACATTCATACATACACGTACACGCACACACACACACACACACACACACACACACCAAAAAAAAGGTTCAAATATGCTCCTTGGTAAATAAAATGAGTTCAAACAGTCTAAGCTGAATTTTTTTGTCATACATTTTACTTTGAGTTGAAACTGTACATTGCCATCAGAGATATATTAAATTATTTACATGTCTCATCTGTCAGTATATCTGTTGACCTACAATAAAGTTTTCGTCTGAGAGAACATTTAATGTAAACAGTGTCAGGAGCTGAGTGACCAAGGACTTCGGAGAGCACTGCTCTGGATGCCTGTCCCTGGGGGGAACAGCTCTGTGGCAGCTGCCACTCCTGACCTTGACATTCACCATTCATGGGTAGAAGTCCCAATGTGCTTTATAGCCAAAGTTAACCATGGCTTTCATTATTCATAAAGTTATTAGTTACGCCACAGATATATCTTGGAGAAATGGATTTCTAAATTGTAAGCCCTGAGTCCCAACAAACTTCATGTGTTTATATGATTTAGGAGGAATGTATTAAGTCTGTTCCATGGATAGTTCCTTCAAGCTGCAATGACAAAGAATAAGGAGCACTTCTCATGTCATTACTGTGTTCTAAACAAGAAGCTGTGGCAGCTAATCTCAGTAGGCTACATCTAGAATCAACTACAACTGAAGAATCTAGGCCACTTGTGTGGAAGTTTTTTGATAGCCATTCCTTTTACCCAGATCATTTACCATGGAAAGACCCAGCTCAAGTCTGAACCACACTTTCTAGTGGAAGCCTAGGTAAAAAAACACAGATGAGGGAAACCGCTCCTTTTTACCTGCTCACACTCACTGGCAAATTCATCCATCCTGATGCTCATGGACCCCTTCACTGGGTCAGAACCTATTTCTTTGGGATTCCAACATAGTCTGAAGACCAGATGAGAAAACTAGCCTCCAAGACTAAAACCTTCTGAATTCTTGTTCTTTCTCTTAGGAGACAGATGTTGTTGGGCTTGCTAGCTTACAGCCTATAAGTCACTTTAATTTATATATGCAGTCCAACAGTTCTATGCCTCTAAAGAACCCTGACTAATTCAGAACATATATGAAATAAGTTAATATAGAGTAAAATAGGAGAGTGAAGACAATTATTTCTCAGGTTGTTATGTCTGTAAATAGTTCATAGTAACTACTTTAGCAAATAACTGTAAGATTTGTCGAGCACACAAATTTATAAATTCACATCAGAAAAAAAACCCAAAGAACAGATTTGTTTTACTTGGTTTTAGACAACTGGATAGGGGTAAATCATGACAAATGTGACCAAGTCCCCAGCCTCCTAAAGCTCAGATACAAAGTAGAGACAGTGTCTCCATATAAACATAACTTCAAGTGATCCTCTCTACCCCCACTCCCAGGCAAACTGTTTCTAGATAACTTCTAAGTTGCTATTCCAGAGATACTAGTATCATCTTACTGACCCCAGAAGATAATTTGTCATGTCCTAACACCATGTTCACCATGAATAGCTTTAAAAGTACCAATTACACATGGGAACAGAGGAGAGTCAAGTCTTGTCTCTGATTAACAAATTTTGAAATCCCATCACAATATTCAAGGACCAAACACAGCTGGAGCTTCAATCTGACCAATGCTGAGTTCAAAAATATTTTCTAAATCGGGACCTCTTTTCAGCTTCATGATGTCATACATTGTTCCCCAAAATTCTTCTCTGATATTCTTTTTGCATAGCCTGTTTTCCACCTAAATTATAGAAAATTATCTCTTGGCATTTCTCCATACGTCATATAATCCTTTTGGAAAATTCTTAACTATTATTGTCCGAGCCCTCCATTGCAGCTGCTTGGTTTAAAAAGAGAGAGAGAGCTTGAATTTTACCAAGGAAGAACATCAGGGATGAGATATCAAACTTCTAAAAATAATTAAAACAGTGTCGTGTAACATTTGTGGAATGTTTCTTTTGTGACAAGCACCACTCTCAGTATTCTATCCCAATAGAGGTAGGTATGTCCAGAAAGAGAGAGATGGGAAAGCCTGAGGCAGATCATCACCACAAAAGCAAAGTAACACAAAGGTTTAGCAGCTCTAACTCTCACATCATGCCTGAGAGCACAGGTGACTGCCAATTCCTGGAGTGCCATGTGTTCTATAAGAATCTGCAGTATGGAAATATGGATAACATATATGCAGTCTTTCATAGGTGTCTTAGTTAGGGTTTCATTGCTATGAACAGACACCATGACCAAGACAACTCTTATAAGGACAACTCTTTAATTGAAGCTGGCTTACCGGTTCAGAGGTTCAGTCCATTATCATCAAGGCAGAAACATGGCAGCATCCAGGCAGGCATGGTGCAGGAGAAGCTGAGAGAAAGCTGTTAGGAGAAGACTTGCTTCCAGGCAGCTAGGATGAGGGTCTTAAAGCCCATGCCCACAGTGACACATCTACTCCAACAAAGCCATACCTCCAAATAGTGCCACTCCCTGAACAAAGCATATTCAAATTATCACAATAGGCATAACATATATTTGAGATGACTCAAAGGAACTGAGCCCTGGTTTACCTAGGGGGAAACATGGTATTATTTTGAGATAATTGGAAGACTAGGTTTGTGTCATTCAACATTTGATCATACACTGTTTTCAGAAAGTCAGGATAATGTTATCATTCAGAATTTGTAAGAATCCAATGAGACATTTCGCTTTGGCAATGTCCATTCTAAGAAAAGGAAAGAGATAAGGCACTGAGTAAAGTGGGAACAGGTCAGCATGAGAAGACCTCTAACGGTGACAAGAAAGGAACGACTGGAAAGGTGACCATAACTTCTGTCCATGCTGAGTGCTCTGTGAGGTTACTGCCTATTTGTTGAAAGCAGGTTATTTCTTTTTTCCTATAAGTGACTGAAAACCTCATGAGTGACCTGGTATGCAGTTGTTTCTGAGCTAACTCGCTGGATTCAGGTCCAGAATGAAGACACGATTTAAAGAGCAGGAGAAGAGACGCAAATCAGCTGGAGGGGTTCTGTGGGCTAAGGAAGTGAGGGCAAGAGAAGAATCCTGACTATGAGGAGTGAAAACTGGATTCTAAATGTGGCAGGGTATAAAGATGCCATGGTGGGGAGAGACTGAGGAGCAGAGAGACATGGCCAGCAAGAAATGGAGTTTAATATTTCAGCAATGGACCAAGATATGACTTCAGATAATCAAATTCTATGAAGGCAATACTCAGTGGATTTAGGCAGCCTATGAGACTTTGGCTCTAAATGGCTAATTAAGTGTGGATGGGCACATGAGTTGGCTAGACTCATGGCTCTAAAGAGGTATGCTTCATGTTGACCTAACATACATTCATCTGCACCTGGGAAGACTCATGCAGCACAGCTGAATAAAGGTTGTTAGAAAAGGCTTTTCAATGAGATGGCAGGCGATGCAAGTCCCATTGAATAGACATTCAACTGTAAAGAATATAATGGACTGAACTACTTTGGCCTGAGGGGACGATAGGTATAGATGCCTGGCTTCTCTTCCGTAGTCTTGACTTTACTTGCTCAGAATCTGAGATCTGAAATATCTTTTTATTGTATCCAGGCGCTATTCTTCAACATGCTTTTATCCAAGCCAATTCCCCTACCCCTTCCTTTATGTATAGCATACAAAATGTAAATAATTGGGCACTTGGATTATGGATTTGCTCGTGTTATGATTATTTACATTTGTTTTCTCTCATGTGAGAGAGACATGCTGCAGAGTGGTGTCAAATTGTATAATGAGTATATTATACATGCAATTCAAAGGATTAGAATCTGAGTTAGTATTCCTCTTTGAAATACCATATCCTAGAAGTTTCTGTAGAACTTGGGTGATCAAGTTGTTCAAATGTCCCTGGGGTGAAACTTTATACTATACAGTTCTAAAGAAACTGCTGTGTATACTTCAGGGACCTGCTGCTAAGTTGGCAGGCCAAAATAATTAGCAATCACCACTTCCAGAAAGTATATGAATCAAAGAAATCACAAGGAGCTTAAAGCTTCTGTTCCAGTCTGAGAGGATATGAAATATCTGCTGAGAGCAGTGTTTAAATGCCAGCTGGGTATAGCATTGTTAGTCATTCCAGTTCACAGCTAACACCCTCCACAACATGTCCTCCTAAGTACTCATAAGCGAATACACTCCTACACCTCAGAATGTTTTAGTCAACGTGGTAGCTCCTATGTGACAGCAGGCCATAGATTATAGTGGGCCTGATTAATCCCTGCCATCTTGCACACATCCTAATGTAGTGTGATGCATTTTGTGTTCTTCATGATACACGGTGATGCACAGCTAGGTGTATAAAAGATGACACATGCAATTATTTATAATAACAATACTTGAAAGATCACAATAAATGGCTGTGTTACCATACTGCACCTTTTGTCATTGTTTTAGAGTATATGCCCACTTTTAACAAGTAAATACAAAACAGCAGTAGATAGATACCTCAAGATTATTAAGGAAGAAGACCTGGCCTGGTCATCATAAATAGTAACTCCAAATGTGTTGTCCCTGAAGACCTTCCAGGGGACAGATGTGGTGAGGTACACACTGATGTTGGTGCCTTGACCTGGCCCAGTGTAGGCAGAGACTGATATAAAATTTTTCAATCTTAGCCTTTAGGTAAAGAATTCAAATTTTTTTTTAAAAAACCACTTAATCATTTAAATGAACTAAACAGTGTAGTTGAGTTGTGCAGCAGATTAAATAATCTAGGCTTGTGTAAAAACATTCTACATCTTTTGCACAATAATAAAATCATCTGAGATTGTTAAATGGCCCTTCATTATACATTAGTTAGACATCTATTATCTTCTATCCTCATCTTTCAACCCTTAAACAATAACTTAATAATAATAAAATAAATGAAGCAAACTTTTTTGTTGCTTAACACAATATAAATTGTCTTTTACTTTAAAATATATTTTCTAGCTTCATTCTGTAACTAGTTTCAAGTGCAACTTGAGGATGAAAAAGTTTATTTCAATTTAGACTTCCAGGTCATAGAATTTTACTGAGATGAGTCAATGTAAGACTCAAGCAGGAGCCTGAAGGGAAGAACCATGAAGAAAGGACATAAACCCCACTATGTTCACAGCAGCCTCATTTGTAATATCAAGAAGCTGAAAACAACCCAGATGTCCCACAACGGAAAAATGGATACAGGAAATGTGGTTCATTTACACAATGGAATACTACTCAACTATTAAAAAGGAGGACATCATGAGTTTTGCAGGCAAATGGATGGAATTAGAAAATATCATCCTGAATGAGGTAACCCAGACCCAAAAGGACATGTATGGTATGCGCCCACTGATAAGTGGATATTAGTCAAAAAAAATGTACAGAATACCCAGGATACAACTCACAGACCATATGAAACTTAACAAGAAGAAAGGCCCAAGTGTAGACACTTCAATCCCAATTAGAAGGGGAACAAAATAATCATGGGAGGCAGAGGACCAGAGGGGTCTGGGTGGGGGAGGGGAGGAGAAGGGAAAGGGGAGCAGGATCAAGTATGGGGAAGACAGGAGGGAGGCTCAGAGAAGCAGGAGAATGAATAGAAAAATGCAGCAGTGTGAGGCCAGGGGCGGAGGGAGCCTCTACAAAGTCCCAGACACCAGGGATGTGGGAGGCTCCCAGGACTCAGTGGGGATAACCTTAGTCGAAATGCCCAACAGTTGGGAGATGGAACCACCTCCATTAGATAGACATGGCCCCCATTTGAGACATGGGGCCATCTACCCATATTCAAAATTCTTGACTCAAAATTGCTCCTGTCTAAAGGAAATGCAAGGTAAAAAATGGAGCATTGACTGAAGGAAAGGTCATCTAGAGACTTGCTGAACTTGGGATCCACCCCATGCACAGGCACCAAACCCTGACACTATTACTGATGCCATATTGTGCTTGCAGTAGGAACTTGGCATGGCTGTCTCTGAGGGACTCTATCAGCAGCTGACTGAGACTTTACAGCCAGCCATTGGACTGAAGTTGGGGACCCCTGTGGAAGAGTCAGGGGATTGCAATCCCATAGGAAGAATGACAGTATCAACAAATCTGGACCCCTCAGAGCTCCCAAGGGCTGGGCTGCCAACCAAAGAGCATATATAGACTGGTCCATGGCCCCAGCTACATATGTAACAGGGGACTGCCTTGTCCACCCTAGGTGGGAGAGGATGTGCTTAATCCTGTGGAAACCTGATGCTCCAGAGAAGGGGGATGCTGAGGTGAGGGGAGAGTGGATGGGAAAGCACCCTCTCAGAGGCAGGGGGATGGAGTGAGGAACTAATGGAGAGGGGGACAGGAAAGGAGGGCAACATTTGAAATGTAAATAAATTAATAATAATAATAAAGAAATTCTGCTTCTTAGCTTCATTTCTGGCTTGCTTAGCTGACTTTCTTACACAGCCCAAATCCACTGTGTAGAGATGGTGCCACCCACAGTGGGCTAAGCCCTCAATGTCAATCAAACACAATAGTCTCTATCACACATGGCCACAGATTAACCTGGTCTGGGCAGTTCCTCAGTTAAGGCTCCCTTGTCCCAGTAATTCTAGCTTATATCAAGTTGACAGTAAAGCCTAACAGGCAGAGTAGCCAATCAGAGCTCACTTTAAAAACCAGCAGCACTTCCCACAGTCTGTGAAGACTGTTTTCCTATGGTTAAATCTACACTAACTCGTCCACCTGTTCTTCGTTTCCCATCCTGACATCTTCCTCCTCGGCAACAAGAAAAACAGAAAGTGCAAAACTCAGGATCCTGCCCTAGTGAGCAAGGGATCAAACCAGGAGAAGACAAACATGAACTGGGTAGATATCAAACACATGGTATACTTTTTGGAAATACCGTAGTGAAATAGTGAAACCCATCAATTTCTACAATGAAAATACACAGATGATAAGCAGTTTTTAAAAAAAAAAATGGTCATTGAATTTTAGTGTGCCAACCTATCTACAAAGAGATTTAAGCAGATACTTTAGGAGTGTAGACTCTAAGATGAACTGCTCTAAATTAATGACATAGACCCGGAGTGCAAAGCTAAAGTTCAATCAGCAGCCGGAGTTGTTTCCTCTGTAAAAAAATGCCTGTTTATGAGTTAGAAAGTGAGCTGGGTCAAGAAGAGCCAGACCTGAAAACAAATTCAATGTACTATCTGTACCAGGCAGCATCATGCGTGTCTTACGTACGGGGTTTTAGGGTGGTTATAAATCAGGGCATGCTTCAGATAAGCCACTGATGCAGGCTCAATTTTTTTTTTCAATTTTTTCTTCTAGGAAGAATTGTGGCTTCATAAAATCTGCAGCTTCCCTCTATAATGAGCAGGTGAAGGGTTTTGTGGGGTACTAACACTCCCTGAGGACCCACTGGCAATTAATCACTACCAAAAAGAAGGGAGGTCGTTTTCTTCTGTGGTGTAGCCACCAGCTAGTTGTTGATTCCCCTAAACAATAACCCACACCTGTGGTCATGCAAGCATCCCATATTAAAATAACTTAAACCTAGGAAGCAATCTTGACAGGAAGAAGAAAGGCTCAGCGGAAATGGGAGGAATATAGAAGAGGGTAAACATTCAAAATTCATTATATATGTATAGCATGGTCAAAAATAATAATGTGCATATCTATATTAATCCTCAATTTTTAAAACATGAATTTATCATTTATAGATAGCATGTCTCTAGGCTTTAGGAACTAAAGATGGGGGCATGGTTTACTTTAGCATACAGAATCCCGATGCACCAGGAAGCAGGAGAAAGGAACAACACTGAGATACGGACCGTTCAGCTAAGCACAGGAACTGACTTTCTGAAGCAATGAGCCAGTTGCGGAGCTGGCCTTTCCCAGACTGCAGGAAAAGTGTTACCTTCTTCTCACTTGCTTTATTTTCTCACCTTTCAGAACTGCTTAAGGCTCTGTTTCTCTGTTCTATTTTGTCTGTTTTCAACTCTTCTAAAAACTTGGAAATTTGGGGATCTTAAAAGGTAGATCTGCAATGGCAAACAATGTCCCACATCCTCAGTTTACAAAACTGCCTCCATTCCTAATGTCCCATGTCCTCTGTTTATAGGCTGCCTCCATGCTGACAAGCTGAGGACATCCACTCGGCTCGTCTGTTCCTTCCAGATACAAGGTTTTAGACTTCTTTTTCTACCCACAATCTGTATTTCGAACAATTATACTGTAGATAAAATCGCATGCCATTCTATTACTAATGTTTCCAGTTGTAATCGTGTGACTTTTAATAAGTACACTCATTTTTATTAAGTTATCAATTCCTGATTTGATGGCAGAAGTGGCAAGGTAATGTGCCCTGTGTGATATTGGTCCCGTGAGATAAGCTTTACCTGCAAGATTGGACATTTGGAGCTTGCATAAAGATGTCGGGAGGTAACTGAGTCACAGGACAGCTCCTTTGTGCCGGAGAGAGGTCAGTGTACATTCTTTTCACAATTCAGATACACCATCTTTGAAGGAGAGACTGAGCCTTCACCATAAGGCTAAGCCTCGGTCTTAGACATTCTAGGCTCCAGGACCACTGTGAGAACTATAAATCTGTATCTATGAATGTACTTATACATGACCTAGCATAAGATTGTGGGTAGAGCAAACAGAGTAACTTTAAACACTAAGTACACTGACTGGACCTAGAATTTGACTTTAAGAGCATTGTGTAAATATATGGGCAACAGAGTATTACAATTTTAAAAAATTATCTGGATTCTTTATATTTTACCCCATCAAAATGGGCCCATGGGAGCAACACACTTTGATGTAAAGCACAACTGTACAGATACTGGTTAAGACATGCCTAAGACATTGCTTAGATAGATAGAAGATAGATAGTAGATAGATAGATAATAGATAGATAGATAGATAGATAGATAGTGATAGTAGCAGGCAGGCAGGCAGGCAGGAATAGAACTACTACACTGAAGCCACCCAAGGGCTTTTCAGAGCTTAGGAAAGATCCAGAATATCAGGCCACTCTTTTGAGGGCTTCTGATTCAAAGTCTGAGACTGACTCTTGATTCTGTAACTTAAAACTCTCCCCTTTATTTCTGATGTGTATGCAGCTTAAAAAAAAACAAAACAAAAAACAAACAAAAACAAAAAAAAAACAACCTTGACGTAAGCCATGTTATTGAAAACAAAATTGAGAAAGTTCATCATTTTATACAGCCCCTTGTATCACAGGCTAGCCTCAAACTCACTTTGTAAGCAGGAAGGACCTTGATTTATGATCCTCCTGCATCACTTCCTATGTGCTGAGATTGCAGGCGGTACCACCGTAGCTTGCGAGGGCAGCTGACTGAGCTGAGAGTAGTGCCTCGCGCATGCTAAGCAAACACTCTACCACTGAACAACCTTCCCAACCCCCAAACCGTTTAAGTGAAAAACAAATGTTCAGCCTGTAAGGAACCTGTACAACGAGGAGACCTTGAAGCAGATGTTTCTCGTAATTTGCCACAAAACTCAGAGGCAAGGACACAAGCCCTTAAACATTCCCTCTGCTATTCCGTCCACTAACTAATCTGCTTACGGCTCTTTTCATCAAACGTAGCCTGTCTTAACGCCAGCCAAATATTTTCTGGCTGGCGCCCACAATCTACACAAAGCCATTCCAGACAGTTCAGGTTTATATTGGCCTCTGACCTGCTGTGCAATCTCAATGTACCTGAAATTTCTGAAGTATCTGTGTCCTCTTGCCTTCCAGGGCCCATGAGGACCTCCCTTCTGGCCTTGGTTACTATAGCAGCTAATAACTTTGCAGTTCCTCTAATTAATTCTGAAGCACAGCCCTGGGATTTGCCTAGTGTGGCTGAGCTGGTAAGTTGTGCTTAACGTGTTCTCCTCTGTGATAAACTCAGTAATGAAGCTATGAACGCCAGGCAACCTAACCTACATTTGCCACCCACATGGCCAGTGTGTTGGGGAAATGGAAAAGATTAGGACATTACAATCACAAAGACAACTTCTCAACGTGTCACTTCCTCTCAGCCCAAATAATAACCCTATTGATCCTTTCAAGGATCAGAAGGCAAAATTACTTTTCAATGCCGCAAAGGTCGAAACCAGAGTGTGACACGATCGCACACTGATTCCTCAGTCCAGGTCCCCGAGCCTCCACACGTTTCCTTTACCGAAATTTCAGAGCGTTGTGCTGCTTTTGCAGCAAGCAGGGTCCTTTTCGTATTGCCACGTTTACCAGGGTCTTTCGGGCCAGTAGATCAGCTGTGTGAGCAATGGGTGCCTGTCTCAACAACTCAGCGACACATCTCTGCATCCACACTGTAGCTGAACAAGTCAGCAGAAAGGTACTGATTCACTTCGTTGCTACACGGCAATGACCTTGACCCTGTCACTCCAGTTCTGAAATAATCCCATAATTGAACTTGAGCACAGACATGTCATTTCTCTTTACATTCCCAGGAAAGGTCTTGGTCTTCAGTTTACTGTAAACAGTTGAGTATTCGTAGTTCCCAGCATGCTCAAAAGAATGGACAAATGTTGCCTGCTTCCAGCATCCCTAAAAAACAAAGAGAATATGGCAGAGTGCTGTACTTCACCCGGGGTGGTGCCGCCCCCTAAAGGAGATTTATGGGATGTACAGGCTGTTTTTTGATAACCACTGCGGTATTATAAGCATTTAATGACAGTGGGTAGGCTGTATGCAAGCATGCTCGATGGAGTACACGGTTAATAACACATTTATTCTCCTATGCCAAACTGAACAATTAGTACACATTCAATATGTAAATATTTGGATCTAGAGTCAGAGAACAGTTTACATTTCAAAATAACGTGCTTTTTTTGCAGTTTAAAAAGCTACAAACCAAATTCCAAGGATATAGCAACAAGGGTTTTTGGTTTTTGTTTTGTTTCATTGTGGGGATTTTTGATGTTCTTTTTTTATAACTGTTGTTTGGTTTCCTTTTGTTTTTGTGTGTTTATTTTTTATTTTATTTATTTTTTGTTTGCTTTGGTTTTTTCCATTTGTTTTGTTTTTCTGTGTAGTCTTGGCTGTCCTGCAACTCTCTCTCTAGATCAGGCTGGCTTCAAACTCACAGAGATCTGTTTGCCTCTGAATCCTGAGTGCTGGGATTAAAGGTGTAACCACCTTGTCTGACTGACTTTGTTTGTTTGTTTGTTGAAGTTATTTTGATTTGCTAGGAAACATTGGCAGGAATTTGTTGCTAATTCAGAATATGACACTTAGGATCACTGAACAAGCTTTATCAGTCTTGCTTTTTGAGGTGCTATTTTTCTTAACTGTATATATGGGCTTTATCATCTAATGCCTTCCCTAAACTGTATAAAGGAAGATGCCTATGCGTTGTCATATTAGAATACTATAATGTAGAGCTTCTCTGTTCTCTGGTGATTTAAATGAGGTGTTCGCCATAGTCTCAAGCATTTGAGTACTTGGCCTTCACTTTGAGAAGGCTAGAAGGTATGTATGGCCATGCTGGAGAGGAGTATGTCACTAGGGGATGTGGTCCCCAGGGGTCCCCAGCCTAGACGTATTGTAGGCCATGCAACTCTGGTCCAAGAGTCCAGGCTGCATCTCAAGTTGGCAGCAGGACATGGCAGCATCATCCACATAGAACTGACTTTGCATGCATAAAGGATGCCAGATTAAATGGGTCTTGGAGCCTCTCTCTCTCTCTCTCTCTCTCTCTCTCCTCTCTCTCTCTCTCTCTTCTCTCTCTCTCCCAGGCTTTCAGAGAGTAACTGAAGCCACACAATAATGATAGAGTAGAAGTCCTGGCTGTCTGAACCTGAGAAGATAAACCCAGGTTGCAGTGGAAACTCCAGGATGTTGTAGTTACTATGGCCACAGAAGCTCATCAAGAAAACAAGCAGACATGGATTAGAACTGACCCAAGAAAGGCTCTGTCTATGCTGCTTACAGAAGAGCTGAATGGTGGATCTGCAGGAGTCCTTTGGAGGCCCTATCACTCATCATGTACCTCCATTCTAGATACCTCTCCCCACATTTCCTCCCTTGGCCCATTTCTTCTCTCCTCCCCTTACTAACCCTCTCATCCCACACACCTTGTGCTCTAGTCCACCCATAAATTTCCCTCTTGGGGAGATTCATGTGTCTTCTCTAGTCGTTTCCTCTACATTAACCTCTCTCACTCTACAGATTGTAGATTGGTTATCATTCATTTAACAGCTAATAACCACATGTAAGTGGGACTTGGGACCTTTAAATAATGTTGGAAATATTCAAGTGGGACTATGGGGACTTTTGACATGATGGCCAAGAGCTTAGAGACAGTTAGGGGAGAGTTGTGAGTTAAAAGTGACATGTTTGGGGTGTCATATTGACAAGAGGTAGATTTTTTTCTCTTTTTTTTTATTGAATATTTTATTTATATTTCAGATGTTAACCCTTTACTCCATTTCTCCCTCCCCAGCCGAGGAATTCCCTTATCCCATCCCCCCTTCTCCTGCTTCTATGAGGATGTGCCCCCACCTACCCCCCCACTCCCACCTCGTCTTGCCTGCCAAGATGGAATCTACCTGCACATTGTAAGCCAAAATTAACCTATATTCCTTGAGCTATTTTGTTAGGCATTTGCCAAAGCAACTAACACATGTCAGAAGAGGTGGTATATGAAAGAAAATTCAAGCTGTATGCATGTGTGAAAATATCAGACCAAATTTCATTAATGTATGTAAATTGACCAAAAGTAAGGTCCATTTTTTAAAACACGAAGATGATAATTTTATATAGGTCACACGTGTTATGATATGTTTGGTGATAGTGAATTGATTATATTATTAAAAATAATTTTATTTTTTATATTTTAGTGTATTTACTGTTTTTTGTTTATGTGGTTACGGATCACGTTATATTTCCATTGACTAGATCTGATATAGTTGCCATTACTATTGTTTGACCTTTGTTCTGAAAACATAAGTCTATAAGAACTTGAAACACTGAGTGGCCTCCGTCCGAGCTGGTCATCAGACCTCTGGTAGCAGCATGAGAGAACACGGAGAGCGCCTGTGGACGGTCAGGATGAGCTCTGCACATCTCTCCATGCCTGGGTGCCTCAGAGTGTGGGAACCATGTGCTCTTCACTATTTATAGCTGTTACTTCTGTCCCATATGTTTCTCACAACTGCTGCTACATAGGTACAGCAGGTACATTCTGGAGCAGAGCTGTGTTTAAATATACATGTAGGGAGAAGCCAAAATATTTAATATGTTATCCAAATACAGTGTTGACATTTACTGATCAGTGAAAAAGAAAACAGATAGGCTGATAGGTTTACCAAAACCCGGTTGAGACATAGCCGTACATCATATATGTAAAACATCAGGAATAGTTTAACCTCATCTGAAATAGTAAACTAAGGTCGGCTACTTTCCAAAATTTATCTTCCTCATAGTCAAACCTCCAAATTCTGTGCTGTGATTCACTTAAGAGGGGAAAAAAAGAGAATCCATTGAGGTTGCATACAGATCAACAGCAATAATTTTACCTCGTATTTGTCAAGTGATCAAAATATCAAGAAGGGGGAGGAGGTGAGGATTAGAAACAAACCATTTGTGTCACTGTTAGAGTGGCAATGAAGACCCATTAAGGAAAGCTAGTTCCTCCTGGCCAAAGGAAATGTTTATATCTGGTTGTCTATCAAATAACAGATTCTATTCATCTAAGTTATAAACATAACTTCGCGTGTTTTCATTATTTCTTGCGTGACCCAGATGTAATTCTACCTGCTGCCGTTTCTGTATCAAACCCTATTAACTCAGCTTGAGGTGCCCTTAAACCGTAGACTGGATTCATTTTTACCGAGAAATACTCCAGGTTATGTGTCTCTGTGTGAAGACGTTTCCGGGGATGTATTAGAGGAATGCAGTGGGAGAAAGAGATGAAACAAGATTGATTGTTGTATAAGCATCTGACTGTGTGCCGACAGCGCCAACCTAAGAGCCTGTGCAGAACAGTGCACATTCATAGCCCTGGGGCCAGGAGCAGCATAGAGGCAGGTAGACAACTGGTGCTAATCTAACCAAAAGACAGCATCCCCTCCAAATGCTTGAGAAATATTTATGTGTCTTCATATTATTGATCTCTAAATTGATATCATTAAATCAAAAAACACATGCTGAATGATTGCACTGGTTTTTCATTTTCAACACATGGTTCATGGTCCTCAAAATTGCATGGCCTTGGTTCTGTGTGTGCTAGAAAGGTATGAATCTGTCAACTTGGGATGGAATCTCCTAAAAATGCAAAGCATGAGGATTTTAAGCATTTCTCATATCTCCGACTTTGCCTATTCTCTGTTTCCTTGTTCTTAAATGTAGAGTTGCTATGTTTCTACAATTTTCTACTGTCCCCCTCTCCGCACACATGCACAGTTACGTGCAATAAAAATTACCATATTAGGTTCAAAACAGAAGACCCAATTATATGCTATTTATAAAGGTCAAGCTTTAAGAATGCAGTCATAAAGAGTAAAAGAGGGTGGGGGAAGAAAGATGGAATGACTGGGTCCTTATCAGAAAAAATTGATTTCAGGAGGAAATTGTTACAGGGAACAAAAAATGGGACATTACAGAAGTCATAATATGAGTTAGAAAATATCTTAAGTGGAAAAAATTAAAACCTCATGTGGAAATTTGTGGAATTCAACCAAAGCAGTGCTTAGAAGGAAATTTATAACAATTAATTTTACATTAAGAGGGTATGACTTAGAGCACCTGATTCTCTACTTTGCGAAGATAAATAAAATTAGGAGAGAATTGTAGCGGTAATTATTTAAACCGCCAAATTTGTTGCTGTAAAATCTCCTACCCGAAGGAGACCAGTAAAGGAAAACACAACTCAATAATTATGGGTATAAATTACACTCCTAGATTGGACAGATTTACCACTGCACTATTCTAATCCCCGGCTATGAGATCCCTTATAACTTGCGGTTTATCCAGGCTGCTTGGTTGTCCTTCCAGCTCTGGCTCCTCCATCGTAGGCTTCCTACTCCTTCGGCTTCCTCCTGCTTCTACCTCTGCTCTACCTTTTATATGGAATTCCTCTCACTCTCTCCTCCCTAAGCCTTTTTCCGCCTCCCCTTCTACTGCCTAATCTCTGGCTCTAGCCTTTATTTTACAGGTTTTAATTGGACAGAAAGTTTACAAGACGTCACCTGTGTACAGATTCAATCCTCTTCTGCAGCCCCTCCCAGAAGTGTGGAACTAGGATCAAAATACAAGGCTGAGGCTATCCACTGGGAAGTAGGATCAAAATACTAAGGCTAAGGCTATCCACAACAGAGAATGACATCCAAAGCAACTGGAAGGAAGGAAACAATAAACATGGAAAAATAGTTTAAATTGGTTACACACACACACACACACACACACACACACACACACACCTCCACCGCCAGCACCCCTACCAACAACAACATCAAGTTCTATTTATGTCCTCCAAGCATCACACGTCCTCCATGGATCTTGCCTCAGCACATTCATCTGTCTCAGCTGACATCACTCTGCCAATCAGCTTGAATCTGAAGAAGCAGCAAAAATGCCACAGCACATCAGCAGAACCTTTTTGATGCATTTCTCTCTATGGAGTGTCAGCAAATCCAGCTCAACTATGCATTGTAAGGCAGCCCAATACATGTCTGTGAAGAATGTTAGTGAAGAATCCTTTATCACATGTCCTTTCACATGCTTGCTTTAGCAGAACATCCTTTCTCCTGTGTCTGCTTCAGCTAAATGTTCTTTCACAAGTCTGCCTTAATCTTTCACCTATGGCCACTTCAAGAAAACATTCCTTCATGTGTTTGATGCAGCAAAACACCATGCAATGACTCTCCAAAGAACCTATAAGTTTCCACTTCAGATTTTTTCCTCTCTCTCTCTCTCTCTCTCTCTCTCTCTCTCTCTCTCACACACACCACACACACACACACACACACACACATATATTATATATATATATATAATGATGGATCTCCATTAGGTTTATTTGCCATGATATAGCTGGTGCATGACATTTCTATATATGCTTTGATGAGTTAGACAGCAGAATGTTTCCAAATTTGAGAAGTGTGATTTTCATGGATCTACCCTACATCTATTGGACTAGTCTGGGGAGAAGGCACCCATAACACAGAGTTCTATTGGGCTTGCCTAGGGAGAGGCCATTCACAACATGATAATCTATAAACACGTCACTCTGTTAAAGGAGGTGCCTACGTATTTGACATCACTTTAAAACTTCTCTAGAAAATTGAAGGTAATGAGTAGGGAAGCATTGGAAACTCTCATGGTGGCAACACAAAGCTGAAATGCTCACAAGTTGTGTTCTGTTACCTGTAACAATATCTGTTCCTCTGTTCTTCTCACATCTTCTTATGTGCTAAACAGATTCCTCAACTGCTAATGTGTCGATCCACATGAAGTACGTCCCATCATGCCCATAGAGTATAAAATTGTATGAAGTATACAGAACTACTGACTAATCTTGCAAAAGCATGCTGTTGTTTTGCATTGCTGGCACTATATACTTATTCAAAATTAAAGTTTACAGTAGAAAAGGCCTTGAGAGATCTTTGATCTGTCATCATTATTGCAAGGAAAATGTCCAAGATGGCAGTTGAGACACCTTTCTGCTACCAAATAATACATAGCAATTGCTCTCAGAGAGCTCAAATGGTCCCATAGACTATCGCTTATCTCCCCGCAAAGGGCAGGTTTTCGACAGCTACGGAAGAGAATTGGTGTAGCAGAAGGAGAACTTCCTTGGCTAAAACTCTCTCTTCTGGGGCTCTTTATCAGAGCTAGGGATTTTTTTCAACTGGCTCCAGACTTAAATGTTCTACATGCTGTGAATCAGATAATCTCTGCCACATCTATAGTATTCAGCTTCCATGGATGATGTAAAAACTAATGCTGTAGGAGTCTGGTTACAATAAAGCTGGATTCACATCACAGCTAAACTTTATGAAAGCAGAACATGGGTAGAATTAGCTACACACTTATCAATATGAAGGCAATTTGAAGTAGGTTAACCATACATGTATTTGTATTAAAATTGTCCTTTGGAGGCTAGAGAGATGGCTCAGAGGTTAAAAGGCCTTCCTGCTCTTGAAGGGGACCTGTGTTCAGTTCCCAACACCCAGGTCAGGAAATTCACAACTACCTAACTCCAGCTCCAGAGAATCTGATAAATCTGGCCACTGTGGGCAAGAGTGCTTATGTGAACAAACCCACACAGAGATCTATATCCATATAGATAATGAAGAATAAAGTCAATCTTTATAAAATGAGAAGTGTCCTTACATGACACTGTGTCTATGTCTGTGTGTAACAAATGAAGCCCAGTGTGGTTCAGTTGACTCTGCTCGTGTCCTTTCCCCACACTCTCCTGTAGCTCCTTCACTTGTTGGTAAATGGATAGCATCTCTCTTTCAGAGCATTAGGACTTTATCAGTAGTTAAGACCTTGGATACAAGGATGTTTATCCACAATGGACAAACTTCAACCACTGAGGAGGAGAGGTTGTGGATAATGGCAATCTTCCTGTCCCAGTGATGATTCTTTTGCTTTTAGTTTTGTATTAGCATAATAACAACATGATAAGTTCTATCATGGTGTCTTTATATATTTATAGATTTTCAATGCATTTAACTCCCCCAAACTCTTGCCTTCCCCTCTCTTGCTCCTGAGTAATCCTTTCTCTCCCCAGCCAGTCTGCTTCCAGTGTCACGCATTCTCATTTTTGGGGTTTGTATTTATTCTTTGATACGCACTGAGTTTAATTTGGATTACTTTCAGGAACTCAGATGAGGAGTTACCCAAGATTCACCAGCTCTGACCAATGGGTACACCAGAAAGAAAATGTCTCTCCTCCCTCCCCACAACCACTAACTGCCCTCATATTCTCAGAAAAGGATAGGGCCTCATGATCTCCATGTTCAGTGAAGAAATGTTGACTGGACTAATCTTGTCCAGCATCTGTGCAGGTTAACCTAGCTACAAAGAGCTTCAGAGTCCAACAGTCAAGTCATGCTTGAGATACAGTGTCCACTACACTGTGCCCCCTTCGGTTTCTGACGTCCTTTTTAACCCCATCTTCCATGGTATTTCTTGAATTGTTGAGGTGTTATAACCAGTTTCAGGGTCAGCTTTTGTCAGTCATTGTCTTAGTTACTTTAAATTGCTGTGACAAATACCATGGCCAAGCAACTTATAGAAGAAACTGTTTACTGAAGGCTAAGAACCAGACCATAGCCTGTATATGTATACATATACATTATTTATTAGAGGGGAGAGGAGAGGGAGAGATTTATCCTATCACTTCCGTTTCTCTAGAGCACCTTGACTCATACAATGCCCTTACCCAATACTCCCTCTAACTTTCCCAAACATCCCTCTCACAGGTCCCCCTACCAACATCATGACCTCTTTCTTTACCTTCTAATAACTCACTGCACCCAATTACTGCTGTTTCTTTTGCACATCGGTGTGGAACCATCTCCTGGCACATGGATAACCTACCATTGACCGCACATCTAAGGAAATGTGACTCTTCTTCCTACAGCAACCATCAAGTGCAAATAGGCTTTTACATCAGGGTGATGGTTCATGACTGCGCTCCTCCATTTGTGCTAGAATTTTAACTGGCTTGATCTTGTGCAGGTCTAGCACAGGAAAGCATGACTGCTAGGTGATGAGTTCAAGGATGTAGGGTATGGCATTTCACCACCATCCTCTCTGTCTTCAAACACTCTGACCTCCCTTTCATCATGCCCCGCGCCCCCCCCCAAGACTTGTGGGAAGCAAGTTGGTATAAATGTCTTCTTCATGGCTGAGCAGTCACAGATATGTATTCTCAGTACTCTGTCCAGTTATGAGTCTCTGCTTTAATCACTGAAAAAGGAAGCTTTTCTGGCCTAGGTTCATAGTGGTAGTACTTAGAAAGCAGTTTGACAATATTACCATCAAAACTTTTTTTTTTAAATAGAGATTTTATATACAGTTTTAGATACATAGAAAGAAAGTGAAGGTAATTTCCATGTACCCCCCAACTGTTTTTCTTGTTGCTAGTAACTTACATTAACAGACTAACGCACCAATATTGGTACCTCATAATTAACTGACCTCCATACTTTATTCAGATTACCTTGGCTCCCATCTACGATATCATACTACACTCATCTCCCATGCCTCCCTAGGTTGGTCTTAGCTGTGACAGTACCTCCATGTTTCCTGGTTTGCATAACCTTCTCCTCTTGGAGGAATATTGGTCAGATATTTTATAGAATATTATTCAACTACAACTTGTTATCTACTTTCCTCAAAGTGAGTACAGATATTTTGAAGCATAACAACACTACCATTACAAACAACTGACTCTTAGGGGGATAGGTGATTAGATTAAAACAGAAAGTACACGAGTAATCATCATTTTTTTTTAGCACCAGAAAGCAAGAAAAACATCAAAAACAATATCGCTTTGATGGGGCTATGTCAAAGGGATACAAGAGCCGACAGAAAAAGACTAACACGACTTATTAATATACATGAGTCTTTACTGTTATAAATACATAATTGAATGAATAAATATATAAGAGAGGTAAATATCACAGGGTAAAATTTCCAAATAATTCTTACATGCATTTAGTCCTCATGATTAAACTGGGATTATGGGGTTTGGAGAGGGAAGTCACAGGGTTATTTTTTGATCCCCTCACAGTACTGATAGTAGCAATAGCATTGTTAATGTTTGCGCTGTTCTTAGTCATGCGTCGGATGAAGACTATGCTTGTCGGCTTTCCATCCAGTGAAGATGGGCTTGCCCCCTACATCCATTCTGTACCCATTCTAAGAAAGTATATATGCACAGTCCACGCTTCAGCACTGAAGGCTTATGAGGAAGTTTCAATCAAATCACCTATTCCCCTAAGAATCACTTGTTTGTATGACAGGCTTACTACTCTTCAGATGTTTGGGCTGCCTATGCCTGCTATGAGTTTTAAGTCAGTAAGTTAAAAATAAATGAGTCTTAACATGGTTCTCGCAAGAGCTGTTCCAAAAAAGTAAGTTAAACATGGATTCTGCCTCCTTCTAGCCTTGAATAAAATACTCACCGTATTTGTATTTTATTCTCACAGGGTTTTGCTTTGTTTTACAGTGTTGGGAGTTGAAGCCAGGATCTTGTACTTGGTAAATACAAGGTGTTGGCAATAATTCACAGCCTCGGTCCTTGGTTTCTTGACAGAAGATATCATTATATAAGCCAGACTGGCCTTGAACTTGCCATCCATCTGCCTCTATCTTCCAATGTGTTGGGTTTTACTAGCATGCACCACCACAGCTATTCTGTCTGTTCTTTCACTAGTAGGTGAGGGTGATAACACCTACTTTATCTTTATGCAGATAAATTCTATAAAGCACTCAAGTACTAGGCATAGTACAGTTTTAAAAAGTCATCTTCAAAGATGTACAATCTACAATTAAAAAGCATGTGATACACACAGTTCCTTACAAGAAAGCTGGAGTGCACATAATCCTCGTTCTTCAGCACTGTATGAAGTGAGACTCTAGGCCCCAGTCAGACCCCTGTAGAGAAAGAGAGCACCTTTGGAATGTCAAGAACACGGAGCTCTGACTTTAGGAACAACTAATCAAAGCCCTGCTTAATGCTATCTCTTCTAAATGTAAAAATAGCATAGACTTTCTGTTTCAAAACCTCTGCTCCAGCGTACATGCCCACAGTCATGAGAGCATCCAGTCTCAGTTTTACTATGAGGTTGAATAAATAATATATTAGGATGGTGTGTGTTTGCTATTGTCCTCATTCCTCAAAGCAGACTTCATGCTGCAGGTCCCGATCCCTAGAGACTCAGATTGAAGCAAGCCGTGTTTCTTTTTCTACCTTCTACACTCTCATGCATAATTGCATAAAACCTCAGTAAAGCACAGCATAAGGAATAGGCTTTGTGCTGAATTACTGCAATATATAAAGTCTCTATTATACAGTCAACATAGTCACCCCGAAGGACACTCTGACCTTGCTCACATGCCCACAATGTTATGTTTCTTCCCCGTTTAGGACAGAGATTACAGCTATAGTTTCCTCTTCTTAAAAATATATATAGTTTGGGCTAGAGTGTTGGCTTGGGTTTTAAGAGCACTTGTTGTTCTTATAGAGGCCTTAGGTTCAATTCTCAGTAACCACACATTGGCTCACAACTTTCTATAACCCCATTCCCTGAGGATTTTAATATCCTTTTCTGACTTCAGTGGACAACAGGCAGGCATGTGATAGACATACATACCTGCAGGTAAAACATTCATACATATAAAATAATAAAATATTAAAATCTGTATAGATTTTATGTCTCTTCCCATGGAGAGGTGACATGCTTCGCTCCTAAGCCTTCTGCCTCTGCCTCTTGATCCTCATAGTTTTGTGACATAGACTGACCATGATGAAGTAGAGTCAGGGTGGCAGAGAATAATCATGGCTGAGAACACACCAAATATTAACATCAGATCTGCAAAGTCTGTGAACACTCTCTTCACTAAACCTGTCCATATTAACTACATCTTCCAAAAGAAACCAGTTTACACCACCTAGTGAAATCAAGAAATAAACAACTAGTGGTTATATGAAAACACAGTTCTATTATTATATTAAAAAATGTGTCTTAAGTTTTTGAAATAAATGAGCTGGGTTTTAAACACTAGAAACCAATCTCAAAAGACAAGACATCACAAGAATGGCTGGTGCACACATGTGCTTAATCCAATAATGATCCCTTTTAAACAACAATCTGCTTCTGGGGTCTTGGAGTGGAGAAGAAAAATAGGTAATATATTATGTTAACAAATAACCTTTTCTAAACTTTGTGGGCTCTGGAAGCTTTGTTTAATAGTGCAGCAAGTTGCTTAAAAGCTAGGGTCACATTCCGTGACTCAGGAGTACAGTGTCTCGTTCTGTGACTCAACAGTAGACAGCTCCGTCTTTCTAAGTCCTAGCATCAATCAACCAAATAGAGATTGTGACAGTAGCGTGTGCCTCCTCCAGTCACATGAAGACTGAATGTCTCTCTTCAATGATGTGTTATTAACACTGGGAATAAGATCTGAGAGAGCATAGTTCCACTTCATTCCACTGCTTTGCTTCTGTTTCCATATCACAATGTGAGCCCCTTCACAAGCCTGAACAGCCAGGGTCAATCAATCTGTGTGGCCTCCTGATATAACCAAGAGACAGAAACAGAGGAAGCCGCTGTAACATTGCACACTGTTTTTAATAAATATTTTTATAATTAAGAGGCCTCCTAAATTAATGATAAAAACACAGTATATTAAGCATCATCACTAAGTAAATATAAGATAGACATACATGTTTTATATGCTGCATTTGACAGTCTGCAGGTTTCTTTACACCAGTATTTACACACACACACACACACACACACACAAACATGTTTACTACTGTTACAAAAGCTACAATGTAGCTAGGCAATAGGAATTTACATTTACTATTTTGTACTTCTGGGTACCTACAGTAGGGTGTTTTATGTGCTAAGCAACCGCTCTACCCAAGTCTTCTATCATAATCTTATAGGATCACCATCAGACATGTGATCAGTAATTGATCAAAACATGAGTATTCACTAAACAAGCATCATCCCTAACTACATTCTCAATATTTGCCCTTACACTTGATACATCTACAAAACACTCCTGCATCTATAGAAGAGGAAGAAGAAAGATTGCAAGATCCAGAGAATCAATGAGCTTGCTGTGAGATTCTGTCTCCTGGAAATGTCAGAAGCTGCACCTGTAAAAATCTCACCAACATGCCTGTCCAGATGTGAGCTGAACAAGGACAAAAGCAATGGTTGGGGCAAAGTGGTCATGGAAACCCACAAGGCCTTGAGGAAGAGAAGAGTAATTGGTTATCCAATGCCAAATAGTCGGCCCTGAAAATACACATACAGGTAACATTACACAGGCTGAACAGGTTATATTTAGGACTATATATTGAGGTATTCTCTTTTACTGTTCATTGTAATGCTAAGTACTGGTCCCCAAGATCTGAAGTCTGCAGGTAGCCTCTGGGATCCTGCCCCAAAGTTAATTTTGATTGGCTAATAAAGATGCCGACAGCCTATAGCTAGGGAGAAGAGACATGGGTGGGGTTTAGGTTTCTGGGGCTTGAGACCACAGGAGAGAGACCGCCATGGGTTAGGGGTCAAGAGAACTTGGCCCAGAGGGCTGCCTGGTTGGAGCTAAGAGCAACCCAAATGAAATATAGTAAGTAATAACTTGGGTTCTTGGATAGGAGGTAGATTGTAACAGCATGGATAGTAGGCAGTTGCCCAGCTATTGTACTGCGTGTGGAATATCAAATATAAAGACTGTGGGTATGTCTTTCATCTGGGAACATAAATGTTCAAAGGTGGGAAGAAACCCACACACAAGGATGTTTAAATATTTTTGCAACAACTATACATGTACATGTATGCAATAACAATAAATGAAAAAGGAGGCAATGGATTTGAAAAAGAGTGAGGAGAGGCATATGGAAAGTTCGGGAAAAGAAGAAGGGAAAGACAAAATGATGTAACTCTATTATAATCTCAAAATTAAAAATAAAAAGTAAGGGTGCCATACAGGAGCATAATTGATTAAAAGGTAGAACGCAACCTCACCTGAATTTCCCATGCCCTTCCCCCCACGTTTAGAGTGACGTTCATGCCTCTCTCATTTCCTTGCCTCATCTTGCTTTCTGTTGCATTGTGTCTTCATTCTCCTTCTCTGTACAAAGTCTATCCTGAGTCCTCCGTTCCCGGGCTTGTGTGATACAAAATCAGAAAAAGAGGAGCAGGTGTGTGTAGTCCTAACAGCACGGAAGAGTAAAGCAGAGGTAAGGAAATAGACATACACAGCTTCCAAGAAGAGACAGGGAGTTGAAGACTCCAGAGCAGAAGGGATATCAGGCATTTTGTGAGAGAAAGGGGCTTTTGAAATATGTAGAGATTGCATTGCTGTGAGGTACGCATTGAATAAAGATAATCAAGAGATGCAAATAAAAATGCATATTACCTTCAAATTGTTTTTAGTTGCTGGACAATGTTTTTTTTTAATGTAATTGTATATAGAGACCAGAAAATGCCCAGTTTATTTTAATAACATAATGATTATAATGGCAGTAACAATTATTATCAAAATTGTACAGCCTTCTTATATGCAAATGAAGGGAGTTATCATCATCAATTTTAATGGGAACAGGATGCTAATTTGTGGTTAAAATACATTTGAATAAGATAACATACACTCTTAAATGGAAAATTAATGCTGTGTCCTTGAGGACTCATACGTGAAATTTTAAGGAACGTTAAGCTGCGCTCACTTCAATAGCTTCTCTGAAGTCCACAAACTGAAGAAAGCCAGAAGCCCCTTGGATATCTTAGTAAACAAATGTGTGTTACTTCATGACAAGGACACAGGGAAACATGTGCCAGGCAATCACACAATTCTATTAAGACATCACAGGGCTAGGTCAGGGATCCCTATGAAAGAGTTACGGAAAAGACTGAAGGAGCTGGAGGGGATGACAACCCCATAGGAAGAACAACAATATCAACCAACCTGGACCCCTCAGAGCACCCAGAGACTAAGCTACCAACCAAAAAGCATACAAAGGATGGTCTGTGGCCCCTGGAACATATGTAGCAGAGGACTTTCTTGTCTGGCCTCAGTAGAAGGGGATGTTCTTAATCCTGTAGAGACTTGATACCGCTGGGAAGGGGGATGCCCCTGGGTAGGGGAGCACCCTCTCAGACTCTGGTAGGAGGGACCAGGAGGGGAGCAACATTTGGAATGTAAATTAATTAATTAATTAATTAATTAAAAAAAATCACAGGACATGCTCAGGTAAACTGATGCAGATACAGTGTCACAGGATAGTATACCTGTGGGACCTCCATCACAGACAAGAAAGTCTGTAGGTGAAGCCTGATTGTGTAAGAAAATACAAGGAAAATGGACAATATCAGATTAATGAAAGCCAAAATCAGATTAACCCGTGAAACACAATAATTAGCATTTAATAAGAAAAAAAACACCCTTGGATCTCTATTTCGTGCATGAAAAATAAAAACAGCAGAAAAAGAGCACACGACGTTCTAAGAAGTATTAAACAGAGATGACCTTTGAGGTCAACATGAGGTAAAGGGAAGGGAGCTCCAGAGTCCTGAGGGATCGACATCCGTCAAACCCAACTATAAAACAGCTGTCGTATGTGACATGATTGGGTGTAAAATTATATTTGGGATTATTTTTTAAAGAATTATTTGGTTAAAAGGCTTTAAATACTAAGTTAGTGGTCTGCTCCCTACTAGTTAGCAAATGCTCCCAGACCTAGATGTCTCAGTTACCATGATCAGCAGCACCTCCCACTTAGAATCTGTCCAATCGTATGGGACTACTGCTTCAGACACAGTGTGGTCACTGTGCAGTCTTACTGAAGAAGGCCGTTTCATAGGAAAGGCCATTTTAAATAAATTATTTACTCAGTTCTAAAATCTCAAAAGAGAAAAAAAAACAAAATACACCCAGTGAAATCAATAAAGAGAATGGGAAATAATTAACATGACAAGAGTAATGTCCCCCCGCAATGTACCCTAGCAAGGACTGGTCAGTCTTACATATTTGCTAAATAAAAATATAAACTAATCAGCAGGATTACACAGCAGGAAGACACAGCAATTAGTGAGCCAAGTTAGGGCAATTGCAGCCATTGTGTTTGGTAAAGAGGCTTATGAAGGGGAAATAAAATAGAACAAACATCAACTCTCTTTGTGGCTAAATGAAGTCACAACTCAAATGAATACAACTGGAAATTAAAGTGACAAGTGACTTGAACATCATTTGTAAATATACAGAGCACTTACTGGTCTATACGCCCACTAACTCTTAGGAGGTAAACCAGAGAAATAGAAGCAACTGTTGTCAAATTTGAATCAAGAAGAAACTCTATCACATAACTTCTTAAGTGAAGGAGTATTTTTACACCAACTAGAAAACGTACACTGTGTAGAACGTATGGCCTCTCTTTTACTGCATTATTTTGTTTCTTCTTTTTGTGCATTAAATTACTTTGGAACACAGTTAACTAATTTATTCTGCTAGTCTGATATAGATACAATATGTTTCATTTATTCCTATAAGTAGGATTTTTCCATTTACAATCTATAAAATTGTATGTAATCAATGCTTCACTCATAGTAAATAATACATACATCTATGTACAAGCATACCTTTCTGTGAAAAATAAGTCTGATTCTATACCAGTATATTTATAAATTCTTTTAGAGTCCAGAAAAAGACAGTTCATACACTAACAAATCTATGCAAAAAAAAAAAAAAAAATGAAAACAGTATAATGCCAAAGCAATCAGAAGCTAAAACGCAGTTCTAGAAGCCCACTGCATTCATTTCCTTGAGCCCCATTGATTTAGAATTCACTTGTGCATTTTCTCAGTTCCACCTGTGAGATTACTCAAGTGAATCAGACAGAACTTACATGCATTTTGCAGCACTCAGTTCTGATCCCCGATTCAGTTGCCACTAGGATCCTCCCAACAATAAATAATCACCTCTGAGCCAGCCTGGCCAGAGGTGACGGTCTGAAAGAATCAAGTTTGAAATAGGCAGCTCGAGATAATGGTCATTGTTCTAAAGGTCATGTGCTTCATATTCATATCTAGAGTGACCAAATTGCATCCCCAGAGCTCCTCAGTAAACACTCAATGTCATAGCTATAGCCATATGATGTCATTTTCTAATCCCAATTTCCTCTAATGTCTGATCCCAATTCCTAGGCAGGAGCCATGGCAGCACAGACCTTTATGCCTTTCTCCTCTGGAGTTGAATGCAGCTCATCCCAACCTCTGCTTTGAACTCAGAAGATAAGATTGTACTTTCATGGGTAGAGAATAACACTCCAGGGTGTGGACATAACACAAACAGCACCATCCAGTCCTCCTTAGCAGTAGGAAGTGCAAAGTACTGCAAATTCTCAGTCATCCTGAAAGAGAGGTAACTGGTCCCAGATCTCTTGGCCAATAAAAATGTCAGTAATATGTTATGTTAAATCTTTACTGGGCTTATTCCCCACACACTGTGGAAAGAAAGCCATCTAAAGTACTCAGTACTTACTGCTAATATGCTAGGACACTTTCCACTATAATGTCATCAGCAAAAGTCCATCTAGGTCTTTTCAGTCTGAATATGGCAAACAGGAGAATCACTACAGCTCTGTGAAAGACCATAAATGTGTGCCATTTCCCTCTCGTTTGACTGTGAGAATGTACTTTGCAGACGATAAATACACACCACTCATAGAAGTAAGAAAATAATGACTCAAAGTATGATACTTCCAAATGAAGGACATGAGAAAAGTCTCTGAAGCAAAGCATCCTCTGTCTTCCAATTCCCCATTCTCCTTTGTAGCAGGCCATGCAAACTAAGTACTTCACTTCTCCCAGGCAAAACACAGAAATCAGACCCCTCTTCTCACAGCCATTCAGTATCCTAGAAACACTGCATCAGTCTCACCTGCCTTCCTGTGTCAGAAGTGACTATAGGAACATTACACTGTATCAGTCTCACCTGCCTTCCTGTGTCACTGCCTATAAGAACATTACATTGTATCAGTCTTATGTCAGAACTGACTATGAGAACATTCTCTGACTGCCTTGTCTTACAGCAGATCCAAAAATAGACCTTCTCCATACCCAGGTGGAAGACATGTATCACAGAGACCAAAGAGAATCAAGCCCCCAGGCTTTGCAGTGTTTACCTCCCAGCTTATTAACCTAGTTCGTACCTATTCTTCTTCTTCGGTGAATAAAATACGATACCATGGTGTGATTGTTATCCCTCTGGACTCTGAGTCATAATAATAGAAAGAACTCTTTGGAAAATAAAGTCCATGGAAGAGTGGACATAGATTATAGCTAATAGTATGTAATTTTACATGAGGGACTTAAGGATTCTTAATTTTGGATAGCCACCGGGTATCCAGAAACCAATTCCTTGTGGGTACAAAAGGATAATTTGGCAACGTCGGTGTCATTAAATGTATCATCTATTGCATATAACAACATTGTCAGTATGAGTTTCTCCCAAACACCTAAGGGAGGACAGGCACTGTCTTCCTGAGGAAGTAACTGACCATACACTGAACTCTCAAAGGTGTAGAGAAATAATTCACCAGGTTCATCTCTCTCCACATTGACTGTGTGAAAAGATATGTTTGGCACTTAGGAGAGATAGCTCAACAGTTGAGAGAGCTTAACTGTTTCTACATAGGACCCAAGTTCTGTTGCCAGCACCCACATAGTAGCTCACAGCCATCTATAACCCCATTTACAATGAATTTGACATCACCATCCTCTGTAGGTACCCCACTTGAGTACATATACCCACACAAATGGACATACATGTACTTGATCTAATAAAACTACATTATTCTAATTAAAAGTTTAATACTAAAGATGCTGGGGTTTTCTGTGGTTGTCTTGGAAACAGTGAGACTTTGAGGAGAGCTCTATGCCAAGAGTAACAAGAATGTGTATAAGTCCTCTTTACCTAAATTCTAGAGAATGGGATATAGAGCCAAGAAACGTCAAACTATAATAGATAAGCTTTGGTGACACAGACAAAGAAAAATCATTACTTCTTAGGTATCCCTCATTGTATTGGATGAGTTTTTCAGGTCAAAGATTATACGTTTGGGGACGTGTGGAATGAGCTCTCCTAGTAGAACCAAGCTCATTCTCGGACAGAGGACTGTCTGCCTTGGCCTTGAACATCTACCAAGCATCTGTATGTTGATGCTAGATCCTAAACCAGGCACCAAATAATTTCATTTCTCCCGACTTCTTCATTGCATGAATCTCTGATGCAGCAGTAGCTACTGTAAGAAGGCAGAGAGAGAAATGGACACGATCCTCTAGCCATGCAGAGACCTTGCACAGATGCCAGGTCTATGCTGGAGACTGGGAGAAGCTTACCTTAAATGATAGGTTCTTTGTGTGCATCCTTGAAATGAGGCTGCAAGAGACTAGAGTGCCCAGTGAATAAGCCTGAGGCTGAATAGTGGACAATAGGAATGGGAACGGGAGAACCAAAAATAAAATTGTGTATTGCAAGAAGTATTTTCTTACCAGGTTTTGTGAAATCCACAGGAAAGAAAACGCATCTTTGAAAAGGGATAGAGATTAAATTAAGATATAAATGTGGTCTCACAATGCACGCAGGCCTCTGTTAGAAGGGGAAAACATTTGTTAGAAGGGGAAAGCACATTGGTCAGCGCGCATAAGCTCATATTTGAGAGACATCAGCTCATCAATGTTTTCAGTTCCATAAGTAGAACATGGTATGGATAAATGTGAAAAAAATTAACTAGTATTGTGGTTATTGCTACCTCAGAAAGCCTGGTAAATTGAGATGCTATGCCAGATACTATGTTTACTGACATGTTGGTGAAGGAAAGTAACACTACATCTATTGTCCTTGGGTAGATGTTTTAGCAAAATAAGCCCAAGTAAGACAATGAGAACAGTAAAATAAAGGTACATCAAAGGAAATGCACTTTTGATTGATTGGATATGGGTCAGATATAGTAAAGCTCTTTTCTGCTTGGTAATATCTTCAGTAGTGTGTCCAGCCCTGTGCTCTGTTTAGAGCTGGCTCTCAGGGAGAGGGGACAGCTCTCATTTCTCATGATGAAAAAACTCATAGCTCTGGCTTTGGTATGAATTCACTGGGCTTACAGTGAGAGGTGTCACACTCTGTGTTTCTGCTTTGAAGTTTATTTCATTTAAAAGCTTAAGAGTGTGAAGAAGGAATCATTTGTGTACAGTAGGGAGATAAATACAGAAGGAGAGAGGAGGCTATGTCTAAAGAAGTCTAATGAATCATAATATTAACTATATATCTAAAAATACCTATTATACACATAAATCAGCATATAAATATACATATATAGTTTAAATAAAAATCTTCTCCATCTAGCCTCACAATGCTTTCCCTCTCTTAAGAGCCATAGATCATCTAACAAAAATCCCAGCACCAGCATGTGAAATCCTCCTTTGAGTTATTGATCCTGGTTATCTAAGAGACTCTGAAAACACCTTATGCTTTTGCTGTTGCCTTTTGCTGTTGGCACCCCTACAGGCAGAAGTTAAGTCACTATTTCTGAAGGCAGCATGTGCTTTGGACACAGAGATCAGAGGCCCAAGAGCTTGAACTGACCTGACAGCCTCCTCTCTGACCACTGGCTGTCCTGGTACCAGAAGGCACCTTGCACGCTCCAGAGGAAAAAAAAGCAACCAACAGCCTTACCCAGCTATAAAACCTAGGAACCCCAACAACAACCAGCATGCATAAATTTTAACACATAGTAACTATACAAAAAGTGCATTTCACTATGGCATTTCCATAATTAGTTATACTTGAAATCCATATAACTTTGAAAGAATAAAGAAGCCCAATAAAATAGAATTTGGAGGATATAATGGTCTAGTCCGCTGAAATATTTAATCCCCTACCTTCAGCATATTTCTCTCTTCTCTCCTCTTGCCTCGTGTGTCAAAGAAGCATGAATTCCTCGAATAAATAGAGCTGTCTGAAATATAAATCTCTCACATAAGAAATGTTCATCTGTTTTGAGATTCTTCTGCAATTTCTAAGGGCAGAGGTATGGTAAATGTTAATGGAATTTAGCTTTCCTTGACATAAATTTGGACAGCCGACACCACGCTGACTGACAGGATGAAGTCTATACGCGACTTTCATCCATCTTTCCTTTGAATCTGCATCTTCACAGAAACTCTTGATAATGTATCTTCAGTCACATTAATCAGCTTCTCAGAATGGTCCCTTCCAGAATGTGAGACTAGCTGTACCTGGAAATTACTCACAGAGGTGAGGTATCTGAGGGGGCTAGTGACTGGTGTATGAAGGTGTGTTAGCCATGACCACGAGAGCTGCCAGCCCACTGTTCACTTCTTCTGCTCCTTCAGGCTGTGTAGCCTCTGGCTAAACTGAGTAAACAACATATGTATTCTAGAACCTCCCACAAGGCTCCTGAGGCCATGTGTAGCTAGGGCAGACTTGTATACAAATCGGGTAGGGGAGGTGGCTGGAACTTCAGTGGCCCTCACCACCCGTCCTTCAATAAGACACTGTCAGCGGTCAACAAACCCTATCGAGATGAACTTGTGAGAGCAAGACAGATGATCTGATGTCTATAACAGCTGCTTTTCTCAGAACGGTGAGATTTTCCCTTGAAGTGAACAGTACAGCCCTGCTATCCTTCCAATCCCTTAAGAGTAATCCCCAGAGGAGAAGAGGGTCCCCCAGGGGAAAAGGTCATAGTGAAAGAAGATTTTTTAGTTAGCTCAGAATGACAAAAGTAATAGGGCTCTCTAATTCAGAGACACAAATAGTTAAAGTTGCAGGACCACGAGACTGCTAGCCTTGGGCCCCAGTGATTAGCTATGGAAAGTACAAGGCCAAAGAAACAATAGACTCCTGAGCATTCCAGGAGCCCAGCACATGATGTTTCAAAGACTTATACCAGATAAGCATTCACCCACAGTTCAGTTCCAAGAAGACCAAGAACAAAGGGCTGTTCCCGTGAGGTGAGGTTAGTCCATCCCACTCTACCTAGACCTGCTTAGCAAGTTTGAAATAGCCATCACGTACAACCGTGCCAAAGCTCCCACACTCCCATCCCTTCGTATAAAAACCTATGCTTTTGGGGTCCTTGGACGACTCCTCTATCTCCTGCTGAGGTACGAGTCGGCCGGAGCTCCGTCATTAAGCTGCCTACCTCATGTGTTTACATCAAGATGGTCTCTCAGTGTTCTTGGGTGCGCTTTCCAGGACTTGAGTGAGGGACTCCTTTCAGAGACCTTTCAATAGAAAGTATAACTTCCTCTTCTGGACCAGACTTTCTGTATATGGCCACGAGACTAGAGCTGTGTAGAAACGTGACTGTGTGTGGTTAAAGGCAGTAGGTGGAGGAGACAACACTCCTCTATGCACAAATGACAGAGAATCAAGTTACAACAGAGTTTAGAGACTGGAAGCAAGACACCCTCCTGTTAGGCGTGTGGGAATAACCCTGGTGTTAAAAGAAATTAACCCTAATTACAAATGTTGTCTTTGCTGTACAGTAAACAATGATGATGAAGAGCTTTGTAAAATAGAGTCACAAGACCCAGTGAGCATGCTTAAATCAGAAGCCTTCATTTTAGCAAGTTTGTCTTTCAATTTTATGCATGTCTAAAGTTTGAGAACCAGCCTCCCAGAAGGCTCTTAAGAGCGTCTCATCTCCAGGATTTAATATCCATCCATGAGCATGGGTTCATATTCTCTCTCTGTCTCTGTCTTTCTCTCTCTCTCTTTTCCTCCCTCTCTCTCCTTCTCCCTCTCTTCCCTCTCTCTCCTTCTCCCTCTCCTCCCTCTCTCTCCTTCTCCTCCTCTCTCTTCCCTCTCTTCCCTCTCTCCCTCTCCCTCCTCTCTCTCTCCTTCTCCCTCTCCTCCCTCTCTCCCCCTGTCCCTCTCCCTCTCCTCCTTCTTCCCCTTCACCCTCCCCCTCCCTCCCCCCTCTCTGGAACTACAGGGTCAATGTTGGGGATGTGGAAGTCAACCCTGTGAAGGAAAAAGTGGGATAGAGAGTAAGGCGCCACAGGCTCCTGCGACTCCTGGAAGAGTCCTGATCTGCAGTTCAGGGCATTCGATCTAAGATGGCTCCCACAGCATATTTAAAACATCGAAAAGGAACCGAAGTCAGGATGGTGGCTGTTTCCCTGTCTTCATGGAAGTCCTAATAGGTGAAGATGCTCCTTGACCCTCCTCCTTCTGAGTTACCTCATCAGGCAGGGCTTTCACTGGGGCATGGTGATGGTGTGGCGAGATGTGATTGGCTGAGGATTTAGGGTTTTGACACTGCTCAAACACTGTATATAAGCTTATGGGCTGTGCAATAAACTCAGATCTGCACCCTAACGCTGACCTCTAGAGTCTGATTCCCGGGGTTCCTTATGTGACCTCATAACCTCTCACCGTTCTCACCACTCGTCCCTGATCCTATTCCCACATGACAAGAACAAAAAAGAGATAAAAAGTGATTGCAGAAAATACAATGGATCACCAGAACTCTACATCTTCTCAGGTTATGTACAGGCATGGTCCATGTTTACTGACCCTCTGCCCAAGTGTACAAAAGCAGAGGCTGATGGTACAGGACTGTGGGCAGACTCTGCTCTTCATCATACAGTTAGCTGACGGGCCAAGGTCAAACTGTGCCTTAAAGAAGAAAGTCAAGAGAGCACCTCACCACTGGCCCTGCCCAAACATCTGAGTGTCCAGCAGAGTAAACAACGATAACAGACCCTACTTCCTGGGTCCCCAGAGTATCTAGTACTGTCTCTGAGATGAGGACCATTCCTAAACCCACAGACAAATATGAATTCTAAATTCACACTTGGATGAATCAGAGTTGAGTACAACCAAATATGAGCTGCTAGTTAGGACATTGTCTTTAACTTTTAAAAGAAATATTGCCAGCCAAGTTACATTTCAATCTCTTGGTTTCTTATTGAATAACTTTTGGCCAGTTTGTATCAATCATTCAAAAAGCAAATTCAATTATTTCTGAATGAAATCTATTTTGTTTTCTAAATATATTTCCCTTCTTAATCTTTTACTGAAATTGGAGGCTGACTGACTCCCACTTTGATGGCAAACTGCCCAGTGCAGCCAATTTTGGAAAAAAAGCAAGAACTAATAATTTTGACCCTGAGTAAATGGCTCCAGGCTTCATGTAACATCCAAGAGAAAAAGCAAACTTGAAAATCTCTTCTGGGAACATTCAGACTCTTGCCAGAATTTTTGTACTTGAAAGGTGAGGCTGGGGTGGAAGACAGACAAAAGGACAGCACTGCTCGCCTGACCACCCGAACTCGAGTCCAATGCTTTCCAGTGACTTTCAAGACCTGGTTATCAGAGTGCCAAGAATATACACAGTCATTTTATTTAAAAGATTACCAACCTAGTTTCTGACTTATAATGCTCAGGCTATAGTTTGTGGGCCCCATTAAACTTAGGAGGGAGATTGTTTACATTATATTTAATTTCTCTTTATCCTTTTTCTCAAACATAGGTCTACATAAGTTCTGAAACATTTACTTAAAGAACTTCCAAAGACTTTTCATGTACCTCATTGTCAAAATTTACCTTAAGGACTTCGATACTGATCACTTCTTTCACAAACTAAATCTACAGTATCCTTGATGCCAGTGGGATTAGGAATAATTTATATCACCAACTTGATCTGAAGTTTCAGGTGTGCTAACCCCTCAGATGGTGACAATAAAGATTAGTGGGATTTTTGCCAACTATTGTGTCAAACACAATCCAGAGTCATCTGGGAAGAGGTAACCCCAACTGAAAAAATACCTCCATCCTATTGGCCTGTAGGCAAGTCTGCTGGGCATTTTCTTGGTTTGTGATTGATGTGTCACCATGATCAGTGACACCCCAAGGCAGGTAATCCTAGGTTACATAAGAAAGCAAACTGAGAAAGCCATGATGAGCAAGCCAGTTTGGGGGGGGGGATTTTTTTTTTTTTTTCCTGGACAGAAGGGCAGGAATGTGTGTGAAACTAAAACCAAATTAGCTTTATAACAACCCTGTTGTCATAACAATGATCCCACTCTTGGAATAACCATAGGAATCCCCCCCCTGTAGTTCTCCCCTCCCCTGATGACCTACTCACCTATTAGTCCTGTTACAGTGGTAAGCAAACATAAACATCTCAGTCAATGCATAATGAAGACAAACCTCAGATCACATACTCCAATGCTTATCAGACAAGCATGGACGTGCTTATCACAAATGTTTATAACAGGTTGTACATACTCCATGAGAATTATTGCAGGTGATCCAACCACGTCTCTTAAAATTATATAAGCCACTCCCATAATATAAATTACTAATGTGGGACTATAGGAGTTAGACAGATGACTTGGTGGTTAGGAGCACTTGCTGCTCTTGAAGACATAGGTTCAGTTCCCACTGTCCACAGAGTGGCTCACAGTCATTTTTAACTGAAGTTCCTGGAGGTCTGACACCTTTTTCTGATCTATGTAGGCACTGCACATAGGTGGTACACATGGATACATGCGAGCAAATACCCACACTTATATAAAATAAAAATATTTTCAAAAATACACAAATATTAGCACACACACACTACTAATTCTGTTTCTCTGAAGAACTAATTTCTAAGTTTTATCCCCAATAATAAATCTTCTTCTGGGGACTCCATGTGATTCAAATTGGATAAATCATTCAATCCCTGGACTAACAAAAGGGGGCGGGGCAAACATGGTCCTTGTCTTGATCCATCTGCTAAAAAGTCTATAAATGCCATGGATGTAATTTTTTCTTTGAGTTATTTCATGGCTTCCATGAATGTAGCTACAAGTATTTCTCAGAGAAGTATGAAGAGCCCACACTCAGTCAGAAATGTTATTTCTCAACAGGGATACAGTGTCCATTTCACTCTCAAAAGCATGTTGGCCACAATGTATCAGAGCACAAAGCCAATGACAGTGGAGTTCTATAGTGGTTCATCTGAGACAATAATAAGGGTTGGTGGCACGAATAATTAAAGCTTTCAAAAGCAGATAGCAAATGCTTACTTTACTTTAAATTGTGGCTAGCATTATGATAAAATAAGACAAAAACCAAGTAATAAGCTGTAAAGACCTGCTATCCCATGCAGAGATTGGGCTGCAAGCATGAGGGTAATTAAGATCACAGAATCCCAAACAGGAAGACTCTCCCATGGCATCCCAAAGTCTGCTTGTCTGTGTGATAGGATAGGATAGGATAGGATAGGATAGGATAGGATAGGATAGGATAGGATAGGATAGGATCAAATCAGGAAATTTTCCCACAGCTCTCTTCTCCACGTTTCCAGGGACTGGTTTAGAAACACAAGAAAGTAATTTTTCATGATTTCAATGTTTTAATGTACTAAAAATTAGCTTAGAACCATAAAGGCTATAATAGATATATTCCATTGTATCATCCAACTCAGCATCTGAGAGCCAATGTCTTTACAATCATCCAATATTTTACATTGGCAAAATATTTTCACACAAGTTCCCTCTAGACTCACCAGATTCCTAAGGTGCCAAGGTGGCATTCAGTGGCTTCATTTTGCCATTAATTAAACTGAGGCCGAGAGTCATTAAGGAGCCTTTTCACTTTTCCAACTAAAACAGAATGTGTTCAGTAACAGAATCCAGCTGTGGAGACTCCCTAATCCCCAACACCTGTTGACATACTCCTCACACTCAGTTTCCTAAACTCTGTAAACTACAATGTTGCTCAATATGTCAAGCACCAAATCAATTCATTGAAGATACTCAAATATTTCTTAAGAAAAATAATAATGAAACAAATTACATGTCTCCAAAGGAAAGCAAAGATACACAATGGGTTGTAAACAAACTAGCAAAAAACTTGCTGATGGAGACAAGAACCCCCCTCAAATAACACAAGTAGCTCTTTATAATTAATATTTGTTAATTATGTGTATAAATGACATGGCTTGTCAACAACCTTGGGCCTTTGTCAGTTACGAATGGCTTTTCTTGAGCAGGTTGAGAACACAAGGGTAATTGAACCACTCCCATGAGAACCGACACACAATTAGAAGAGTAGAGCTGGAGCCTGCAGTTTCGCTGTCTTAGGAGAGCGTCCTGCTCAGCTTCCTGCAGCTGAGTTATTAGTATCCTTTCCCCAAGGATGGCCCTTTATTTTCAATCTAGGATGCCATAAAAGATTCCTGTGGAAATTAATTTTAATTGTAAGCATAAAGGGCCAGAGCCTGGGTTTATCAAGGTGAACAGTGCTGCTCTCTGTATTCCTCCTTTGTGATGTCAGGCAACAGAAGCATCTTGGCTGTGTATTTCCCTAGTCTACACACTACAGAGAAGGAAGACTTTACACCAGAAAAGCTGATACAGAAAACAGGGACATTGCCGTCATGAGGAAGAGTGGGAGTAGGACTGGGGATGACTGAACACAGCCATCTTGAGTGGCTCTGAAGTTGGGTCTTGATCTCCTTCCAGTTGTTCCTGTTTTGTTGCTGTGAAAGCAGTTGTTTTGGATTGTATCTAGAGCCTGATAGTAACCATATGTGGAGAAAATGACCATCGTGTAAGTAATCTTAACGATTACTCAGTTAAGAGCAGGTAATTTAAGCACAGCCCCACTGCATTGTGTATGAAGCAAGCATGAACACAGAGCTAAGTTAAGACACACAGCATCCGCTGGCTCAGCAGATCATGCACTGGTGCAGAGACTCTCTACCCTCTTCCCCCATCCCCAGTTAGCATAGTAGCTGGAGAAGCAGACACACAGCACCCCCTGGTTCAGCAGAATGTGGGCTGATGCAGAGAGCCCTGGCTAGCATAGCAGCCAGAGATAGCAGAAACTCTAATAGAGGGAACTCTCAAATGGAAGCTTGTGTGATAACAAGGATGAAGGAGACCCTTGGAAGCATGAAACTGCTGCTTAACTCTAATTATCCATTAATTACCACGCTGTTTTGGCCTCGTTTGGCCCAGCAGTGGAAGCTTTAAACCCTTCCCCAGGGTATGAGGTAAATCCCCTCAGGAAATGTGTCATGATACCACAAGTTTGGGTTTTTGTCATTTTTTTCTCTGTTCCTATTACACTAGTAACCCCTTGAATGTTTCTCTTCCTTTCCAAGTCATTGTCACATCGGGCCCTCAATTACATCCCTGTCTCCAAACTATTTTTTAAAGCTTTATAGCCATTTTCCTGGCTTAGATAATCCTCCTTCAAAGCAACTTTGGACACAGCCTCAATTTGGTAGGGTCACAAAACTACCACACATACATCAGTTTCCTTATTCTACGTAAGTTCGTCCTTGTCTACCAACTATGTTAGGTCTCAAACTCAGGAGAAATGGCTGAGGTGCCCATTTAACAAAGTAGAATCTAGCCACACGTTTTCCTGAGTCCATCCTAGCAAGAACCTGTTCCAGAGTCATCCCGGCTGGCATACCCCGCCCCCTTAGCCTCAGTCTCTCTAGCCCCTGATCTTCCTCTCCCTTCCTCCTGCTTCCTGATTTCTATATAACCTCAGCCATGTTGGCTATGTGGTCTCTTGGTACTCTTCCTTCTCTTTGCCCTCTTGGTTCCTGGTTCCTCGCCACCTCGCGATACTCTCTTATCCCCTTCACCTTCCCCTCTCCGCTCCTGGACAGGTTCACTCTGAGCCCTTTCAGATGCCTCACGTTGTTCTCCCCCTCATATCTACAGTAAACCTTCTCGTCAGCCATTCCTAGGAACAACCGTACCCTCATTTTTTTCATTCACTATCAACCCTGTTCTGTTAGCCTTCAAATATGCTCACGGGAACTAGGAAGCCCCACTTCGCTTTGTTTCTTCAGTGGTATCCACCATCCCCCACCCTCCACACAGCTCGGCTCCGCCCATCACAGGAATTCCTTTTGCCTTAGGTTGGCTGTAAACTGGGTTGAGTCTTTTTCTTCTACCCGTGTTTCTCCTTCAAGCCAGGAAGTCAGAATCCATTCAACTGACATCTCTCTTTGCAACAGGAGGGTCATGGTGAGGAGACCAGGAAAGCATTGAAAACACATCTCAGCTTCTCCTCTGGGGCCCCTGGCACTCTCCTCTCCTGGCCTTACTCCCGGCCAGTGTCTGGCTGCCCTGCCACCTTTGTCTTCCCTTTTAAACTATCAGTCCCTTGGAATCCCTTCCTGCCGTTTGTCCTAGAAGCACGGCTCTGCCTCCTTTCTCCAGATTTGGGGGTTGGGAGGGGGTAGGTGTGTTATTACTTTCCTGGGCTCTCTGGGGCTTCCCCCAGGAGCTTCACTACCCTCATCTGATGCTTTTGAGCACTTTCAGGGAAAGCTATTGTTAAATTGCAACTTCTGGAAGTCCATTTCCCATCTCCTTTATCATTCTTTCTTTCTTTTTTAATTTAACTTTTTTTTTAGTTATTCACTTTACATCCTGTTCACTGACCCCCTCCTGGTCACCCCCTTCCACAATTCTTTCTCATCCCCTTCTTCTTCTCCTCTGAGCAGATGGGGCCCCTCCTAGGTATCTACCTCCCTCAACCCTGGCACTTCAAGTCTCTTCAAGGCTATGTACTTCCTTTCCCAAAGAGGCCAGACAAGCCAGCCCAGCTAGTAGAATATATCCTATGTACAGGCAACAGCTTTTGGGATAGCCCTGTTTCAGTTGTTTGGGACCCACATGAAAGTCAATCTGCATATCTGTCACATATGAATGGAGAGGCCAAGTTGTTCTTTGGTTGGTGATTCACTCTGAGAGCCTCAAGGTTCCAGGTTAGTTGACTCTGTTGGTCTTCCTATAGGTACCTTGTTACACTCTACAGACCCAGAGAAGCTAAACAAGAAGGAAGGCACAAGGGAAGATGCTTGAATCTCACTTTGAAGACAGAATAAAACAGTCATAAGAAGCAGATGGAATGAGGGAACTGGGAGGAAGGGGGAATGGGGAGGGGAATGGGGGATTCAATATCAGGTATGAGAAAGGACAGAGAGATGGCTAGATGGCCATGGAAATCTGCAACTGATAGGAGGGGGGGGTGAATCTCCAGGATGAGACAGAGACCTGGGATATGGAACACGCATCCAAGAATCAATGGGGGCAACCTTAGCTGTGACTCACTACATTGGAGATATGGAACCTGAAGATGCCACCTCCTGTAGCCAGACAGGAACCCCAATGAAATGATAGAGACACCAACCCACCCACAAAACTTTCAACCCTAAAATTTATCCTGTCTACAAGAAATAGAGGCATAGGGAATGAAGCAGAGACTGAGGGAATGGCCAAACAATGACTAGCCCAACGTGAGACCCATCCCACGGGCAAGCACCAATCCCTAACACTATTAATGATGCTCTGCTATGCTTGCAGACAGGAGCAGGTTGTCCTCTGAGAGGCTCCACCCAGCAGCTGACTGAGACAGATGCAGACGCCCACAGCCAAACAGTGGATGGAGCCTGGGGAAATCTTATGGAAGAACAGGAGGAAGGACTGCAGCCCCCAAAGCCGATAGAAACTCATTCACCATTGTTTTATTGTTTCATTTATTTACATTCCAAATGTTGCACCCCTTCCTGCCCCCCCCAAGAGTTTTTCACCCCATTCCCCTCCGCTTTGCCTTCTGAGAGGGTGCTCTCCCACTCCAGCCCCCCATCCACCCACTCTCAGTTAACATCCCACCCTTAATCTCCCTTCCCTGGGGCATCAAGTCTCTACTGGATTAGGCTCTCTTCTCCCACTGAGGCCAGACAAGACAATCCTCTGCTACATGTATGTGCCAGAGGGCATGTACCACCCCCTGTATGCCCCTTGGTTAGCAGTTTAGTCTCAGGGACTTGATCTGCCTATGGGGTTGCAATCCTCTTCAGCTCCCCCAGTCCTTCCCCTAACTCTTCCATTAGAGGTCCACAACTTCAGTCCAATGGTTGGCTGTATGCATCTGTCTCAGTTAGCTGCTGGTAGAGTTTCTCAGAGGACAGGCATGCTAGGCTCCTGTCTACAAGCAAAATATGGCATCAGTAATAGTGTCAGGGTTTGGTGCCCACCCGTGGGATAAATCCTTCAATCTCTGGTCCATTTTTATACCTATATTTCTTTCAGTCAGGAACAATTCTAGGTCAAAAAGTTTGAAGGTAAGTTGGTGACCCCATCCCTCCACTGGGGGCCCTGTCTATAACTACTGGAGATGGTCTCTTCAGATTCCATCTCCCCATTGTTAGGCATTTCTGCTAAGGTCACCCCCATTCGGTCCTCGTTTACCATTCTTCAGACTGGACAGTTCCCTGAGTCTGGAGGAGAGATCTTGAAATGCAGTTTGCTGTTCCCACGGATGTTCTCAGATCACCTCTGCCATCTAGTGGATATATATAGTAACTACACCGAGGCTGAGCACAAACACCCCTCTACTTTAAAAGGATTTTGTTCCCTCCCTTTAAAAGGGATTGGTTCTGTACATGAGAAGCTATGCACATGGAACAGCCAAAGTGAGGAATTATAAACTGGATTTTGTTCCCTCTCCTGCGAGAGAACAGTATCAGTATCAGTAATTTGTGCTTGTCTGCTTGTTTCTACTGTTCCATCGGATAAACAGGCCAAATTTTACAAATTATCTAACTGGTAGACATTTGAAGTCTTTTCAGTTTGGGACATTTGTAAAGTCATTGTGACTATTATGTATAAACTTTTTGGAAACAAATGTTTCCATTTCTCTTCAATAAACAGCCAGAAGTATAACCCTTGGGTGGGGAGGGGGATTGAAATCTGCCTGGATCACATTTCTTAGCAAGGTCACTGTGATCTTGGCAGACAAGGCCAGCCAGCAGGATCTCTGTGTGGCTGAAGCATGCAGGAGTGGTCTAAATGACACCACCATGCTTTGGGGAGCAATTCACGGTATGATGTTGTGGGTTCTTGCTTGTGAACTCAACAAAAATGCTTTCTTGCTGTTAGCTTCAGATGGTGATGTTAGGGTTTCTGACCAGCCTTGCTAGAAAAGTGTCTGGCAAGGCACAGCCACCCCTGGGTGCTTCTAAAGCCTTAGAGAAAGTTGCCACTGTGAACCTGTGAACTGAAGATGTGTTGCTTAGCAGGCTCATACGGAGCTAAGGAGCTTAGCTTTCTTCCTGTAATAGAAAATAGAAGCACATGTTACAACTCACTCTCTACCTGTTGGGCACAGCTCACAGTATTCTCTTCTAAAACTCTCTCTATTCTTACACATTGGCTGGCCATTGCAGTCTAGCTCCGCTCTGTAGAGGACTCTGGAAGCAAGGACCACTTAGTCTGCACTTAAACCTTATGTCTAATGATTGGTCTTCTTCTTAGACACTAGAATTAATGACTTACATGGTCCTTAAAGTGTCCACTGATCAAAATTCCTCTTACCTCCTAGACAAAGTCTGGTAAGGAAGACTTATTCTTGGGAGATAATAGGAAACGTCTCTCAGTGGATTTGAAACACCAAAATTTGAATTCACTGTGTTGAATATCAACAAAGAGTTGATACTGTGTAACAGATAAGAATTTACCAACAAGTCACTGTATAAATGGGAGCAGAGAACTTCACACATTGAAGAGAAATATCTCAATGGATACATTTCTGCAAGTATAATCTAAATTCAGTATAAATGTGTCAGGCCTTTAGAGGCAGAGTTCAAACCTGAGATTTTTCCCACCCCGAGATCTCTTCCTATTTCATTACTCTTTGTCTGCCTCCTGTTTCTCTCTCACTGTCCCAGAAGAGAGGGATGGAGTCAGGACATACTGACCTAGAGCCTGTATGGTGCATTCCTCTCTTGAATTCTTTCCCTTCCCTCTTACTGGATACAGTCTGATGGCTCTGGAGATTCCCTGTTGGGGGTGGGCAGCTAAAGCAATGCTGGCTTCCATTTCAGGCCAAACCTTAAGAACTAACTCTGTGAACAGCCTCCAGGAACTGGTAGATAATGAGGAATCTGGATCCCCAAGAATGCAAGACTTGAAACCCTCACAGTGGCTGAGCAAGCAAGCAAAACCAGTCCCTGGCTCCAGAGGCCTAGTCAGCTGCTCTGTGTACCTGGGCTGGGAGTCAGGCACTGAGGACATGGGCCTAACAACACTCACTTGTCTTAGATGCTACTCCTCACCAACAAAGCACTAAACGCTGTGATTTATGTGGAGCAACTGTGTCACAGAGACCCATACTTGATTTACAGTGCAAACCTTGGGCCAGCCTTTCCTCTGAATGTCTTCTCTCACTACAAGGACCCCCTACAAGGTCCTACAAGGTCCTTGAGAGGGATGTATGAGTTTTGGGGCAAAACCTTTGACAGTAAAAACAAACATTTCCTGAACCAGTTCTCTATCTTCATCCACCAGCAACCTGTAGACCTTATAGCACTGCCTGACACACAGATGCCATGTACGTGACAAGTCAGCATAAATACTGAACTCCCTTGCAACCCTGGAATTTGCATCATTCAAGAAAGCTAAATGGCTTCTCTTTTTCAATTACTAGAAGTAACCACAAAAATGTGAAAGCTAGATTTGGTTTGTTTTAATTTTTAAGACTTAAATAAGCCTTTTCCCAACTCATTTTGTGACTTGACAAATAGGAGGGTTCATATCAGATACGATCATATGTTTAGGCAGCCTTTAAACCAAGAGGAAGAGAAGGAAAAGCCATCCTGTGTCAGGCTCAGATGGCTAGTGAGGTATTCTGTGTGTAATTTCTCTGAGCTATATTAGCACAAGCTCACAACATGCCAAAGAAACAGGCTTAAAGCGCTGTTGTGCCGTGTCCAGGTGGGCAAGCTCATCAGGTTCCCATTAGCAGAGTTAATATGATGTTTCAGGGTCCAGATAGAGCCATCCATGGGGGTTTCACAAGTGTCTTAGTAGCCAAGGAACTGAGACTGCAAAAAAACTCAGGAGAGAAGTTCTCAGCCTAAATAGGACATACAAGCAATACCTTCTCCCCCTACCCCCACCCAAGGGCTCTGAAATCTTCCTGGAAGAGAGGGCAAGAAGGTTTTTAAGAGCCAGGGGTGGTGAGTGACATCAAAGAAACATCACTTTCCAGATAGAACAATGTGATGCAATGTAACGCCTGTAAAACAAGGCAGATGCATACATAAACCTCACTGTGAATATGACGGCTGTGCAAGACCTGGGCAAGCTCAAGACGGACAAAACCCAAGCATGGGTTGAAAGGAAATCCCAAAACTAGCTAAGGAGCTATTAGCATTTCATGGCTGCTGGGGGAGGGAAAGGTGGCTTTCTTTAATGGTGCACTCCCTAGTGTATCAACCCAGTCCTGTACAGGTCTCACACGGAAGAGAAGTTGGGCAGCATGAACTAGACAACATGAGTCTTTTAGAAAGAAAAACAAGGAAACTCAAAATTAGATGAATAGGAAGGTGAAGGTGGAGAGGGTAGATTGGGGGTGGGGACTGTAAATATGGTCAAAATAGATTGTATAAATCCTCAAAGATTTAATAAATATATGATTTTGAAATTCTCACAGAGCCCAGATTTAGAACATAAAAGAAAGAGCACAACAATGAATCACGAGCAATTTAGTGTCTTCCCATGGGGAAGTGGGGACTGGGGGATGGTGTTATTATTTTTATGACTGTGTATCATCTGATTTCAGATGACTGAGTCATGGCAGCCTGCATTTATTCAGTCCAGCAAACTTGCCAGGCACTCTCGAGGCCATTGTCACATTCATTCTGAAAAGGCTCCACCCTCTGCTGACATGTCTCAATCATGGCTTTTGCAGACTGAGAAAATGAAGTCCCTGCAAAGCTGAATGATGCCATGTGCTCCAAGCCTCGATGTTACCCCAGCGCCCCGCCCTCCCACTTGGGCTCAACTGCATTGAGTATAGTTTGTCTCCTCATGTGTGAGGTATGAGTTCCACAGCTTTATTGGACACCTGAAGCCTGAAATAGTGTAAACACTGAAAATACTCTGGGTTTCCCTATATGTAACTTTGAAAAACTTTAATGTAAAAAATAGGGTACAGGGGCTGAAGAGTCAGCTCAGTGGTTAAGAGCACTTACTGCTCTTCCAAAAGACCAGGGTTCAATTCCCTGCACCCACATGGCCACTTATGACTGTGTGTAACCGCAGCTCCAGGGGATTTGACACTCTGACACATACATAAGAGCAGGCAGAACACCAAAGTATACGAAATTTAACAAATTAGGTTCAGTAATAGATTAACAGTTATTAACAGTAATTAATTCTAGAAAAGGACAATTATAGCAATGTCTGTGATGTCGCTCTTATAACCTCCCTCACTCTGCCTTCTCTCTCTCTATCTCGTTCTTTCAACATCCTGTTACAATATACTGGATTTTCAGACCATGCTTGACAATTAACTAGCTGACATCACAGAGTAGTCATGAATGAGGGAATCCTACTGCTTGTAGATTAAAATATGATGTCACATCACCTTCACCAGAAACATTTGCTCCATGGAGTGTGGGTGAGTGGGAAAGAAACTCTACAGGCAGGAAAGTGACATCCCTTGGCTACATTGACTTCAGCCTCTACTGCACAGCACCTGCTCAAGTTCATCTCGACAGGCTCCTTCCTGTCGTAGCACTGAGTAGATCAGAGCTGACTCTACTCTCTGATTTCCTTTGGTTCTTACCCAATCCGTATCAGTACTTTCCATAATTTCTGACAGTACTGGGTGACCTCTAATATCTGGTCCAGCACAGAAGTCTATCATATCCATCCTTTCTCATGAGCTATTTTTGTCTAAGAGCCCTGTCTCTGTTTTCTCTCTTCCTACTACTTCAAACTTGCTTTCAAACTGGAGCAAACCCCTCTATGTATCACCAACAGACCCTTAGGAGAGAAATGCATAGTTAAGTGGCTATTCCATCCTGTGAAGTTTCGAATCTTTCATTTTCTTTTCTTTTTTCTTTTTTTTTTTTTTTTTTTGGCTATTTATTTACCTTTCAGATGTTATCCCCTTACCTCATTTCCCCCCCTGCTGCCCAGGAACCCCCTATCCCAGGCCCCCTCTCTTCCTGCTTCTATGAGGATGTGTCCCCACCTACACCCCCACTCCTCTCCCCAGCTAGAATTCTCCCACACACGGTATCCAGCCTTCATGGGACCAAGGGTCTCCTCTCCCACCTATACCTGACAGGATTATCCTCCCTTGCATATATAGCTGGAGCCATGGGTCCCTCCCTATGTGCCCCAAGCCTGGTGGTATAGACCCTGAGGGCTCTGGTTGGTTGGTATTGTTGCTCTCCTCATGGAGTCGCGAACCCTTTCAGCTCCTTCCGTCTTCACTCTAACTCCTCCATTGGGAACCCCTTGATCAGTTCAATGGTTAGCTGTGAGCATCCGCCTCTGAATATCTCAAGCTCTGACAGAACTCTAAGGAGACAGCTATATCAGGCTCCTGTCAGCATGCACTTCCTGACATCCACATCAGCTTCTACCTTTGGTGACTACACATGGGATGGATACCCAGGTGAAACAGTCTTCAGACCGCGGCCCCTCCTTCAGTTTCTGTACTATACTTTGTCTCCATATTTGCTCCCAGGAGTATTGTGTTACTCCTTCTAAGAAGGACCAAAGCACCCCCACTTGGTCTTCCTTCTTCATGAGCTTTAGGTGGTCTGTGAGTTGAATCTTGGGTATTTCAAGCTTCTGGGCTAAAATCCAATAATCAGTGAGCGAATACCATGTGTGTTCTTTTGTGATTCGGTTACCTCACTCAAGATGACATTTTCTAGTTCCATCCATTTACCTAAGAATTTCTCGAATTCATTGTTTTTAATAGCTGAGTAACATTCCATTGTGTAAATGTACCACATTTTCTGTATTCATTCCTCTGTTGAAGAGCATCTGGGTTCTTTCCAGTTTCTGGCTATTATAAATAAGGCTGCTATGAACATAGTGGAGCATATGTCCTTGTTATATGTTGGAGCATATTCTGGGTATATGCCCAGGAGTGGTATAGCTGGATCCTCAGGTAATACTATGTCCAATTTTCTGAGGAACTGCCAGACTGATATCCAGAGTGGTTGTACCATCTTGTAATCCACCAACAGTGGAGGAGTGTTCCTCTTTCTCCACATCCGCCAGCATCTGCTATCACCTGAGTTTTTGATCTTAGCCATTCTGACTAGTGTGAGGTGGAATCTCAGGGTTGTTTTGATTTGCATTTCCCTGATGACTAAGGATGCTGAACATTTCTTTAGGTGCTTCTCGGCCATTCGCATTTCCTCAGTTGAGAATTCTTTGTTTAGCTCCATACCCCATTTTTAATAGGGTTATTTGGTTGTCTGGAGTCCAATTTCTTGAGTTCTTTGTATATATTGGATATTAGCCCTCTATCAGTTGTAGGATTGGTAAAGATCTTTTCCCAATCTGTTGGTTGCCATTTTGTCTTATTGACAGTGTCCTTTACCTTACAGAAACTTTGCAGTTTTATGAGGTCCCATTTGTCAATTCTTGATCTTAGAGCATAGGCCATTGGTGTTCTGTTCAGGAACTTTCCCCCTGTGCCTAGGTATTCGAGGGTCTTCTCGACTTTCTCTTCTATTAGTTTCAGTGTGTCTGGTTTTATGTGGAGGTCCTTTATCCACTTGGACTTGAGCTTTGTACAAGGAGATAAGAATGAATCGATTTGCATTCTTCTACATGTTGTCCTCCAGTTGAACCAGCACCATTTGTTGAAAATGCTGTCGTTTTTTTCACTGGAGAGTTTTAGCTCCTTTGTCAAAGATCAAGTGACCATAGGTGTGCGGGTTCATTTCTGGGTCTTCAACTCTATTCCATTGATCTTTCTGCCTGTCTCTGTACCAATACTATGCAGTTTTTATCACTATAGCTCTGTAGTACAGCTTAAGATCAGGGATGGTGATTCCTCCAGAAGTTCTTTTGTTGTTGAGAATAGTTTTCGCTATCCTGGGTTTTTTTGTTATTCCAACTGAATTTGAGAATCTCTCTTTCTAACACTGTGGAGAATTGAGTTGGGATTTTAATGGGGATTGCATTGAATCTGTAGATTGCTTTTGGTAAGATGGCCATTTTTACTATATTAATCCTGCCAATCCATGAACATGGGAGATCTTTTAAACTTCTGAGATCTTCGATTTCTTTCTTTGGAGACTTGAAGTTCTTGTCATATAGACCTTTCACTTGATTGGTTACATTCACACCAAGGTATTTTATATTATTGTGACTATTGTGAAGGGTGTCATTTCCCTAATTTCTTTTTCAGCCTGTTTATCTTTCATGTAGAGGAAGGCTACTGATTTGTTTGAGTTGATTTTATAACCTGCCATCTTGCTGAAGTTGTTTATCAGGTTTAGGAGTTCTCTGGTGGAAGTTCTGAGGTCACTTAAGTATACTATCATATCATCTGCAAATAGTGATCTTTTGATGTCTTCCTTTCCTATTTGTATCCCTTTGACTTCTTTTTGTTGTCTAATTGCTCTGTCTAGGACTTCCAGTACTATATTGAATAGGTAGGGAGAAAGTGGGCAGCCTTGTCTAGTCCCTGATCTTAGTGGGATTGCTTCAAGTTTCTCTCCATTTAGTTTGATGTTGGCTACTGGTTTCCTGTATATTGCTTTTACTATGCTTAGGTATGGGCCTTGAATTCCTGATCTTTCCAAGACTTTTACCATGAAGGAATGTTGAATTTTGTCAAATGCTTTCTCAGCATCTAGTGAGATGATCATGTGGTTTTTTTTTTTTTTTTTTTGAGTTTGTTTATATAGTGGATTACATTTATGGATTTCCTAATATTGAACCATCCCTGCATTCCTGGGATAAAGCCTACTTGATCATGATGGATGATTGTTTTGATGTGTTCGTGGATTCGGTTCACTAGAATTTTATTGAGTATTTTTGCATCGATATTCATAAGAGAGATTGGTCTGAAGTTCTCTTTCTTTGTTGGATTTTTGTGAGGTTTAGGTATGAGTGTAATTGTAGCTTTATAGAACGAATTGGACAGTGTTCCTTCCATATCTATTTCGTGGAATAGTTTGAAGAGAATTGGTATTAGGTCTTCCTTCAAGTTCTGAGAGAATTCTGCACTAAAACCATCTGATCCCGGGCTTTTTTTGGTGGGGAACTTTTGATGACTGCTGCTATTTCTTTAGGGGTTATGGGACTGTTTAGATGGTTTATTTGCTCCTGATTTAACTTTGGTACCTGGTATCTGTATAGAAAATTGTCCATTTCATCCATATTTTCCAGTTTTGTTGAGTATAGCCCTTTGTAGTAGGATCTGATGATTTTTTGAATTTCCTCAGTTTCTGTTGTTATGTCTCCCTTTTCAGTTCTGATTTTATTAATTTGGATACTGTCTCTGTGCCCTCTGGTTAATCTGACTAAGGGTTTATCTATCTTGTTGATTTTCTCAAAGAAACAGCTCCTGGTTTTGTTGATATTTTATATAGTTCTTTCTGTTTCAGAAAGAACTTGGTTGATTTCAGCCCTGAGTTTGATTATTTCCTGACGCCTACTCCTCTTGGGTATATTTGCTTCTTTTTGTTCTAGAGCTTTCAGGTGTGCTGTCAAGTTGCTAGTGTATGCTCTCTCCAGTTTCTTTTTGTAGGCACTTCGGGCTATGAGTTTTCCTCTTAGCACAGCTTTCATGGAGTCCCACAAGTTTTGGTATGATGTTTCCTCATTTTCATTAAATTCTAAAAAGTCTTTAATTTCTTTCTTTATTTCTTCCTTGACTAAGTCATCATTGAGTAGAGCATTGTTCAATTTTCACATGCATGTGGGTTTTCCATTGGTTTTGTCATTATTAAAGACCAGTCTTAGTCCGTGGTGATCTGATAGGATGCAAGGGATTATTTCAATCTCTTTGTATCTGTTGAGGCCTGTTTTGTGACCAATTATATGGTCTATTTTGGAGAAAGTACCATGAGGTGCTGAGAAAAATGTATATTCTTTTGTCTTAGGATGAAATGTTCTATAGATATCTGTTAAATCCATTTGGTTCATAACTTCTGTTAATTTCAATATGTCTCTGTTTAGTTTCTGTTTCCATGATCTTTCCATTGCTGACAGTGGGGTGTTAAAATCCCTCACTATTATTATGTGAGGTGCAATGTGTGTTTTAAGCTTTAGTAAAGTTTCTTTTATAAATGTGCGTGCCCTTGTATTTGGAGCATAGATGTTCAGAATTGAGAGTTCATCTTGGTAGATTTTTCCTTTGATGAGTATGAAGTGTCCTTCCTTATCTTTTTGATTACTTTTGGTTGAAAGTCGATTTTATTTGATATTAGAATGGCTACTCCAGCTTGTTTCTTGGGACCATTTGCTTCGAAAATTGTTTTCCAGTCCTTGAGGTAGTGTCTGTCTTTGTCACTGAGGTGCGTTTCTTGTATGCAGCAAAATTCTGGGTCCTGTTTATGTATCCAGTCTGATAGTCTACATCTTTTTATTGGAGAATTGAGTTTATTGATGTTAAGAGATATTAAGGAAAAATGATTGTTGCTTCCTGTTATTTTTGTTATTAGAGGTGGAATTATGTTTGTGTAGTTATCTTCTTTTGGGGTTGTTAGAAGATTATTTCCTTGCTTTTTCTAGGTTGTAGTTTCCTTCCTTGTGTTGGCATTTTCCATCAATTATCCTTTGAAGTGCTGGGTTTGTGGGAAGATATTGTGCAAATTTGGTTTTGTCATGGAATATCTTGGTTTCTCCATCTATAGTGATTGAGAATTTTGTTGGGTGGGTATAGTAGTCTGGGCTGGCATTTGTGTTCTCTTAGAGTCTGTATGATATCAGTCCAGGATCTTCTGGCTTTTATAGTTTCTGGTGAGAAGTCTGGTGTAATTCTTATAGGTCTGCCTTTATATATTACTTGACCTTTTTCCCTTACTGCTTTTAGTATTTTTTCTTTGTTTTGTGCATTTGACGTTTTGATTATTATGTGACAGGAGGTATTTCTTTTCTGATCTAGTCTGTTTGGCGTTCTGTAGGCTTCTTGTATGTTTTTGGGCATCTCGTTCTTTAGGTTAGGGAAGTTTTCCTCTATAATTTTGTTGAAGATATTTACTGGCCCTTTAAGTTGGGAATCTTCACTCTCATCTATGCCTATTATTCTTAGGTTTGGTCTTCTCATTGTGTCCTGGATTTCCTGGATGTTTTGGGTTAGGAGTTTTTTGCATTTTGCATTTTCTTTGACATTTGTGTCAACGTTTTCCATGGTATCTTCTGCACATGAGATTCTCTCTTCTATCTCCTGTATTCTGTTGGTGATGCTTGTGTCTATGACTCCTGATCTCTTTCCTATGTTTTCTATCTCCAGGGTTGTCTCCCTTTGAGATTTCTTTATTGTTTCTATTTCCATTTTTAGATCCTGGATGGTCTTGTTCAATTCCTTCACCTGTTTGGTTGTATTTTCTTGCAATTCTTTAAGGGATTTTTGTGTTTCCTCTTTAAGGGATTCTACCTGTTTACCTGTGTTCTCCTGTACTTCTTTTAGGGAATTACTTATGTCCTTCTTAAAATCCTCTATCATCATCATGAGAAGTGATTTTAATTCTGAGCCCTGCTTTTCGAGTGTGATAGGGTGTCCGGGGCTTCCTATGGTGGAAGAGGGTTCTGATGATGCCAAGTAACTTTTGTTTCTGTTGCTTATGTTCTTGCCCTTGCCTTTCGCCATCTGGTTAACTCTAGTGTTACCTGTGCTCACTGTGTCTGACTGGAGTCTGTCTTTCCAGTTATCTTGTTTGTGTCAGAACTCCTCAGAGTCCAGATGTCTCTGTGATCCTGTGATCCTAAACTCCTGGGGTGGAAGAATTCCTGGGGCTCTGGCCACCTCTGAGATCCTGAAATCCTGCTGCTCTGAGTGCAGTGGTTCCTCTAGGATGGTTCAGGATATGGTGTCTTCACAGGAGCAGACCAGCTAGGTGTCTGCCCCAGCCAAAAGGACCAGGCACGGGCCCAATCTTTCATTTTCAAAATAACGCTGTAGGTTTTGTTAGAGCCAGCCTACATGTATATTACTGTACATTGCTCTTCCCTAGCACCACCCCCCCACTGCATGCCCCAGTTCTTCCTCACTTCCTTTCACTGGTGTTCTCCCCCCCCAAATAGTCTCATTCATATACATGCAATGTATCTCAATCATCTTCTGTAGGACCCTGAAGGGCTGCTATGCCCTGGCTGAGCCTTTCTGTATGCTGCTGTCTACTAAGTAACATTCTGCGGTTCCTCTAGGATCAAAACATCCTGACTATGGCATGGTGCCCCAGGAAGGGAATTTACATTTGACATCCTATTGCCCCCAGTTGAGTTCCTGTTTTTTCCTGAGTTTGTATTTTTCCTTCCCTGGCGTGGTGTATATATATTAAACCTGCCCAGTAAAAGTTTTGGCATTCTCTCACAACGGATGACCCGAGTCTGAGTATTTCTTTAATCCCCCAGACCTACGCCAGAACACGGTACCATGGGCAGTGCTGGAGCTATCAATCTTCGGTCCTCACTTCTTCCCCATCTCCTCTGAGATCCAATCTTTCTCCCACCTCTTCCCACTTTGTGTTCTTTTAAAAAAAAAAAATACCCTACAAGACCAATTTGTACTATCATATTCAATTGGATGTGGGACCATCCAAGGAGCAAGGTCAACCTATCAGAGGCAATGACCTGAAAGAAAACTGACTCTCTCACACCAAAAAAACATTGGTGGACAGGCCAGCTCGAGTGAGATAAATCTCATAGGTACCCATGTCTAGATGGATACTATAGGCAATTAATGACTGCTGAGAAAGAGGGGTCAGTTTTATCAGGGACAAGCCCCCAGATAGATCATCCAGACCCAGGTGGTCATTTCTAAACATATATACATACAAGCAACACTAAATGGACACAGACAGTTACACACAAACACGTGAGACAATAATAATCATATGATGAAGAGGTCAATAATTTAAGAGGGCCAGGGAGGCACAGCAGAAGTTAGAGGGAGAGAGGAAAGGAATGAATGTTACGAAAATATAGTAATCATGTAGGGAATTCTTCAGAAGGTGAGTTAAGATTTTATAGTTGACAGTATATTTTAAAAGCTATAGTTTAAAAGAAAAAAACTGCCAATAGCTACTCAATTGTTAGAGTTAGAGGCCATGAGCCTATCTCTGGATGTGTGTGTCTGTCTGCTTCTTTATGTCTGTCTCTGTCTATCTCTGTCTGTCTCTCTCTTGTGTCTCTGTCTGTTTCTTTCTGTCTCTGTGTCTGTCCCTCTTTGTCTGTCTCTCTGTGTCTGTCTCTGTGTGTGTGTTTCTGAATATCTGTCTCTGTATGTGTCCCTCTGCCTCTGTCTTTCTCTATCTCCCCTGTCTCTCTGTGTGTTTCTATGTGTCTCTCTGCTCTCTCTGTGTATCTGTCTCTCTGTATGTCTCGCTGTCTCTCTATCTCTGTGTGTCCTGTGTCTCTCTGTCTGTCTTTCTCTGTGTCTCTGTCTTTCTGTCTCTGTCTCCTTTTGTCTCTCTTTGTGTCTGTCTCTCACTGTCTCTCTGTGTCTATCTCTCTCTGTCTCTCTGTGTCTGTCTCTCTTTGTCTGTCTCTCTGTGTATCTGTCTCTTGTCTCTATCTCTCTTTCTCTCTGTGTGTCTCTGTATGTCTCTCTGACTCTGTGTGTGTCTCTGTGCCTCTGCCTCTCTGTCTCTCTGTGTGTCTCTCTGCCTCTCTCTGTATCTCTCTACCTCTCTGTGTGTCTCTCTGCCTCTGTGTGTGTCTCTGTCTCTGTATGTATGTTTCTCTCTGTGTATCTCTCTGTGTCTCTGTATCTCTCTCTGTCTTTCTGTCTCTGTCTCTCTCTCTCTGCCTCTCTCTCTCTCTCTCTCTCTCTCTCTCATTATCTGGCTTGATCTTATACAGGACTTGTAAATGTCAGCCCAGCTGCTGTGAATTCATGTAAGTTCATAAGTGTAGCAACCCTGTCATATTTGGGTGATACTATTTCTCCCTTTCCACTCTATCCCTGAGCCTCGGGTGAGGGGTAGGGAATTACGATAGAGATGTCCCATGTACCTGAACACTCCACAATTATTCTCTACATTATGGCCAGCTATAAGTTGGTGTGTTAACCACCGTCCCCTGCACAAAGACACTTCTCTGATGAGGTCTGAGAGCTTCACTAGCCTACAGGCAGAGATGTGAATGTGGAGGAAAGTTTGGTATGTCCATTAGCAAAGTAATAATAGTAGGTCTACCCCTGGAGCCTATAAAAGACTTCAAACAAGGGTTCATAGCCAGATGAATAGCACAGAGAATGCATTCCTTCCTATGAAGTGGATCCATCAAAAATTGGTTGGTTACTCCCAAAACTATCATGCCATGATCTCACCACTTGAATATAGGAAATGAGCACATTCACAGACTAATAGTAATTAATACTTAGCAATAATTTCATGAATATGCTATAATAAAGTCAAGATATATCAAGGGCATAGTTTGCCCACAGTCATTACTATGGATCATCGTGCTTGTGGCTCACAATGTTCACAGCTTGATGGCACTGTTAATGACCTTTTTCCTGGCAGCAGACTGTATAACATCTTCAGGTACTAGGAAAACCAGCCAGCATGCAGGACACTTCCTGGTCAGGAGTAGATTGATTTCTCCATTCCCTGTAACCACACTGTGTCTTCAGCAATAGGGTCTTAACCTCAAGTTCTGGTGGACAGTCAAGGACAGTGGCAATAGCTTGTACTGTCTGGGGTCTCTTCAAGGCACCCTCAACCAACAACAGAAAAAAGATAACCCCAGGCCTGGCTGTGTGCTTTGTTGTTGTTGTTGTTAGTTGGTTGGTTGTTGTTATTGTTTGTTTTGTTTTGATTTGATTTGATTTGATTTGATCTGTTTTTGTGTAGCTCTGGCTGTCCTAGAACTCACTCTGTATACCAGGCTGGTCTCAAACAGAGATCTACTTGCCTCTGCTTCCTCAGTGCTGGGATTAAACACATGCACCACCACTGCCTGGCTGGCAGTGTGCTTTTTGCTTTGCAATTTATGGCTTGTGGGCTTGTGGAAGGAGTATCACCCTTTCTCTCTCTCTCTCTCTCTCTCTCTCTCTCTCTCTCTCTCTCTCTCTGTGTGTGTGTGTGTGTGTGTGTGTGTGTGTGTGTGTGTGTGTTTAAAGTTTATAAACTATGTTTCTTTTTGGCCCTTTCAAACATCTGTACAGTTATTTATCCTTCTCCTGAACCCTCTTCTTCCCTCCCATTCCTCATCTCACTATTCCCCTGTCCCCTTCAGATCTCCTGTGTTCTACTACACCCTCTCCTTTAAGATCTTTCATCCTCCTCCCAACCATGACTCTTTCTAGTTTTCTGGCTTCTCCAGGCTCCAAATTAAACATTCAAATCAAAAGATACAGCTCTAAGATCTTCATAAGAATGAGAACATGCAAGGAACACTAGTTTTAAAAGCCTTTCTGGCCAGGTATGGTAGCACACATTTTTAATCCCAACACTTAAGAAGCGCAGGCAAAGGCACAGGCAGAGCCAGAGCCAGAGCCAGAGCCAGAGCCAGAGCCAGAGCCAGAGCCAGAGCCAGAGCCAGAGCCAGAGCCAGAGCAGGCAAGGCACAGGCACAGGCACAGGCACAAGGATCTCCATGAGTTTGGGGCCAGTCTGACCAACATAGTGAGCTCCAGGATATCCAGAACTACAAAAAGAGATTCTGTCTCAGAAAACAAACAAATAAAAAAAAAGATTAGTTTTTGTCCAGGTATAATATCCTTACAGAAAAAGGCAGTGTCCATTGTGAAGCTTTAAGACCTCAAATATTATCTGAATCCAGATGCCTCATTCGAGTTCTCTGTCTATTCTCTGCCTCATGTAAGGCTCATCATGTGCTGCTGGATTTTAGCAGATTGACTCATGTGCTCTCTTCTCAAACTTTATACAAGCAGAATCGTCTATCATGTTCCTTACTGGGAGTGAACACCATTATCTGATGGTCTCAGAAATTCCCAGGACTTGGGATTTCTTGTCCATGAGAGCCTGGTTGGGGAAATAAAGCTCACAAAGAGCAGTCACTCTGCAAACAGGAGTCTGACACTTTGATTACAAAGATCCTGGGCTTGCAAGATTATGAATAAATCCCCTTTAGTCTTCACTTATTTGTAGATAGAATAAATCAATCAAGTATACAGAATGCATGAAAATGTGCATCAGGGTTTTAAAGCACAGTTTTGTTTTCTAAATCCCTACCCAAAAAAGGTCCACTCACTGTGACATTGTGTTGTAGAAAATACAGTGTACAAAGGCCCTGAAAACACTCATGGACAAGAATATGTCATGGATAAACAAGCTTCATGGGTGTCATGAATAGTTAGTGATGATAACCAAAGTAAGCAATACCTGGGGACTGTCAGGAAGGCTAGACAGAGCACTCTACTGTCAGGAAGGCTAGACAGAGCACTCTACTGTCAGGAAGGCTAGACAGAGCACTCTACTGTCAGGAAGGCTAGACAGAGCACTCTACTGTCAAGAAGGCTAGACAGAGCACTCTACTGTCAGGAAGGCTAGACAGAGCACTCTACTGTCAGGAAGGCTAGACAGAGCACTCTACTGTCAGGAAGGCTAGACAGAGCACTCTACTGTCAGGAAGGCTAGACAGAGCACTATGCTGTCAGGAAGGCTAGACAGAGCACTCTACTGTCAATAAGGCTTGACAGAGCACTATGCTGTCAGGAAGGCTAGACAGAGCACTCTGCTGTCAAGAAGTTTAGACAGAACACTCTATTGTCAAGAAATGTAGATAGAGCACTCTACTATCAAGAAGTATAGATGGAGCACTCTACTGTCAAGAAGGCTAGACAGAGCATTCTATTCTCAAGAAATCTAGACAAAGCACTCTGATGACAAGGCTAGACAGAGCACTATGCTGTCAGGAAGGGTAGACAGAGCACTCTGCTGTCAAGAAGTTTAGACAGAGCACACTACTGTCAAGAAGTCTAGACAGAGCAAGTGCTCTTAATTGCTGGACCACCTCTCCAGCTCTTTTTACCAATTTTAGTTGGGAAATTGGTTTTCAGTATATATAGTGATATTAAGAGTTGGTAAAAATAACTGAAGAGGTACCCCAGCAAATAAGAGCACCGGCTGTTCTTCAAAAGCACTCAGGTTCAATTCCAAGAACCCACATGGCAGCCTACAACTGTCCTTAATTCCATTTCTAGAGACCTGACAATACTTCTGGCCTCTGTAGACACCATACATATACATGGTACACAGACACATTCAAGAAAAACATCCTACACATAAAATAAAAAGATATATTTGAAATATTTGAAGACGTTAATAAAAAGGAGACAGTGAAACTTGTAAGAGACGGAGCTCATTGAGACTCCATCCTCTCTCTCTCTCTCTCTCTCTCTCTCTCTCTCTCTCTCTCCATTCTTTCTTCTACCTCATGCTCCTACTGTAATGTCATTTTCTGTTATGACCCAGTCAAGGGGACCCTCACTAAGGTCAAATCTTTAAGGTCACCCATCTTAGAGCTTCAACTTATCAGCCTGTGAGATAAATAAACCTCTTTGTTCTATAACGTACATAGCCTCAGGTACTTCCTTATATCAATGTGTCTATAATGCAGAAGCCTGTAGAGAACACAACCTAAACTCGAGCTCACCAAGTCACTTCTGCTGCTTTCAAGTTTAAGCTGAATCCTGCCTACGAGTTTTGGTTCTCTAATGACAACTAACACTTGTCCCTGAAAGACAATTTAATACATAGCAAAGGTCCTTCAGAAGCTAAGATATTATAAAAGAAATGACAACAGTAATAGAGGGAACTGGGATCCAGGAGTGGGTGAGGGAGGTAGAGTCAAAAGCCCAGGAAACAGACTCTGGAGACCAACATCAGGGTGCAGATCTACTGTACTGCGCAGGAACAAGTGTTTTTACAAAGCCTTTGAACCAATCTCCATTGAACCAATCAACATGAGCTCTGAAGTAGCCAATCATCCCATTGGCACTGTGGGGAGGTGCCAGGTTGCTAGCACCCGAGGGTACTTCCGTAAAGATGGGGGGGGGAGCAGCCACCACTGTATTCCTGTCATGCATGGGAACTCATACTATTAGAGCAGTGAAGCCTCCATCACTGTCCATCAGGCCCCAACCAGTAACTACCCACAAGTAATGATAATCATGAGGACAATAATGATAACTAACCATTGGCATACAGTTAGCTACACTACATTGTATACCCCACCCTGAATCTCAATAGGTGTGGTCTCATCAAATTCTCATGTTACTTATAGAGAAATTAAAGTTCATCAGGGCTCAATAATGTGTGAATTCACAGGCAGCAAATCTCAAAGCTGTCGCTTCCTATACCAAGGTCATTGGCCACCACTGTTTACCATGTTCATTTCCCATCAGTAAAGGGGGGGAGGCTGATGTGGTTTTGTTTCCTGTTACTCCAGCTCAAAGTCTATGGGGTTGTCTGCCACTGGGGATAAGAAAGATCTCAGGAAAGGTGGTGGGGGTAACTACAGAGGAAATTACTGTAATTCCAGGACATGGTCACCAGGTGACAGCATTGTCCTTCATTTTGCTATATTTCCCAAGGACATTTGCCCTCAAGTAACTCCACCTATGAGCCCATTGTGAAAACATCTGTCTCCTAGAATCTTTCTACCCAGCAAAAGAATTGTCCCTAAAGCAAAAAGGTGTACCTTAGAGCATAACAGCCCCACCCTTTCCCTGATGATGTTTTGATGTTGCTAATAATTTAATCTTTGTAATTACCAATTAAGAAAAACCTTTAATAAAATCATGGTAGGAGGTTCCATAACTTTCTGTATTTGTCATTGATCATCCATCCCATCTCACATCATATGCTCAGGTCAGTCACAGGAATGCCTAGCGTTAGTGCCTTGGGGGCCTAAGTTTGCCTTTGCTGCTGAACAAACACAATGCACTTGCATCCTTTTTTTTCTTGCCTTTCTAAAGGCAAAATCATAAAATTAAAAAAAAAAAAAGGTTTTTGCTCAGGCTAGGCTTTGTTTAAAAAGTCAATATACTCTACTCACAAAAAAAAAAAAAAAAAAAAAATGTCTTCTCTAAACAAAGAGACATGATCATTTCATTTATTCAAACACCAGATTTATTCTTCTGTTTCCAGTTAATCCTGATCCTTCAATCCTAGGCTGTTAGAAATGAAGTTTGGGGGTCTTCTCTTTAATCTGCAGCTGGGAACACATGGCCTCCAGACATGCTGTGCCCACCTGCTTCTTATTAAGGCCAACAGGAGCCATCTACACACAGTGACCCAGGAGAAATTGGACACAAGATTAATGCTGCATAAAATTTCACACTGTGAAAGTCAGCTCAGAGCTGCAGGATTTCAGTAATTAGAGAGGAAATCAAACCTTACAGATCTTTTTTCTAACTGTAAAATGTTAATCGACAAAGCAGCGAAAATAAAGAACTTCCCTATAATGGCACAAAGAGTACTATTAAATGGGAGAGAAAATTCCACTCCAGCTATAAAGAGCCACAAGAGCTACATGGGCCTTGGGAGGAATATGTCGCTTATGAAAAGAAAGAATAAAATTTATAGGGAAGCTATTTAAAGAAAGAACAGTCACTTAGAAATACAAAGGATGGTAAAATGCTATTTCTAATACTGCATGACTCCTGAGTCCCAAACATGAACATTTCTCAAAAGAAATGGTTCTTGATTTCTCCTTTATATTTTTGGGTGTGAGACTAGCAGTTGGTACCTGAGCCACCTCTCCAACCCTCTTGCTTTCTCACATGTGCAGGGTTCTAGATTATCCTTAAAGTCATGAATGTAGAAGGCGCTGGTTTGGGGAGAGGTAGAAAGAAGGGTGAAGGGTGTGTAAGTGTGTGTGTGTGTGTGTGTGTGTGTGTGTGTGTGTGTGTGAATATGTCTTGATGAAACCCATTATTTTGTATAAATAAGTTCACCAGTAGTAAGAAGGCAAAGAGAGAAAGATATATGGGATTTAGTTGGGTAAAGAGCAAGCAAGATCTCAAATCATCAAGACATCCAAACTCTTCCTCTCCTGGCTTCTGCTTGACTTGACCCGCAGGCTGCATTTTTGTGATCCCAACCCATCCATGCATAACTAAGTGTGACTTTCTTTCCCAAAATAAAGAGAAAATGGTTTTTGTGTCGTTACCTCACTGTCTTGGCTTTTAAAATAGGTCTTTAATTACAGTCCTCTAGTAAACTAGAACTGATAAAAATCTGTGTGACTGATTTGATTGGTTGGTTGGTTGGTTGGTTGGTTGGTTGGTTGGTTGGTTGATGGGTGGCTTATAAGTCATGGTGCAACTATTTAAAAACTGGCTGTCTCCCAGTGAAAAGGTCAAGAATCCAGGCTTCAAGGCTGGATGTGTCAGCTGGTTCTCAGCATACATTAGAATCCTGAAGAAGTAGACTCTAACGCCAGTGAAAGAAAGAATATGCCAGGGAGGGTGAAGACAAGCAGGAAAGGAGTAAATGTCCTTCTTCCATGCCCTTCATGCAGGCTGCCACCAGAATGTGTGGCCCTGATTTAAAGTGGATCTCCCTGGTTCAAAGGATTCAATCAAGAAAAATCCTTCTCAAGTGTACCCAGCAGTTTAAGTTTTAGTTAATTCCAGGCATAGTCAAATTGACAAGCAAGAATAGCCATGACCTCAGGGTGTTGGAGATATCAAGGCCATGAAGATAGGTGCCGGGAAGACCTTTGGGCACTGAGTGTATCATTCCAAGAGAAAGGCAACACATGGGGCTCCCATTACCTTGGAACACAAGTGATGCCATCATGTGTCTCAGATGCCCGATGTGGAGATGCAGGTTCAGTACTGCCCCTGCTAGATCTTCCTTTGATTTGGTTTTCCCTTGTGACATCTTTGGGTATGAATGCTTTTCCTCTGTGTATATGTGAAATATGAAACTTACTTTCTGATTTTACAGGTGCTCACAGTTTAGACATTCCTGAACCTCAGAAGAGAGTGAGGATCTTTGAACAGTTTTGAGACTGGTAAAACTATGCAAAAGTCTTGAAATTTGATATAATACAGTTTGTATCACGTGGCAACCATGAGCCTGTGGTGCCCTGAGGTACAATGTTGATTAAACATTTGACATTAAATCAAAAAGATTTCCCTCCCTTAAGTTGTTTTGATCAGGCATCTTGTCAACACAACAACATAACTATTACAGATAAGAGAATAATTAGAAATTCTAACTGATAGGACTTGCCAGTAGACCATGGGGTTAATTAAGAGAATATATCAAACAAATTCCTGGTTTATACTTACCCAACTAAATTGATATTTAAAAACACCACTCAGGGATTATAACAATGTGATTTCTAGGTATACTGATGAATAGAATTATAATGGAGCATTTGTCTGTAACGTTAGAAAACTATACCTAGCTGGGTTTAGTGGTCATGCTTTTAATCCCAAGTACTTGGGAGGCAGAGGCAGGCATATCTCTGAGTTTGAGGCCAGCCTGGTCTACATAGTGAGTTCCAGGAAAGCCAGAGCTACATATAGAGACTTTTGTCTTTGGAAAAAGAAAGAAAGAGAAAATTTTATCCAGATTAATATTTCTGAAATTTAGAAGTATTAACTTCAAAATAATACAATGTTTTGCAAAAAATAATGAAATAAAAATAATAAACATTTATCCTATAAGTCATTGTGGGGAAGTAAATATGTGTGTGTGTGTGTGTGTGTGTGTGTGTGTGTGTGTGTGTGTGTATACACAAAGCTTCTCAAAGATGAGTTAAATAAAGGATTGCAGATCTATAATCAATTCATCTCAATTAATATTGCTTGATATTATCTAAAATAAAGTTTTGATACTTCATATAATACCACAAACTCAATAAATTATATTTAATGTAATTTTATATGAAATCTAAATTTAGATTGCACATTCTCTTCATTTTAAAAAGATAAAGGAAATTCTTGCTTATGTTTGAAATTTGGGTGGGAGGCATTAAAAACCTATTGATCCATAAGTAGGAATGTAGCCAAAAAAAATCTGTCACCCTCAGAAATAATTTTTTTCCAAGAGCCAGAAACAGCTTTCTTCGTGGAATTTCTTGTCTTTACTGAAAACACTTCCTGCTCTGTGGTAAACAACCTTTGCTCTATATAATTTAGGAAACATTCAAAACATGAAACAAGTTCTGACTGACAGAGTCATTTTTCACAGGTCTCTACACAACCCCACACTGTCTGGTCATAAGGGTTAGACCCCTGAGAAATTTCCTAACGACTGTCACTTCACATTTAAGCCATGCTCTCAAGGAAGCTGTCCTTCCTAATAGTGGCAGTCACCCCAGAGGGGGTGACATGAGAACAGGCTGCTCATGAACCATTGCAGCATCGGATGCCTCTGGTCTTCCAGCAGATCCAAGAAGATGTATCAATAGCCACATGCACTTTCTGTGGCCCTTTAGAAGCTCAGCACTGAGTTCCTCCCATTGCACACAGATGTGATGTAGGATCTGTTTGAAAAGCCAAGACCAATGTATACAAAATTGAATGGTCTGGATGTGTGCAATAAAGCAGGAGGTTAAGCAGTTTGTACAGCTGGCCTGGTCAACAGTCAGACTGAGAAATAGTCGATTGCTATAAGCACTGGATTCAGTAAGTTGAAAATAAAAGAATATTTTGAGATATTAATCAAGACTAAAATAGGCTTTTAAAAGGTTTCTTCTAAGTCTCCCTCCCCAGTTCTAAAGAAATTCCATCGTAAAACTACTGTTTAAGAGAGTTCATTAAACAGAAATGATATAAAAAGCCAGGTATAGTGGCAAGAAGCAGGGACAGAGATTCCCAGCCCAGCTTGGACTTCCTAGATACTATCTCAAAAGTCCAACGTGTGTAAGGGGGGAGGGGATTGGGAGGTGTTGGTAACACCTGTGTAGGTTCAGTTAAGAAATGTGCATTCTGATGGAATATATTGATCTTGAAAAAAGATAAGACACGTACAGGGACATGTTTATGCCTTGTGGGAAATCACTATAGTTTCTATTCAATTTAGTTGTGAACTAGAACTTTTCTTTGAAATGATCCATGGGACCTTGGATGGCTTAGAACTGTCTGCTGCAGTGGACTGGCTCACTGCTAGAGGCCGTGCCGGACCCATCTCCATTTCCCTGACCTTTGTGGTGGTGAGCTCAAGTTTCTACTTTGCCAGCACTTCCCACTTTACCGTGTGTCTTCCCTGATGCAACATGTGTGAACCTGAGAGGAAAACACATGCTTATGTGCCCTGTGTACACATGCACTCACAGTTAGCTTATCACTGGATCTCTAACTATTCTGCTTAGATAAATGCAGCACATAAACAAAGGCGACCTCAAAGGCTGGCCTTCGCCTCCCAATGCCTCAATAGTTCTGTTGATGGAACTCACACCCAACGGTAAATGCATGGCCAAGCTGCCAGCTCACAAGGGATTGTTTGTCAGTTCTGTTTCTATAGAAAGCAATTGAAGGAAAACATCATGCTCTGAAAAATGGAATGACCTCAGCATCACCAATCATAAGTGTTTTACAAGTTAACTCCAACATAGACTCCAACATGAGCCCTTCAGTTAGTTCACTTTGACCTTTCTCCCAAAATAAATAGGATTGAGTGGAAGACACAAACATCTAAGTTGGAATGTGATGTAGTCAGCCAGATAAGAGGCATATGTGGTAGACAACGGGGCTTGAGAAGGGATATATGGGCCTACAGATGATCATAGATGGCACTGTGGGAGCATCAGAGGAAGGATGTTTTAGAAGGGACCAACCATGATGTCAACCCCAGCTCTGTGCCTCCAGATATGCCAAGCAAGTGACTTTCTACTTAAAATAAAACAGAAAGTATCCACTGTGACATGGAAGCACTTGTCTTACACAGAGAAATGAACAGCAGTTATTGTTATTCAGATTTTGGCAAGGCGGAGTCCAGGGTAGAAGATACATGTGATACTGGACAGGGAAAGGGGCCATGCAACAGTCATGGCTGAGCAGGCTAGGCCTTGGCTTTGATTTGCACTAATGTCCCAGAAAGAAGCAGACTTTGCACACTGAGGACAGTGGCTGAGGGTGACTTCCAGAAGCCAAGTGCAACAGAATATGAAGAATAAGGGGTGGAGGAAACAGAAATGAGAGGCCTGGATGTTAGCAAACAGGGAAGGGGCGGCAAACACAGAAAATCTGTGCACTAATTAGGAAGATTCCCAGATAGCATTGTTATAGGCTGGGGGATGGGGTAGCACAGAGGGAGATAGGACAAAGCAAGAATGATTGATAATACAATGTTTGTGGTTAGGGGCCTCATGAAGCTGCCTCAGCACAATTGGAAATTCCCAAATGAGGGGACTGGAGGGTAATGTTGGTTAAAGTGGGCTGAAGACATGGTGGACAAGAACACTTGTGTACTTGAGCGTGAGGGCCTGAGTTCCGATCCCAGCTCTACGTAAATAGACAGATATGGCAATATATACCAATATCACAGCACTCTGAGAGGCAGGAGAATCTTGGGACTCACTGGCCACCATCAGAGCTCAGTGAGAGACCCTGACTCAAGGAAAGACAGTGGAGGGTGAAATGCACAGAGCCAAGGAGGCACCTGGACTCATTATGATACATTGTATCATAGGTTTTTCAGGTTAGTGCTCAGGGCTCCTGAAGCACAGCGTACCTTCCAGTGTCTGAGAGACCAACGCATTCCCACAGGCAGTGAAGTGTCCGGGCCACTTGATGTTTTTCTGTAGGTTTCTTCAGAAGCCAAGGAAGCATGGAAGCTTGACAGGACAATTGGTCTTAGACATTAATCTTGTGTACCCTGTATAGTTTGTAAATGTCATTGTATCCTGGCAACAACAACTATATTGATCCTGGAAATTGCCATCATATTCTGTTTCTGATAAGGGTATAAGAAGTCTGATTACTCTCAATAAAATTGCCACAGACTCAGTCTTGTCTGTGGTGCTCCAACCAGCCTGGTTTAATTCGTTGTAGCCATGTCAGGTAACCTTGGCCCGTAAGTTCAGGTAGTTACAGAACAGGACATCTAATCTCCCCTGACATCTGCACTCATACATAGCACAGGAATATATACTCGCACACACATGAATACATACATACATACATACATACATACATACATACACTCATATGCAGTACAGGAATGTATACCCACACACACATGAATATATACCATACACGCACAATTGAAATGTCAGCCAACAGGCATAGCATGTGATTGTAGAAGAAGCTGTTGCCTCCCTTTAAGTTTTGTTTACTGCAGGTAAGGCTTCTAGAAAGGCCCCCAAAGAACTGGCTTAAAACATGCAGGCTCTCTTCACGATGACCTTAGAATAAACATAGCTCAAAATAATCTTACTATAATGCTAAATTTTCCACCTCAGAAGCATTTTGTCTCCCATGCTTAAGCCTGTGATATATAAGAGAACATGGCTAACAGATATAAATTCAGTTCAAATGTGTCCTGTTAGACAAGGGTCCCTTCCTTAAATACCTCTTTAGCAAAAAGTCTCCTAAAGATCCCACATTGTGGGACTGCATAAGGATATCTTGGTTCTTGACTGGGCATGGGCCTGGAACCCTGAGACTCCAAGGGAGAAATGGCAGGAGTTCGGCCGTATCCCCAGAACCCAGGGTCCTAACAAGCAGTCTAATCTCCATGGATCTACATTGGTCAGTCACATAGGACATTACAGCCCCTCCCAAAGTGCACAGCTAGAGGGTGTGACTACAGGCCTCAGGCCCTAGAGATTTACATACTAATGAAGGTCAGAGGATGGAGCCAATTAAGCATTCTTCCCAGACCCTTCCCACTTCTCCCTCCCAATTTAACTCAGGTCTGCCCTGAGTTTGGTGGGGGGAAAGGGGGACATCCAGATCCATCCACTACCCGCCATGAAAATAAACCCTTTTGGAACCAAGGACTTCCTCATATCATTGGGGCCTGCCAATGCTTCCAGCCTTTGGAACTCCAGACCTTTCTCCTGAATGTGGGACCCGCCGCCTGGAAGCCTCCAGGACTCCTCCACTGTGGCCCCCCTTTTCCCACACCACACCACTCAACTGCTCAATACTTCCTCCCGGTTCTGGTTCTGGGAGTGATGCTGTCTCCTTGGTAACCCCAGGATCTTTGTGGGTTTGCTGTGCTTATGTATGTATATGGGAATCTGATGATTTGTGGCAGGAGGTCCCTACTATGATATTAAATATTCTTATTCTGGTGAAACATCCTTACTTCCATATATATTATTCAAAGGAATGGGAGATGAACACTGGAAAATCAGAGGTAGGTAACTGGTCTGGAGGGGAAGGCTTGCTGTCTGCGCTCCTCGGAACCTTCACTCCATTTTGTATCTACTTCTTGTGCCAGAATTGCCCATAACACGTAAAACTCATGTACTAGAGGTGACAAGGAGACAAGTGTGCCATCCTATGTCGGTTCTGCCTGCCTGGGCTATCCAAACGATGTAGAAACCCTTTAGTTAACAAATAACATCACAGGTGACCCATAAAAAAGAAAGCAAGACAGTTCATAAGATACTTGTAAGGCTTAATACCACCAATCCAGGGGCATTCCATTTTACTGTTTAGTATTCTTAACTCTGGCTTAAGCAATAAAACCCTTACGTTTAAAGAGCCTCTAAGTGGTTGCCACTTGTCCAAGGTCACACAGTTTATAAGTGACAGGGCAAGAAATAAAATTCAGGACACTTCTAATTCCAAAAGTCTAGGCTGAAGTCCAAGTGTTATGAAAAGCTACAACCTCCAACTCCTAGTTGTTTATAAAAGTAAAAATAAACCTCTCTACAATTGTGGGCTGCAATGAATGTTGTACATTATAATATTTTATCTATGACAACATAAACCCACTGACCACATGTTATACTGTTTGATTCATTTTCATCTTCACTGTTATCCTTAGGCATACAGGAAAAATATATCTCTATCAGAAATATCTAGTTCACTAGAAACAAGAAAAAGTAAATTAGGAGAAATGTACTGAATTAAGTTGTGAAATTTAATTTCAAAACCATGTAGGTCCATGAGACATCACAATGGAATAATCTCTCTCATTGGAGAGAAAGGAATGTGCAGAGCTCAAAATGGTTTGCATTCTTGAAGTGATAAAACAGACAAGCTGTGTTAGCTTCCCATTACTGTGACAAACAGCCTGTAGTAAACAGTCGGGGAGAGAGAAGATTCATGTAGACTGGCGCTTTTGGTTCATGATCTCACGGCCTCAAAAAAAAAAAAAAAAAAAAAAAAAACATAAAAAAAAACCTCCTGGAGCAACAAAGCTATCCTGAAAACAGGTATGAATAAAGCAAAGAATTCTAGTCACAGTCTCCAAGAGCTTCTATTTAAACAAGAGAAATGGTTATTCAAGGTAGGACAAGAAAAGAAATAAGAAGTCAGGAGACAAACAAGACTGAACTGCAGATGTACAGGTAGCTCTCAGACTCCAGCTTCCAGTCTGGAGAACTTTAGTGCCTGGCCAACCAGGAGGCTCCGTACCTCGGGAGTATAGGGTCCTCGGTGCCCCAGGACTTTAGAAGCTCTGACACACTACCTAGTTTATCATTACTGCTGAGGGACTCTGTCTGGATTGAGAGTGTCCAGGTTCTTACATCTTGCTCAAAACACTAAGAGAGAACACACCAAAAGCAGAAACAAAGAATTGCACTCAGAAGCAAAGAAAAATATACCGCAGGCCAGACAGACAGCGAGAGCGTAGTGGACTCTCGATCAAGCGTGCCGCTCAGAGCTCCTCTAGTACCCGGGCTTCTTTTAATGACTCCGGGAAGAGGAGGATCGAGTTCCCATGAGGACTTGTAGATGGTCCTCATGAGTCTCAACTCTGGCTTAAGCAATAAAACCCTTGCTTTAAAGAGCCTCTAAGTAGTTCCCTCTAAGTAATAGGTTCAGATTATAAGCTTTATGCCTGTTCCCATGATGCATCTGATTTTAATAAGTCATAAGATGGTTAATAGGGAATTTCCCCTAAAAGTCCGTTCTTGACAGTTTGTCTTGTGCACACACCCAAAGCAGTTCAGCCTAAAGGAGCACTTTGCCTGTGTGTCCAGTATGTCCTGGGATATGTCTGACAGAGTGGAAGTTGGGGAAGAGTGATCCAATGGATTAATGGGGGTAGGGAGTCTGTGCAGCTGAGGCAGGTGAGGGATCTTGAGTTACTAAGTGCGCTGTTGGGAAAGGGAATGTGTAGGTCAAGTCAAGGGGAGTCATGAGGTAGCCAGGCCTTCCACACAGTTTCTTGACTAATCATTCATCCAGAGCTCAGAGACACCATAAAGTACTTGCATGTCCAGGGAGTCTGTGTTCCCATTCAAACACATGCTGAAGAAGATAAGCAAAGGACTGGATGCCATGCATTCTGTCTGATGATGTCACCAATTCTTTCTTTGCACTAACCACTGTGAGCAATAGTGTAGAAATAGTGAGGCTACCCCCCACACAGCTCATAATGCACATAAGCAAGTGGGGCAGAGATAGGGTACGTGTGAAGTCATGACTCTGTAATCCCAAAGACCAGCACCAGCTGAAGTGTTTGTTTCTCTTTTCTTTAAAAAAAAAAAAAAAGTATCTGTTGCAACCACCAACCTGTGGTGTGTGTGTGTGTGTGTGTGTTTGTGGGGTTGTCCCTGTAGTTGAAATTGTAAGTAGTTGTGCTCAGAGCTGAATCTAGTCCGCTAGAAGAGCAGCAAGTGCCTTTAACCACTGAGCCATATTCCAAGCCCTTATATTAGTTTCTGAAAACATTATACACTTGAGTATAGTCTAGTGAATTATTAGAACAATATTTAACATAAGCTGCGAATTACAAGTGCTCTTATGTATTAGATAGATAAGCACCATGTATGTACTAAAAATCAAGTTTCAAAAGTATTCACACCTGGTTTTTAAAGTCCAATCCACTGACAATTAAAATTTTAAAGATATAACACTTCAACCAGGTGTAGTAACTAATGCCTGAAGGCCAAGCATTGGGGAGGCTGAAGCAGGAGAACTGTGAGTTCAAGCGAACCTGTGCTACATAGCAAGACTGTCTCACCCACATAAAAAATATCTGGTGTTATAGTTCTGTGATAGAATATATTTCTGTCTCATATGTAGCCTTGTCCAATTGGTCAGTCACCAGCATTGTTATATGTAAGTGTGTGTGTGTGTGTGTGTGTGTGTGTGTGTGTGTGGTGCACTTGGATGTACACCTTAATCTCTTGATTTAAGTTTGTCCTCTTTATGCAAACCCCTTATGAAAAATGACTTACTCATTGATGCGCTCCAGCATTTCTTGTTTCCTTGGAAGAATGGCTTATTTGGGAAGAAATGACACAAGCGTATATTTGAGATAAGAAATCCCATGGTGGCGTGTGCTACAATTAGCAGAACACACTCCCACAACAAATGGAGGGGGGTGGCATGTGCATGTGATTAGATTTTGTTGTATACCTATATGACATTCTCAAAGAATTTTGTAAAAGGTAGTGAAGACTGAGGGAAAAACAAAATAATCCTGACAACTGACTGACTTTAAATAAGAGTCAGTGATAATGGGGTCGTGGACCTAGCAAACGAGGCAAAGAGCAAAGATGGATGCTACCTGGAGAAGGGTTGCATCTCTGGTAGCTCAGGCATCGCTCAGTTTCCAGCCATCCTGCAAACCTAGATAGACCTCCCATCACATTAACCAGCTTCTAAAATAACCTCCTCTCTCTCACTCTCCTCTCCTCCTCCTCCTCCTCCTCCTCTTCCTTCTCCTCCTCCTCCTCCTTCTCTCTCTCTCTCTCTCTCTCTCTCTCTCTCTCTCTCTCTCTCTCCTTCCTGTTGTGTATGAGAGGCAGAAGAGAAGAGACAGAGAGAGACGAGAGAGACAGAGAGACAGAGAGAGACATCTAACAGAACTCTAATGTAAGAATCACCTCTGCAGTTCAAATGGTACAATTTTGCACAACTAAGGCTAAGATATCCTCTTAGGATCATTTGAAGCAGGGCAAGAAAAGAAGCAACAGTGTGTGTTTTCCTTTTCTTTTTGAAATTACATTTTATGTGCCACAGCATGGGCATAAAGGTCACAGGATAAAATGTGGGTGTTAATTCTCTCATCCCACCATGTAAGTCCTGCAAGCTGAGCTACCAGGCTTAGCAGGAGGCATCTCAACAACCCTGCTGTGTGGGTTTTATTTGCAGAAGAGCTAGCTGTTCCTCTGCCATTTAGATGAGCCCCAAAGCACTGTGGCACTAATCAGTGGCCCAAAATGACAAGGTCCACAAAGCAGATGCTACACTGACACTCAGCTAGATCGGGCTTAACCTCCTAGCTGAAAACAAAACACCAGTCATGAAAAACCCAGTGAAGCAACTTCTACGCTTGGCAGAGGCAGTACAGATGGTCCAGACTCATGCCTGTCACATTTTGCTGTTGTAAGAACTTGGACATCACGTATGGACTTTAGGATCCCCCAAATTCCCTTGTGTACTTACCTGTGATGGTGTTACACTGAAGACCAATAAAATTATTGTTTACAGAATCAGAATCAATGGAAACATTTGGAAAGGAGAGTCTGCAGTGGAGGGGGCAAGGGGACTGTGGATTTATGTACTTCTGTGCATGTTTCAATGTTCCCATGAATGCTTAGTGGATACTTGCCGAAACATACACATAACCCAAGCGGGAGCATGACCCCAGGCTATAGTAATAGATTCATGACACTGTCATGAGAGCTTTCTGTGTTGCCTGGGACTGATACGGAAGTATCCAGCTATAAATATCTCTGGAAAACCTGCTCCCTGCCTTCCTGTTTAAGCAGCTTAACAAACATTTGCTGTCTTCAACTCAAACAACCGCACCAGAGAATCACCGAAGCAGAAAATGGTATCTGTGGGTGATCCATCACTCAGTCAGGAGGACAATGTTCAATTGTTTACTACTTAAAGTCCAGTAGCTGAGAGAGGGGAACAGAAGACACTTACCTAGCCTGCCATTTCTGTAACATCCCTGTCAGATCGTCTCTGGAGAGGACTGTCCAAGAAATCACATAGCAGGGAATTTTTTGTTTTTTTAATTTTTGTTTCATTTTGTCTTTTTTGAAACGGCATGAACCATTGGAGTTGTTAGTCTTGATGTTTTGAACCCTCAGCAAGAATTATGGCAAGTCTTCAGATTTTTCTCACTGCTCCTCTGGCATGCCAGCATGGTGAACACAAAGTCCAACAGGGTGCAAGACGCAGGAACCACTGCCCTGAAGTCACCGTTTGTACAGGTATCCAGTCACTGATGATGCCATGGGACACAGGACAGAAGACAGTGCTGAAGGAGTGTAATGGAGGAAGGGGATTTGTACTCCAGAACACAAACAGATCTGTCTGGACTGGTTCTTACCATGAGAGCCCCAGAATGCATATCATAGAGTATCTCTTCACTCTTTGCCAGGAATCATTCAACTACTCGGCAATCTCATCAAATTCACAACTGCTAGAGCCAGGTTTGCACAGCTACCCATCAAAGGACCTCTAGGAAGCCAGGGCAATATGGCTCTTCCAGAGCCAAAATGTCACTTGGTCACATTCATGGCTCTACTCAAGTCATTCCTATCCCCTAGTCCTCGACCATTTGTTGACTATGAAGGAGAGGTTTAGCCCCAGTGGCTGCCAAGTCGCTGACAAACTGGCAAACTAAGAAGAGTTCCTGTGTCGCCTCCACCCAGAACATGGTCTTTCCTGCTCATTGGTGTGCCTCTCTCTCACCTCATGAATGTTAGGTTCATGAACTCCTCTCATCAAATCCCTGGGTTTAAGTGAGCATGTGGCCTTGGTCCAGCTTGGGATCCTGAGAAACAACTTAGCTATAGCTACCTAAGGAGAAACACAGGACCTGGACTTATCCTTCAGGAGAGAGGTCTTCTCTTCTCTCTTGGGGAATAGGTAGGGCATGCACACCAACAAAGACAGACAGACAGACAAAGACAGAGAGAGAGACAGAGACAGAGAATGAGAGAGAGACAGAGACAGAGAATGAGAGAGAGAGACAGTCAGACAGAGAGAGACAGAGAGAGAATAAGAGAGAGAGAGAGAGAGCAGAGAGACAGAGAGACAGAGAGAGTATAGAGGCCCAAGGTCCATTGTAGGTGTCTTAGTTCCTACTCTATTGCTGTGCAGAGATCATGATCAAAGTAATTTATAAAAGGAAAACATCTACTTTGGGGCATGCTTAGAGTTTCAGAGGATGGCAGCTGGCAGACATGCCGCTGGATCTGGAGCTGAGGGTTTACATCTTATCAGCAAGATGGAAGCAGGAGGAGAGCCTGGGCCTGGCTTGAGCTTCTGAAACCTCAAAGCCCCCCCCAGTGACACCCCTCCTCCAACAGGAGCACACTTCCTAATTCTTCCTAAACAGCCCAGCAACTGGGAGCCAAGCATTCGAATGTGTGAGCCTGTGAGTCACTCTGATTCAAGCCACCAAGTGGAGGCTCTTCCTCCATCCTACCTCACACATGACAGGGTCTTTTTCTTTTTTTTATTGGAAAATTTTATTTACATTTCAGATGTTCTCCCCTTACCCCATTTCCCCCTCCCTCCCAGGAACTCACTATCCCTTCCCCCCTCCTCTTTCTCTATTGGTGTACCCCCACCTACCCTCCCCCTACCTCACCTCCCCACCCTCGAATACCACCCCCCAGACTCCAGCCTTCATGGACCAAGGATCTCTTCTCCCACTTATATATAGCTCCCTTGCATATATAGCTGGAGCCATGGGTCCCTCCCTAGTGCTCCCAGGCTGGTGGTTTAGACCCTGAGGCTCTGGTTGGTTGGTATTGTTGTTTTCTCATGGTGTCGCAAATACTTTCAACTCCTTCAGTCTTCATCTATCTTCTCTTTGGAACCCATGATCAGTTTGATGGTTAGCTGTGAGCATCTGCCCTGAATATGTCAGACTCTTGCAGACCTCTAAGGAGACAGCTATATCAGCTCCTGTCAGCATGTACTTCCTGACATCCACATCAACGTCTACCTTTGGTGACTGCACATGGGATGGATACCCGGTGGAATGGTCTTCAGACAGCCCCTGTAGTAGAAGTTGGGCGCCAATTTATAGTAGAGGGAATTATTTAACCCCCAAATTAGATCTCTACCCAGTGGAAACCAGTAAAGGAAAACACAACTCAATAATTATGGTATAAATTGCACCCTTGATTGGGCAGATTTACCACTACACTACTCTAATCCCCGGCTATGAGATCCCTTATAACTTGCAGTTCATCCAGGCCTCATGGTTGTCCTTCCACCTCTGGCTCCGCTCCTCCGTCATCGCTTCCTTCTACCACCAGCTTCCTCCTGCTCCCTTCTTCTTCTGCCTCTTCTTCTGCTTCTGCTCTCCTAGGGACTCTTTCTCTTCCCCCTGGCTTCTACTTCTACCTCCTTTTATATCGAATTCCTCTCACTCTCTCCTCCCCTAAGCCTTTTTCTCCGACCTCCCCTTCTACTGCCCAATCTCTGGCTCTAGTCTTTATTTTACAGGTTTTAATTGGACAGAAGGTTTACAAGATGTCGTCTGTGTACAGATTCACTCATCCTCTGCAGCCCCTCCAGAAGGGTGGAACTAGGATCAAAATACAAGCCTGGGGCTATCCACTGGGAACTAGGATCAAAATACAACGCTGAGGCTATCCACAACATTGATTCAATCCTCCTCTGAGCCCCTCTCAGGGGGTGGAACTAGGATCAAAATACAAGGCTGGGGCTACCCACAACAGGCCCCTCCTTTAGTTTCGGATCTGCACTTTGTATCCATATTTGCTCCCTTGAGTACTTTGTACTCCTTCTAAGAAGGACTGAAGCCCTCCCCACTTGGTCTCCTCTTCATGAGCTTTATGTGGTCTGTAGTTGAATCTTGGGTTTTCAAGCTTCTGGGCTAAAATCCAATAATCAGTGAGTGAATACCATGTGTGTTCTTTTGTGATTGGTTACTTCACTCAAGATGATATTTTCTAGTTCCATCCATTTACATAAGAATTTATTGAATTCATTGTTTTTAATAGCTGAGTAATATTCCATTGTGTAAATGTACCACATTTTTTGTATCCATTCCTCTGTTGAAGGACATCTGGGTTCTTTCCAGTTTCTGGCTATTATAAATAAAGCTGCTATGAACATAGTGAAGCATATGTCCTTGTTATGTGTTGGAGCATCTTCTGGGTATATGCCCAGGAGTTGTATAGATGGGTCCTCAGGTATGCTATGTCCAATTTTCTGAGGAACTGCCAGACTGTTTTCCATAGTGGTTGCACCATCTTGCAATCCCACCAACAGTGGAGGAGTGTTCCTCTTTCTCCACATCCTTGCCAGCATCTACTATCGTCTGAGTTTTTAATCTTAGCCATTCTAATTGGTGTGAGGTGGAATCTCAGGGTTGTTTTGATTTGCATTTCCCTGATGACTAAGGATGTTGAACATTTCTTTAGGTGCTTCTCAGCCATTCGAGTTTCCTCAGTTGAGAATTCTTTGTTTAGCTCGATACCCCATTTTTTAATAGGGTTATTTGGTTGTCTAGAGTCTAATTTCTTGAGTTCTTCGTATATATTGGATATTAGTCCTCTATCAGATGTGGGATTGATAAAGATCTTTTCCCAATCTGTTGGTTGCCGTTTTGTCCTATTGACAGTGTCCTTTACCTTACAGAAACTTTGCAATTTTATGAAGTCCCATTTATCAATTCTTGATCTTAGAGCACAAGCCATTGGTGTTCTGTTCAGGAACTTTCCCCCTGTGCCTAGGTATTCAAGGGTCTTCCCCACTTTCTCTTCTATTAGTTTCAGTGTGTCTGGTTTTATGTGAAGGTCCTTTATCCACTTGGACTTGAGCTTTGTACAAGGAGATAAGAAAGGATCGATTTGCATTCTTCTGCATGTTGTCCTCTAGTTGAACCAGCACCATTTGTTGAAGATGCTGTCCTTGTTCCACTGGATGGTTTTAGCTCTTTTGTCAAAGACCAAATGACCCTAGGTGTGTGGGTTCATTTCTGGGTCTTTAACTCTATTCCACTGATCTTCCTGCCTGTCTCTGTACCAATACCAGGCAGTTTTTATCACTATTGCTCTGTAGTACACCTTGAGGTCAGGGATGGCAATTTCTCCAGAAGTTCTTTTATTGTTGAGAATGGCTTTTGCTATCCTGGGTTTTTTGTTGTTCCAAATAAATTTGAGAATTTCTCTTTCTACTCTGTAAAGAATTGAGTTGGGATTTTAATGGGGATTGCATTGAATCTGTAGATTGCTTTTGGCAAGATGGCCATTTTTACTATATTAATCCTGCCAATCCATGAGCATGGGAGATCTTTCCATTTCCTGAGATCTTCTTCAATTTCTTTCTTCAGAGACTTGAAGTTTTTGTCATACAGATCTTTCACTTGCTTGGTTAGATTCACACCAAGGTGTTTTTTTATTATTTGTGACTATTGTGAAACCTGTAGCCAACATCAAACTTAATTGAGAGAAACTTGACGCAATCCCACTAAGATCAGGGACTAGACAAGGCTGCCCACTCTCTCCCTACCTATTCAATATAGTACTGGAAGTCCTAGCCAGAGCAATTAGACAACAAAAAGAAGTCAAAGGAATACAAATAGGAAAGGAAGAAGTCAAAATATCACTATTTGCAGATGATATGATAGTATACTTAAGTGACCCCAGAACTTCCACCAGAGAACTCCTAAACCTGATAAACAACTTCAGCAAAGTGGCTGAATATAAAATCAACTCAAACAAATCAGTAGCCTTCCTCTATGTGAAAGATAAACAGGCTGAAAAAGAAATTAGGTAAATGACACCCTTCACAATAGTCACAAATAATATAAAATACCTTGGTGTAAATCTAACCAAGCAAGTGAAAGATCTATATGACAGGGTCTTTCAATCAAAACCAGGCCTCAGAATAGCTAGTCTGCCTAGCTGGCTTGCTTCTAGGAATCCTGTCTCTGCTTTCTGACCTGCAGGAACTGCCTCACTCACCTGGCATTTACTTAGGTTCTTGTATGGCAAGCACTTTAACCTCTGAGCCATCTTCCCAGCCTTGTGTGCCAGTTCTGGTTTGTTTGTTTGTTTGTTTGTTTTGTGTTGTTTTAATTTTTAAATTAAATTTTAATTTTTTGATATTATAATATAAATAATCTATATTTTCCTCTTTAAGATGTCTTTTGAAGCCGGGCAGTGGTGGTGCACACCTTTAATCCCAGCACTTGGGAGGCAGAGGCAGGCGGATTTCTGAGTTCGAGGCCAGCCTGGTCTACAGAGTGAGTTCCAGGACAGCCAGGGCTACACAGAGAAACCCTGTCTCAAAAAAACCAAAAAAAAAAAAAAAAAAAAAAAAAAAAAGATGGTCTTTTGACATGTAGTCAAGGCTTAGGAAATTCAAAATAGTGTATGAGAAAAACAGAGAGGCTCGGAGATTCTTCCAAGAGAAGCTTCTCTGCGCATATGATGCCTCCTTTGAGCCAGCATCAGCATCAGCATCAGCATCAGCATCAGCATCTGCATCAGCATCTGCATCTGCATCTGCATCTGCATCTGCATCAGCATTGCATCTGCATCTGCATCGCATCAGCATCACCACTGGTCCAAATCTGCCTGAAACTCCATCATCATCTTAACCACCTGTAAGCTGGTTTGGCTCAGTGCCTACTACAAAGACCAAAGGATCCCTGATAAGTATTTTCATGCTTTTCTTCCTCCCAAAAGTTTAGTATGAATATACATTGTCTTGCTGATCACATATCAATAGCTTACTCTTCTATTAATTAAACTTGCCCTCTAATAATTTTAAACATGTATATCATGCATTCTGGTGGCTCTCACACCTGCCATCTTTTATCTCCCTCCTGAAATTATCAACACAACCCCCTCTCCCTAGAAGTCCTTTCCCACATTCATGTCTTTAGTTTGGTTCTGTGATCCAGTGAGGCTAACCATCTGTGTAGCTGTGGAGTTAGAACAAGCTGCTGGAGTGTGGTAGACACCTTGGTGGGCAGACAACTGAAGACAATGATTCCCCTTCTCACAGAATCGGTTGTAGCCACCAGTTCTGCAAGGAACCTTGTAAAGGTGAATGTACCTGTCCACTGTGAGTGTTGTCTAATCAGGCAGCTGCGTCTTCCTCGTCACTATAACATATAGCATCTGTCACAAGATGTTTCACAAGTAATTCCAGACCAGGAGAGAAATGAACCAAGTTCTCCCAAAATGGAGACACAGACAGCAGGCACATAATTTGATTGTAAGTCCAGAATCCCAGCTTATGATTCGGAGTCCAAGGAGTTTCACTATAATTATTTTTAAAGATAATTTATATATGTATGTGTGTGTGTGTATATATATATAATGTGTGTATGCATGTATATATGTATGTATGTATAGATTATATATATATTAGTGGTGCCAACCTCAGAGCTTGTTCAGAAAGATTCTCAAAAAGACTAGAACAGTATCTGGGTTTCAACATCAAACCAAAGTAATTTAAAGAATTGTCTTCCTGATAATATGTCAAGTCTGCTTTCTAACTCGTAGAAGAAAAAGCTGGAAAAGCTTGCAAAGAAAAAAAAACTGACGATGAAGATGCTTTGAACGTCAGCAGGCCCAGCTAGCACAAGTTCCAAGAAAACAGAGAACTAGTAAGTTCATCAAAGCCATGCAATTAAGTGGAAACTATCACACTAAATACGATAAGGGACTCAGGGAGGACAGTCACGTTTTCTCAAAAGAAAGGCCATAAATCTGTGCTAAAAGAGGAAAGTCACCAAGCGTCTCTTAAGTGGCGCTGTTGTGGGTGACCGGGCACCACTAGGTGAGGAGTGTATAAATGAGGAGAAACAGCTGATGGTTCCTGTGCGGGACAAACCATGAGCTTCCAGGACCAATCGGTAGTGTGTGCTGCGCTCCTCAACACTGTTCATTCTTCTTGACCTGGTATTTCTATTTCTACAGTCTTCTCCTTGAGAAAGACTAGTTTACTAAAAATAAAACTTAACCACAAAGACATTGGTCTTCCTGAACACTTGGAAATGGTGCAGCTATCCTACCAAAAAGAGGCAAGCAGGTTGCCTGGGAAATTGGTCTGTTCACCAATGTCAAACACAATCTAATATCTCTCTCTCTCTCTCTCTCTCTCTCTCCTCTCTCTCTCTCTCTCTCTCTCTCTCTGTGTGTGTGTGTGTGTGTGTGTGTGTCTGTCTGTCTGTCTGTCTGTCTGTCTGTCCCTGTATGTGCCTGTGTGTGTGTGTGTATGTGTGCATGTATCTGTCTGTCCCTATGTGTGTGTGTGTATCTGTTTGTGTATGTATGTGTCTGTTTGACCCTGTGCATGTTTGTTTGTAATTGTATGTGTGTATCTGTCTGTCCCTGGGGAGGGGGAAGAGAGGGAGTGTGGGGTGTGGGTGTGAGTAGGTGGGTGTATGGGTGTGTGTATCTGTATCTGTATGTCTGTGTGTGTCTGTCTATCTGTGTGTGTCCATCTAACCCTGTGTGTGTGTTTGTAATTGTGTGTGTGTGCATCTGTCTGTCCCTGTGTCTGTGTGTGTGTGTGTGTTTCCATTATCTTCTCGTTTTTTCAGTGTTGGGTGTAGAAGCCAGGGGACATGTGCACGCCAGGCACACTGCCTACCACTGTGCTACATCCCTAGCCTAAGATCCGCTTATTTAAATTAGAAAGCTAATACATTCCTTTTAATTAACCAACAACCCAAGAAATTAGCCACTTGCAGTAATCAATGAAATTTAATCTCTTATTTGGTCTTTTGATTGTCTTCCTGGAATGGGCTTTTCTCTCCAAACATAGAAAGGGTTTTTACATAATGACCCTTCCACAAACAGCTGTCACATATTATAATGGGAATGAAAACCTCCTATCTTTAGTAACAGTCCATCTGTCCTGTTATGAAATGGACCTTGATTTACTTGTGTGTTTGAATGGTGCTGATGGAGACAAACCCACTGTGTTTCCTCCCACACGAAGTGATAACACATGAAATTATGCACAGTGCAGAAAACTTGGGATTACACGGATATGTTACTGGTTTAGGTATTTCTATCTCATGGCTAGGCGTGATGTTAATGCACTCATCCTACTAATGAGTTTACCATGGACAAGATGTTCAGCGAGCTTCACTGGCAGCAGCAGTCAGCTTGTGTTCACCATGTCTCCTCACTTGATCATTTTCTCTTGAGCTTGACCTGGTTTCACATTGTTTTCTTTGTCCTGGTCTGAGGAACAATAGCCTATATCGTGTATGTGTGTGTGTGTGTGTGAATATATATATACACATTCATGTATGTATATATGTATATGCACACATACATACATGCACACACCACACACACACACACACACAACACACACGATACAGCTGATCCTCAACACCCTGATCTAAGTTAGTGCATTCTATGATATTCAAAGTAAAGTCACCTAAAAGCATCCCCAGTGCTAGACAACCATGACTACAGAAGCCCACACTGGCACACAACACTTCATAGTGCAGTGAATTTGGCCAGGTCAGGCCTTGGTGCTGCCATGTACACTGGGCACTTATGTGAAGCAGGTAAGCATGGCTTTTGAAAGTTCACATTGTGTATACCTTATTAGAAAAGTAAAGGGTGTTTTGTGTGCTTGTGGACCAACTTACAACCATGTCAACACTCCTCAAAACCAATGTTTAGTGGTTTTTAGGCAGCTGCTTGGATAGCTGATTGTCATTTGCTTCTTTGGAGTTTTGGGTTTGTTTTTACTTCAGCCTAATAGGTGAGAGGAAGAGAAAGTGAAAAAAACTAATATTTTCCCCAAGTAGGCAAGAAAAGGCAAATTTTTATCCTAGTCAAAGTGTCTATCTACCAACGCCTGCAGTAAAGAGAAAATGCACAACTCAGAATTAACTGAACATCACTGAACACTCTGAAAGCCGCAGTAGAGCCTCCTGTTCCAAGAATCGTCTGGACGTTTCCTTCTTAGCATCTAGGGCTCCATCTAGTGTCATCCTGGAGAAGTGACTCTGCTCTCAGGTGTTACCTAAACCAATTTTCCTCTTATTTGTAGTCTTTCTGGATTCAACTGCACACTCATAAGATTCTCCTGTCTCAGATTCAGGACAGAAAGTTCTAATCCCTGCTGCTCAAGTTACCGTCCCCGGGCAACGTCAAGGAGAAATTCACCTTATGATTCAGAGTGCACATGACACTCACTTGTAAATTCAAGTTCAGAGTAGATTAAAAATTACTATCCTAATGTCCAGAAACACTCTTTATATAAGATGTATCAAATTACGAAAAATATTTTCAGGAAACTGTGTGACTCAAAGTTTAGAATGTTTATCCACAGGGAGAGAAGTATTTGGGGTATCCTGCTAAGAGGGGAAATATATGTAAAACACCAGATACAGAACCTCATAATTAATTTGTTATAAATATATTAAAATTCCCCAAATGAACTGGTCAGCGTGACTTTAGGAGCAACAGCATTTCCCTGTAGGCAGTATGATTATGTGTGATTTTGTTTTCTTTATCATAAGTACATACTACACTGAAATATAAAAATAGTTCAAAGCTTTTTATCAAAGGCTATAATATAATAAACTAGAATATGTTACTATATTATAGTATACATAAATACTAGAATATATTATCTATATTATATATTGTTATATTATTACATATATTATATATTTTTATATATTATGTATTATATATGTTATAATTATATATTATATTATATATTATATATTATATATTATATATTATATATTATATATTGTATATTACATATTACATATTACATATTACATATTATATATTATATATTCCATGTTTTAATTATATTATATAATGTATTATTAGATTATATATACTATATATTATATGTCATATATAATATATAATAATAGTATATTATTTATATATTTATATATTTATATATTATATATAATACATAATTTTAATATAGTATATGTATTATATAACATTATTATATATATTATATGATGTATTGTATATATTTATTGTGTGTTGTATTTTTGTTTTGTGATGTATGTTGTATGTTATATATATGTCTTATATGCATCATATAATATATTGTATATGATATGTAACATATAACATAAAATATGTATATTATATATAATATATAATAAATATATAGAATATAATAATATGTAATGATTGTATGTAATAATATGTAATATATAATATGTAATAATATATAAAATAATAAAATAATGATGTAATATAGTAATTTAATATCTAATATAGTATGTTATTTAACATATATTATATACTAGAATATATTATAGAATATAGATTATATATAATATATAGTATATGTTATATATTATTATATACATTATCACAAATTAGATAAATAGAATTCCAGAATGAGGACAGGCTTACATACTTTGGTAAGAAGAAATACACTCATAAATATCAAGTCATCAGGGATGTCACATGTCTTCCTGACCCATCGACTTAAACATTTCCATCTCCCTGTCCCCCATGCAGCAATGTTACCTACTACAACGTTGTTAACTCACACATCCTAAGGGTCATGGATATGTTCAGTATGGATAAATCAACTTACAAGCTAGAATCATCTGTAGGAATCTAGAAGTGTGAGCCTTATCAGAACACATTCAACCTCTTCTGCCCTCTCTCCCACTAAAAATCAGACATGCTACTGAACCTACCTTTGAATGCACTACTATGATGAGCTCCTTGTAACCTTGGTATGTCGCAACAAAACTGATTTAGGAACGTGATATCTGAATGAATACTCAAGCACCCCCGTTTCCTGTTCAGATGCCCTGGGTAATCAGGATCAACATTTTAACTGTACACTAGGAAATTAAGCTGGTATAAGCTGAGTTAAGGTGCTGAACTCTAGACACAAGCAAACCAATGATGATCCCTGTTCTGCCACCTTTTAATACTTTACAAAAAAAAAAAAAAAAAAAAAAAAAAAAAAAACCTACCCTCTCTTAGTCTCATGTGTGAGAACACTGATTGCGTGTGGCTGTCGTGTGAATGAGCCCACAGTGTGCTCCGTAAACAGCAGGAGGGCTCCTCATCGCTCATCACTGCCTGGAGTTGGTGCTCCCACCATCAAGCGGATGTCAATCTGAACGCTGGTTAAAATCTGGGTCTGGAAGTCAGCAGTCTTCCCACCTCCACCCCATTCTTTGCCATCTCGTTTCTCAGGCTTGCAGTTCTCCTGGTTCAGCGTTTCACCATTCCACGCAGAGTGGAACCGTCACAAAGCTGCTCTGTCGGCTTTTCTGAATGGTTGGCTCTCAGGCTGTAAGTCAGATGGTAAATGTCACACTACGCTGAGGAAAGATTCAGGACTGGTATGCACACAGTGCCTACTCAAAGCTCCACAGTCCCGAAGTCCTTTCCAGGTGTCATTTGAGACTAGCCCCTCCTAATTCTTATACTGTTATTGTGGGGATTTTCTCAGCTCTGGTGTGTCTGCAGCAAAGGATTGACATTTCACAGACACCCCAAACTTTTACTAACTGCTGTTTTCACTACTAATCCCTGTTTTCAATAGCTTAACTTTGACTTTGTTGGGTTATATCTTAGAGTTAATGATGCTGTGATGAAACACCATGACCAAAGCAACTGGGAGAGGAAAGGGTTTATGCTGTGTATACTTATATCAGTGTCCTAAGGAAGTCAGAACAGAAACCCAAACAGGGCAGGAACCTGGTGGCAGGAGCTGGTGCAGAGGCCATGGAGGAGTACCGATTACTGATTTGCTCCCTGTAATTTGCTCATCCTACTTTAAAAAAAAAAAAAGGTTTATTTATTTTATGTATATGAGTAGACCATCGCTGTCTTCAGACACACCACAAGAGGGCATCGGATCTCCATTGTAGATGGTGGTGAACCACCATGTAATTGACTGGGAATTGAACTCAGGACCTCTGGAAGAGCAGTCAGTGCTCTTAACCACTGAGCCATCTCTCCAGCCTCATCCTACTTTCTTATAGAACCCAGGACCACCTTCTCTGAGGTGGTACCACCCACAATGGGCTGGCCACATATATGTCAACATGGCAAACAAAACTGTCGCTGTTGGTTCTCAAACTTTCCATTCTTCTCCAGGATTACACCTTAATAATAACATCACATTTGACAATTTAAAATGTAAGTTCCACAACTGTACAAATTCAAACACTTTAAAAGTTGTCGATGTAAAAACATCAAGTTTCCTTCAAAATCCAAATTCTCTGTAAAACTCAAAAATCTCTTTTAAAAGTTTGAAGTCTCAACTGTGGGCTCCTGTAAAATCAAAATTAAATTAAATACTTTCTTATTTCAAGAAGGAAGAACTAGGGCACAGCCACAATCTAAACAAAGCAAAATCAAACTTTAACAGTGTCAATAACTGTGTCTGGGATCCACTCATGGTTTTCTGGTCTCCTCCCAGGATCTTGGGTCACTTCTCTGGCTCTGCTGTCTGTAGCACACACAGCTTGTCTTCTAAACTCTACTACTACTGCTGCTGCTGTTCTTGGTGGTCATCCCATGATACTGGCATCTTGAAAATGCTGGGGTCTTCTGCTGAAACTGGACTGCATATTCACCAAGAGCCTGTCATAGACTCTCTTCATGATACCAAGCCTCAACTTCTCTGCATGACCCCTTCAATCCTGGGCCTTCAACAGCCTCTGGGACTGCACCTTCACCAAGGGTCTTTCCTGGACTCTACACTGCCAAGTTTCAAGTGCTGTTTATAACGTCTTCACGCCTTCAAAAACAAATACCTGTGTGACTCTTACACTACCAAGTTCAGCTGCAGTACAAGGTACCTTCTTCACCTCTGGAACACAGATGTTGTATGCTGATTCTGAAGAAACACTTCCCAGAAGAGGTCACCTCAGCGATGCTGGTCTCTCCTTAATCACTGCTACTTTCTCAACTCCAGCTAACCATCATCAACTGTCCCAGTAACACAAAGTTTTCACTTCAATTGTGCTGGTCTTTTATTGATCACAGCTGACTGACTCTTCAGTCCCAGCTGACCAGAATGGCAAACAGTCCTGATAGAGTCTTGAAACTTCACAAGCCAGGCCTGCGTTGTCTGCATTGTTCTCAACATTCTTATCTTCCAAAGTCCTATATAACATCCCATTGAGCCCTCAGCACTCAATGGTTTTTCCAGCCTGAAGTCCTTCCACAATCCTTCCAAAAAACATGGTCAGGTCTGTCACAGCAATGTCCCAATATCTTGGTACCAACTTGTCTTCATTAAGGTCACACTATTGCTGTGAAGAATTTCCTTTTCTTATGACTTTTTCTTCCTTTCACTGGCATCTTAGTACCCTTGACTGTAACCAAGATGTCCAATTGTAGAGACAGAAAGAGTAGGGTCGGGACAAGTTAATGATCATAGAAAGCTTACACTCTGGGCTGGGTCTGAGATCCTTGATCTTGTGATCTAGGGATGAGGTGACAAGTTTTCGGTGTGCACCAGGAAATAATAAACTTATAATAAAGAGCAAACAATTATAAGAACAGATGATTAGCCAGTCTAGCTGATCAGAACTTCAAAAATAAGACATGAGACAGATGTCTTGCCCCAGAGTAAGTACAGGAGGTTATCAACCAAGCATAGGGAGAGACTTGATCTGCTTAAGCTGTGTTAACCAGTGACTAAATATCACTGCTCTGAGGTCACAATGAGCTTTGGAAAGAAAGATATATGAGCATTGTTTAGTTAGATATAAGTTTCACATAAGAAGTATGTAATCAATATCCTGCTATAATTTCCTTTCGTGTGATGATTTTAATCTGTTTTTGAATAATGTGTTTTTGTGGCAATTATCTCTGGAAAATGCATAACTTATGGCTATGAAGCAAATTTTCTAATAGAAAAACTTTATCTTAAGGGAGTATAAAAGGGGGCTAAGAGAAAAATGATTCGCTGCAGCTTATCTTTGCTTCAACCATTCTCTCTCTCTCTCTCTGTGTGTGTGTGTGTGTGTGTGTGTGTGAGAGAGAGAGAGAGAGAGAGAGAGAGAGAGAGAGAGAGATTTTAATCTCCCTTCTTTTCTCTAATCCCTGGCTGCCATAGGGATATGCCCCGCATCCCGTATCTGGACTGACCCCTGTCAGCTGCTGTCAACACCGACCCCCGCTGAAGCTACTCCTCACTGCTTGCCTCGGTTTACCCTGTGGTGTCAGTTACTCTTTAACAGTGGAGCCACCACTGCTCTCTGCCATTTTGTAACATAGTGAGCGTGTTGGCTTTATAAAATATATCTGCTCGATATATTTGCACGAGTATCATTTTTCGATGTCTTCACCTTCACATACTTCAACCCAAAACGGCCATTCCAGAAACTGTGTTTTCTAAAAAATGCATGGGCACTTCTCTTAGATCGCCAGGTAATGGAAGACAGGATGAAATCCTGGAGCACCGCCTTTATTTTGTGTCCGGACATTGTTGAAGGTGCAGAGATAAGCCACTATCCTTAACCTTTCTCTTCAGTCGCTTTGAATTCTGGGCAGATCAAAAACATCCCAGGCCCTACGTCCTTACCTCCAGATGTGGACAATTCTCTGAGTGTTGGGATGCACCTTAGTAACAAATTACCAGCTTAACAACTTTGCCAAAACACTTACAACACAGGTCACTCAACTCAATGTTGGGTAGGACTATACACAGACCCACAACACCTAACTGCACACCAGCTGCCCTCTGTTTAAACATTAAGTTCCTGTCAGTTCACCAAAGTAGCTCTTGGGTTCTTCTGCTTCTCCCCCAGTGCAGCCACATTGGATAAATCTCTCTCTGCGTTTTTATAATTACTTGTCTCTTTAACAGGTATATTGAGAAGCAGGCATGAGCCTAGCCTGCTAAGCTCTGTCATTACTCTGGCTTTTGCTTTGAAAACTCTGACAGCAAATCCATCTTGAGTTCCCACACAGTTCTATTGTTATTGCTATTGTTATTGTTATTAATAATTGGTTATTTTATTTTTTTTTACATTTCAAATGTTGTCCCCCTTCCCAGTTTCCCCTCCACAAGCCCCTTATTCCATCCCACATCCCCTTTGCCTCTAAGAGGGTGCTCCCCCACCACCTGCCCACTCCTGCTTTACCCTTCTAGCATCCCCCTACACTGGGGCAACAAGCCTCCACAGGACCAAGGGCCTTCCTTCCCACTGAATTCAGATAAGGCAATCCTCCACTAAATATGTAGTGGGAGCCATGGACCCATCCCTGTTTACTCTTTGGTTAGTGGTTTCGTCCCTGGGAGCTCTGGGGGTCTGGTTAGTTTATATTGTTGTTCTGTTACGCCCAGGTCTTGGGGTCTCCAAGAGATCTCAAAGAATTGCCATATCCACTGAGAGAAACATAAGAATCTTTCATTCAAACACAGGTTTGGACCACAAATTGCACAGAGCAAAGTTGCAGCCCCATGTCTATGGGTTTAGGGAATATGTACAAGCAGGTTACATGGGGGCTATGGTTACTCGGCAGATAAGGGAAGCTATAATGTTTTTACAAACCAGTCACAGCTGCCTGGGAACGCTTAATTGGCTTGATTTCTCTCTAAGGAGGTATGGTTTTTTCCCAAGGCCACAAGCCACCGGTGTTGGGGAGTGCTTGGCTATCCATCAGAGAGGATGCCAGCTTTGGTGGCATGGAGGCTAAAAGCTGCATTTGTTTATCTGTTCTCAGACTTATACTGTCATTCCCAGAATAGAGGTTCACACTTAGGGAGTTGCTATTGGAATGAGGATTTGTGGGCCCTTGGTGCTGGCTGTGTCTTTTGGAGAGTCAGATGGTGGGAAGGAAGGGGAGGCTTCTGTATGCACAGGGCTGAGGGGGAAGTGCTGAGGCCGGTTGTAGCCACTCAGCTTCTTCAGTTCTTCCTATGGGGTTGCAAACCATTCAGCTCCTTCAGTCCTTCCTCTAACTCCTCCATTGGGGTCCCCAGGCTCAGTCTTATGGTTGGCTGTATCTGCATCTGTCTTAGATCCTTTCAGAGCCTCTCAGGAGACACCATACCAGGCTCCTGTCAGCAAGGACTTCTTGGCATCAGCAATAGTGTCAGGTTTTGCTGTCTGCAGATGGGTGAATCCCAAGGTGGGGTGGTCTCTGGATGGCCTTTCCTTCAGTCTCTGCTCCATTTTTTTGTTTGTTTGTTTGTTGTTTTGGTTTTTTGTGGGGGTTTTTATCCCTGCATACAGTTCTTAATGCTTTTCCTTTTCAGCTGACTCTACTCCGTGCCTTCAACTTTTTTAAGCTTGCACAGGTTTCTCTGAACAAATCCCTTAGTAACATGAATGACACACTTTTACCACTAGAGGGAGTTTGACACATTTCCTCCTACTCTACAGGCTTCTTGTTGTTGTTGTTTAATGAATCAAGAGTAAAAGGCAATGTTTAAATCTAAATCTAGATCTTTAACCAGACAGATGTATCTTCTAAAAGGTATAACTTTGTGGGAAGAAATATAAATAGAACTGGAGCCTTCTTTCTTACTTTTGCATGGCAACAACCTTTTGGTGGCTCCCTGTCTTTGGCACATGGTAGAAGAAGACCTTGCCTAGTGTTACACACCCTGGGAAGGCAGGTAAGAGGAAAGGAGAGTTCTGTAAAGGACACAAATCAAGGGTATAACTAGGCAGAAAGGCCTTCTCCTATTGTAGAAGAAAAGGTTTGTCCTGCTTCAGAGAGAGAAACTAACCGAGTGGAATCGGCATTGCTATCTAGCTAGTATTAAAAGAGATTGTCTACACAGCTTCCTCTTCATTTAGTCCTTGGGACTCCTCTGTCTGGGCCTGTTTTTATAATAACATCCTGATGCCAGTACTGTACTGGACTGACTGACAGAAAACGGAATTGGTATAATAATCCTTTTTCTCTGAAATAATGAGAACAAATACGGTAAACAAATGTTCGTTTGCTTAAGGTCACAAATCCAATTAGCTGTGAATGAATGTCAACACAGTTGTTTATAATAGTTTAATGATCACATTAATTCAACATGAACTCTAATTTTCAACCTTCAGTTCAGGAAAAAAAATAGTTTGAGCCAAATCATGTTCTCAAGCTACTTCAGAAAGAAAATTACACTGCAAAAATAATAGAAGGTGTTTTGTTGTGTGGGCTTTTTGTTGTTTTATGTTGGTTTTGTTTATTTTCTAAAACAATAGCAGGATGTGAACTCTATTAAGCAACTCAGAAATATAATTTTTGGGCTGGGTGAGGCAGAGGTTGCTCAGTGGTTGAGTCTTACCTAGCTTGCCCAGAGCCTCTGGGATGTGAGGTAGAGGAGGAAGAATTCTCCTTGGAAGTCTTACCAGTAGGTTACAAGGAGGTTATGAAATCTGTGTCTAAAGAGAATTATTTATAATTTTCCAGATGCCATAGATCCCTCATCTCTATGCAGAATCTAATCACAGTGCCTTTGTATAAATTATCAATATCTTTACCAACTGTTGCAAAAACAGGCTCACTTTTCACTCAGAACAAACATTTTAAAAAAAATTACTGATTTCACCCTAAGTCTATGAGTGTGGGTTTAGGAATTAGTGAGCAGACACACTGTTACACACATAAACCACTCCTTCCCACACTCATGTCGGCCCATGCTCGGTTTCCTGTCACATTCTTTGCTGTGTGTGGCTTTGTCTTCCATTGTTTGGGATGATGATGAGAAAGAAAGCTTAGTGGAGGTAGGGGAAAGATGGCTGAAGAGGAAACCCAAAAGGATTTGAGGAGACCCAAATGACAGAAACAGATGGAAGGGCCATTGTGTAATAATTCTGAGTGTCTGTTACTCACTTCAAGCAGAACTTTAGTTGATTTTGGTCTCATAAATCACCCTCATGCAGGAAACATCAGAGGACTGAGGGTGCCTCCAATGTTATGACTCTAAAGCCAACTAAAGTAAAAATTATCTCTATACTTGCATTTTACCTCAAAATATAGAGACCACATATTAAAGAAAATATGGTCTATAGCAGGATACTGGTATCACTGGGACCAGCACTGCTGACTCTTGGAAACAAAAGTTTCATGTTTTGAGAATGATATATACTCTCTTTGCAGAGACTTTAAAATGAGTAGAGAAATTATTAAAAAAAAAAAAATGGTTTAAACAAAGCAGAACGGTGTGAATGCACCAAGTGGGCTGGAAGACTACCGACCCATGGGTTAGCGACTGATCTATAATGGAAAAGATTACAAGTGTGTTAGCTAACTCACTCCAGAGACTAAAAGGAGGGGAAGTAAGAAGGGATTTGGACACTCGGATGAATTTAAAATGACTAAAGCAAAGTCAGTTTTTCCCCCAAAGGATTTCTGCCGAGTTGTGGCACTACACAGGGAAAGGGAGAGTGAAATTTCCGATAACCTTATGGGGTTAGCAAGCAAAGGCTCTTTGGGGAAAGATATGACTCAAACATACGAAGTGATTTAAACTTACATGATACTAGTAATGTTAATTGCTCAGCCTGGTAGATGCCATCAAGAGATTGGAGGTGCTGTATACAACCATCTTTTTTTCTGTTTAGGACTTCCTGTGTGCATAGGCACGGAATTAGATGTGAGACACTGGAAGAAACCACAACAAAGCCTTTGGATCTGTCTCCCCCGGTGGTTAAAATGCCCCTATGACTCGACATCCTTAAAGCTATAGGTTGGCTCTTCAACCAAATCAGAAATGAAGGTCCCAGGGCACTTTCCATAATGACTACACATGTCCACCAGCAAACAAACATCCTGAAAAGCAAGAAAACAAACCACAAAGACATCCTGACTCCAGAGCATGTGCAGTAGAGTGGACTAAAACAAAGATGATACCCAAGGGTAGAGACTTAACAATGAGGGGAACTGTCTTAGTGAGGGTTTTACTGCTGTGAAGAGACACCATGACCAGGGAAACTCTTAGAAGGACAACATTTAATTGAGACTGGCTTACAGGTTCAGAGGTTCAGTCCATTATCATCAAGGTGAGAGTGTGGCAGCGTCCAGGCAGGCATGATTAGGGAAGAGCTGAGAGTTCTACATCTTTGTCTGAAGGTCTAGGAGAAGACTGACTTGCAGGCAGCTAGAGTGATGGTCTTAAACCTGCCCCACAGTGACACACTTGCTCCAACAAGGCTATACCTACTCCAACAAGGCCACACCCCTGATAGAGCCGTTCCCTGGGCCAAGCATATTCAAACCACCACATGAACCAAGCTTAAAAAAGCAAAACTGTAAAATTCCCCAACCCAGAACTCTTGGTTATTCTCTTACCTTGAGCCATGCCACCTTGAACCTTTGGGTACATGGGGTTTGCTTTGCTTTATTAAGTCAACTTTTGCTTAAACTATTTCTCAACTCCATTCTTTCCTTTAAGGAGAACTGAGGAATACAACTCACTCCATCATATAAGAGTAGGAAGACAAATTAGTACCACCACATAGGAAACATCTTCAGCAGGGTCCTTCAAATTAAATGTATGCATACACTATGACCCTGTAATTCTGTCCCTGAATACCTACCCAGGAGAAGTGTCACATACCTAGCCAAATATGTGCATAAGAATGCTTATTAGGGTCTATATTTGCCTATATTTGTAATAAGCAAGGTTAGTGTACCCCAACATTCAGTGTTTGAGTGAGTAACAAGTGTTATATTCATACTCTATAATATGCAGCAAATAAAAACATATTAGCACAGGTTTCAAGGTCATGATTAAGTCTCTTACTGAGTAGAAAAGAGCATACACTACGATTCCATTCATATGAATTTCAAAATGAGTAAGGCTGCTCTGTGATTGTACACATCCTGCCACTATTTTGTTTGGAGGAAACAAAAAATAAATAAAATCTTTCTGGGGTGGTAGATATGTAGGTTATACATACAAATAAAAGAGCATCAAGCTGCACAATTTGGTGGTGACTCGGCAAAAACCATGACACACAGAGGATCATTTACCATTGGAAATGGAAAGGAATGTCACGGTCTCTGTCAGCATGGATTCCACACGAAGGAGACAAGTAGGGAAGCTGATGGTGCTTGCTAACACTGTGAACATAAGGATTCCAAGGTTAACTCACTGAGTGCGTACCCTTCGCTGGAACTGTACTCAAGTATACATGGGTTCAACAGGAGAGACATCCAGTTTTCTTTCTGTCACTGTGATAAATCAATGACCAAACCAGCATGGGAGAGAAAAGGAGTCCTTTGGCTTAGGAGTTACACTGGAGTCAGGAACTAAAGCGGAGACCACAGAGGAGCACTGTTTACAGGCATGCTCTTCATGGGTGCTCAACTTGCTTTTATATATAACCAAGGACCATCTGCTCAGGGGTCCTACAGCCCACAGTAGGACAGGCCTTCCTACATTAGCCATTAACCAAGAAAATGTCACATAGGCATTCCCCAGGCCAATTTGATAGAATCAGTTCTTCAACACAGATCCTCTCTTCTTATCTGTCTCTAGTTCCTGTCTCATTGACAAAAACTAGCCTGCATAAACATTATCCTTTTTTATGAGGCACATGATATCATCATGAAAATAAGGATTAAACAGATAATCTAACAATAGAGACATTGTTCCATTAATATTGTAAATGTGAATGGAGAGCAAGGGTAATTTTAGCAAGTGAGCCTGGAGTTGAAGACAGATCCCTGGCTCTCAGAGTTCTGCATTCTTGAATTCACTCATCCTACTATCTTCCAAAATCTGTAAACTTAAAAAAAAAATCTACATTCCTATATGGATTAATTTCTCAATATCTCACAAACAAGGCAAATAAAATGCTTTTCCCCCAAATGTTCCATTTCATAAAGGAGGACTCTGATGAAATTATTGCTCCTAAAATTTGATTTCTATATGCTAGCTCTCTTTTATTTAGCTTTGTAAGTTATGGGGCCAGGCAATAGTCTCTCTGCCTCCTTCCCTTCAGATACCAAGCTCCAGTGTCCATTTGATATGTATGCAGATCCAATGTCTATCAATTAACCAACTTAGAAAACAGAGCCAACAGTAAATTCATACTGAGATAACCAAGACACCTGCAATAAATCAAAGCACACCCCACGTCTGACTTCTCAACCAGACTCTGAGCAAGAAGACATAGCTCAGTATTTGGCTGGCCCAAATTGGCTGTGCAGAAAGGTTCTTCCTGGTTCCATGCATCAAAGCACAAATCACAAATAGCCTCAGCTTTCTTGGACAGAAGCACGGTAACACCACTCTCCAGGGCCATTTGAAGTAGATGCTGGAGGACTGGAGCGAGCATGAGGGTTTGATTCAAGAACTCATCCTAGGAAACACCAAGAGAAAGCAGGAGAGACAAGAGAAGGAGAAACGCAGGGTTGTGTGCATCTGGCCTCCATCAGAAGACAACTAGGAGTCTGGGAGATGTCTTTCTGAGAGGTCCACCTGACGGTAAGAAAGCTGGAGTGTTTATGCCCCAGCTCCATCATCAATGCCTGGGGGAGGGGGTGCTCTTATGACTTTAACTCTCTCCTAGTTCCAGCTGGTCCCTTCCATAGACGAGAACACAGCTATATGTAGCAAAAGCCGGAGGGAAAATCAACAGCCTTTGCAGCAGGACACCATCTGTGCACGGGGAAACCACAAATTTGGGGACATATGGATGGACAGTAACACAAATGAACTCAATTAGTGAAGCATTCACGTGAGAGTATGCAATGGAGTCATTCTTTGAACACAAGCACCAGGTGTGTGGTCAAGGTTCTTAGGCAATTAAATGAAAATTCAGCTGAGGAAAGACAGACTACACTAGCAGCTGCTTTCAACACTGGAGAGCCTACTAGGGATATGACATTCTTTTCTCCCTGGTTACTTAAACTGTGGCCAGCCTTTGGCCTAATTTTAATGCTTAAAAGAATTCTTGTTCTCTGCAAAAGTTACCCTTGTCCTTCATATGCAGCAAAATGCTTCCTGCTCATCAAGGGATTCTTTCCCTGGCCCAATAAAATAAAATAAAAAGTCCACATATATTATATTTGATTTATTCAGAACTTATTGGAAAGGTAAAAAGAAGTGGCAACCGAAAGAATGACTTCCATTTGCATAACTCTTTGCTTTTCTACTATTTTCTGATGCATTGCTCTAAGGTTAAGAAGGAATTATAAAATCTAATAAAGGGTTGGAACTCTTAGGATTTATGATCTATACTATTCTATTTGAAGCCACGTAAATGTTTTCCTTTCTTCAGCGGATGAAGTCACTAACGTTATGTCGTTTCCCCTTTCCATATCCTGAGTTTTGTTACTAACCTTCCCTTCCCGTGCCATTGAGACATTTCAGTTTACATTCTTCTTACTTTGTATCAGACTGTCTTGATTCTCTTCTGTCTGTTTTATACTTAAGTAAGAGCACTGTTCTGACCGGTCCTTTGAATATGACCTCTCCATTCCTTAAGCGTTTATTTCATGTCTTTTGTTGCCTCATGTTCATGGTGAGGAATTTGCTTGCACAGAAGCTCAGGAGCACAGGTGACTCCTAAGACTTTTTCATCCTTGTTTTTAATGCAAAATGACATCCTGGCTGCAAATACGCACTTCCTTTCCCTCTGTCCTTCCTTCCCCTGTCCTTTGGTCACTGCTCTGTGTTGGCCTTTCACTCCTGCTTGGGGCATTGAACATCATTCTGAAGAAATCTTATATCTGTCTGGAAATGCCCTTTGAAGATTACTCCCTGTCAAACCACAAGTTTCAAGATTATTTTTTCTTATACTCTGGTAGTTTTGTATTGAGCACTTTGCATATATTTTTCTAACATATTATTTATTCTAGAAATGTACATATTTCCTTCTCTGTTCTTTTATTTTTTTTTTTCTGCTTGATGAGTTTGCCACCTTTGTCTGAAATCAGTCTCTTCTTCTGCCTCACGTATTTCTTCCCAACGGTCTTGTCTACTGCACTGTAGCAAAAAGACAAAGGGCAAAGAACCCTAATGTCCTCACCTCAGGCTCAGGATACTGTGTACAAACCATACATTATCTAACAAATGGCAGGAAAAAAAAGCACTTCCTGTCCTCTGGTGTGATCTTCTACTTTGCTCCCTACAGTTTCCTGTTTCCATGGCTACTAGAATGGTTCAGATGAGCATTTAAGAAGGCCCAGGGGTTAATGGTTTGGTCCTCAGGGTGATGTTTTCAGAAAGTGGGGGAGCTTTTATGCTGTACAGCCTTGTGGGAAGTATTTGAATCGTCAGGAGCAAGCCTTTAGCTGGAGTTGTGAGGCCTTGGTCTGTCAGCATGTCTCTGCTCCCCGACTCACACCGACATTGGTATTGTCCACTCTTGTTACAGCATGCTCCATCAGCGGAATCCCAAAGCTATGAGACTCCAATCTTGGAATAGACCCTCTGAAACAATCAGATAAATGAACTTTGTGTCTGTATAACTTGACTGCTCCAAGTATTTCATTATAGTAACATAAGGCCGACTAATTGAGCTGCCAATGTTTGACGTTAATGACATTGAGCTTCTTCTGCTGGCAAATATGTGTTTTGGGGATTTTTGGGTTTTGTTTGTTTTGGGTTTTTGTTTGTTTGTTTGTTTTTTTTTGTTTGGCTCTTTGTTGTCTCGGTTTTAATTTTTTCAGGAAAGTATTCCGTAGACTATCTTTCTCTTCCATTTTGACATAGGTACTCCTAAAATTTGTGTTTTGATGTATTTAAACGTTCAGTTTGAGCTCAGTCATCTCTTTCTGAAGCCTAGCACTACTTACTTTTCCCACTTGTGATATTAATCCCCACTTAAACCTAGTCAAATCTTTCTCCACCTGGGCCTTACTGTGAGGCTGTAGCCATAAGATAAACAAGGTAACAGGTGGTCATACGTTTCAGAAAATGTCGACAACTCAGGTTCCCTTAGCAGAGGAATTTGCTCAACTATGGGCTCTTCACATCACTGTGGATAGTACAGGTGTTAAATGAGTTATCGGCGTCAGAAGTTTTGTTTTCTGTCATAGCCATTCCAGTGGGTAAATCCAAAGGTCCCTTCTTATGAATTATTTTACCACAGAGGTCATAAAACCACCTTGAAAAAATACCCAGGTGCTCATTCCTGAATGTCTCAAAGTCAATGATTTTAAAACATCTTAATTTATTTGCAGCCTAAAATCCTATAATGAAAAGACTAAGCAACTGAATATTTTAAAGAAGAGGGGAGGTAAGGAGAATGAAGCCCAGGCAGCCAATAAGTTCATGGTCTACTTGTAAAAATGTTTGCACACTGAAGACATAACAAAAAGGTTTCTTTCTTTATTTCTGTCCTGTAGACGGGTAAGCTGGGATGAACAGCTGAGCATATGGGAATGGAAAAATTCTTGTGTACTTTACATTGCCATAAATCAAAGACATAAAAGACATTAAATGAATATCCTCAGAATTTTGAAAATTAAGAACTGAGTACTGGCTTTTGACAACAACCAAATAGAAACATACTGTAAATTTATGTGATATGAAGCCCTGCAGGCCCCTTGTAAACCCAATAATTTTATCGTATACTGGGGGTGAATTAAGTCACATCCTTCTTATGGCTGGGCTTCCATAGTTTCCCTCATAATGTGCTCACCCTTGAAGACTCTGCTCCCTCTGTCCTCTCAGAACTCACCGTCACAATTCCTTTCTCCAGACTTCCCACTCCACCAAAATCATAATGAACACTTGACCTGCCAGATCTCCTTACCTTTGCTTTCCATTTCTCGGTACACTTATTTTCCATAGACTAAGCTACCCTGAGTCGTAGTAAAGTAACAACTAAGACTTACCTCTTTTGGCCATGGTAGGAAAGTGTTAAAAAACACACTTCCCTGGAAGGCCTTGGATGTCATATGCTGATAAAAGACACAAATAACATAAGTCGAACAAGAGCTTTTAGAAAACTGCTTTATATGGATACATATTTCAAAGCTGGATATAGTTTATTTATAAATAGTATTTGGATACAGAAATTAATAATATTTCCCAGACCCCTAGCTTAGTAATACATACACACCAGAGAAGAAAGATAACATATTTATGTTTCTGCCATTTGACAGAGAAACAAAGTTGGTTATAGATAGATGTCTCGGCAGAGACACAGTGGCAGGTCACCTGCGAACTACAAGCCCTGGGTTTGTTTCTCATTTGTGGGCACATCTGAATAATTTCTTCATGCTTATTCTCACTTACTGCCCAGGCTAAGCAACTGTGTCAGCCATATGGTTTTAGGTTCATTCTTCAATTGCCATGAGTTCTGCTTTTAAAACATCAATGAATAAACAATATCTAAAATTTCAGACCCTTTTCCCCTCATGAATTCTCTCTCTAAATTAATTTGTCCCACCTGTGCACCACCAAATATAGTCTAACATAGTAAAAATGAATAGTTTTACCCATCTAATGTTATCTGTAGTATCCCTGGTCCCACATAGCATGGAATATTGGAATTTTGGAGGTGTCTGAACACTAGCCGTATTTTATATCATAGCAATACTTTGCATTTAGAACACATGTCAATGCAGACACTGACACTCTTTAGACCAGAAGTTTCTAACCGAGGCTAAATTCTTCTGCTGCCCCAAGGAGCACCAACCCAGTGGCCTTTGCGAATCATAGTAAACAGACTCTAAAGGATGTCTCACAGGAGCTGCAGGAAGTTATGGGGTTTAATGGAGATGGCTATGTTGATACACATGCGCACACATCTCTCCAAATGCCACCAGTCTGCAGCCACTTCACTCTTCTTGCTCTGTTTACATGCCTCAGAGAGTTAAAAACAAAACAGTTTCCTTAGCAATGATCTTATGGCTTTTGTAATGGTCACGCTGATTTCTTTTATGGAAGAATAAAATGCCCTATCAGTAAGGGACCAGTGAAAATACAGAGCTGGGTGACAGTGGAGTGGTCATAGGGTCCAGACTTCCTGCCAAGGATTCCCTCTCTACCCTCATGGGTAGATAAACCCAGGATGAGGAGCATCTTGGAGGCTCAGAGTATGGCTGCCTAAGATGGCTGCCCAAGGATGGCTGCCAAAGAACTGAATCATTAGCAACTCATGGGTACAGACTCAGTCATCTCATTTAATCTCCAGCTAAGAAAAGATTTCTGTACTGGCCCCACCAGATCTCTGCACAGAAAGTAAACACCAACTGCAAACAACTCAGAGAACAGAGATTTAAAAGGCTGAGTTCTCACACAGCATAAACGTCTCTCTCTTTTTCTTGGAGTGATATAAAATAAGCTGTAGCTCAGGACCGGGCTCAGAACCTGCTCTGCTCCTTTGACCTTGAACCTGTACTTTAATCGTAACAGCCTGCAAGCCTGTATTTGAACAAGGCTAAAACTCTATTCTGTCATCTTTCTAGTGTGCCTTTTAATACTTATGAAGAACACAGAACTGCACTCAGTAACTCTGAAGGGGAATAAAGGCCGCTGGTTGAATTATACATAGAAAGAATGTATAAATAAACAAGATGTAGAATTTTTTTTTTTTAAGAACTTGGAAAATAGGTTTGTTATAAAATGACTTTCGCGGTGTGAGTGCCGTGTCTGGCACAGCTGCTTCCGGAGGTATTACAAAGACATGAAGAGTCCCTAACGCAGCTTTGCAAACCACAGCTTGTCGTAAAGGCCAGCATGAACTCATCCTACTGACAGGCATCCATGACACTTTGCTTTGCTTATTGGCAACATTTTGGTGACACGTCCTATGCTAACAGGAAAGGCAGAAACCAAGCACGTGACAAGAGCCAGAGCCAGCAGCACCCGTTACTTCTTTTCATGTTTCTTGGTCAGCTCGCGCCCTCCCAGCTGGCCCCGGACCCTGCTGTCACCGGGTCTGCCTTCCCTCCGCAGGCTCTCCTGGGAGACTTGCCGCACCGCTTGCAGGATGGCATTCTGAACAATCTGCTTGCTGGCATTCTGAAGCTTCACCTCCTCCAGCTCGTTCCCAGGCTTCTCACCTTAAGCCAAAAACATGAAAAAGAAGAGAGAAGAGAAATTAATTCCAGGAGCTGTGTGACTCAGGAGGAATTAGGGAGCAAGGTAGAAAGTGCTGCTGTGGGGACCCCTCATACCACAAGGCACTGCTGTCTCCTTCATGCTGTGCCCTAGCAGCGACTAGATGCCCAGAAATTAAGGAATACCAGTTTCAGACTGTGTTTTCCCACCTCCTGAGTGGTGTCTCAGTCTTCCCTGAAGGTACAGTCATGCTCTCCAAGGTTGACTCCCCAGCCACCATGCACAGCAGTGGAGTAAAATGTGGACCCCCAAAGAAATAGAATTCAGGGGACTGCTATTAGGAAAAACTTTTATTATTGTTGTTGCTTCTTTTGGGAGGTTTTGTTGGGTTTTTTTGAGATTTTAATATAATTATATCATTTTCCCCCTTCTTGTTCCCCATGCAAATCCTCCCAGTGGGGCCAGTACAGATACCCCTCTCTCTTCATGGCCTCTTCCTTCATTAATTGTTGTTACATATATGTATGCATATAGATTTATATCCCTAAATATATAAGTCAACCTACTCAGTCTGTATTATATGGGGTTATAGTGTGTGGGTTCATTGGGTTGAATTGTGGGTCCCAAGTCTGCCACCCCTCAAGGGGCTAGGGCTGAGGCTCAAGAGGCAGAGGCTCAGGAATTTGACTGTGTTCACTCCCTGCGAGCTGACATCAGGCTATGAGAAGCTGCAGGACTCTGTTCAGGGTGAGAGAACACAGTCTGAGGTCCCATAGGGACCAGAGCTCTTGAGTTGGGGGCAGCGCGAACCGCTTGGTTTTCAGGCTCTTGGGTTCTCAGGTGTCACTGAGAGGCTGCAAAAGGGTTGGTGGCAGGGGGTGGGGGGTGGGGGGGGAGGAACAGGCTACAACAGCCCACAGCCGAAGAGAAGAGGAGGAAGGATGAATTCTGGCTGCATCCTGCAGGAATGAACTCTTGGTTGCAGCAACTCACTTAGCTGGGTCGTGGCTGCTCGGCTTGCTTGCCTGAGTTAGTGGCCTCCATGGCTGGAAGCAAAAAGAGGTTAGCCAGGCTTGGGAGTTGAAAACCTTCTCCATGGTTCCCCATGGTGGGTCCCAAAGAAGAGAAATAGACTATGGTCTTAATATGTTTATTGTCATGGCAGAAAATGGATGAAACTATTGAAACTGTGTTTTCAGGGCGGGTCTGAGGTTAAAGACTTTTTGCAAGAAGGAGGGTCTGGGAAGGAATGCTTAAGTGGCTACACCCTCTGGCCTTTAGGTATTTCATTAATATGAAGATCTTTCTTGAGGCTCTGTGGCCTGTAGCCAAGCCCTCTACCTGAGGGGCTAGGAGGGGCATTGTCCTATGTGCCTGAAAGGCACAGACTGATGGAGGTCTTCCGGTCTCATGTCAGGAGCCTGGAGTCTGGGGTGTGGTGAAATGCATACCGTCCCTTGCAGGGAAATCTGTGGGGTCTAAACTGTGTGGTCTCTAGCCATCTCTAGCTGGTTGAACAACCAGAAAACCATGCTGTCCTTTCACAGTCCTACAGAATTATGTTGGTTGAATGTATGTTTCTGATAGTAATGTCAGAAGCTATACTGAGAAAAACCTCACCCACATTACTGCCTAAACATGAATTCAACAAAGGCAATAATACCCATGCTAAAGGGGTGACTTAAAGCTCAGGAGTCTCAACCCTACACAAAGAACTACAGCAACTAAGAAATGCTAAAAGGGGGAGTGAAGGTCTTGCCCAGGGTTGAGCACACGAATTGGCTAACCAATATCAAATGGTAGGCCTTAAAAACATGTTAAGACACGGTGGGACTCTGTTCAAATCCTCCTATGCCATGCCGTCATGAGTCTTGCACAATACATTTGACTTTTCAAAGTTCACTTACACATCTGTGAAATGGCAGGTAGCATCTACTACAGAGGATTCCTATGGAACAAAGTGATAGACCATCTATTCAGAACTCTGTGTGGATCCTGGTACAAGCAAAGCAGCTAGTGAATGCCCATCAAACTGAAACGTAAGACTGCTCCATGGTGGAGAGATATCTTAGGGTCTTCATTACTGTGAAGAAATTCCATGACAAGGCAGCTCTTATAAAGGGAAACATTTAATAGGGGCTGGCTTACAATCCAGAGTTTAGTCGATCATCATCTGTCGGGAGCTATCTAGAAGAGGCTAAGGCTAGCAGATGTCTTTCCTGGAGGTGGCCCATTGTTTTTTTGCATGGTTTAGGATGAGTGAGCTCTTAGAGGCAAGGTCCTAAGAGACTTCATCTCATTATTGCTTCTTGTGCTGATATGCCTTTCCTGTCACTATTACATAGTCTAATGATTCCTGGGCACCAGTCCACACTATTGGCCAGATCTCCTGTAAATCAACACGAAGATGAACTTTCATGGATTAATGCTGTTTAGATAAATTGATTATTTAATAGAATTCTGAGTTGAATAAACAATTTTAGAAAGATAGTTTTAAGCGATGGTTTTAGTTGTTTGCTAGTAAGATGTAATAAAGTTAGAATCAAGAATAGAATGTGCCCACTCCTTGTAGAATAGTAAGTAAAGGCTGCGTAATAAGAAATACAATGAGCTTTCATAATTACACTAAAAAAGAGAAATGGGCTTCAGACAACTTTGTGATCACATTCATTCTAGGTCAGATCCAAGGATGAAGCCACAGGTGTGACTATGATAAAGCAAAGCCAGGTGACATTGTTCCCGTGAACTTATACTGAGCCTATAGAATGAAACACTGCTTTGAACTTAATTAGCATCCTTCTTTAACTCTTCTTTTGTGTAACATTTTATCTATGAGGTAACTTTCTAAAGAACTTTTGTTTAAGAAAATATATAAAAAGGCCAAGAAAAGAAATGAGATCAAGACTCTGGGGCTCTGCCTATTCAACATACCAAATGTATAATGTATGACTTGAGGGACTCTGCTCCATCCACTACATGTATATATGTATATACCTGTTTGTCTATATTTATGTATATATATATGTATATAGGAGCTGAGCCCAGTGTGGCCCTGAGGACAGAGTGACATGGCTCCTGCCCCTGGGAGAGGGCTCCAGTGTGAACCTCCATGAGTGTAGATGTCTGCTGTGGGCATAAGGCTTGTTTGTATAATAATGGACATATCTCACATTCCTTGGAGGAATGTCCTCCATATTAACATTAATGACTCCATGATAATCTGACAGCATGAGTCAAGAAGGTAAAGGTGTGTCTAGTGTCTCAGCAAAATGATGAGTGCTGTGACCTTAAGACAGCTATTAAGGTTGTGGGAAAGAACTCTAAAGACATGACTTCAAAAGTATATAATTTCTCAACTATGCAAAATATAATCATGCAATATGAATTATGAGGCTCTTCATGAATCCAAAGGAACAAAGGCGCCAGCTTGTCAATGTTAGCCTGGGACACAGCAAGGTTAGCCCCAGGTGTGGTAGAAACGGTAATTTTAGGGTAGAGTCCTACCCTGTGCTTAACAAGGGCAGACAGATCTCTGAATTCTTTTGCAATGTTTTGAGGGGAAAAAAAAATGTCTGCCTGCTGTCTCCTAAGAATCAAAGGACCGAGGTCACGGGATGCTGATTCATAAGATAATCAAAAGGAAACCTGGAGTAAATGGTTGGATTGATATAGGTAAAGAAAAGACTGGGCTTTTGGTCTGCATGAGATGACCTGGCAAAAAGCAATAGGAGTTCTTTATAATTTTCTCTAGTGAGAGCTGAGATCTCTGGAGATCTTTGCAGAGTAACACAGATCCTCACGAATTTTTTTTCTATCAGAATTTCTGACTTGGTCAGAAGATCCAATAATTTTTTTTTTTTTTATAGCAGCTTTTCTGACTTTGGCCTGAAAATCTATGAGCTATCCAGATAGCTTTTAGAATGTTTACTAGCAGAGAAAACTGTCTCAACCAGAGAGCTTCTAGAATAACAAGAAAAAGCTGTGTAGAGCAGAGAAAGAGAGAGAGAGAGAGAGAGAGAGAGAGAGAGAGAGAGAGAGAGAGAGAGCGCACTTTGGAAAGCCATCTCAGCAGAATCCAGGCCGCCAGCTTTGACACATTATTTGACTTCGAGTCATTCTTTTTGCTGCTCCTAGATACCATTCCCCCTCTCCATGCTGAGGCTGGTCCTTGGCATGTAGGTATATGTGTATATATGTAAGTATATGTGTGTATATGTAAGTATACATGTGTGTATATGTAAGTATACATGAAGACTTGTGGAGTTGATGAGACAAGTGGCTGGGCCTGACGAGAATGTGTGTGTCTGCGTGTGTCTATCTATGTGTGCTCAAATTCTCCCTTTCTTCCTTTTCTTTTATCTCTGGTTCACAAAGAGTTAACAAGTCAGAGCCTCTCCCCTGGCCAGTGAAGGGTGCCTGAGAGTGACTAGCCTGAGAAAAGAGCCCTAGCTGTAAATTACTTAATCCCACCCCCACCAGCCAGCTGTTGTTAAACACCAGGTGCCTCCTGAAGCCAATGATTTCTGGTCTCAGAATATGACAAGTCAAAATAGATAAATATTATGAAAATAAGCAACATTTTAGCTCTCACAAAATTTAGTTTTGCCCCCTGAAAATCGCCCCACTGATGCCTTCCAGAGAGAACTGGTACTCAGGCAGGTTCCATCATCAGGGTGGGAAGCATGATAGAGCATCCCAGGAGACACGATGCTGGAGTAGTGTCTCAGAGTGCTACATCTGGATTCACAGGCAGCAGGAAACTGAGACACACTGGCCAGACATGAGCGTCTGAGACCTAAAAGCCCACCCCAGTGACACTTCCCCCACAAGGTCACACCTACTTCAACAAGGCCACACCTCCTAATAGTGCCACTCCCTATGACCAAGCATTCAAGCAAGAGAGTCTATGAGGGCCATATCTATTCAAACCACCACAAGGGGTATTTGTGCCCTCCCATGTCTCAATACAGAAGACCCCAGTGTATCTGTGGTTTGTGTCTCCTGGTTGTCTGAGAACTTTTCTTTCCCCTATGTTATTATCCCGATGTTCTTACAATATGCCCCTCACTTCCCTGAGGGAAGTTGGTGAAGCAGTATCCCAACTGAAGCTGGAAAGAGAGAAAAGAAGTAACAGAGAGCAAGAAATTTCCTTTTGAAGACTTGTGAAAGAAGCAAAGTGTGGTGATACATGCTTGTAATTCTTCACATGGGAGGTAAAGGCAAGAGGGTCAGGACGTTAAAGTCATCCTCAGCAGTGAATCATCAATGAGAGAGAGAGAGAGAGAGAGAGAGAGAGAGAGAGAGAGAGAGAAGAGAAGAGAGAGACCTAAGTTGAGCAGTGACCTAATATTTAAGCAAAATTTTCATTTCTTCATTCAATCATTACAAACATAAATGGACTAAGAAGTCAAAGTTAGAGTGTGCCGAACTCAGATGAGTAGAGGACCCTTGAGTGAACAGAAGGTCAGTTTAGCCAAAGCTCACTGTGAGCTAACCCTTCACTGCCCTCATTAACGCGTTGTCCTGGGTCATGAATATCTACTTGCAGAGTACATGAGCTACAATGCCATTTGCAAGGAAGGCACGAGGAAGAGGGGAAAATGACCAGGAGCACTTAGCAGACAACCGAAGACAAAGAATCCCATATACAAAAGTCAGCCTCGTACTTGTGTATCAGGCATTTGGGTACATCCTACCCTTCCCCTGAGCTATAAGGAAGGGTCAGGACTGTGACTATGAGGTCATAAGTATTACTGATGACTTATTACCTGGGTCTCATCATTCCAGTCATTGCTTGTCTGGGTTTCCTCTTCTGAGACAGTCAGCTTCGTCCTCTACTGCCACCAGCTAACACCCTCTTCCATTCTTCCCCAATTCCACAGCACTTACTCTTGTCTCTGGTTATCTATGACTTGTCTCATTGCATGATTGTACAGTCTTCTCGAAGGTATTCCACTTGACCTTTGTCATATCTTCAGCTGAAATCCTTTGGAGAGAGTCTGTTAAGACACGGCACACCACTGCCATCCTCAGAAAGCTACCCTACCATTCGTCAAGCTATCCACGTCTTTTGTCAACTGTCACTGAACATCTGTCACTAGTTCTGGCCCATTCATCATGCCTAAGGAGGTCAAGTCTACAAGTAAGAAGACAGCTCCCTGAAACAAGAAATCACTCGAACCTTGCAATGTGGGCAGAACATGTGTTCTGTGCCCAGCATAGTACTGACGGCTCAGCCAAGCATTCATTTGCAGGAACATAGTGTTGGAGAAACTCCTGTTGGAAACCCAAGTTTTCCCATGAGTATAGTGTGAAGATGTATACTACAGCCCAACAGAAGGCATAGGCAGCCAGAGAAACGCTTGGAGGCTTGCCATTTCCTTACAGGCATTTCACTTGCTTCAATGTAACAAATCACCTACACATTTTAGGTGGCCCGCTGCCTGGTTTTCAATGATGTAAATGTCCTCTAGCCTAGCTAGCATTTTCAATACCATTTCCCTATTCCACAAAAGATGAGAAATTGATTTAATTAGCTTTAAAGTCTAAGCACCCAATGCAAAGTCAAGAATGAGATACAGCTAAATTCACCTTCAGTGTTTTCCCGTGGAGAATTTAGTCACTTTTCTGCCCGAGCTCCCAGAATGCCTTACTTCCCAGTGATCATCCAACCTTGTCTGTCAATGTGCCACCTTCCAGAAGCCAACAGGAGCTCTGTTGCTCCCTGCTACCCTGTCAGAGCTTCCTCTTCAGAGTCCATCTCACCCACCCTGGTGAAAGGTCTCTAAGGAATTTAAGTGTCTTGTGGTTAATGGTTGGTGGCAAGATTAGACTGGAGATTGCCCAGAGGCCCAGATGATTGGATTACATGCTTTGCCCCTCACCTACCAGGATCATGTCAAGCAGACCAGATCTGGCCTGGCACCGGGGCTGTAGTCCTGTGGTCCAGGAACTGGCGCTTGACATTTCTCCTACTACTGTATGTGGTTGACTGTTCCAGGTGCTAAGATCTGAAATGCTGTTTGCCATCCCAGAATGTGCCTTACTAACAGTGAACTGAAATATTGTGAGGCCCCTGTAATTGTGCTGTCTGATACTATTCATTGAACACACACACACACACACACACACACACACACACATACACGAGAGCTGTGCATTTAACAAACTTGCTGGCCTGAACCATCAGCCCTTGGAGCCCTCCTGACTCAGCTTTTGCCTCTTTTCTTTCATTGTCTATTTAATTTTTTGTCCCCAATCCCCTAACCCTGGGACCCTGTCAAGTGCCCTTCTATAGCTGGTCCTGCTCAGCTAATAATTAGTATTAACTCTTTATATATAGCTGTCAAAAACTGTGCTTCTGACAACTATAAGAAGATATGAATTTGTATCAGTTCTTAACTCCAGAACCGAAAATGCCATAACCTCTGTTAATTAAACCTGTCATATTGTGCTCCAGTGGATACAGGTAAGGGTCACTGTTGCCATTCGGTTTAGAGGTAGAATCCGCGTGGTGACTTTACCTGCATCACACTGAAAGAGGAGCAGAGAGGCTCTGTCAGCAGCAGCAGCATCTCTAGTTTATCACTCTCTGGTGGGTCACCAATCCTACCATTGGTAAAAGTTTTATCAGGAGAGCCGACAGGTTACCACCTGGCCCCCGACAGGCTCTCTAATACATCATGTTGTCAGTGGCAACCAGCCAGGCGTTTCATATCTTCCCTTCTGATCATTTGACATTATAAGGCCAGTGTAGTCATTCATCAATGACCAGCGTCTGAGACCCAGAGACAGAGAAGGAGAACTGATTCTGCTCCCTTTAATAATGTAACGATAGTCATTTCTCAGCTCTGTGCATACAGGAACTTTCCACGAAGGACCAGATGTTAGATCTCACCCATCTGTGCCAATCGTTAATGAAGAAATGCTGGCTGCCCTGCCTTGGAACTAAAAAAGTGACATTCCAGACCCTGGCTTTCCAGCTTGATGCCGACCTTGCCAATCTACTCTTTCCCTACACACGCCATAACCAAAACCAAAGCAGCATTTTAGAATCTCCAGAAATAGTTTTAACAATATAGCATTACCAGTAAGTGAAGGACACTTCTGATCATATTTAAGCTGTACCCTGTCATTACAGCCCCCACCCCCAGCAAACCAGGTATGGGGCAGCAAGAAGACTCTGCCTTTGGTGGCCAGCAATATTACTTCAGGACCTGGCTACTCTCATAAACTGTATGGAGTTCTTTTAAATTTAAAATTCCTACAGAAAAAATAAGTGAAAAAGAATCAAAAAGATTTTTAACATATAATGCATGATGTTTTCTTTGTGCATACTTTAACTGGTGGTCACATACCCTCCTCTAATCCATGCAAGATCCACTCCTCAAGTCAAGTCTCCACCTTTAGTTTGTGTCTTTTTTGATGTTGTTTTATTTGTTACTTTGTTACCAACTGGGCTTACCCAGAGCCCCATGTGAGGCATGAGTGTGGAGCTCCCCAGGGCAACATAGGTCACTCACCAATGGTTACAACACTGAAGACAATGAATTAGTTTCTCCCTGTAGCCTGGAATACCATTAGTTCCCCTGTGTGTGGCTCTCCCATCTTTGCCTGAAATATTTAGATGCTTAGTCTTATAACCACAGTGATAGTTACAGATCACCTCTGTGTGTGGCACCACTGAGTGAAGGAGAGCCCTGCAGGCTGAAGCATCTGTTTGTGTGTGCATTCTTCCACGAAAATAATTACAGAGTACTTTCTGTAGAGTGCACACTAGCTGGGGAATTAGAGGTCACAGTATTGAACAGAACAATCATGAGCCTGTCCTGATTGCTCATAGAATCTAATGGGAGAACTGGGTTTTAGTTGACTAATTGAACAGGCTTTGAGCTGTTTTGAGCTATAATTTTGAGCTGGGACATACACACTGTGACAAAGGAACAACCACAAAGGTGACTGATCCAGTCTGGGATGAGCAATAGATTCCCAGACAAGCAATCTCTGTATTGACAGGGAAAGTAAGGCAAGGAGAACTAGGACAAAGAGCAGGTCAGGGAAGGAGGTCAGAGTGCAAAGTCCCAGATGTGTAAAAGCAAGGTTCACCAAAACATGAGAAGTGCTGAATATCTGGGTGTCTGTAACAAGGAGGGAGAGACAAGAGTCACACTTAGGAAGGGAGTATCCCAGAGTGTTCAGGCTGTGGAAGGGCTCAAGAGGACTTTGAGTGGTTTTGTGGCAAAGCAGCATAGATTGTCAAATCTATGCCATGCAGCATAACTGGAGCAACCAGAGGAGAGCTGAGCTGTCACACTAGAAATCTGTAGATCTGGAGACCCTAGGAAGAAAAACGGAATCTGGACCTGCCAAGGGGAAAACAAAGTGAGTCTGTTCTGGCCCCAGGAGACAGGGCAGGCATGAGGCTCCCCTAATAGAGCCATAGAAGGCTTTTAGCTTTAGAGCTGCTAAATTATTTTAGCACATAATTTAATTTCTACAATATTACTAGGTTGCAATGCCTTAGGGAAGCCATACAGAACAGTACCAATAAAACCTGAAAAGGAAAGGGCAATTTAATCTAGGATTCAGATTTGATTATTTCAGGCACAAAAGGCCGAGGTAACTTGAGAAAAAAACAATAAATGCAAAGGCCTGAGTTAGCAGCTCCCAACACATCCATTATAAAGCAACAGTAATCAGGAAAGAGTGAGAACAGCATTTACAAATGTCTTGAAAGGCATACTAAAAGAAATGCAGGGACAAAATGGAGCAGAGACTGAAGGAAAGATCAACCAGTAACTTTAGGCCCAACTTGGGACCCATCCCTTGGACAGATACCAAACTCTGAAACTATTACTGATGCTATGTTGTACTTGCAGACAGGAGCCTGGCATGGCTGTCCTCTGAGAGGCTCTACCAGCAGCTCACTGAGACAAATGCAGATACTCACAGCCAACCATTGAGCTAGGCCAGGGACCCCTATAGAAGAGTTAGGAGAAGAATTGAAGGAGCTGAGGGGGATGGCAACCCCATAGGAAAACCAACAGTGCCAACTAACACGACCCCCTCGGAGCTCCCAGAGACTAAGCCATCAACCAAAGAGCATACACAGGCTGGTCCATGGCCCTCAGCACATGTGTAGCAGAGGATTGCCTTCTCAAGCCTCAGTGGGAGATGTGCTTAATCCTGTAGAGACTTGATGCCCCGGATGGGTAGGTGAAAGGGGAGCACTCTCTCAGAAGCAAAAGAGAAGGATGCTGGGGTGAGGAACTCTGGGAGAGGGGACTGGGAGAGTGGACAACATTTGGGATGTAAATAATTAATTAAAAAGAAAAGCATAGTGAATGTCCAGGAACAACCCAGCAAATGTGAACATCAATTGGTTAATGGGTCAATGGGTCAATGGGTCATTGGTCATGGGTCAATGGGTCAATGGGTCATTGGGTCAGAGCCACACAGAATACTGACCAACTCACATTCCACATAATCATTTCTAGGTCGATTTTATAGTATATATTAAATATAAATTTGGAGCACAGAGGATGTTTTGGGCAGTGAAACTGCTCCTATGGAAATAATAGGAGCATACTATTTCTCATAGTCCATTTATACCCAAACCCAAAGAGGTCCACAATGCGAGGAAAGAGCCTTAATATATGGACAGACTTCATGTGTTCAAGCACAGGCTTATTGATTCCTGAGCCGTTGTGTGGAGTGTTGTAACTGTGGGAGGTTGTACATGTGCAAGGGCAGAGGGCACATAAGAAATCTGTGTGCTTCTGATTTTCTTCTGCACCTAAAATTGCTCTAAAAAAAAAAAAAAACAATAAATTCCTTGTTTTGTTATTTCTAAATGTGTTGCATGTATGACGGGGGTAGCTTGCGTGCAAGCACTCACTTGCATGAATGCTGGTGTGGGTGGAGGTCAGAAGGGGTCTGTCCTTCCCTTCCACCCTGTTTGAGGAAGTTTCTTGTTGTCCACCCTCCCAGGGGTCACTTGTATTACAAAATATGGCTTTTAGGTGGGTTCTGGGTATCTGAACCCCAGTCTTCAAGTGTAGCAGGCATGTACTTTATCCACTGAGCCATCTACCCTGTCCAAACACCGATGAATTCTTAGAAGAAAGGGGCACAAAAAGACAACTATTGTAAAGGGGAAAATGGTTTGGAGAAGGGAAACACGAGGTGTGGGTGGCAGTTTGAAGGGAGGGGGAAAAGAGAGAGGACAAATTTTGCACTGGAAGAAGTTGAAGCAGAGCAAGTTTCGTGAAAAAGTTATGCTGGAGGTGTTTAAATATTGCATTTTCTGAGCACGTGGAAAACAAGAAACGCAACTAAAAGTGGGTTATGAGTCCAGAGAGCCCTCCAAAACTGTTCTGAGTACAAGGCTTCTAATGGAGTTGGAAGAAATCTGGGTTTCTCCCTTTTACACCATTCCTCCCAACTTCTGCTTTCTCGCCGTCGGCAGGAATTCTAGAAAATTCCAGAAAAGGGTGAGTTTAGGAATGGCGAAGCACGGGATGGCAGATCAGGCATCTGTCCAGCAGCTGAGCTTGCAGTGCCTGGGTGAGATAAAACTTCCCGCCCCTTGTCCACAATCTGTCCGGATGGGGGCAGTTGAAGGCAGACGGCTCCCGGTGCCCGGCCCTGAGGATGCTCGGTGGAATGAGGCCCGAGGGGGACCGAAAAGCCAGACACCAAGTGACCTCGCTCCCGGGCAGCCGGACGAAGTCGGAATAGAAACCTGGACGGACCGTGCAGCCCGCAGAGCCGCCCCGCCTCCGCTCACGCAGCCTCTGCCGCCCCCTGCCGGCCGCAGCTGGCGTTGCCGAAGCCACGAAGACCCCCCCCACCCCCAAGCCCCAGGACTGAGCTGAGAGTCCTCACCCTGGATTCTGGGAGGCAGAGGTGTGTTTCTGTTCATAAGTATTGCTCAGTGGGTGAGAGTCACAGTAGCTTTTCTGGTCTAACTTCTCCCCGTCTCTTGGGTCCCGTTAATTCGCTGTTGCCTTCCTATGCCCTTTTGTTGCTTTGCCACAGTGTTTCCTTTTCTTTTTGCCACAGTGTATTAAGTACAAGAAGAAATGAGTGAGTGATTAGACTCTGAACACCAGCTCCAGCCCTCTGCAGGACAACTACAGAACACAGGCGGGAGTGAGGTTGTTAGAAAACCTTTGATTTCCAGCCCTCCGGGCCTCAGGGTCGATGTGTGGTTTAGAGATGTTTACACTAAGTTCCCATCTTCTGTGGAGCAGTTTCTGAGTCTCCATCTCTACATCCTTTTGTATCTCTGTAAACCCCACGCAGGGTTAAGGGTTCTTGTCCTCAGCTCCCTCCGCTTGGGGTCAGGCGCTTTTCAGAATAAGAAGAATGCGCCACGCTTCATTCATTGGTTTGAAGGAGATCGCCAGACAATGTTGTTCCTGTCGGCCAAGCATTTTCTGTGAGAACCTGCTCCATGAGGTTATAAACTCCCAGAACTCCGGACACATTGTTACATGATCATCAAGTTTCACCAATCTCTGAGGCCCGTGGCCATCAGCCTGGTCTGAGAAAACGCTCATCCAAGACACCATTAATTTAAATCTTATTTCGGAGGCTGTCAAGCTGTGACTGAGCACACAACTGTCTTCTCGTCCGTTCACATAACAACAGTGAAAACGTTTGATTCATCTTTGCAGCGAGAGAAGACACGTCACCATCATTTCACCTACACCTGAACAAAGAAATGCAAAAATCCACTCTGGGCAGAACTTCCCATGGTGAAACTCTAGTATCTGTGGCTTTTCCTGTACCTTTCTTCTCCCTCCAACAATGCGTACCTTTTTCCTTCCACCCACGAGAATCTTGGCTCCTTTTACTGTGTTGGGGTTAATTAGAAGAAGAGAACAGTTGGCTGGAAACAGAAAGGGAATTGAAGAACAAGATCAGATGTTCTGTGTCATTTTCCCTTCGGTGGTATTTCAGAAGGGAAACGAAGCTGAAGAAAAATAAACTGACTTATTCGTTAGAGCCCTACACTGCAAGCCTCATGCCATGTGTTTTACACCATGTTTCTGTGAGTTTTGGTTGCCAGAAGTGAAAACTTCAAGTTAAATGCATTGAGGGTTTTTTTTTTTTTTTCTCAGAACTAATACTGGGCGGGAGGAAGGGGAGAAAGAAGTAATATCTCCAAGCATCCCAATCAATAAATATAAATAAAATTGTTCCCTGTGTCTACTTGTAATGGGAGATGATGCTGCAAATATTTCTAGCAAGCATGCTGGAAAACAGAAATGAATTACAGGAGACACCATAGCCAGTAAAGACAGAGGCTGTGCTTACAATGTCGCACAGTAATAGCTGTAGGTTTTGCTCTTTCAGAAGAAAGTAATCCACAGTGTTCACAGTTTTCCTCTCATCTTGCTTTGTTAGAACAAGATGCTCCAATCACAAAAATCTTAACCAGTCATCTGTTACCTGGTCGACATCTTTAGCCTCCTTCAGTGGAAGAACTAGCCAGTATGACAGGCTTCCCAAGTGTCCCCATGACATCACACTCTCTTCCCACTAAATAAGAAATTGAGTGGATTTTTCTCACAAGCACTTCCTTGCTTTTCTTTAATATTGTTCCAAAATTTACAGCATTGCTGACGGCTGCAGTTTAATCCTCTTGGCTGGTATGTATTGTCTCATTCACAGCCACATTCACAGGACAGATCTGCAGCTACTAAAGTTTCGGAGGGGGGTAGGGTTGTGAACACTTATTTTATTATGATACGTTTATTTGTATTATATGTATAGAATGTCTGTGCTCTCCGTTTGTATGTTCAGCTTCTGCATGCCTGGGGCCAACAGAGGCCAGAAGAGAGTGTCAGATCCCCTGAAACTGAACTTACAGGCACTCTGAGCTGCTAGAACAGCAGTGCTGTTAACCACTGACTCCTCCCTCAGCCCCAGTATCCTGCTATTTGATGGTTAGCATTATAGCCACAGAGCATGACTTATGTACTTAACAGAGATGACCAAGCGGATGATTCAAGCCCCCACATGCACAGTCTGCCTTTTGCATCTAAGCAGCTAATTTCCAAATGTGCACTATACTTTGAGAAGCAGAAGCCAAAAATTAACCTTTGCCAAAGTTTTAAACCATTTATTTCAAAGTGCTGACTACCTGATTACCCCTCCCTAGGCCTCAAGCCAGGGTATCATGCTGAAGTCTGCATGCTTTAATTATAGTTGAACGTGTCAAAAAGCATGCAGTTCACGGACAGGTCTTTTCAAAAGAGTTTTGAGAGGAACTGTAACTATTTCTCTATAGTTATATGATAGTTTTTTGATATTAACTGAAGTAAATCACATGGAAAATATTCAATTGTATTTGTGTGAAGCCAAAGGCCAGAAATACCACCAGGTATATGTGCCCCTCTTCCCATGGGCCCCTCTTCTCCATTTTCACTATAAGTCCAGTTCCAGGGATCTGACACCCTCCTTCCCCTGTGAGTTTCCCTGTCCCCTAGGCAGTCATGTTATTTATCATCCATCCCTGCATATATCTATGCACAGTGTGTGCATGTGTGTGTGCAAAAGTATGTGTATATGTGTATACATGTATGTTTGCACATGTGTGATGTGTTTGCATGTGTGTGCACATGTGTCCATATGTGTGCCCACATGTGTAGTATGTATGCTCATGTGTGTGCCTGTGTGTGCATATGTGTACACAGTATGTGCATGTGTGCATACATGTGTATGCATGTGTGTGCATGTGTGTATTGCACATCTCTGGTGTCTTTGCATGTGTGTGCACATGTGTGTGTGCATGCCCATGTGTGTGCGATGTGTCGATGTGTCACTGTATGTGATGTGTGATATGTGTTGATGTGTGTGCGTGTGTTTGCACCGTGTTTTATTTTGCACATGTGTGTGTACATATGTGTGCATGGTTATGATGTCCATGTGTTTGCAACTGCATGTGTGTGCATGCATGTGTGCACACATGTGTGTATCTGTGTGTGTGTGGGCAAGTGTGTGTATGTACATGTGTGTGCATGGGTGTACTCTAAAATCTAGAAACACATATGAGAGAAAAATATGATACTTGTCTTTCTGAAATTGGCTTAACATTTTCTTGCTTGCTTCTAAAAAGCCATTTTAATTCATTGCTATTAACTTTAATCAAGTATTATAAGACATTGTTAGGTGGCAGCCAACAAGACAATGTCTTTAGAGTATAGAGAACTAAGAGTACATATATGGGAGAAAGTTTTCAACCATACACTGACAAGCAATACTACCATGAGGAAAACAGGGGTTAATGAAGGAACTGTTCTCACCATACAATATAAATGTATACCAAAGAATAAAAATGAAAACAAACATTTTAAAGCTGAATTCTATAAAGTCTTACTTTTCAAGGATGAGCAAACCTACATAAAACAAGCAGAAATAAGAGTTAATTCAATGTTTGTAAAAGTAAGAAGATGAGAGAGGATCCACTTCGCACTATCATGAGGCAGGAACCAGGGGATCTGGTAGAGAGACATTCACGTGAGGAGAAGGAAAAGCTGACAGGTAACATGGCCGATATGGGTGTTTGAGGCTGAACAACATGACTCAGTGTCTTTGGGATCCATCTGGTACATTTATTTGAATCACATAATGTCCTGGGCAGTTTATTTTTAAAATCCATTAGTACAACAATTATGCCTTTTTTGGAAGACTAGGGAACGGGTACAATTCTAACATTAGATGAACAAAAAGTCCAGTTCATACGTGAGGACATGTGACACGCCATGAAGCTGCATGGGGGGTGGATGCTCTAGCCATGTGCAGAAAACCTAGAACTAGATAACAAACTCATGTCAAAAAAACAACCCTGTATTTGAATATAAAATGCATATAGAAATGAATTTGTGTAAAAGCATACACTCTCTGCCTGTAGATCAACTAATGTATATCAAGATCATGAGAGATGAGAAGTATACTTACTGGGCTCTGTACTTCTTATTTATAAAGTCCTTTTACCATTAACAGGCCAGAATTCAACCAAATGGAGCTTCTTGGGAACCTGATAACAGGAAACAACCACAAGCCAGCAAGCAGGAATACCTCTGCAACCCAGGGTGATAGACTTCTTGGGGTGGGGGGGTGGCAGCTGTGGAGAGCCTGGGGGTGCCAGACACTGACAAGCCAAAAGAGAGCGGGTGGCAGGATGCTCAGCTCAACTTTTGCCAACAGCACTACCACAGATGCTCTTCACACTGCTCCACAAAGCAGAAAGGGAAAGGACATGACCCAACTCATTCTGCAAAGCCTGTACCAAAACTGAGTAAAGATGTAACAGATAAAGCAACAAACAACAATAGGCTGTTACAAAGGGAAAGGACAGAGGCTTCAGAAACTAGCAAAGGCATCTCAAAACATCTGAATAAAAGTGAGGAGAAAAATATAGGTATGGACCCATACAAGAGTTTGTGAACAAACGTTCCAGAAAGAGCTGCCCCTTCTGCTTAGCCTGCAAGGCTGATTATCTGATGGGAACTTCTGTTGGGTAAAGAACTTGGAATGTTGCAATTCTAGAGCTAAATTACATTTACCTTGGACTATCTTTCACTCCCTCAATAGCCTTTCCTGTTCATCTCTGTCTTACCTAACTAACATCCTGTGATTAACAGATAAACCCCTTTTGGAATATACGAACTTAACAAAAACCTGAGTTTCCACCAACCAGAAGGCTAGTCACAGCATCAAATATCATTTGTGACCTCTGGCACAGATTCTCCTGTTTGGCTCTAATCCACCTGTGTAACATTTTGGATGTGTTTGAAATGTGCTTTAATTTACGACTTTCTTCATTCTGTTACTATAAAAGCTTCATCAGACTGTTATCACACTGAAACATAGATTTTTGTGGCAACCTAATTTGTGTGTATCCCAGCCATGCTTTCTTATATTTGGATCCAAAATAAACTATTTCCTGTCCTATTGAGGTGAGAGCTGTAGTTTTGCACACACAAGCTCATAGGCAGAAAGGAGAATTGAAAGCACCCTATTCAAATGTTTCAGCCTGTGTGCTCTGCTTATCCTGGAGAGTCATCATGCCAGACTTTCACTGAGAGCCAGTCTAGATGGGAGAAATGGCCCACCAGTCCATCCTGATGCTCCACTCATAGCTGGAGAACGGACAATAAGTCTATCAAGAATCCTCAAAGCTCCCACAGTAGCAGGAAATGATAAACACAGCGTGTGAGCTATGCCGCTATGCGGCAGGACCCTACCTGGAGGCAAGCCTTTTCTTAATTATTGCACGTGTGCACGCACCACCACTTACATACTCATCATCACTTAATAATCAGCCAAGGATCATCGACATTCTTGAGCTATACCCAGTTCTCCAGGAAAGCACAGGTAAGAGTTTGCAAAGATAGAACACCAATGACTATGTCTCAGCTTCCTCTTGACCTGATGTTCTAGCCCATCAGGTAATGAAGAGCTTCACCCACAGACCCAAAGTGGCCTACCTGGAGTCCATCATAGGTTAATAAAGAATGTCTACAAACCCATGTCCTGAGATACTGGGATAGCAGCAGCACAGACCGCATGTGCCCCCATTCCTCTGCTAACCAGGTACAGCAAGCCCACTGTGTAACTTGATAAAAGGCAGCTTGGCCAGAACCTGTGGATCCTCCGTCCCTACCCTCCAAAGCCCTTTGTCCTTTGACCATCAAGGAAAGGACGTTTCCCTTTTTGTGGGCTGAGTGTGAAGATCTGGAATACAGCCAGCCTTCCCACTAACCTATGTGAGTCAACAAGTCATGACTGGGCCCAAGTACTCTTTCCTAGAAAAGAAAACCCCTCTAATGCACAGAGCCCATGAATGTGCCATACAGTTCCCGTGAGAAGTCATTATTTTCACTATTTTAAACTGATTCCTGAGAAATTAATTAAAATGTGAAAATCTAGAAAGTAAAATTTTTGAGTGAGAATATTTCTAAGCTAAATAGCAAATTAAATTAAGTGTTGTCATTTATGGATGATCCTTCCTCTAACTAATGGTTATACTACTGATTTTTTTCATAGGCATTAAAATGCTCAGGACATGCAGTAATGCATTTGGATCTTGTCTATTTCACAACAAAATCCTGGAGTTGTATTTTTGTTTGTTTGTTTTGTTTCTGGGTACCTTTGACTCTTTTTGAATTATAGATTATCCAATCTTCCCTATCAGTTTCCTCAAGAGACACAGGAAGGTGTTTTCAGAAGCTTTCTTTTTTTCCTTCTCATCCTTCAACCAGACATACAACCTCCACCCAATGCTATTTCTCCATCTGTGCCCTAAAACACAAAGGAATTCTCCAACATCCTCCATTCCCATGCAGTCACTGGAATACAAAGCAAGCCGTATCTCAATCAAAAGCATGCACGAGGATAAATTGGTCAATAAAATTCTGTTTCAGATATGCAGTCTGCTTAACATGAGGGGAAAGAGAGTCTGAGCCGACTTTGCTCTCTATTCTTACTTCTCTGGCGCTGAAATGGCAGCGGTTTGGAACCAATTCCTGAGGAGAGGTTGGCAGATTATAATGTAAGGTCACGAATAAAGTTATTCACAGTTAGTGTCTTTGGGAACTCCAAGCCAGAGTGTGCATCTATGAGTGTCTGCTTCCTTGTGACTCTCTGGGGACCTTCTAAACATGCTCAGCACGTCAAATCCCATGGATCCCAAAATATTACCATCCGGAAAGAGCTGTGCTTGCTTAGCTTAGGTGACCAAAGCTAGCGACTTGCTATGCAAAGATGCTCAAATGTACAAATCACCAAAGAACAGCTCCCTTTATCGTGTTAAAAGCCAGATTCAGCAAAACACGGACGTCATGCAGAATATTTTGCCACTCGTACTGAAATGTTTTTAATGTATAATAATTAAAGCAGCAAGTGACTAGCACCGAAACGTACAGATGACAAATGGAACAGGCGAGAAGCTATTCTATGCGAGGTACAGATGAATGTTCAAATGAGCAGAGAAAAGGAACAATGAAAAACAGATACATTGTTTAATCATTAAATCTATAGTTCTCAGTGGGAAACAATGACCTGTAAGTGTTTTCCCCCTGAGTGTATCAACTAGCAGGCGCTTCTCGTGTCTCTGTGATCATGTGACCAGAGTTGAGCCTGTCGCAGGAAATGGGAACAAAACCATCAGCATAGCCTAGTACAGAGCTCCTACCTGAGACTCATGGGCAAAGGCTAGAAACCAGAGCAAAACTCAGAATTAAAAAAACTCTCCACTTCAACTTGAAGGGGGGGTGGGGGGGGGGGGGTGCTGTTGGCTCGGCGAGCAGCTGCATCTGTCACACCAGTATTGCCAACTGTGCAGAACAGGCAAGATCATCCTTCCAGAAGCCTAACAATCGACTTGTAACAGAGGTGATGGTGCTCGTGGGACAGATTCTCAACTATCACCAAAAGGAAGTGCTGGCAATAAAAACTATAAAGCCAGACAGGAGTCTTATGACATTATTCTAACCATACCTTAAGTATTTTTCTTTTTACTAATCTCTAGTGAAAACTGCTTTGGTGTAGCTGATGGCAAAAATATATCATGTTTATCTGCCCATCTAGCCTGATTTTGTGTTGTCATTTGATTTTTTTTTTTTTTTTTTTTTTTTTTTTTTTTTTTTTTTTTTTGGTTTTTGTAGTTTGCATCTAGATCCAGTCTTTGCAATAAAATTGCTGCTGGCTACTGCGCATAGAGTTCAACTTTTGCTGAACTCTTGTTGGGATCCCGGCACCACTAAGCACTTTTCAGGAATGGTCCCATGGGTCTTGTAAATGATACTATGTATCAATGCTGGCTTCCCTTTGTGGAAGCAGAAAAACAGCCACATGCAGGGACCATCTGAGGAAGAGACCAGCATGTCTCCAGGGCTATATGAACACAACTTTCCCTGCGTTCTGGTTACTACCAGAATTTTGTCACTAGCTTATGCCTAAACCGTCTTGGAAAAAAAAAGTGAAAAGTGTGTTTTTATTCATCAGGAATGAACAGTCCTGTAAGCAAAGTAGAGTGGGGGGAACTTGAAGGAAACCTAGAGTTCAAGGCCAGCCTGGGCTTTGTGGTGAGCTAGCTCCCACTCAACCCATACAGGAAGAAGGGAAACAAAGCAGGGATGGAGACAGGAAAGAAGGAGATTGCAGAGTGTGTAGGCACTTCATCATTTCCCCCATTGCCTTAATGCAATCTTTCTTAAGGAGCCACCATTCCCTGAGCACTCTAAGTATATACCTGCAAGATGATGAGAATTGTAGTCTTGCATTACAGATAAAGAAAGCTATAGCTGGAAACTATTAAATCACTTGTTGAAGACTACTCAACTGCGTGGTTTGGGTTCAACCATCTGACTCAATTCCAGAGCTCATGTACAACACCCTTGCTTCCACTCTGTAGCTTACACTGCTTGACACGAGATTTTATCCCAAAGCCTATGTTTGTTAATTTTCTATCCCTCTTAAAGGATGTAGATTCAGTAAAGATTCACCAAAACAAGAGAGTTTGCCTTTAAGAACTTAGCTCCTGTGGTGCTGGAAGCTGATAGTGTGCAAGGAAATGTAGCAGACTGGAAACCCTGGAAGAGCTGAGGCCACATTTTGAATGCAAATCATTAGGGCAGCACTTCAGGGAAATAGATGATTTCCATGTAGCAGAGTTGAGGGTTATGTCACCTGCAGAAAACTCGGTGTTTTCTCATAAGTCTGTCAACTATTGTGCGAGATTCAACAGTATCATGGAGAATAATCTGCTTCTCTCGAATAAGATGATTCCAATGTTAGTCATATCTAACAATCACCTTCTCAGCAACACCTAGACCTGTGTTTAACCAAATTACTGATACCATGGTCTAGACAAGTTATCAGATCCAAGTAGCCACCATAATAGGGATGAGCAGAATTCACCAAAATAGCAAATGCACAGCACAAACATGTAGCCAATTCCTCAGCCTGCAACCATGACAGACAGTCCTTGTCAGCCAGCATCCCCTCCCTCCAAGGAATTCTCCATAGCTCAGTTCCACTGGAAGATGAGGAATAATCAGCCAATAACCCAAAGACTATCGTGTAGTGTAGATCCATCACATGGGTCACCATCCTATGGCCACCAGCGACTCATCTGCCACTCCAGCCCCTCAAAGGCCTCTCTGAATTTAGCTGGGTTATGTCAGAAAGCCTTTATAAATTAATTTTTAAATCCATTTTTAATTAACACATTTCAGCCCAAAATGGCCAAGCTTAATACTAAATCAGATTCCTTATTCTCTAGGGAAGACATGAGCGCTAACTCAGCAAAACCTCTCTGCATCACCCACCACTCAAGGTGCTACTTGCCTGGCTACTGTTGTTCTTCACATTCAGCCTTTCAGACCTGTGCTGGCCTGAAGATTTAGTAAGTGTCACCATAGGAAACCACATATTGTATACAATGGCACTTGACACAAAATGTGTGTGCCTTCTATAGTATCAATTCATAATTTTAATATTCAAAAGTACTCTCATTCTTTTTTTAAAAAATTGCCAATTATATATTATGTAACATTCAGGATCGTTGCAGAAGTTCCTTGATGTGATTAATTCACAGAATAAGTGTAGAATAACAGCTTCACAACTAATCATAAATATACTCCAAAGCAAAAAGAAGGCCTATCTTTAGGCTCCTGCCTGTCTTCAAGTCAGGAGCCTTAGCTCATGGATACTGGGTGTTCATTACATGCCTTCATTCACTATTCAGAGGTCTGCTCTGTGATGCCAACTTGGCAGTTCCATGTTCCATAGCCAGACCTGTGATGAGCAGTCCTGTCTCAACTTTGCTCTCCTGGCCTCCGTTCCTTTTGGATGACGGAATTAGTTAACCATTGGGCTTGAATTTCCTCTGCCTGAACTGACAACTCTACAGTCTGGGTCTCCACTGATCAGAGACTCTTTCACAGTAGACTAGCACAATTACATGAGCAGTAACAACAGCAGATTCACAACTGCAGATTAGTTAATATATGTGATATATATTTTACAATAGCTGTTAATGTAGCCACATGTATTTTACCCAAGAAATTCATACCACCAAAGGTAAGGTAGCTGATGACATTATCGGAATAAAGGAAAACTAATATCAGAAAAGAATTTGCTATTCAGACTCTCCCATGGATACTTACCAAGAATATAAGAAACTGAAAATTGACGGCTGGGAATAGTAATTTCCTGGAAGTCTGACTCACTTCATACATCTCTAAGACCCTCTCTGAGGAACAACTTCAGACTGAATGTGGGGCTCCTGCCAAGAAGTGAAAGAGCTACCATGAGGGGAAATGGTGGCACTGTCTAAATTACACAAAAGCTGTAACTTAAGATTGATTCCTGAAAGACTGATGTGTCCCAGATGTTGCCACCTCAAAATGGAGTATGTGGGGGTAAAGGGGGGTGTGCTGTATTCTTTTAACACAAGGATAAAAAGGCAATCATGAAAAAGAGAAGAATGGGTAATAAAAATCTGCACAAAAAATAAAATGAGAACATAAAAACAAATTAGTTTTAATGGAAACTGCACCGAGCGCTCACAATTCTGCATGCCTGTGTGGTTACTATTTTGAAAGGTTAAGACTAACAGGACTGTGAGCTCAAGGCCACCCTGAGAACCAAAGTGAAACCCAAAGGAGCTGACATCACTGCTTGAGATTTAGCGGAGGAATTTTTTTGACCAATTATGCAAGCTGAGCGTCTGAGGTTAAAAACCTAAATAAGATTACAATTCAGTTTTCTATGTGATGTGTAGTCATCAAGCAGTTTACATGTTTCTCTTTAAGTCATTACTGCAATTCTATAAATGCGAAAGATTATTATAAATTCTATAACTAGGTCATCTAGGGTTCAGAAAGACTAAGAGACTTCCTTCAAGGCAAATAGCAAGTAACTGGAAAAACTGCTAAATTAAAATTTGATTCAGTGTCTTAGTTTCATATACTAACTTTGAATTATATTTTTAAAAAGACACTGTATAATATTTTACATATGGCTCTTCATGTAAGCAGCGAGGAGGTGACCTGTCAAGATGGTTCGCTACTCTCTTGACCCAGAAAAACCCAAAAAAATCTTGTAAATCCGAGGTTCAAACCTTCGTGTTCATTTTAAGAACACCCGGAAACTGCCCAGGACATCAGGGCATGCACATCCGCAAAGCTACCAAGTACCTGAAGGTGTCACTTTAAAAAAACAATGTGTGCCATTCCGTCGTTATAATGGTGGAGTTGGTAGGTGCGCCCAGGCCAAACAGTGGGGCTGGACACAGGACGGTGGCCAAAAAAGAGTGCAGAATTTTTGCTGCATAGGCTTAAAAACGCAGAGAGTAATGCTGAACTTAAGGATTTAGACGTAGATTCTCTTAGTATTGAACACATCCAGGTGAACAAGGCACCTAAGATGCGCGACGAACTTACAGAGCTCACGCCGGATTAACCATCCATGAGCTCCCCATGCCACACTGAGATGATCCTCACTGAGAAGGAACAGACTGTCCCAAAGCCAGAAGAGGAGGTTGCACAGAAGAAAGAGATATCCAGAAGAAACTGAGAAAACAAAAGCTCAGGCACGGAATAAATTCAGCATGAAATAAATGGAGATAAAAGTAAAGGTCTTCTGGTGGTCTTTATAAGCAGACTGACTTAGATTACCTATTAATCAGCCTGTTGGGAGACATATGCTTTAAACATGTAAAGAGCTTCTTTCTAATTAAGCAGTGAAATAGACTGTTGAAACCACATGACTAAAAAAAAAAAAAAAAAAAAAAAAAATATTTTACATTATGAAAAATGGTAGCTTAAATATTTTAAATAGTTGTTTTGTGGTGTGTGTGTGTGTGTGTGTGTGTGTAAAATCACCATTCATAGCTTAATAAAAACCAGTTTAATGCCTGATCTCAAAAAAAGTGAGACACCTAGCATATGTGATTACATAATGTTTTTTCAATGTGATGCATTATATACTCTATAAATAAAATATTTAATTTTAGTATATAAATTGATTCTAATTAATTCATATAATAAAAATTCAAGGTTGGACCTGAAAGAAAACTACTTCAATAATCTCCTTACCTTAATTCTATTTTCTTGTGTTTGAAATTTTCAATAATATGCTATTCTGGAATTGAAACCAAGACGACTCTCCCTATTTGTCCATCTGGTTCAGATTACTGTCTGAAATAAACGCCAAACCCTGATGAAAATGAACTGGAAAAGCTACCCCTGAGATGCAGCTCTCCTGACTGCTGCTGGTTCCTGCACCAACTTCAATTCTGTCTCAGAGTCAACTCTGATCAAACAGCCAAGCAAGACACTCCTGGTCCTTGGTTCAAATCCATGGCTGTCCTCCAAGTGTCAATGTCCTCCTGCACCCCGCATTTTACCCCCTGCAATGAAGGACTTTGCCAGCTCAGGTTGTTGAGATTTGAATGAGTGCCCCTCCCACCGACTATCATACTTTAATGCTTAGTCATCTGGAGTGGCACTACCTGAGAAGGATTATTTAAAAATGGAGTACAGAGCTAAGCAAACTCAACTGAGGAATACCTAATGGTCAAGAAGCACCTAAAGAAATGCTCAGCATCCTTAGTCATCAGGGAAATGCAAATCAAAACAACCCTGAGATTCCACCTCACACCAGTCAGAATGGCTAAGATCAAAATCTGCAGATGCTGGTGAGGATGTGGAGAAAGAGGAACACTCCTCCATTGCTGGTGGGATTGCAAGCTGGTACAACCACTCTGGAAATCAGTCTGGTAGTTCCTCAGAAAACTGGACATAGTACTACCTGAAGACTCAGCTATGCCACTCCTGGGCATACACCCAAAAGAATGCTCCAACATATAACAAGAACACATGTTCCACTATGTTCATAGCAGCCTTATTTATAACAGCCAGAAGCTGGAAAGAACCCAGATGTCCTTCAAAAGAGGAATGGATACAGAAAATGTGGTACATTTGCACAATGGAGTATTACTCAGCTATTAAAAACAATGAAATTCTTAGGCAAATGGATGGAATTAGAAAATATCATCTTGTGTGAGGTAACCCAGTCACAAAAGAACACATATGGTATGCACTCACTGATAATTGAATATTAGCCCAAAAGCTCAGAATTCCCAAGATACAACTCACAGACCACATGAAGCTCAAGGAGAAGGAAGCTTGTCTTAGAAGAGGGAACAAAATAATCACCAGAGCAAATACAGAGACAAAGTGTGGAGCAGAGACTGAAGGAAAGGCCATCCAGAGACTGTCCCACCTAGGGATCCATCCCATATACAGACACCAAACCCAGACACTATTACAGATGCCAAGAAGTGCTTGCTGACAGGTACCTGATATAGCTGTCTCCCGAGAAGATAGAGTTGGACAAATAGCAAGGCGGATGCTCGCAGCCAACCATTGGACTGAGCACAGAGTCCCCAATAGAGGAGTTAGAGAAAGGACTGAGGGAGCTGAAGGGGATTGCAACCCCATAGGAAGAACAACAATATCAACCCACCAGACACACCAGAGCTCTCAAAAACTAAACCATCAACCAAAAAGTACACACGGAGGGACCCATGGCTCCAGCTGCATATGTAGCAGAGGATGGCCTTGTCGGACATCAATAGGAGGAGAGGCCCTTGGTCCTGGGAAAGCTGGATGCCCCAGTGTAGGGGAATACGAGGCCGGTGAGGTGGGAGTGGGTGGAGGGGGAGCATCCTCATAGAAGCAGGGGAGAAAGGATGGGTAGGAGGTTTCCAGAGGGGAAACTGGGAAAGAGGATAACATTTGAAATGTAAATAAATAAAATATCCAATAAAAAAAAAAGCAGGTGTGGCCTTGTTGGAGGAAAGCCCAAGCCAGTGTCTCTCTTCCTGCTGCCTGAAGATCCAGATACAGAATGCTCAAAACGTATTAGTCTCTCCGCCTAATATAATGCTCCTCATCATAATGATAATGCATGAAACCATAAGCAAGCTACAATGAAATGCCTTCTTTTATAATCATCGGTGCAGCCACACTGTCTCTTCACAGCGACAGAACGCTAAGACACAGGTCTATCACTCAGCCTAGGACGCAGCTAGAGAAGGTTATGCCAGCCCTCCCGCTACCTGATATGGGATTCTGTTTGTACGAGCGTTCCAATAATCAGAAGATGGAGACGCCGTCATAAATGAGAGGAATGAAGCTGTTCCTGATATCTAAGGAGTGGCAAGCCTTAGAGCTACCACACAGCTTTCTCTCTGACTGTAGAGGGCCTCAGTACAAGGTCGCCTGTAAGCAGCAGGGTGAGAACCATCCGTTAGTCTGTATTTGAACAATACGCATTCATCTGTCCATTCATTCATGCATCCAACAGGTGCCGGGCCTCACTCCATAACAACCAGGATGGTAAAGAGTCCCAAAGCACACTGTGCTCCCCTTTGATACTTCCCTGAAGCATCAACCATTGCTTAGAGAGCTATTAACATGCTCACACTTTGAGCATACCCCTCAAATTTTTGTTTCACGAACCTGTATTGGAGCCAGAGCTTCCCTGGTGATTTTAATGAGTCTGCAACACAGAAAACCCTGAGTCACAGCATAGATGGCAACTGGGCAAGCTGGACATGGACTAAGAGGTAAATTACCTATGATCAAATCAAACTCCTGACCTTTTCAGAGGTGGTATGTATGTGTTTGTGTGTGTGTGTGTGTGTGTGTGTGTGTGTGTGTGTGTGTTGTGTACAAGTATGTATATGTGAATGTGTTTGTGCATGTGAATACAGGTATGTGTGTGAGAGAGTGTATGTGAGAGAGTACAGGTGTATGTGAGTGTGTGAGCACAGGTATGTATGTGAGAGTACAGTTGTGTGTGAGTGTGTGTTAAGTGTGAATGCAGGTGTGTGTGAGAGAGAGTAAAAGTGTGTGTCAGTGTATGAACAAATGTGTATATGTGAATACAGGTGTGTGTACTTGTGAGTGTATTTGTGTACACAGGTATGTTGTTTGAGCACAGATGTGTGTGAGTGCCGGCATGTGTGTGTAAATACAAGTGTGGGTATGCAGATGTATGTATGCAGATATGTGTGTGAGAGAGTGTATGTGTAAGTGTGAGTACGGGTGTGTGTGAGAGAGTGTATATGTGTGTGAGCACTGGTGTGTGTGAGTGCGTGTGTGTGTGTGTGTGCTCACAGGTGTGTGTGAACATGTACGTGGATAAGTGAGTTCACACACCCATATGTGAAGAACAGATAGAGGACAATATCTACTACCGTCCACAGGATTCATCTGGAAGAGGCAGGTTCTCTCACTGAGCTAGATGTTACAGTTCGATGAGATTGAGAGCCCAAGGGTTCCTTCTGTGTCCATTTTCTCAGCATGGCATCACATGTACATATCGTCATCGCTGAGTTTTTGACAGAAGTTCTGAGGACTAAACCCAGGTCCTATGTCTGTAAGGAAAGCACTTGACTGAGACACCCTCCCACACCAACCCTTAGGATATATACCTACATACACACATAGAGATATGCTATGTTTCTTGGGTTTTCTCCTTTTAGTAACAGTCCACCTCAGCTTTGCCTAGAGAGAAGGGAAAGCTATGTCTGCCCATGCTTGAGGTGCGTCTTTAGAGGAAGCCCAGCATACCTTTGTCCTGTCCTAGTAATAACAATTGTTATTGAAAGAAATTTCCCTCTATCTGGTCCAGAATGAGGAGCCAGATCAGACATGCCTGCTCCAATTAAAGACGTCTCCTTCTTGAGGCATCTTTATGGCTATTCAAAGGTGAAAGTGACCATTTCTTGGGTCTGGGATGTGTCTCAGTGGTAGAGTGTTTACCTAGCATGCACTAGGTTAATCTCAGTATCCCTCATTCAAACATAGTATACTCCCTCATAGGGTACATTTATCTACCTAAACAGACATAATGAAAAGGACTCTTGGTCATCCCTCCTTCCATCTTCCCATCCCCCACTCTAGCATTCAAATAGTGCCCGGCTGTGCTAAAAGGCCAGAGAAGAGGATTTTCTAGATCTCAACCCTTTTTTTCACCCTTCGAGAACCACCCTCTCGAAGGGAATCAGACCCAAGCTAAGGCTGCTACCACTCACCAGAATTAAGCCAATGTTCCTTTGGATCCCCTTTACCCTTTGACCTTCTAACAAAGAATACTAACCTCTAGTGTCCTCTTTATGAAAACTCCACAGTCCACTGACTAGTAGACTATAGGATTCATAGAAGATAAGCACTTTACCGAATAAATAGTGAAATTATCAAAAGTACGTGCCCACATACACATAATACCACACAATGATTTAGGTACCCCTGATTGTCCAGCTCTAGCCCCACCACGGCCACTATTTTCTTTCCTTCAGGACACATGACTTTCACTGACAGGTCTGGTCCTTTATGTGGAAAAGAGGTTATAATCCATAGTCGTTTTGAAAAGTTCAGCCCCCTGCAACTAGCATCAGGTTCTAGGCACAAACAAACTAAATGGCAAGGTGAATGAAGCTTTAAAGTCTGACCTCTTTGATGTACATTCTTCTTGGAGTAAAATAACAGATTTATTGACTTTTATGTCATGATCTCATCGTGTGGGAAAATAATGTATTATGAACTATAGAGAACTTCAGTCTAGTTAGGGGTGATTAAAACCTCATTGATGATGCTGCAGTTTAAAAGGCCACTTGTCGCGACCCACGTCTTTAATGAGATGCATTTGGAGAGACTTGGGAGGAAGTGGATCTCTGAGTTCAAGGTCAGCTTGACCTACATTACAAGTTCCAGTGATGTATAATAAGACCTTGTCTAAAAAGGCGGAGAGGAGAGAAAGGCAAAGATTACCTAAGAATGCTATAAATAAACCCCATGAAGACAAAAATAACATCTCTTATCCAAAACAAGAAGTGGGTTGCAAAGAGGTATTCTATCCAAATACCAAACAGACCACCACGTTCGCCCCAGAAGCAATAGTAACTCAGATGTTGTGTTTATTTCTCAAGAACCATAAGGACTATTTGTCTAAGTTTGAAAAAAAAGATACATTCTTAAGGGAATTGGAGAAATCATTTCACATTTGTCTGGTTCTTTCAGTAAATAAATCCTCTGTAACCATGAGGAATGTAGAGAAGCTTGGAGCCCCAGGCTAAAGGAAGTTGCAGACATCCCCTTAGCGGAAGTCGTTCCTTGCTGTAGCAATCCGTGGTGCAGCTCGTTTGGCACGTGGCAGACTTTTCCATAAGTCTCCACCCCTTACTCTGTATTGATCATCTGTGTTCATCCCCGCGATGAAAGGTCTGTACTGAGAAAGAAGATGCTAGGCCTCTAATCATGTTGCAGGTGGTCGTTTAGAACAGGAATGGGAAAGAAGACTCAGCCATGTAGCAAGTAGACATTTCTAAACATTGGTCCTCTGCAAATCCCGTAGAGAGGGCTGCGTGATTATCTCACCAATATCACTGTGGCTGTTTCTCCCTAAGAGCATGAACATTGGGTCAGAGATCATGTTCAAAGAATAGTTCCTAAGAATGTGTGAGTGGCCAGGACACAAGGCCACAGTACGGAAATTAGTTCTCAAACAAACCAATGGGTACCGGATGAGGAACGGTGCCTTGTTATACAAGTTTGCTTAACTCAGTATGAAGTATTGGAAACATGGGGTATGGGGTCCTCATCAGAACAGCGACTCTGCACTGCTCGGTCTTCTTAAGAGTTCATCCCTGAGCCTAAATACAGTCAGCGTTTAAATTTAGACAAGATCAGAATTACTCAGATCAGCAAGATAGCCATCTGCTTTCAAGCATGCAGCTGGTAGCCTTTAAACAGCAGCTTTTCACGATTCATAACTTATTCATCCCAAGATGCGCTCAGACATCTGCTTCATCAGCGATTCAGCTTGGCGAGGCGTTTTGCTTTAAAGTTTCATAATGTCTACCCAGGTGAGTAACTTTCCTAAGATTGATAAAAATTCACACTCCTAGATGTTCCCCCTAAAGTAACAGTGACAAAAGCAATAGCTACCATCCTGTCTACTTTCCCCCCTCGGTTTTACTGGCATGCAACAGTGGCAAGCTACTATTTAGTCTCCTGTCCCTGGTTTTACCAGCATGCATTAACCAGGCTCAGCTGGCTGCATCAGCTTGCATTTCCAACTCCTCATGCTTGAAGGCTTTGGATTCTTTCCTCTAGATGTCTCTAAAATATATAATAGATGGCTGTGAATTACAGTCATTCGATTGTGCAGAGGAACACCAGAAGGCATTCCTTTTATCCCTGTCAGTGTGTATTACCTCACCTCTCTTATCTGCCCCTCCCTTCCTCTGGCAGTCACAGTGTTAACTCAGATCAACGTTGTTTAGCTATACCACAGAGGGTATTGCTGTTTTGTGTCTGGTTCACTTCACATTAAAGGATGTCCAGCTGCAATGACTAGGTGTCACTATTTACGACCAAATAACACCCACTGTGTCGGGGCAGTGTTCTCCTTTGCCATTCTTCCATTGATGGACATCTAGGTTGGTCCCATATCTTCTCTATTTTGAAAAGTTGACACACTAACTTTATTTCCATCACTGTTCTGGAAACACACATTATGATCTTTCTTTCATAGCTGAGAAAGTGAACAAGATTAAGTAACATACTCAATAACACTAAGGACAGAGATGGCAGGGGAGTATTGTTGAAAACCGGATACATCTGTTCTCAAATTCAGATTTCTGCAATAAACAATGCAACCCTCCTGTTGTAATGTCTACCCAGAGCTAGAACATCTTTGTCATAGGGTTATGACCTGTGACATTTATCCTCAGTCCTAGAAACCTTCAGGTGGACCTCCGTTCAATGCCCTGTGTACATTGATTGATTCATTTACTCTGCTGGACAACTTAGGGCAGTCTCAGCTACCCATTCGTCTCTCCATCATTGACAACAGCAGCTGGGGAGATGAGGAATCTATAAAGTGTGTAATGACAGTCTTCTTCTATGTGATCTGAAAGTGGAGATACTGTCTACTCAAACATGGGAGGAGTGTTTAGTTTAATACATGGAAGATTCTCTGTGAATAAAACCAATTATGTTAAATATATATATTTAACATATTTAGGTTATATCTAACACACACACACACACACACACACATTAAAATTTTAAGGGCCAGTGAAATAATTCAACAGGTAAAAAGTACTGGCCTCCAAGCCAGTACTGACTTTGATCCTCAGAGCTCACATGGCAGAGGGAAAGAATGGACTCCCCTGACATGTGCATACACACAGACACACAGCCACACAGACACACACAGAGAGAGAGAGAGAGAGAGAGAGAGAGAGAGAGAGAGAGAGAGAGGTAATCGAAATAAATTACAATTTCACAAACTGACTGCTGTCTTCTGTTTACTCCATAACGTGCTTCATGAGAAAAGAAAGCAGACCCTCCTTCAGGCCCTAACAGAGGTCCAGGCTTCTAAACCTCACATTTGTTATCTGAAGTAAATGAAAAGAATAACATCTTTTGTTCCACCTTTTAAATAAGTAATATGTGGAAGACAGCTGAGAGGCATTAAATGCTGATAGTAGTACATTGAGTAAGCCACCAGGGCAAAAAAAAAAAAAAAAATGTGAGGATAGTGTTTTGTTTTCAAAAGCATAAATTTGCTCATGAAGACAAAACTAGAAACTTCACATAAAATGTTAACATTTATTTTGTATGATGACGATGTTTATTTTCTTCATTTTGGTTAGCTAAAATGATAGCAGCATAAATTTCCAAATGGCCAGATATAATTTAAAAGATAACAGAGAAATATAAAATATGGTAACTATTGAAGAGCTATATCTAGGCAGTTAGTAATCAATTTGAGTCACCTTTGAGATGGTAGACCTGATTAAAACAAAACCAGTGATCTCCTGTGCCCAATACACCCACGTTGAATATGACTTTTAAAAAGCTAACTTAAAACTAAAGTGAATTCAGCCATGATGGTGCACACCACTCAGGTGGGAGACTGAGGCAGGAGGATTTCAGGTTTGAAGCCAGCCTGTGTAGCCTGAGGAGATCCTGCTCCCCACTCAACAAAACAGAAAGTTAAAGAATGAAAAGCTACAGTTAGTTTGCATTACTGACCATAGTCCAACCGTAGAAAGCCTTGCAGACAATGAATTGGTAATTATGTGACTGCAGCTCTAAAGGGAAACAGAGTTGCATCTTTTATCACATTTTTGTCAATGAATGAACACATAACCTTGGTTTATACTTTTCTCAGAGACACAGTGTTTCATATGTGTGATCTCATTAATGTTGAGCTCACACCCGACAGCATCACAACACACACCTGGAACAGAGCTTCTGAAGAACGTATTTTATCTCTGTAAGTTTCCAAAGGCCACACTGCACCTGAGCACAAAGTTTAGGAGCCATTTAAACACTCAGGTCCCCAGTAAAAACTGCAGCAATTGGGAAAGCACTCCCAAGTATAGCATAAAAGCTGGAAAGCTGGGGACGTCAACCATGGCTGGGGATAGACTGTCAGGTGGCTCAACTCCTTCACCATTTGCATATACATGGGCATTATCTTAGTGGTTATAGGTACAGTTTAGAAAGTAGACAAATCTCCACAAGTAATGAAAGTGCACGGCCTTCTGCAACCCCTAAAGCAAAGAAATTTTTGTTATTTCTCAAAAACAGACTTCAGAGCAAGAGGACAGTTGGCTTACTTTAGAGGTGTGGCCACTCATAGGCACATATACATACAGGCAGTATAAATCAGATTTGGTGGGGTTTTTTTTTTTAACCTATATAATATACAGGCAGTATAAATTGGTATATAGAGGCAGTATAAATTGGATTTGGATTTAATGTTTTTAATCTATATAATATTAAGGACACAAATTACCTGAGTATGGAATGGGTAGGCAGACTTGGGAGGAATTGGAGGGAAGATGAATATGGTCAAAATACAATGTACTATATGTGATTCTCAAAGAAGTCATTAAAATACTAAAAACTTAAATTCAATTTTCAAAAGAGAAAGAAGTTGGCCAAAGATATGGCTCAGCAGTTAACAGCACTTACAGCTCTTACAGAGTAAAGGGAAATTGCTTGCCAGCCCCCACATGACGGCTAACTCTCTATAGCTACAGTTCCAGGGAATCCAGTGCCCTCTCCTGACCTCATAGACCTGCATGAAAGTGGCAAACATGCATACAAGCAGAACAGACATTTATACACATGAAATAGTGGTAAGTACATTTTTTAAAGGAAAAAAATTTTAAAGTGGAAAATCTACAATTTTTATGACAGGCACTATTGTACTGGTGACCAATAGATCAATAGACTGAGTATCAGCTAGGACCAGAACAGACTCATTGAGTCACAATGACAACTGTACAACAACATTACGTCTCTTGCAAAGCAGAGAATGCTTATTTTCAAGTGTGTAAGAGATATTCTATGAGATAAAACACATTGTGGGTCATAAACATCTCACCAAACCTTCACAGCTGAAATAAGAAGGTCTTTTTTTCCCTTTTATTATAATAGAATTAAACTAGAAAGAAAGCAAGAATAAATTAGAGAGTCCTTTGTTGGCTGGAAATTAGACAACACACTCCTAAATCAAGATTCTGAAAAGAAATTGAGGAAGTAATTCTAGTCAAAATATCTACATAAAAAAAGAATGCCCTCATTTTTAATAGCTGAATAGCATTCCATTGTGTAAATGAACCACATTTCCTGTATTCATACTTTGTTTGAGGGGCATCTGGGTTTTTTCCAGCTTCTGGCTATTACAAATAAGGCTGCTATGAACATGGTGGCCTTTTGGGTATATGCCCAGTAGTGGTATAGCTGGGTCTTTAGGTAGAACTATTTCCAATTTTCAAAGGAACCACCAGATTGATTTCCAGAGTGGCTGTACCAGTTTGCAATCCCATCAGCAATGGAGGAATGTTCCTCTTTCTCCACATCCTCGCCAGCATATGCTGTCATTTGAGTTTTTGATCTTAGCCATTCTGATTGGTGTGAGGTGGAATCTCAGGGTTGATTTGGTTTGCATTTCTCTGATGACTAAGGAATTTGAACATTTAAGTGCTTCTCCGCCATTCAAGATTCTTCTGTCATGAATTCTCTGTTTAGCTCCTTACCCCATTTTTTAATTTGATTATTTGGTTCTTTGGAGGTTAACTTCTTGAGTTCTTTATGTATTTTGGATATTAGCCCTCTGTTGGATGTAGGGTTAGTGAATTTTGCAGGCGAATGGACGGAACTAGTAAATATCATCCTGAGTGAGGTAACTCAGACCCAAAAGGACATGCATGGTATGTACTCACTAATTAGTGGATGCTAGCCAAAAAATACAGAATAGCTAAGATACAACCCACAGACCATAAGAAGTATAACAAGCAGAAAGGTCCAAGTGAGGATGCTTCAGTTCCACTTAGAAGAGGTAAGAAATTATCACAGGAGACAGAGGAAGAGAGGAACCTAAGAGGAAGTGGGGAGGGAAAGCAGATAGGGGGAACAGGATCAGATATGAGGTGGGGGTTGAGACAGTAGAGAAGCCCAGAGGGCCAAGAGAATGAGTGGAGATGAGCAGCATGAGGGGAAGGGGAAGTAGAGGAATCTCTAGAAAGTACCAGAGACCCAGGAGGTGGGAGGCTCATAGGACTCAATGGGGGGTAACCTGAGCCAAAATGCCGAACACTGGGGAGAGGGAATTTGTAGAGTCCACCTCCAGTAGATAGATAGGGCCTCAAGTAGAGGGACAAGGTCACCAACCCACTGTCAAACTCTTTGACCCAGAACTGTTCCTGTCTAAAAAAAAAAAAAAAAAAACTGCAGGGACAAAAATACAGAAGAGACTGAAGGAAAGGTGGTCCAAGACAGACCCAACTTGGGATCCATCTCATGGAGGGAAGGAAGGGGTGTCTTCTGAGAGGCCCTAGCAGCAGCTGACTGAGACAGAACCATTGGACTGAAGTTAGGGACCCCTATGTTGAATTAGGGGAAGGATTGAAGGAGCTGAAGGGAGAGCAACCCCTTAGGAAGAACAGCAGTCTCCCCTGACCTGGACCCCTGGGAGCTCCCAGAGACTGAGCCACCAACCAGGAGCATACACAGGCAGGTCCAAGGCCCCTGGTACAAATATAGCAGAGGTCTGCCTGGCCAGGCCTCAGTGGGAGAAGATGCACTTAATCCTCCAGAGACTTGAGGCCCCAGGGAAGGAGGAGGCCACGAGTCAGGGGAAAGGGGAATGGGATAAGGAACTGTGGAGGGGAGACCGAGGGGTGGGGGGGCAACAACTGAAATGTAAATAAATAATAATAAAAAAGTATGACAGCAAGTGAAGTAACTGGGGACATGAGTGATCTCTACGATAGAAACCATAGACACTCGTGAAAGAGATGGAGAGACATTCCTTTCCACAGATTAATATAACTACCATCCCCATCTGACCTAAAATGATAAACAGTCTATGTGCTTCCTCTGAAACAATGACAATCTTTACCTGGCTAGAAAAAAAGCACTTCAACAATATATTGGGCCATAAAGGTCTGGAAGAGCAGAGAAATTCTAAGCAAAAGGACATGCATTGCACTATCTGGTTTTAGAACACATTACAAAACTATCATCATTAGAAGAGTGTGATTGAAAGCTGAGACAAACAGTCCCTAAATATTGCCCACAAAATTCAAAAGCAACGTGAGCAAAACCAGAAAACTTCTGGTGCAGTGCAGGAAGCAGCCAGCAAAGTGGACTGCAGAGGAAGACGGGAAGGGGGTGTCTGCAGACCACTCATAAAACTAATGTGCGGAATAAATCAGGAATTTTTAGAATTCAATAACCCAAAAAAATGCTTTTAAAATTGGACAAATCATATAAATATACCTTTCACAAAAAATAAAGGCAAATGGCTGACAAATCTACAATATTGGTCGTTGTTAGTCATCAAGAAATGGAAATCAATACCACAGCAGCACGCCCTGCCCTCTCACCCTGTTATCAAAAAGATGCAACTTAGCAAGTGCAGACACCCTGTGGAGAACAGAGTGCTTACTTTACAATACAAACACAAACTAATACATCATCCTGGAAAGCACTTGGGATATTCCTCAAAAACCCAGCATAGGTCCCCCACAGACCTCACTTCAGGGTACAAATGAAAAGGAAATAAAATCAGCACAGCAAACAGACATGTGTGTGTGTGTGTGCGCGTGTGTGTGTACATATATATGTGTATGTATGTATGTATGTGTATATATATATGTATGTGTATATATATATTATATGTGTGTATATATGTATATATATACACATACACACACACATATGCACATACACATATACACACACACACAGATATATATATGTATGTATGTATATATATACATATATATATGCATATATATATGCAATATATATATGCATATATATATGCATATATATATATATATATAATACATACATATATATATCTGTGTGTGTGTGTGTGTAAGCACTAGTCACTACAGCCAAGATATGGAGTCAGTCTTAGTACCCATCAACAGATGAGTGAATATGGAAAACATGGGGAGGGGCAGGGAGAGAGGGGGAGAATATTATTCAGCCAGCAAAATGAATGAAATCTGTCATTTGCAAGAAAATCTATAAAACTGGAAGACACTCATTTTAAGTAAAACGGGACAGACACAGAAAAAAAAGTAGCATATATCATCTCTCCAATGCAGAAGTGTAAGGACTCAGTCTAAACAGAAAATAACGTAGTGATGATTTACAACCATGAAGGGTAAGTCTGGACAATGAGAACCACAGCAGAGCTGAAGAGATGGAATTGCTTCTGTGCCTTGTAGAACCATGGCACTGGCTGTAGCTCACAGTGGGGCTGGCTGTAGCTCACAATAAGGTTAGCTATCAGCCACAGGGGTTGTTGTACATCTAAAAAGAAGAGAGAAACTAGGGCTTCAAACCTAAGGAAGCCAGAGGGAAGCAGAATTGATGACTTCCCTGGTGTGATCAGAGTGTGCTAAAGCACCTACAGGAGTAACATTCTGCACCCACGGACATGCACAGCTGTTATATGTTAACCAAAAAGAACAAAACTCATGAAAGAATTTTTCAAGTGTACCCCAGGCTGCCCTGGAACTTTCTATGGCCTGGCCAAGAAGGTCTAGACCTTCCTGCCTTAGCCTCCTAGGTTTCCTACCACGAGTGAGTGAGAGTAACTTTAAAAAGCAACTTAAAATAGATTATAGACATAAAATTATAAAACTCATGGAGGAACATGGGAGAGAGAGTCTTGAAGGCCTAAGCAAAAAGTTCTTAGATATGTCATAAAAAAATAACCTATTCAAAGGCATGAGCTCCTCTAAAATTAAAAACATTCAGCTTTAAAATGGTCTTGAATGAATGAAAAAAAAAAAACAGCAACAAATACCATGTATCTGTGACATATAAGGAAATCCCCAAACCTAACATCAAGAAAGCAAACATTCTCCTAATAAATTGATAACATATTTGAACATATACATCAAGAAAAAAAACAGAGACTTAGCAAATAAGCTCTTGAAAAATTATCCACATAGCCGGCGGTGGTGGCGCACGCCTTTAATCCCAGCACTTGGGAGGCAAAGGCAGGTAGATTTCTGAGTTCCAGGCCAGCCTGATCTACAGAGTGAGTTCCAGGACAGCCAGGGCTATACAGAGAAACCCTGTCTCGAAAAAAAAAAAAAATTATCCACAAATGAGCGGCAAATGGTTCGGTAGAAAAGCATGCTGGCGACTGAGTTCAGTCTCCTGAACCCACATGGCAAAAGGAGAGAACCAACAAAACCTAGTCCTTCAAATGATCTTCTGACCTTCATCTGTGTACTGCGGTGTGCATACGTGTACGTGCACATACATACAGACACATGCCCATGCACACACACATACATACACACACACAAAAAAAGATACAACAAATTATTTTAAAGGGCCACTGCCATTGATCTTCAAGGACAGGTACGCTGAAGCATGCTGTAAGCCTGTCCATTAGAATGGCGGGGTTGAGGAGATCAGGACTCCTCACAGATCGATGGTGGCCTTGAAAATAAAACTGGTTTCAAGACAGCAACTGAGGATTAAACCTCCTATAAGCCCCAGCAATCAAGGTTGGTGTATGTCCCCTAAATGAACAAAATCTAGACTTGTACACATGCACCTGTGAGTATTTAGCACAACCTTATACATAACCTCCCCAAAGCGGAAGTAGCCTAAGGGTCTTTCAGTGAGGAAGGCATAAGCTACGTTAGATATGGCCAAACAAAGGGTTCAATGGTAAACACCAGTGAGCTCTTGATGCTCGTCACCCGTCATGCTGAGGGAAGAAAGCAGTCTCCAAAAGTGACGTGCTGCGTATCATGATTTGATTGTTATGGCCCATGATGGCTATTTCTGCTTGTCAACTTGACTATATCTGGAATAAACTACAATCCAGAATTGGAGGACTCATCTGTGATCCAGATCTAGAGGCTGGAAGACACAAGTTTCTGACCTGGGTCTTGGCATCGAGATCTTGAGGCATAGTGGCCATGAAAAGCTTAGGCTCAGGAAAGGTAATCCCAGGAGACAAAGGCAAGGAGACTAAGACAAAACAAGTCCCAGGTTCAGGCATGGTGGTATACACCTTAATCTGGGCCACACCATCTGCTGGAGACCTACATAAGGACATTGGAAGAAGGAAGATTTGCTCTTCTTCACCTGCTTGCATTTACTTGCCAGCACATCTGTTAAAATCTACTCCTACAGAAGACCAGCTGAAACAACTAGCTTCATGGGACTAAGCAACTACTAGATTCCTGGACTTCCCATTCACAACTGACCATTGTTGGGGAGTTGGACTACAGACTGTAAGTCACCACAGTAAATTCCCCCAATATAGAGAGACATTCCATTAAGTTCTGTGACTCCTGACTAATACATGGCCCAACACTTATCTGCTAAAGTCCAATTCCCTACAATGAAAGTATCAAGAAGTGAGCAGGTCGCAGAGGTGTGCCTTCATGACTGACACCAGCTCTGTTATGAAAGATCTATAGGAGGCTCTCATGCTCTGCCATGTGAAGTCATGAGAAGCTGCTGTCTACATGGCTCCTACAACACTTTGGTTTTGGACTACCCAGCCTCCAACTCTGTAGGAAATGATTTCTGTTGTCTAGAAGCCTGGTCGGTGGTATTTTGATGTGCCAACAGTGGCTAAGGCCCAACATGATTCCATTTGTATGGAATCTGACATTCTGAACCAAGCAAATGTTTAGGGGTGTAGAACAGATCTGTGATCAGAGCAAGTAAGGGGAGGGAAGACATTGACAGAAAAGAATAACAAAAAAAAAAATTTTAGTGTGTTAAAGATGCTCTGTAGTGACTACATGAGCCTATGAATGTTTTGAAATTCATTGAATTATATGTAAAAATTAAATGCAGTGTATGTAGACTTTAAAGAAATGAATGCATTTTTAAAAGACTATACTTATAGAAAAAATTGTAAAGCTAGAAGATTATAAAACTGACAGTTAAGATGGTCTGCTATATAATTTACTCATCACTTTCTTGGGATTGATAGATTTATATAAATGTATAAAGACTATCATTTTATAAATACTTTCTTAAATATACTTGATCACTTTCTGGAAACACTGGTGTTAAATGCTCTCCAGACCAAGCCTAGACATCAGGGTCTGTCTATCTAATTGCTTGCAATTACATTATTTTTTTTTGTCTTTATGAAATCCTCATTATTATACCTTACCTGATTTATGTGCACAAGAAAAGACCTTTTTGTTGGTACAGGATCTAACTTGAAGCAAATCCAACTGAGTCAAGCATATATTAACCACATTCACAGGAGAGGTGAGTTAATCCCTGAGATGTATGGTTCTCACGGGGGGGGGGGGGGGGGGGGGGGGAGCAGATTGGACCAGAAATGAGGGAACTTGTTTCCACTTCTCTGCTACATTTTTAATCCTCACTAATGTGGGTACTCTTAGTCAAATACAAAATACAAGGCAGTGAAAGGACTTGAACTTGTGAGTGTATCTTTTTCTCTCTCCTGGAATCCAGCCAAGAAATACACTCTGCTACATTTTATCAACTTTCATACAAATGACCAGTGGTCTTTCTCCCTTCTTCCACTTTCTCTTTGTTTATAAATAGATAAGATTCCCCCCCCCCCCACAAACACCAGCCACACCACACGGGAAGTCCAGAGATCTTACGGTACTTTCCCACTCCTAAGTGGTAACTGTTACTATGTTCCTCACAGATAAATAATGTGGGCCAGTTTAACATTACAAATGGGAAGCAAAGTATTTCTCCATACTGGTTTGTCAGCCTTGTCCTTAGACCTGGTCATTTACACTTATGAAGCTTTTCAGATTGCTCTGGAAACATTTGACCTTCAGTTTGAGGAGACAGTAGCAGGAAAATGGAGAGGTTTGGGGAAAGACTGGCAAATCCTCAATTTACCCATTAGCCCCAACTTGGTTTAAATCTCTGTTTGAGGGTACCTAGTCAGTTCTTGCTGAAACATTGATATGCTTTGCTGCTCAACCAACTGCTACCTTTGTGTAACCACCACGGAAAGTACAAGAAATGACTAATAGAATTCAGATCTAAATTCTTCTTCTTTTTTTTTAATTAGCTGTTGTGGCTTCTTACCTTGGAGAATTTTTTTTTTTTTTTTTTTTGGTTTTTCGAGACAGGGTTTCTCTGTGTAGCCCGGGCTGTCCTGGAACTCACTCTGTAGACCAGGCTGGCCTCGAACTCAGAAATCCGCCTGCCTCTGCCTCCCAATTGCTGGGATTAAAGGCGTGCGCCACCACCGCCCGGCTTTGGAGAATTTTAAAATTAATTTTTCACAAAATTAAAATTCTTATAAGTTACAATGTCTATTAATCATGTAAAAGAAAGGAAAGATGTGGAGTTTAATTTTCTATTCTAGTCAAACCGAGAAAGACTACTCAAGGCTCTTCCCCAAGCACAAAGCCTTGTTTCTTACCAAGACATAAATACCAAGACTCAAGAATGCAGATGTGTTCTATAGCAAATGGCAAGAGTGGCTTCCAACTAGGGTTATATAAAGCTTCATTCTGGTGCTCCTCCATTCCATTGCATTTCTAGACTGACAGTAGTTTTGCTTTTCACCTTTGCCTTTGAGGTAAGCAGAGAACCATTTAAACACAGGTCACTCTGCAAGCGCAAGGCCAGATCTCAAACCTGTGGCCCCTATTTACTGCTGCAAAAATCCAATAAGGACGCAATACACATGGGCAGAGTGTTATGAACAGCTGGTTGTTAGATTGTAAGTACTCTTAGCCCACGAGTCTCCCTTCTGTGTATTAGGTTAGCTCGGAGGAATGCAGTGGGAAAGTATTCCCAGTTTAGAGTGGTCTGGAAGAATAATCGACTAGGAATGAGAAGACAATAATGAAATGTTAACAGAGATTTTAAAAAATCACTGTTCCGGTTTTCTTTCAGAATGATGTAACCACGGAGATTAGAAAACAGAGTAGACACGATGATAAGCCGACAATATATTTAGCACCCGAATACTTATGATTTTCAAGAAACTCTCAAAATCTGGGGAGGGGTGGCTCACTTCACAGGTTTCTGTGCCTGTCATATCCAGGTCAATTTCTAAAATAGTTTTTGGCAGGTATGAATCATAACTATTTCCTCCACAGTGTTAAACAGTAACTACACAAACTTCAAAGTTAGATGAGAGGTCTATTCCTGTTGAAATTCTGAGGTGCTTGAACCCAGATAGCCTGCCTCTCCAGAAATGGTCTAAGTTCATGACACTGCCCTCCACTCCTTCATTTGTAGGGAAATTGTCTAGATAACAACATCCCACAACACAGCTCCACCTCCTACCTCTGTAGCTGGGGTATGTCTCCTCAGAGAAAAGACTCTGAGGACTTGGAGAAGAGGCAGAGTTTAAAGCCAAACAACCTCAGCTCTGCCTCCCAGGAAGCAATAACTTTACTCACACCACAGGAGATTAAGTCAGAGGGAGTCAAGAACCAGGGAGTGGTTTAAGCCTATTCTGAGGACTGAGACTTGCTGCTTTTCAACTAGCTGATCTTGCGCTGTCTGACACAGACCGGACCTCCACCTCACTTCCCTTAAGTTACCTGTTATGGAAGGAGAACAACATTCATCTAAAGCAAGGGCTCTCAACCTTCCTAATGCTGTAACCCTTTGATACCGTTCCTTATGTGGTGACCCCCAAACATAAAATTATTTTTGTTGCTACTTTATAACTTTATTTTACTACTGTTGTAAATTGTAATGTAAATATCATCTGATATGCAGGATATCTGACATGCAGTCCCTGTGAAACGGTCATTCGAGCCAAGGGGTCAAGACCCACAGGTTGAGAATCGCTGTTCTGAGGTCCGGGCGCATGCACACCTTCTGAAAGCCACTGAATTGACAGAACCTGGATCCTGCCTCCTTAACTAGCCTCTCGGGGACTCAGGGAAAGTCACTGACAGGTGGACAGCTTCCTCTTCTTTCATTTCAGCTAATTTTTTTTTAAAGCCAGATCCAATTATTTCCTTTTAGAAATGCTTTCTTTTTCTTCTTCAATGTCTGTTCCCCTGCCCAGGACATTTTCAAACCTGTTTCTCAAATTAAAGACTCTCGAAGGTAATAGAGTGCAAGCCTCTGTGTGTTTCCTACTGCCTGCTACACTGTCCCTAAACAGAAATACAGACAAAACAAACAAAAACAAGAAGGGGAGAGGCGAGAGGGGATCGTGGCAGGCAAACAGAGAGAGGTTAGAAAGACAAAGGAGAAAAACTTTGGACTTAGAAATGTTAAGTCTGAACTGGTCACGCTTCATTCAGACCCACCTCACCTACACACACCCCTAAGTCCAGGCCCCAACAGAAGCACCCGAACGCGCTTGCGCGTGCACACACACACACACACACACACACACAAAGAGAGAGAGAGAGAGAGAGAGAGAGAGAGAGAGAGAGAGAGAGAGAGAGAACTGATAAACCCTCCAACCTCAGATAAATCTGACTCTTTTTCAACTTGTAGCCTCCAACCGCGGCAGAAGGACCAAGGTCCTTCGCCACCTGCCCGCAGAAGACGCTGCAAGCGCCCGCGGCGCCGCAGTAGCCTCCTCCTGCTGCAGTCCCGACAGAGTTTCAGATCCAAATCCATAGGGCTAGCGCTCCTCTGCCCCTCGCCCCGCTCCCTGCCTTCGGCCTCCTTTTCTGGAGGCTCGGAGGAGGAAGCAGGGCACTTTGTCACTTCTAAGGATGGGGAGGAGAAACGACGACAGAGTCTCTCACCGAAGGACCCCCAAGCCGTGTACCCTTCTCCCCACTCCCGCCAGCACGCCCGCGCAGGTCCGTGCTGGCAAGTGGGCCACTTGCCAAGGTGTCGGTCCTCACTCCGGGTGCCGGGATTCAGGCGGGACGGTGAGACGGAAAGGTTGGGGGTTGCAGATGAGGCGGGTCTGAGAGAGGGACGACCCTGCTGTCTCTACTCACCCCCTCTTCGGGGCCACCGCAACTCCGAAGCGCGCATAGGTACCCCGTCTTCTTAAAGGCCTTCCCTCCGGGTGCGTTCTCCTCCCGCCCCGCTCCCCTCTCGGACGTCTGCGGGGAAAGAAGGTAAAAGAGTACCTGGAGCGAACACCATGACTTCCTTCAGCCGCTGCGCCCCTGGGTTTGGAGAGGTGGGCAGCCAGAGGGCGGGAGCCGGCCGGGGACCGGGAAACCGCGGGGCCGGGAGCTGGCGGGCGCGCGGGGCGCGGGCGGGACGGTCAGCACCTCGGACAGCTCCCCGCGCGCGGTCCCGGGCCGCGGCTCAGCTCTGGGCGCGCGCTACCTCCACAATGCACTGCTGCGCCGGAGGGAGGAGGAAAGCCAACCCGGCTCAGCTCATCCTTCGTCCCCGCGCCAGCTTGGCGATCCACCGCCGAAGGAGCAGGGCGCTTCTACCACTTCCACAGGAGCAGGAAAGACGGAAGGAGAAGCCAGATAGAAAGGTAATTGCCCGGTTTCCTGGCAGGCGCATAACTAATTGCTTCTAACTACCTGCTGTCACTCACCCCCAGGGATGCCGGGCTGACATTTAAGATGAGTTTGTCCCTTTCTCCACATCTCACTAGACTTTGCTCCAGAGGCTGAGTTCTCGAGTGTGGCTGGCTCTGAACAGAGGGAGGATCTGCCAAGTTAACCCATCTTTGCTGTTCACGACTTCTCTGGCTGTCCCAGGCCTTGCAATGTCAGCAAGAGAGCTAAAGGAGAGAAAAAAAACAAGATGACCTTGGAATGCATGACAAGGGCGCTGCTCACGGGTCCTGTTCCCCGTGACCATTGGGTCAGCTCCCATATTTGCAGGTTCTCAAGGTCATAGCCTCAGAGGAAACAGCAGCGTTAGTCAAGGCAAAAGAACGTACAGATGAGACAGCTCTCGGAAAAACTCCAACTTCTGCAAGGATGAGACAAAACATTTCTGACATTGATTATATACCTAAGAGCTTGCCCAGACCTGGCTCATTTGGTATCTGCGCCCCTTACTCACAGTTGTCTCTACCCTATACAAGGACCTGCTGGATGCTCACTGCAGGCTCGTAACCTGAAGTTCACTTGAAGATATCTATTCTCTGATTAATGTTGGTGCAGTGTGGGCAACCCTCATTAGGTGTCACCAGCTTGCAACATGTGCATGTGGGTTTCAATGACAGAGTCAAAACCACGTAAGGGTCCCCTTGCCTTGGCTTTTATCCTCCATCTCTGTAGTTGAATGGTGTTGTCCAAAACCAAAGGCAATCAAAGTTCTTTGGGTCATCCTTCACCTTTTCCTGGAAATAATAGAGCTATTTTGAAAACACAGTATTGACAATTTGGTTAGAAGCCATAAGCTCGACTCAGTTCTTGGCAAATATAAGCATTCAAATAGCCAGGCTGGCACCGAGTTTGTTCAAAGCCACGATGGGTTGAAAATGTAAATAGTTTCACAGCTCTTGAAGTACAGTTTTCATGGAGGCATATGGGCAGCTTTGTCACAACACAATCACAACCGCTCTTAGCACCTGGTGTCAGACAGGCTGAAACAGATGGGGCCTGCCTCAGTCGATGCAGGTCAGCCAACAGGCAGGATAAACACGGTGCACAAAGGGGTGGAGTCCTCTCATACCCCAAGATACACCAAAATCCCCTGGAATCAATCAAAATTCTTTACATGGAGCACTATTTGAGATTTGCTTGAATGACGGGCCGACTTCTTTAAACATCCTTCCACCACCCTTAATTTTTTACAATTTCATATTTTATTGATTTTTACTCATCTAATACATAAATAAATACCCACAGTTCAATTCAAGGAAAATGGAATGTTAAGAACATCTTAAAACATTCTTAAGGATGAATCAGATCCAAACTCAGGTACAGCCTGAGTCTCAGCATTAACTCACTGTTTAATCTTGGATATGTCACCCTATTTGGCCCATCTCATCTGTACCAGAAGAACTGAGGCATCTGAAAGGTTTCCTGTAAGGACTCTCTGAAATATGGACCTCAGTGAATTAAGAAAGAGCAAGGGCTCCTGGTACGGTGCTGTGTGTCTTTAATCCCAGTGTTCAGGAGGCAGAGGCAGGTGGATGGATCTCTGTGAGTTCGACGCCAGTCTGGTCTACATAGTGAGTTCCAGGACAGCCAGAGCTACATACTGAGACCCTGTCTCAGAAAGAGAGGGAGAGACAGAGAGACAGAGAGAGATAGACAACAGACAGACAGACTGAAAGAGAGGGACAGGAGGGAGGGAGAGAGAGGAGCATGACCCAATTAAAGTCACTCCAGAAATTGTTGACAACCTGAGAGAACATTGTGCCCTATGGGAAAGAAATAAATTAGTAGATTAGTGCTTCATAGATATTAATGTGCGTGTGAGTTCTGGGGACCATGCTAAGCTGTCGCCTGTGAGTCAGGAGAGTACACTAGAGCCTGAGAGATTTCATTTCTAACCAGTTTCAGGGGATGTCCACTCTGTAGGGCAGTGTACTATCCTTTAGCAGCCAGTTAGCAGGCATATCAGCATTATTTTAAGTATGTACATTTCTCCCAAATCCATTGCTTATCTTTTCAAGCGTTAAAACACGTGCACACTCACACACACACACACACACACACACACACACACACACACATTACTGAGACAACGTCCCACATAATGCTAGACTAAGAAAGGAGTCAAAACAGCAGGAGAAGTAAACAAACAAACAAATAAATAAATAATACAGAAACATCTGTACGTAGACTGGTGGGCCCTCTAGCTTTTAGTGAGCCTAGAGTGGCAATAGACAGAAATATGATCTAATAGGAACTAGAACAACAGGCCTGTGCTAAACAAAAATTTCTCAGCCCCCTTTTTTGAACAAGAGTTGTAGACTCTGTTCTTTCTCAAAGCATCTCTTCATTGCCCCTCCCCTTTCTAATGCCATTCCTACAGAGCCAAATGACAGTATGTTCTCAGTCTAATGGGTGTGTGTGTGTGTGTGTGTGCAAAATTTTACTTACACTGAGGATCATTCCACAGAGGGCCTCACACAACATAGAAAGGGGATCTACTACCAAGCTGTAGTACTAGCTCCTCTATATATTTTAGTCAAGACAATTAATATTACCCCTTATAAATGCAAGTAGTTTCAGTGATATGTCTTGGTTTCTTTTGGTGATTTCAGCTGTATATTTCACTCAGCAAATTCTCAAATGTGTACCATGACTAGAATTATTTTCTCGGTTTTATTTCAATATCTTGATGTAGCTTCTGGATTTTAATATCTTTATATTTAATATAAGTGCTAGATTTGATAACTGAATACCTAAGAGAAGGATGAATGTCTCCCACTTATTTAGTCATAATATGAGCCGGATTCTTTTTTTTTTTTTTTTGGGGGGGGGGTTTTCGAGACAGGGTTTCTCTGTATAGCCCTGGCTGTCCTGGAACTCACTCTGTAGACCAGGCTGGCCTGGAACTCAGAAATCTGGCTGCCTCTGCCTCCCAAGTGCTGGAACTAAAGGCATGCGCCACCACCGGATTCTTTGACAGATCATTCCCCCAGACTCACCCCAACTGAAGCTTTAACTCTCAGTGTAGTTTCCCTGTGTTGCTGATTGAATACTCCATGCATGGCAGCTCTGCTCAACCAGGTTTCCTGACAGCCGTTCTACGGTGAGGTAGCCCTTGCTGCAAGCTACCACATTCTGACCTCCGCGGTCATTTCTGCTCAATAATGGAAGCAGCAATAAAAAGCAAGACAGTAAACAAGCTATAGTAGACGCCCAACTTTTTTACTCCTTCACTGAGTCTATCAAACCCGACACTTCCCCTTCCAGGGGTGCTCAGAAAGGTTCTGGACAGCCTAGAAAGAGCACGAGGAAAATGGTCGTCTCACCAAAACCACTGGGGATTTGGGAGAAAGATTGGCTTAAAATAAGTGTGGAAATGTTATGAAGTAGGAAGCAGAATTCTTGTGATAAACAAATGCTAAATAATGGGTTCTGGGAAAAAAAAAAAAAAAAAACGAAACTACAGGCAATGTAGAGCCGTACTTCTTGGGGCTCCTCAAGCCTTCATTCTTTTAGCATGCTTTTCCTCTACTCTTGTGTTAGAGATTTGAAAAACAGAAAATTTTGCAAGCACTTTCTGGAGCATACTCAAGACCTTTACGTGTGGAGACATGTGGTTCTAGACATACCCTGATTCTTTTTGCTCAACACTCATTTTAAATACATTATTCAACCAAGTAGACTTTAAAATAATTTTTCACCCCTGTGTACTGTTGAAGTAGATTAAAAAGAGACATTTTCATCATGAGGAATTAAACCATGATTCTTTCCGAAATGTCTGCGCACATAGGTTTTGAATGATTATAGAAATAAAATGCTGGAAATGAATTCTTTCTCTCCTGTTTCAAATTGTTGAGTTGGCCCTCAGGAAGGACACTGGGTGATGAAAGGCATAATTAAGACAGGGATGAGTATGCTGTGCTGAGACACTGAGATAAAAACCGAATGAAAAAGGCACAGAAAACTAATCGTAGTTTCTGGTCTGTAAAGACAAAAGACGACTAAGGTAAAAATACACAAGAAAAGGAAAGACAGCATCAGTGGACAATAAAAGTGAGGACAGGCAAGAAACTAAATGGAAATAAAGGAAAGCAATGACCTTGCTGTGCTAAAGCAGAAAATATTAAGGCGTTTTTCGGGCTTGAAGAATGCAGAGCCATGCCTCTTCGGGTTTGCATTTACGAGGCAGTTTATGAGTCCCACGGGATACTTTAAAATGCATGTTAACCATATTTTCTGAAAGAGGAACAATAGCAAAACCTCCATGTTGGAGAAATCGCATCAGAACAGTTAAAAATTTTACATTGTGTTCATGGAAAATGAATAATTTCCTGGAGAACATCAACTTCATTGAAAATCCTTTTCCCTTATCAATGACCCATGTATCCACATTTATTTCTGTAGATAAAGTACTCCCAAATTGCCAAGTAAAACTGCTGATTCTATCAGATAGCATAAATGGAAAATGAGACACGTATGGCATGGTGGACGTGATATAATATGGGTAGAGATGAGATATCATACATGGCATGGTGGACATGATATAACATGGGTAGACAAAAGATTTCATGCATGGCATGGTGGACATGATATAACATAGACAAACATGAGATGACATGCATGGCATGGCATGACATGATATAACATGAGTAGACATGAAATAGCATCCATAGCATGGTAGACATGATATAACATGGATAGACATGAGATAGCATGCATGGCGTGTATAGAAGATGAATAGCATGGGTAACATGGGTGGAAAGTGAAATGACAATATTCAAGATTCAAATCAACATGATTATCTCTAAGACAGCATGAAGCTTCCAACTCAAGTGTTCAAAAACTGGAGTAACCTTATAAAAGTTTGCTCAAAGAATTCTGAGCATGTGAATCTACTTATAAATGGGTTCTACAATACATCACTTTCAAAAGGATAGAGGAGAAGAAAAGGAAAAACAGGAGACAAAGAGAAGAGTGATAAAGGAAAAGAACAAATGCAAGAAATAGTTCTCTAAACAGAAGAAGGAAGAAGGGCAAGAGAGAATGGTGATAGCTTGAAACTCACTCTGTGGACCAGGCTGGCCTCAAACTCATAGAGATCCATCTGCCTCTGCCACTGCCTCCGCCTCCACCTCCGCCTTCAGAGTGCTGAGATTAAAAGCATGTGCTACCACACCCAGTGCTTTCAAGCAATTGTTTCGCATTGGCTTCTTTGTTGAGACTGAATCTCACAGTGTATTCCAGGCTGGACTTGAACTGATGGTAGCTCAGGAGGATCAGGGAGGGAACCCAGCTGCATCCAGCAAAGATCTATCAGTTAAGGTCTCGAGTGTCAGGGTCACATGAAATGAGGATACAAATATGCCAATGGGACCTTAATTGGGGAGGAAAGGTAAGAAAGGCAATTACGAAGTCATTCTGTGCAAGCAGTAATGAAGTTAGAGCTCTAGCTCCCTGGTGACAAAGAAGAAAGTTAACAGGACTAGAGGCAAGACATCTGCACTTAATGTTTCAGATACAAAGCTATTCTGAATTTCAGGATAATAACAGGATCTAGAAAGTGCCCTATACATGATGAAGAGGAAAGTTGGAACACTTGTTTCCCAGCCTCCCCCAAAAGGGAGAGGCTAACTAACATTCCTGGTCAGCTCAGGAACTTTAGAAAGGTCATAGGACACTTGCTGGATTAACATTCTTCCATCAGAGGAGGAAGGAAGAGGGTGGAGGAAGGCCCAGAGCACATAGACACATTCCAAAGGACATTCCACAGGACAGACCAACCCTTGCCACTTACAGACAAGGGAAGTCCTTGCCACCTCATTCCACAAAGACCAATCAGTTTAAAAGTCACACTGTTCTGCCAATCATATTGTGCCTAGTCACTATTTTCTCTAGTCCCCTTAAACTGTATAAAAACTGACCAAATGGGTTGCCCAGAGTCACTGCCTCTCCTTTGGGTGCAGGACGACCCCAATGCATTGGATCATTAAAATTGCTCTTGCTTTTTGCATAGATTCACATCTCTACGTGGTTCACTGGGAGGAGGGGGGTGTTAAGCTAAGGCTCCCAAGAGTCTTACAATGACTACTGAGAAGTCAGGGATAAAAAACTCCTAACAGTGAAGGGCTGAGCTGCTGAGTCATGCTGGATGATGAGTGGACACAGGAGTGGAGGAAGGCAGCCCACCCCAGGCATGCCCAGTACCTAACCCAGCCTCAGCTATACAGCAGCCACTCACCCCACGTTCAATGACTATGCTCAATTCTGTGCTCTTGCCTTTGCCTGGTTTTATCTTATTTAACTCTCACAATTGTGTGGGGTGTGTTCCGGTTTTTATTTTCAAGATGAGCATGCTGAGACACTGACACTTATACTCTTACAATGTAAGAGTTTACAAGCAGACTGCAGGAAAGCTAGTGTTTAAATACAAGTGAAAGTTAGGAGGGGGACAACAAAGCTAACTATGATTGATAAAAAACCACTTGCTCTCCTGTGTCTTACATAGCATCTCCAGCACATGTGCCAAGACAGAGGCATGGACCTCTAGCCATCCATGTGACACTGAAGCAAAATCAGCTTCTATATCATTTCTGGAAACTCAGTGGGTTCTGGGTTATTTGGAACCAATGATTTAGAGGGTTTCCTTGTTGGCAAAGTAATAGTTTGGATCCAACATTACCTGTGAGCTGGCTAGGTTTGTTTCCTTGTCTTGTTTGGTGTTTGATGGTTAGATGGCTGGTTGGTTGGTTAGTTGGTTGACTAGTTGGCTGGTTGGTTGGCTGGTTGGTTGGTTAGTTGGTTGATTAGTTGGTTAGTTGGTTGGTTGATTTTTTTTTGTTTTTGTTTTTGTCGCCTTGATATAAAGTAGGATCATTTGGGACAAGGGTCTCAGATCAATTCAGAAAATGTTTCCATCAGATAGCCTGCAGATAGGTCCATGGGGAAATTTTCCTGATCAATGTTTGATATGAAAAGAGTGACCAGTTCACCATGAGGGCTTCCATCCTTGCAGGACAGATAATTTTGAGTTATATTTAAAAAAAAAAAAAAAAAAAACAGGCTGAGCAAGCCACAGGGAGCAAGTCTGTAAGCACTCCTCCATGGTCTCTTCCTCGATTGGTACCTCAGGTTCATAACTGGAATTCCTGCCCTAAGCTCACTTCAGGATGAACTGTAAGCTGTGAGATGAGAGAATCCTTTTCTTCCCTGAATGATTTTAGTTGTGGTGTTTATCATAGAAACAAGAAATGGAAAACAAGCAAAATGGCTTGGTTTCTCATGGAGGAGATTTCACACTACAAAGAAGAGACAGAGCTATGTTTGTTTCGAGGATTCTGTGACATAATCTTAAAACACAAACCATGTGAGAGTCAATCATTGTTAATCACTGTGTAGTAACAGCCAGACTGGTCCTAACCCTAGACCTTTCAGTTCTTGAGCCTCATAAGTAAGGGCTGGGTGAGGTGACATATGGAAGTAGGCTTATTGTATTCAGAACTAATGCTTTTTAAGAATCTTACCCTCATTTCCACAGTTCTCTACATCCTTGCTGTGTCTCAGTGAGTAGCAGTCACAGTCTAAAAATGACCTCAAATTTGGCAGCACTTTTCTTAGTGTACCTTAAAGTTAACATCTACTCTCCATTCCTGGTAACCTTGCCCAAATAAACCCACATTCTATCTACCTACCTATCTACCTATCTACCTATCTACCTATGTATCTACCTATCTACCTATCTACCTATCTATCTATCTATTTTAATGTTATGTAAATGGATGTTTTGCCTGCTTGTATGTCACTGAACCATATGCCCCACAATGCTCAGGAGATGACCCTATATTTCCTGGAACTGGAGTTACAGATGGTTGTTAGCCACCATGTGGGTGCTAGGAATTCAACTCAGGTTCTCTACACAAACATAACAACGAGTGATCATAACTGATGAGCCATCTCTCCAGTTACCCTTCCCAACATTGTCTCCTACCTCTATAATTGCAGTACTATTGAAACTGATCTTTTAGTTTCATATTTTTTATGTTTGCTTATTCATATGCCTTATCTGCAAAACTTGCACAACTACTAGCTGCTTTCAGAATACAGAAGCACGACAGACTGTGGGTATGAGGCCAAGGCGGAGTCCCGGAGGCTTTCCACACTGCAGGTCCCACAAACAGGAGAAAGGTTTGGAGTTCAAAAAGCTGGAGGCTTTGGTGACAGCAGGCTCCAATGACAGGAGAAAGTCCTTGGCTCCAAAAGGGTTTATTTTCATGATGAATGATAGATGGATCTGGATGTCCCCTGCTGAAACTCAGGGGAGACCTGAGTTAAATAGGGAGGGAGAAAGGGTCCTGGGGAAGAATGCTTAATTGGCTCCGCCCTCTGGCCTTCATTAGTATGTAAATCTCTCTAGGGCCTGAGGCCTGTAGTCACACCCTTTACTGGGCACTTTGGGAGGGGCTGTAATGGCCTACATGACTGAACAACGTAGGTCCGTGGAGGCTAGACTGTGTGTCAGGACCCTGGGTTCTGGGGACATGGCTGAACACCTGCCATTTCTCTCTTGGAGTCTTGGGGTTCCAGGCCCATGCCCAGCCAAGAACCAAGATACCCTTATGCAGTCCCACAACAGACAATGCAAAAATTAATAGTCATGATGATGTTTCAATAAGTTTGTTTACAACAGCAGGTGAAGGGTCATGTTAAACCCCAGTAGAGACAGATTATTAAAAGTGGAAATTTTTGGTTTCTTTGGAGATTCAGTTGTGTCATGTGAGAGTCTTCTGGAAACTATCTTAAGAGGATGTTTTTGCCAAGAAAGCTGCCTAGAAAGGGAGCTTGTGGTGTTTTGCTGGAGTGGACACTTGAGAGGATAAATTATGTTTGTAAAGGATATATGTATAATCCAACAGACAGTGAACAATGCTTTGGCATTGAGTCACTTTGCCACTCTGTGCTGGTTTTCACTGGGCTTTGTTGGTGCTGGTTTACACTGACATTGCTGTGGCATTGGTTCGCCTGGTCTTCTTCGCTGATCATCGCTTGTCTTGACTTTGTAGAGGCAAATGCACCAAAGAACTACTCATGATATTCCAGCAGTTTCTTGCCACTTCTGTGTGGACTTGGGCCAATTGGCAGAGCCTCATGGTTTCTTCTGGATTGAACTCCCACTGCTGATACATTAATGGTGTTTGCAAGTGGATTGAGCTACCACTGTGATGCATGTGAACTGAATTGCTGATATCCTGCCAACAAGATTGGAATCGCCCCAAAGAACTATTTCTGGGTAGAACCATATCCTCCTTTTCCCTATTAACCTGTCCTTTCCACTACCTCTGGTGAATGGTGGGCTAAAAGAGAGATTAAAGCACTCTTATTAAAGTAGGTTTTGCGAAACCTAAGTCCACTGGTCACTTGGGTTTTCTGTAAACAGTACAACACAGCCATGTTGCTATGTCACTTCTCTTGGAGAAATGTTAGACTTCTGAAGGTGCCATACAGCCTATAAAATCTGTCAGGGCCTGTGTGGAAAAAAAAATCTGTGAACTATGGATGCGGCAGAGTGCAGAATGTGTCCCTTGGGGTGTCCTTCTAGAAAGAATTGCATAAACTAAATGGATGTACTTGAAAGAAAGGATGAAGGGACTGTCCACATTGCCTCTGTGGAAAAGTCTGAGGGCTGGGAGGAATATTCTTGGCACTTTTCATATGACCAAAGATGATAAGAAAGAGCACCAGGGGGTATTCCTTCATGGTACTTGTATTTACTTAAGTTAACTGTAAATGTCAGCTCTCATTTTACTTGCTTTAATAATAAAAATTAGAAATTGCTTTGTTTGTTCTACTCTTAAGCTCAAATTCCCAGAGTCCCCTGGTTACCCCATGTAGAACTTTGGTGTTTCCTTCAGTCTGTTGAGAGACTTACCCTCACTGGCTGGGGTGGGTTGACAAAAATCTGCCTTTGAAAGTGCCCTGCAAGTTTGATCAGTCTCCTGCCTACTGGGTAGCTTTATAAATTGCCACTCTCTGACTAGGACTTCATATCCCTGCAATGCTAAGTTTCCACACAGCCTGGTGTTTCTAGTCTGGCATCTATATCCATGTCTTCATCTTGCATAGACAACTTGGTGAACACTTCCTCTTCACTTGGCTAATTCCTGCTACACTTCCAGGCCTGACCCAGCCTCCTTCGTGCTTCAGTGATTCACAGAGGATTAGGTATCCTTACCCTGTCTTGCTACCCTGTCTTTGTTGTTGTTTTACCTATACTGGATTACTGCTTTCTGCTTTCCATCACTGAATCCTGGGTCCCTCAGGGAAGGTTGTGCTTGCTATGCCGTATTTGTTTTTGTAATCCTCATTTGCCTTAGCAAATATTAAAAAGTCTAGATAACTATTGAATAAGTGTTTAAACAAAGGCACAAAAGGTAGTGAGTTTGTAAAAAGAGGTCAGGGTTCAGTGAACACATAGCATTGTTTGTAACATATACAAGTTTTGTCTTGTACTCACACATATGCACACACACATATGCATGCACCTGCTGTTCTTGAATTTTAAAACTATGTAAATATAAATGTCATTTCTATAAAGTTGGCAACATCCCTCATCAGAAATGCTTTGAACTGGAGGTGTTTCATCTTTAAGATTTCCCCTCCCCCAGAGATTTTGATGTAACAAGATATCTTTAGATTGAACCTATCAAAACACAAAATTCATTTTGTTTCATGTATAAGTGATACACATTTATTGTAACTTTATACCATTTTCAGTGAGCCTGTGTTTTATATGATCAATCATGAGGTCAGGAATGGAATTTTCCATTAGTAACACCATGTCAGTGCCCTGAACAGTTTCAGACTATGGAGTCTAAATGTTAATGCTTGCTTCTATAACCATATTTTGATAACTGCATTTATGCTGCTTCTAAAAAGCTGAGAACATTCTGAGCCTACACCCCAGCAGGAAGAGTATAGGAGGGCAGTGGGCAGGGCCAAAGGCTCTCCATGTTCAAGCTCAATTCACTATGCCTTTTATTCCAGACTCCTGCATTGGAATTTGTTTCTTGTCCCTCACAAGCTATGGTGCCAAGAACATTCTAGGCACTGTGGATGTTTACTTTTAAATAAGCATAATTTATTCCAAAGATAAGGTTTTCATCTGAGCATTTAAATGTCAAACCTAAGTAATTCATATTACCTTTTGAAATACGTTTCTATCTCATTGCTTTCCTTATGTGATTAATAAGAGCAATATCCATCACCTGAACTTTAGGGTAGTATTATTGTTATTTCCATTTTATTACATTGTAGACATGGCTAGAAATTTAAATTTATATTGCAAACTGAAAGAAGGTCACATAGGAGACTCAGGAGTTGGGAGTTGAGCAGGTCTAGCTTTGAGCATTGTGCTAAGAGAATGCAGGGATACAGATGAGCCTACAGTTTCGAAATGAGAAAATGGAGGACAAAATAAAATCACATTGGTTTGGGAGAAAAGTAATATAACAAATGACCAAACACAGGCCTTTTCTATAGACAAATATATATATTTTGTTTATATCATCATCATTACCAACATCATTATTTATTAGTTGTTATTCATATCGAGTTTCATGACTATGTTCAAGTAAAAATATACTATATAGTATTTTTCTCTGAGCATTGCTGCACCTTACAGACATTATTGAGAATTAGAGATTACTCTTAAATGGTATTATGAATGACATTTAAGATTATTGTTCATTAAATATTCATTTGAAATATATTTGATTAATAACTTTAATAAGTAAGGCAGAGGGTAGTTGCTATGTGAGATATAAAAATACCATAATATGACCTCTACACTTAAGTAGGTTACATATTAATAAAAGAGAGGATGGCTTGGCATGGTGGCATATGCCTTTAATGCCAGTACTAGGAGGCAGAGGGAATCCAATCTCTGAGTTCAAGGCCAGTCTGGTCTACGTAGTGTGTTAGAGGCCAACCAGGGCTACAGATTGAGACCATGTCCCAAAAATTCAAAAGGAAAAGAAAACAAAAACATAGATAGATAGATATATAATTATAAGGCAAATAAGATTAAATGTCATATACAGCATAGAAAATTCAACTTTATAGGGATGATTTTTATATAGGTTAAAATTCAAGAATCACAAGCAAAAAACATACAAATGTCAGCTTTGTAGACACATATCTTTCAATATCTGTACTTGGTAGAAAAATCACACATCTGACACTGGTCCCAAGATTTGAGAGTTTAGATGAAGAGCAACCCAACACAAAATAAAGCTGAAATATTGTCAGTATAGTCATGTACTTATGGTTTAATAAAATAACTATACTGCTGTCTGCGTTCAAGTGGAACACATACACAATACATGTATTAGACGACACATTCTGTATTAGATGACCAAAATTGTTGTGTGTGTGATGTCAGCCGGACAGTGATTGCCTGAAATTCACATGTAAGCCACTGCAATGTTCATCTTCAACACGCCTTTCTGCTCCATTCCAGCTCAGCATGTGGCACCAAGATGCCACGTGTTGGCTCTGTGCCACATTACACCTCTGCATACCATACCCCTCTCCAGTCCAGGGAACTGAGACATGTAGATCAGCATTTCTTTCTTTCATCTCAGAACTCTTTTTTTTTTTATTATTACCTCTTTGAGAATGCCGTACAATGCAGTTAATCGTATTCACCCATCCCAACCTCTCCCAGGTTATCCCCCACTCCCTACCCACCCAACTTTCTGCCCCACCCCCTTTCACCCATCAAATCTAACTTGTGCTGCTTGTGTGTTCTTAGATGTCTAGCCTTGCAATGGAGTGTGGTCAACATAACACAACACTATCAGGGCAACACTTTTTTTTTTTTAATTTTTTTTGTGTAGATGTTTTGTCTGTATGTATGCCTGCGTACCACATGCCACCCTGGTATCATGAAGGCCAAAAGAGGATATCAGATACCCTGAAACTGGAGTTAGACTCTGTTGTGAGCTGCCATCTGGGTGCTGAGAATAGAACCAGGGGCTTCTGCTCAGCCATCTCTCCAGCTTTTAAAGTAAACTGACTACCCCTTTCCTGGAAGCTTTCAACTGTCAATATCTCCTGGCCTATAAATAGGACGCCATGTCCCCTTCCTATTGCCATGGTAGGATTTGGTCTGGCTTTAGTTTACACAGGGCTTGTGGATGCTGTCTTAATTCCTGTGAGTTTACATGTGCAGCTATGTACTCTGTATGGAAGACACTGTTCCTTGTTCACTGTTTTTGCTTTGTCAAGTCTTCCAGATCCCTCAGCCTTGGGGGATGGAGGGTACAGGGGTATGACAAAATAAATTTTTATTGCAACTGGTAGCTTCTTACACAAAATACCCTGGCCCCCAATCAGTGAAATTCACTGCTTAACAAAGTTACTAGTAATGACGAAGCATGTTACTAATTCCTTCTTAAGAGTGACAAGTGGGGAGCTATAGAGGTGGCTCAGCAGTTAAGAAGACTCTTCTCTTCTTCTGGAATACCAGGGCTTGGTTCCCAGGCCCCAGACAGTGGGTAACAACCATCTTTAACTCCAGTTTCAGGGGATCTAATGTTCTATTTTGGCCTTCACTGGCATTATTCATGCACGTAGTACAAACACATACAGACTGACAAAACAATTATACGCATAAAACAAAAGTTTAAACAGGAGTGATGAGTGGCTAGGGAAATTACTTATTGGGTTAAACATTTGCTATGCAACATGAAGGCTTGAATTCAGGTCACCAGAACCCAGTGAAAGCCAGGGAAGTAATATGTGCCTGTGACCCACATGCTGGGAAGGGACGGAGAGACAGGCAGGTCTGGGGATCTGGCTGGCCAGCTAGTCTAGCCAAAACCATGAGCTCAGAGAGTCCAGTGAATGACCCTGTCTCAAAAGATAGATAGATAATAGATAGATAGATAGATTAGATAGATAGAAGATAGATAGATGGATGAATGAGGAAGACATCCCAACAACCACATCTGGCCTTCAGAGACACTCACTGATACACACACACACACACACACACCACACACACACACACACACACCCCTAGAGGCTGGGTGTAGGGAGAATAAGCAAAAGTTATTTTTGAAATATGCTTGTACTTCTTGTCCTCTTGACTGTCTCAGCTTAAATAACCCCATGCCTGCGTTTAACTAATTCATAAACCTAGAGCTATTACTGAAAGAAAAGGTCTCTACTAGGGTTTGGGTAATTTCCTCTGGTGATTCTAGACCCTAGCTTCAAGAAACCTTTGATATATACAGATATTGCCTATGGACGATAAACAAAATATTGAGCATTTCTTTTCACAGAAAGTGGTGACTGCTACAGAAAATGTAGAGGCAGACAGTGAAAAGCAGAGGACCAAGAGGTAGGGGAGAGAAGAAACGGGGAAAGAATAGGGCCAGAGCTCTCAGGATAGGTTCCTGAAACTTTTCAACATTTAATAATCAGAACGATAGGGCAGCAGGGGAAACCTACCTAGCAGCAGCCTCTGGGGTCCCTTACGCTGGCCTCCCTCTGCCCCTTCCCTATTTTTCTCTGAGGAGGAGTAACTTATTTATCAAAACATTTTGAGGATAACGTGATAATAGCAGGTTACATTCCCTCTTTTTTACCTGTAGGGAGCTGGCTGCCAATACCGTCTGTGTTCTGTGTTCTGTGTTCTGCTCTGCCGGCCTGTATGAAATGCTCCCAGAGACGATGTGAGAAGGTCTGCAGTTTTCTGTGCTTCTGGCAATGGGTGAGTGATTCTACCTCATGCTGGAGTGCAGTATCACACAGCCAATGTATCTACAGCTCTAGGCTGTGTTTTCTCATACTAGGTTTACCAGTAATAGCAGTAATGTTCTGTGTCTGCCTGATCAAACTGTCTCAAAACTCTGGGCAACAAGAACAGCCAAGTTCCCCTCAGAACCCAATAGTCTAAGGTATATATGCAGCTGCATTATTTATGGAGATTTTAGGAAAAGGAAAGAAATTCTGATCATGTATAAGCGGCATTTTGATGGGAAAACTGAAATACAAGCATGACCCTGGCTGTGGAGAACTGTTGGTTGTCTCTTGACTCCCACTCAACCCAAGGAGGATTGTAGTTCTCAGCAAAACCTCAGTTCATTCTGCCTCACGTATTCCTGAAGGAAAACCAAAACAGAACATTCAACTATCTTCCAGAAGGCTTTTCTCCAAATTCTGTGTCTACATACACACCTTGACTCACAGTGTAAGAGAAAGCAGGTATTTGCCCACCGTTACATCATCTGTAAATCTTTCCTTCAGTGGACGATTTCACTGAATTATAGAAAGCTCTCCTTTCCCACTACCGAGGTAACTTAAGGAATGTCTAGCATTGGTCTGTGAGGGCCAGTCTCAAAGGCGCCCTTAGCAGCACTTCCTTAGTGGCTTTCTTGCTACTGGAAATGCTAGAAGCCCCAAGACCTTCCTCACTCTCGTGTTTTTACCTTCTTGTTGGCAGCTAAGGCCTCAGATGCCAAGGTCCTCTTCTCCCATGCCAACCTCAAACCTAGCCCCAAGTGCACACAGCCTCTCCTTCCTGTTTTTCAAAATGAATGGAAGATGCATGAATTTTTTTTTTTTTGAATGAGAGCACCTCCCATAGGCATAATTTGCTGCTTAGTTCTCAGTTATGAAAGGAGGTGTGGCCTTGCTGGGAAGTTAGTTGTGTCCTTGTTCAAGTGTGTCACTGGGTGTGGGTTTGGAGGTTTCAAAAGCCCAGGCTCTCTGCCTGCAGATCAGGATGAAGTTCTCCGTTGTCTGCCGCATGCTGCCAACCAAGTCCCTCATTAATGCTTTCCTGTATAAGAGTTGCCTTGGTCATGGCGTCTCTTCACAGAAATGGAACTCTAACACAGACAGTATCTGTGTTAAACAATATAATGTGATACAATGAAATGGCGCTTGGAGGAAAATGTACAACAGCAAATGCCTGTTACAAGGGAGGAAAATGCTCAATGTCTAACTTCACAGACTGTATTTGTGTACTAGGGCCACCAAAACAAACTCCACAGACTGGGTGAGAAACCACAGAAAATTATTTTCTGCAGTCCAGGAAGTCCAAGATCAAGGAGGACTAGGGTTGGTTGCTTAGGAGGCATGTCTTCCTGGCTTGCTGCTTTTTTACTGTGTGCTCACTTGGCTTACTCTGTGCATATAAACAGGGACCTCTGTGGCATCCCCTCTTCTAATCAGGATACCAACTGTACCATGCAGGACCGCACCCTATGACCCCAGTCATCCTTAACTACCTACCTAATGAACTTCAAATAGAGTCAAACTGGGGTTTAGGGCTTTAAAGTATGAACATGAGGTTAAGAGACTTCAAAATAATACGTAAGTAATACAACAGGAGTAAATTAATGCTAGCACTCTAAGGAGGAAAGAGCATTGTGGAAGAGAGGAATGAGATGGAGAACATTAAGAAATACAATCAGTGAACGAAATGTTTGTTCTTAGGGAAAAAAGTCAACAAGATTGACAAAAGTTTGGCTTGACAAAGAAAAAAATTAGAGGATATGCAAATAGCTAAATTCAGAAATTAAAACCGAGACCTTACTAAACATCTTCACACTTATCCTTATTATTTCCACCTGTATGTGTGCACTCATGTATGTGTGCATGTGTGCACACGTGTCCAGGTGTCTATGTGTATCTATATGTGCATAAGTACAGGTACCCACAAAGGCCAGAACCTTCAGTTTCCCTGGAGCTTGAATTATAAACAGTTATGTGCTACCTAACATGGGTGCTGGGAACTAAATTCCACCTTCTGCAAAAGAATTAAAGACTCTTGATGGCTAAGTCATCTCTCCAGACTCTTACTAATATCTTACAGAAATTAAAATGATCATAAAAGTAATACTGTGAAGGGTTCCACACCATGATTGTATACATCACAAATAAGTGGGCTTTACCCAGGGATACAAAGTGGTTCACATGCAAATCAGTACCACACCACTCTACCTAACAGAGTCAAGGGGGAAATCATGACCATCTCAGTTGACACAGAAAAAGCATTTGACAAAATTCAACTTTTTCATGATTTTAAAGAAAACCTAGGAATGGAAGGAAATTTCTTTGAAAAGAGATTTACATGAAAAGCTTTCAATATCATAATTTAGTGGAACAATAAGGCATTCACTCAAAAATCAGAAATAAAACATTATTTTTCCATGTCTAGTGAACACTGTACTGGGACCTCTAGACAGAGAAGTTAGGCAATAAGAATAAAAAGAAGTCATGTAAACTAACAATAAAAGTAAAGCTATCTATATTTACAGACGGTATATTAAAAATCCCCACCCCACCCCCAAACACACACACACAAACACACACAAACACAACCACACACACACACACACACACACACACACACATCCCTCTACTATGTCAGCTGGCAGAGTTATAGGCCATACGTTCAACAGGGAAAACATCAGTAGTATTTTGTTTTTGTTGTTGTTCTAGACAGCTGTTCTCTGTGTAACATCAGCAATAAACAGTCTGAAAAAAAATTAAGTGGAAAAGTCATATATATCCAAAATAACAAAATTTTTAAAAATAAACTTTAACCAAGGACATCTTAAGATATGAAATAGAACTGAAGGAATTTAAGGAGTTTAATGGATTGTTCCGGATTAAGAGATCTAACAATGTCAGTGTGGCCCTTCAAGATTATCTACTGATTCAGTGCAGTGACATTAAAGATCCAAAGGCCTTTTATAAACAACCAAAAAGCCCATCCTTGATGTGATACAGAAATTTAAGTGGCCCCAAAGGCCAAAACAGTATTTTTTTTTTTTTAAAGAGAAAATAACACTTCCCGATTTCAGAAGGTATCACAATAAACACAGCTCATTTCTGACATGCAGATACACAGATCAACTGAGTAGGATTAACGGTTCAGAAGCAAAAATCTGTTCATCCGTGGCCAGCTGATCTGAAGAGTGTGTCAGGATCGTGCGGAGGGAAAAACGTTTCTTTTCAAACACGATGGAGCCAGATGTCTACATAGGAGTAAGTGTGGACTCATCCCTAGCTTCACACAAAAACCAACTCAAAATGGACCAACAATCTAATAATAAGAACCAAAACAATGTAACTTGCCTGGAAACCAAGGCAAGAGTAAATCCTCCTGATACTGATATTAGATTGGTGATGGATTCTGAGTTTATGACACCTGATGCATAAACAACAAAATAGAAAATAGTCTGCACAGCTTTTTAAATCTCTGTGTAAGGGCATCATTATCATGAGAACCAATAATGGGACTGGAGACATGCTGAGCGCTCACTCACACTTCTCCTCCTCTTGCAGAGCACCAGACTCAGTTCCCAGCACCCACACGGCAATTCACAACAACCTGCAAGTCTAGTTGCAGGGGATTCAATGCCTTCTTATGGTCTTTATAGAATCACACACACATATGATGTACACCAGGCAAACTACTCAATCAAATACATAAAAGGCAGGTCTCCATCATATGCAGAATCGAGTAAATAATATGTTTTCTTTTCTTAATGGAAAATAACAAGTGTCAGAAAGAATGTAAATAAACAAAAAAAATTTTATATTGATTGTGAGAATATGGAAAACAGTTTGGTGATTCTTCAAGAATGGAAATATAAACTTTTCATTAAACCAAGCAATTTCACCCCTATCAGCCCCCAAATAATTGAAACAGGTACTAAGACAAGTATATGTCCACATTGTTCATGACAGAGCTACACACACACACACACACACACACACACACACATACCACACACACACGGGAAACAGGTAGCTAAAAATTAAAAATATAAAAGAAACCTATAAAAGCTATATCAAATATTGAACATAAGGTTTTCAAATATTTAATTAGTTCAATTTTATGAAAATTGTCAATTTTTAATCTGTCAAAACATGAAAGTGTTCTTTATATGGCTGTTGTGGTATAACTGAAAGAAATCAAAATTGTATAGCAAAATGTTGAGGAATAATTAAAATGGCCATTATCAAGGAAACAGACAGAGAAATATCGTCTATTCATGGTAATACACAGCAATGAAACAGACACAACTCGAAACACTAGAAACACAATCACAAATTAGTGAGTTAGTTGAAAACTTCAAAACACTGGGGTATCGCACAACATCGATTGCGTAAGATGTAAGGATAAACTTTACTTTTTGGAAGTAGGTGCAGGGCTGGAGTGGACATGGCTGGACTCCACAGTGGGTGGCTCACACCCAGTTTTAACATGCCTCTCTGGCCTCCACAGGCACCTGAACTCACACATCCACATTCAAATCTAGATTTTAGTATCAGTCATAGATTCATGAGTGTTTGCTTTTTTTTATTATGCTTTATTACTTTAAAACATATGCATTCATGAGAATCTATTTTATATTTAGCCACAGGTTTTAAAACAATTATTTTTACAATAAATGATATTGCAAAAGATGGCACAGGGACACTACTGACCTCGGTGTGACAGCACATGTGTCCAGACTTATATGGGTTTCACCATCTTTTATTTCATACTGAAGTAAAACTCTTGACTTTCAAATGCAAGTGACATTTTGATCTATCTCTCCAAATAAGTTCCATAAATTATACAGTGACTCGTTTTTGTTTTTTTGAAAAAAAAAAAAAAAAAAAAAAAACCTGAAAACAATAACACCATCCTTTCCTGGAACAATGAAAATAATCTTAACCTTAGAATAGTGCCTAGCAAATGATACCTATTCAGTAATATTGGTTATTATTTTAAAATATTTTGTTTAAATTAGCTTCAGCTTTTAAACCTACTCACCCATATCTCAAGTAATACTCTTAAATTATAGTCTTAACTATAGCCTTATGTCCTGTTAGGGAGAAAAGGCATTAATGGTGGGTTTAGAAGCAGTAGGGGAGGGGCCTGCTCTGCCATGTGGTGGCTGGGTGCTCTAGCAGAGAGGCCAGGGTATTCCCCATTTGTTTTTCTTAGAGAGAAGTAAAAGGGCAACCTTGAAGAAAAACTTAGAAGAAGAAACATAGAGGATAGGAAGTCAGAAAGAGTGAGGTTTTGTGTAACAACTGAGCTATGGGGGAGAGACACGTGAAAGCTGGCGTGTAACTGGCAGCTCCTGGGAGAAGCTGGGAGTTGAGGAGGTGAAGGGGGAAAGGGAGCAACCAGGGTGTCAGCCCTGTTGCTTCAGGCAAGCCAGAACTGGCCTTAAATGGCAGAGGAGTCAGGGAAGTCTACCCTCAGCTAGCAGGCAGCCTGTGAAAGACTGACCCCTGGGGGAGGGGCAGAGAGCAGAGATTAGGGCGTTGCCGCCATCTTGTTGAGTTGGAGAACACATGGGAAGAAAGAAACCTACGCTAGCAGACAATGTGCTAAAGACTGTTGTTGGCACTCTTGAGAGTGACAGGACAGTCTCAGCCTCGAGGAGTCTCTCACTCAAGGAAAAGAGTCTTAGAATGAGGATCGCAGCAGGCACTGTGGCCTTAAAGACAGTTGTAGAACACATGGAAGAGAGAGAGAGAAAAAGAGAGAGAAGAGAGAGAGAGAGAGAGAGAGAGCCGACCTATATATGACCTGTAGATTCAACAAACATACGTTTTATTGATACAAATTAGGTTCCCTAGTAAAATAGCCAAGAAATAAATTGGAATTTTAATTTTCCACATTCATGCAAATGACAAGAACTACTCAAAATTTTTCTCTCAAAAGTCAAATATATGCTCTTTGGGGTTGGAGAAATGGCTCAGCAGTTATGAGCTCTGGTTGCTCTCCGCACACCGTGAACAGACACACATCCTGGCAGAGCACTCAAACAGAGAAAATAAAAATATTTAAATGCTCTTTAAAGCAAATTATAACAGCTATCACGGTTACCTGTGTTTCTTAGTCCTCCTGCAACTGTCTGATCATTCATTTACCTTGGATATCTAAGTCAGGTGGTAGTCCACAGGATCAACTCTTTTTTGCAAGTAAATTTACTTCCAGACAATATCATACTTGAATGCTTCCATTTGGATACAATCAAAGTACTGAAAACTCAACAACCTGAGATGAATTTACACTTCGAATAGTAGGAAGGGGCGGTAGATAAGAAAAGACCCCTTCCAGATGAATGTTGTCCGAGCCATATTGGTGAAAGGAACATGTGCCATTAGGTCAATGCAACCGCCAACCTTGCAGACCTGAGTTGTCAGCGCTACTCATCGAAGTGTAAATTCATCTCTGAAGACCCGGCAGGCAGAACCACTCTCCCCACCGACTTCGCAGCCTCAGTACTTTTGTACAATCAGATCTCTAAGGAAAACAGCATCGACGTGAATGACAGGTACCCCGATGCTACTGCGGGAGCCGGGGGGCGGTCGGTCAGATGCGCTTCGCCAGGGCCGTCCATTCTGCAGGCACAGAGAGCTTCAGGAGAGGTCTCCCTTGTAGCCAGCAGACTTGACAAAACAGATGACAAATCAGGGTAAAGCACGTTACTACAGAAACATTAGCACTCACAGAAGCCCCGGGCATCAGCGGTGACACCGCGGCGTGGAGATGCCTCGGGGCTTCGGGAATACCCGCTATCCCTTTAAGAGTCCCCGCAGGCCGGAAGTGACCGCACGGCGCCACGATTCAAGCTCCTCGGCGCAGCGCGGCTTCGAGCAGCGCGCACATCCGCGGTTCCGTGGGTTTCCTGTTCTTGCTGTAGTTCTCCGCCGCCAGGCTCTCCGCGTTGGCATTTCGGTCACTAAGTACCAGAGACCCGGCCTCCCCGCGCTCCAGTCTAAGCCAGGCCTGGTTCCGGGTTCGGCCTGCGCGCCCGGCCCGCTCTAGTGACGCACTTCCGGCTGCGACGGGGGGGGCACCCCACCCCACCCGAGCGTATCGAGGCGTATCGGAGGCTGAAAACGTGTCGGACATTGTGCGGGGAGAACAGCTTGCTCCTGCACCGGTGAGGGGCAGCTCCACCACGGCTCGGTTTCTGGGGCTCCTTACTCACCGAAGTGGGTCTTGGGCGGAAATGGATAGAATCCACCGGGTCACACGACCCGGTGCTTAACGCCGCGGCCGCCTGCGTTCCAGCGCTCTCGTGCCTTTGCACAGCCCAGATTTGCCAGAGGCATCCCATCCACCCTTTCAAAGCCCGTCTAAGAAAGGGCCACATGGTGTCACCTACTCTCTTGGATTGAATAGCTCAGGTCTTCCTCGGGTTTCCTCCCGGAATTACTTAGTTTCACAAATTCCGTTTCATATTCTCACAGGTTGTGACTTTTGGATCGAGAAGTTCAGGCAGAAAGCCTTCAGTTTCAGTTCTTCTTTGTGTCTCACGGTGCTGTATGCCTACGACTGTACTTCATAATCTGGTTTCTGGTTAAGTAATGCTTCTCTGTAGAGAATCTCTTTTTTTACTTCTCACCCCTCCACAGGGTTGTTTGGTTGTTGGGATCATATCTTTGGTTTGCTGACGTCCTCTCTTGGGTGACGAGGTATTAATCCTGCTCATCTCTCAAAAAAATCATGCAACAAACAAGATGAATGATTTCCAGAACTTGGTCCACCCCTCTTAATAATGAAACTTAGGGCCTTTTTATATGTTTTCCATTTTGGAAAGCAAGAAAAACTAATAGTCAAAACTAATGAAAAAAATCTACCTCTCAGCATCGTGGAACTATACATAATAAAAGGCATTCTTAGAAATTTCTGTAAACCCTATTGTGCTGTATAGTTTATACCAATTTGAAATGAGCTAAAACCATCGATTGGTGGATAAAGATGCCGAAAGCCAATAGCTGGGCAGAAGAGACATAGGCGGGATTTAGGGTTCTCAGGCTTGGGGTCAGGGGAGAACCACAAGGAGAAGAAGAAGATGGAGAAGTAAGGAGAAGCCACCATGGGTTACATGAGTCATGAAAACATGGCCTCGAGGGCTGGCCAATTGGAGTTAAGAGCAGCCCAGATGAAACATAGTAAATAATAACTCGAGGTTATTGATATGAAAATAGATTCTAATAGCATAGCGGGTACTATCTGCCCAGCTCTTGGGCTGTTTAAGGCTTCCTGTAAATAATAAAAGTTGTGTGTCTTTTATCCGGGAACTAAATAAATGATCAAGGCAGGGTAGAAATCCTGGATTGGGATTAAAAATTTCTACAACATACTGGAGTTTCAAACCTTCCTTGCACAGTGCCTTTGAGAGGCAGTATATGAGGCTGTAAGGGAGAAACCCAAGCTACAATGGAGACCTCAAGAAGTCTGAGATACCAAGAATGGAGACTGTAGAGAAGCCGCAGGTGTTAAACATAACCAGCCTGGTAGAAAGGCCACGTGGACTACAACCACTAAGACTGTAGGAATGGAGCTGTCCGAGCCCACTGAAGCCAACATCATGATGTAATGTGGCCAAAATGCTGACCATGGGGTTACAAGACTCAGTGTTCAGCTGGTTTGGCTTTAGCCCCACTCCCCCATTGTCAGCCTCCTTTCTGTCCATTTGGAAGGGGCATGCTTATTCTGCTCCACTTTATCCTGAGAGTCTGTAACTCAGCCTTGGTTTTACAAGGCCTTGAGCATCAAAGGGGACTTAGAACTTGAATTTTGAATAGTGCGTAACTGTTACAATTATGGAAACCCTTGGAGATGGGCTATATACACAAATATATTTTGTATTATGAGATATATGAGACTTTTGGGGGTCAGGCATAGAATATTATGACTTAGGTACAGAGTACCCAACAAATGCTTACTTATAGAAAGTGTTTGTTGGGCTGTGTATTGTCCTAGATTGATCTCTCTTACATGCTCTCCTACTCTCTTCCCCAGTGCCATGACGTAGAACAATGTGGCCAAGCAACCATGAACTGAAATCTCTGCAAAGATAGAAAATTAATCTTTCTTGTAACTTGTTGTGTCGGATATCTTGTTACACTGATAAAAGTTGGGTGAACACAGGGTCACACTTCCTTGTGTTGGTTCCTCTCCATGGCTACACTATGGAGTGACACTAATCCTGCAGCCTCCTAACCACATACACCCTTTATCAATTCCAGCCAATTGGTCGCATTGATTACAGCTATTTTTTTTTTAAATTCCAAAATAGTAAATTAGATTTTTTCAAACACTTTTGGAAATCTCCTTTTGGACTCTGATGGGGATATTGTTAAGATTCAAATTGCTTCTTCACTTTGATACTGCAATAGTATCGTCACCTGCATGATGTCATATCATCTGTTGCTTATCACTGTCTCACTCGACCCTGTTGCTCAATGCCAATTCTTTGTTCAGAGATACAAATATCGTCACATAAATATATAAAAAAAATATGTTTTAACTGTTTAGGAATGAGAAAAAGTAATAATATTTTCCATCTTCAAAATCTTATTGAAAATGAAAATATTCACTTAAAGTTATGAAAAATGCATTCACTGACCTTTAAAATTTGGCAAGCCCCAAAAGACAAGACAATTAAAGAAGTCAAGCAAAAACTCCAAGAAAATATATGAAACCTGACTAACAGGCACATTCAAGATAAAACTGCACCTGCATGAGTTACTGATAGCCTTATTATTTCTGAGTTCTGACGAAAATGTAACAAGGAGTGGCTTGTGTGAGATCATCCATGGCAAGCAAGAACCCAGCCAGCTCATTGCATATTTGGTAACTGACGATTGTACAGAGAAAGGAAATAAGCAGAGAAAACAGGAGAAGGGGTACTCATTAGAAAGGAGCCCATGGTTAGTTAATAGTGTCCCTAGAATTCATCTCTCAAGACAGGACATGGAAATATCTTCAGATGCAGTGAGTTAAGTGCTCGAACCAGGTAAAGCGAGCCCTGGATCTGATTCTGTTTAAATCCTTACTAGAAAAGGAGGTAACACAGATAGACTCATAAGGGAAGAAAACCTTATAATAAGAGGCAAACTGAGTGATAGAGCTTCAAGCCTCGGAGCCAAATACTGTCAGTAGGTGCCAGAAATACCGATGAGCATCATGGGACCTGTGCCCTACTTAACCCCTGAACCAGCCTCCACAATTGTGAGATATTGTATTTCTCTTTTATTTGCACGAATTTTGACCTTGTTGCTGCCATCCTAGGAAACGAGTACGTTGTTCAAAAACTGAAATATTTAAATGAGTATTTAATTTTAGGAAGTCAAATGATGGCATAAAGAATGTCGGACAATTGTAATGGTGCCAACCACAGTTCCTAAATCAGTGTTTATATTTGCCAGAATCATCAGGCAGTGTGACAAGTCATATATCCAAATATAAACTTTACTAAAAATATTTAGTTGCCTTCTAAAGAAGCCTGAGAATGCTAACACTGGAATTCAAGCAATCATACATCTTAAGTTGCTTCATCCATTATGAGAATAGCTCAATAACAAAAGAATAAAAGTAAGATAAAAGACAACAACATTAAAAAGTCACAGGACAACTGTAATAAGGACTGAGAATGGCAGGAGCCTTAGAAAAGGGGTGAGCTGCAGTTACCGAGCATTACTCCAGGAGTCAAGGGTACTTACTTGAGAGAGTTGACAGGCTTGAGCACTGAGCATAGACCGTGGCAGTCTCTGGACAACATGCTCCCTCTGCTTCAGCTTCCCGTGTATGTTTCTTCATATCTCCGTTGTGGAATTTGTACACTCCGATAGAATTAGTTCTGCGTGAGGAGTTACAACTAAACTATTACTACTTTTTTATTTGTTTAGTAGTTAAACTAAACTACAATTAGATGAAGTAGCCTGAATACAGACCAGAAATGAAATACACAATGCATATAACTTAGGCACATAGAAGTCAAATTTTGCTTTCAAATTAATCATTCTTTATATGCAGTTCTGTACTCATTTAATATAAGTACACAATTCAAGCATTTTCTTCTTTGAAATATGATCACTTAATGCTCAAAATGAACATGTTTGCATCCAAAACCCACAGCTGAGGAAATTTGATTACCAGATATTGAGGAACTGATCTATTGTTGAATTAAGTTTTAAGTCAGTTTTATCATCCTTAGTTGTATAATCTTGTTACTTTAAATATTTCTTTTCAAAATGCCATTTTAAATAGTATAATGTGGATCACTGTTGAATATTAAAATACTATACTCACAGGAAATTACTATAAAATTGTATTAGTGTTGCCAGAATCAATAAATTGCTTTTAAAGAGCTGATGGACCACCCAGATCTTGGTCCAGTACTGTTCTCTAATAAAAGTAGTCAAGATCCCTCCTAGAGACAGACTATGAGCATGGAGCCAAAAACACACAAGCTAAGCCCAGAACTTAAAGGAAAAGAGGCATGTGGCAGTTTGGGGAGGATGGGATAGGGATACATCAAGTGTGTCGAGATGTTACCAATTATTGGGCTTATGAGGACAGCTACAAGTTGATTGGCAATCAACAATGAAAAGGAGTAGTGATGGTGCGCTGAGTGGAGGCAAGAAGAAACAAATCATCCAGGTCCAAACTATATCTAAGTTCAAAAAAGGTAGGTAATGACATCTGTTAAGAATTGAAACAGGTTACACAGATTCTATATGAAATAGACCCAAAGATGCAGGTAACACTTGCTTACAAATTGAAATTACAAGGTGCCAGAATTCTAACATAAAACCGGGGCAAGCTCTCAGGATGTCTAGATGCTAACATGGAAAAAAATGAGGGACGCAGTGAGACCAGCCCTGGGTCTCAGTGCGTCAGAGATAGTGGTTTTCTTCAGAGAATCCACAGAAGGCTATTACCTCAGAAGGGCCACACTCACCCTGGAGTCAAGGCTGTGCTGCCCCCACCAGAAGGTTCTAAGGCTTAAAAAAATCAAACTGCTGTTAAGTAAATTATTCATATCCCAATGTTTAATATTGTTTAAGAAATATGGAAATATCTTGTCCAATAAAATACACCTTACAATGTCCTAAATCAAACCAAAGAAATAAGCAATTAAAAATTACCAGGTATATAAAGAACCATGGGACCAGAAGCAAAATAAATGGTGTTACCTAATCCTGGACTTTTAAATACTAAAACTATGTGATAAAGAACCCTCTTATTGTTATAATGTATCTAGACTCGATTATAGCAACTGATAGTGGACTATTCAGGTTATGTAGACTTTGTGTCACATGCCTTCCAACTGACTGTAAAGCAAAAGTCCCTGAACCCACAGGGACTCACTCCTACTCAACAAGGGACACATCTTCTAATAGTGCCACTTCCTGGACCAAACATAAACAAACCATAACATGTATGTTGGCAAAGTCTTTTTCTGCATCTAGTAAAATGATCATGTGGTTTTGTCATTCAGTCTGTTTATGTGGTGGGTTTTATCAATTATGTATGTTAAACTATCTGCTTCTCTGAGATGGGCCAACTTGATCATGGTGAATGATCTTCTATATTTTCTTGGATTCAGTTTATAAGTATTTTATTGCTTTTTTGCATCTATGCTTACAATATTGTTATGTAACTTTTAGCGTGTGTGTGTGTGTGTGTGGGTGTGTGTGTGTGTGTGTGTTGTTTAAGGTACCATGGGTATAGTGCCATCATAAAAATAATTAGGTAATGTTCTTTCATATTCTATTTTGTGAAATAATTTGAAGAGTATTGGTGTTAATTCTTCTGTGAAAGTCTGGCTGAATTCTATGCTAAATACATCTGTCTCTGGCTTGTTTGGGTTGGGAGACTGCTGCTTCTATTTCACTAGGGACTATGAACATGTTTACATTAATTGCTTAATCCCTGGAACATACATAATAGGATAGTACCCATTCCTGCAAGGTGTCCTCTCACTCTGCACAAACACTGGCACACATCACTCAAGCACACACATACATCCATTAATTAATTAATTACACATAAAAATTTTTTAAAAGATACAATCATTCATGTTTAAGAAAGATAATTGCATTAAGCCTTTAAAAGAAATACAGGCTGGGCATCTTTTATGATTGCATCCCAGCATTTGGAAGACTGAGGAATGAGGATCTGAGATCCAAGCACACAGCCTGGGCTATATAGTGAGACAGTCTCAAAACAGGGAAATAGGTGGTTCACACAGGGAGAGGCAGACAGACAGAGAGGTCAATTTAAAAACAATTAATGAACAAAGGAAAGAAGATAAAAGGATAGAATTTGGCAAAGGACTTAGATAATGAGAGAAGAAACTATGAAATCAACTAATAGGCCTAGGCCTAGGGTTATTCTATGGCAAAGTTGAAGTGTCGGTTTCCAGATATGTCATCTGATATAGACTTGCATGGTATTTTGCTGAAGCAAGACCTGTGGAAGAACACGTGATGTTTGGAGAGAGCATAAGTAGGACACAAAAGACAGTGATGGCATATCGCATAGCTAGCCTTGCAATGCTTAGGTGGTCTCATGCTTGTGCTGATCTTCGCTTTGTTGAGAAAAGCACAGCAAAGAACTTCTCCTGGCATCCTGGCTGGTCCTGGTCAGTCCTGCTGACTGGTTCCCATCTTGCAGAAGCCTGGCAGTTTCTGCTGGATCATGCACTGCTGCAGATTTACATTTGGTATCCTAACACTACTGAACGGGACTGCTGATATCCTGACAGAGATTGGAATCACCCCAAAGAACAACTTCTAAACGGATCCATATCCTCCTGTCCTATTTACTGTCTTTTCTCCCCATCCTTTGCATGGTGGGCTAGAAGGGGGGGGGCTGGAGCATTTGAGAACCTTTATTAAAGGTAGGTTTTGAAAAATCGAAGCCTACACTAAGTAGCCTGCCTGGGGCCAAAGGTCAGTCTCTAGTACCACAAAGAATAATACAGACATTTAGAAAATGTAGTTTAGATTTAGAAAAAATATTATACATTGTGGATGATGGTGATTTCTTATTGCAATAAAAATCTACTTCTGAATGGTAAACATGGACAAGGTATTTAATACCCAGGTTGGGTAGGTTTTTGTCTCTAGTTCTAACACTGAGGAAGCCAAGACTGAAGGATGGCAATTTAGAGTCAGACTTGGCTGTGCAGTGAAATGTTATTCAACCCAACAAAACAAAACTACATATTTAAACCATAAATAGTAACTTTTATAAAGCTGGGCCAAGTGGCACTCGCCTTTAATCCTACCACTCACTACTCACGAAGAGCTCTGTGAGCTCAAGTCCAGTCTGGTCCACAGAGGAGTTTCAAGACAGGCAGAGTTACATAGTGAAGCCCTGCCTCAAAAACAAACAAACAGGTAAAATTAACTCATAAAATTATATTGTAGAAAACTGTCTTGGAAATGACCTTATGGCACTCTGTTCTCGTGTGTGTGTGTGTGTGTGTGTGTGTGTGGGTGTGTGTGTTGAGGCGTGGATACTCAAAGTGTATTATTACTTGAATGAAACATACCTTCACCCCATCACTATGCCCAGTGAATATAGCATGCACGCTATGCACAGTGGATGTACTAGTATATACTAGTAAAATAAGTTTTTGATTTTGTTTTCATTTTTTCTTCATGTGTGTCTGTATGAGTGTGTGCCGTGTGTGTGCCTGGATGTTCTTGGAGACGTGTGTGTGCCTGGATGTTCTTGGAGACCACCCAGAGGGCACTGGCTCCTGGTATAGGAGCTGAAAGATGTTCTGAGCCACCTGCCATGGCTGATAGGAGTCAAACACTGAGCCATCTCTGTAGCCTGTAAAATAGCTTTTTGTACGTCTAAAAAAAAAGTCAGGTGTTAAAGTCCATCTCTATTAATTGAAAATGAAAGAACTTTATTTTACAACACAATGTCTGTTTTGCCTTCCAAACTAAAATGATTCTTTAAAAGTTTTTTTGTTTGTTTGGTTTTTTTTTTTTTTTTTTTTTTTTTTTTTTGGTTTTTCAAGACAGGGTTTCTCTGTGTAGCCCTGGCTGTCCTGGAACTCACTCGGTAGACCAGGCTGGCCTCGAACTCAGAAATCCACCTGCCTTTGTCTCCCAAGTGCTGGGATTAAAGGCGTGCGCCACCACTGCCGGCTCTAAAATGATTCTTTTGAACAGTTTGGTTTTATTTTTATGCATAGCCCTCACCTCGTTGACCATGACAGAAAGTTGCATCTGAGATGAAGCTGTTCCTCATGCTGTAAGGGCAAACTCTCACCTCAAGTTCTTTGACTATTTCAGAATTTTGTAGGATAAATTGATATTAGTTAGTTTTGTATATAATTAGTGAGTTCTACAAAACCATTCTCAAAGAAATAAAATTGTGGTGGCAGAAAGGATGCAAAAACCACCAGAACGGCCGGGCAGTGGTGGCGCACGCCTTTAATCCCAGCACTTGGAAGGCAGAGGCAGGCGGATTTCTGAGTTCGAGGCCAGCCTGGTCTACAGAGTGAGTTCCAGGACAGCCAGGGCTACACAGAGAAACCCTGTCTCGAAAAAAAAAACAAAAGTAAATAAATAAATAAAACACCAGAAGGAAGGCAAGCAAGGCCAGCCAGATCGTGGCTTTAGTGACTCCACAAGGAATATGAACTCTGTGAAGGTTTCCCTTTCTACAAAGCAAGATTTCAGGTGGCTGATCTGTCAAATTCCTTCAAAAGACAGTGTCAGATTGTGATGCGTAAATGTAGTACAGATATTTTTCCTGTTTTATGTCTGGCTTCCATTCTGGTGCTCTGGGGTATTTCACCCACTTGATGCTCACTGTGAACACCATGAAATGTTCCTCTGTGACCAGAAGAGCGCAGTCTCCCGTGCAGATCAATAACCCAATCTGGCCAACCTCAGACTCTGGCAGTTCCACAGAGACATTCCATCTGACTAAGGGTCCTTACTTTGTTTAGAAGTAATATGCCTTCCCAGTGAGAAATCACTCAGAGCTCTTTAATAACACTTGTCTGTCTCCGGTTAATGCCCTGAGTAGAAAGTTACAATAACTAACATGCACTGTCCTACAGTCTTCATTGCTGCAACAAAGCACTATTACCAAAAAGCAAGTTGGGGAGGAAAGGGTTAATTCAGCTTACAAGTCATATCATTGTTATCACCAAAGGAAGTCAGGACAGGAACTTAAACGTGGTAGGAACCTGAAGGCAGGAGCTTATTCAAAGGCCATTAGAGGAGTGCTGCTTATTGGCTTGCTCCCTTAGTTTGCACAACCTGCCTACTAATAGAACCCAGGACACCCAGCCCAGGGCTGACACCACCTAAAATAGGCCCTGCCACATTGCTCACTAATTGAGAAAATGCCTTAAGGCTGGATCTCACTGAGCCATTTCTTCAACTGAGGCTCCTTCCTGTCTGATGACTCTAGCTTCTGTCAAGTTGATACACAATACACTGTAGGCTTCTGTATTTTACATACATCATCATTTCTAGATCTCTTTTAGATCCTGGGCCCAAGTTGCACTTTAAACAATTTAAACAGAGACAGGAGACTGAAAGTCTGGCCGCCTGGGCAAATGGGAGATTTATACTGCAAAAATATTGCAATATTTCTTAAGTACGCCTGTGTTGTTCTTTTTGAATAGTTGTTGCCCAGAGTTACCTTGCCCATCTGATGGAATTATGCCTTTCTCAAGAAGAGAACTGTGGGCTTTATGGTAACCCATTTGTTGTGACCTTATGCTGCCCCCTTGAGCATGTCAGAGGCATGCCCTTTGGGGATAGGTCAGTCCTGGTGAACAATTACATCCTAACATTATAAACTTTGATTGTCTCTACCAGGCTGTCTTATCTTTGGGGTATTTTGGAGGCGGTGTTCCCTCAGCTAAATTCTATGTTGTGTGATTTAATGTCTCATAAGCAAATCTATTAGAAAGTCTTTTATGATGTTCTTTCTTTTTTTTTTTTTTTTTTTTTTGGTTTTTTTTTCGAGACAGGGTTTCTCTGTTGTAGCTCGGGCTGTCCTGGAACTCACTCTGTAGACCAGGCTGGCCTCGAACTCAGAAATCCGCCTGCCTCTGCCTCCCAAGTGCTGGGATTAAAGGTGTGCGCCTACCATCCACCCGGCTTATGATGTTATTTCTATTACTTTGAGTTTCTCCTACATCAGTTTGACCACACTGAGGTCAGTCTCCTGACTCTTGACCCTTCTCCTAGGTCCTGTGCACTTCCTTGTAAAGAACCTTACCAAACCAGTTGCTCAAGAATCCCCAGCAAGTATCTAATCTTTATCATCAACAACCTCCAGGGGATGTCCTACTGCCTATCCCAGCTACAGCAAGAATCTACTTGCTGGGTTTAGACAAAATTCCTGGCTCGCCGCTCCACTGAAAAACAACAACAAAAATGGTAAACAGGGATTGGTTTTTAAAATTGTATTTACAATATTGGCCAGAACTGGGGGAATAGAGAAGCTGTCAATCTCTGCCTTGACCAAAGACATTTTACAATTTATATACGACATGAAACACAATCTGGAAATTTATGCCTGTAAATTTAGTTGTGATATGCATTTTCAGAACTGTGAGGGTAACCTTTGCTGGAGAAGTTTCCTGCTGTTCCACAGGAGGATTTTCCTCCCCTTGCTTTTCAATCTCCTGGAGTAATTCTCATTTGGACACTGTACATTGCGCCGGATGCTTGTTCTAGTATGTTCTTTCCTTGGCCTGTTTCCTGGTGCTGTGTAAACTCCCACCTCCCCAAACAGTGGTCACGCTGAGTTCATTTCTGTACTGAGGTCTCTTATCTACTACTGCAGGAGGCTTAGATAAAAATAGCTTTTACTGCTTTAGGTGCTGTTCCAGCTCTGGCTTCCCCTTGATGTATCAAGGGTTAATCAGTTATTAACTGTCTTAACTTCTATTTCCTCAACTCCTGAAACAGAATGTTCTAGAGTACTTCATGCAGAGTTGGTCCACCTCACTCTGCCCCCAAGTGGGGCTAGAGGAGATAGGCCAGCAGCAAGACTCCTGATTCACTGTCTCTCTGAGATGTTTCTTAGACCCACATCAGCCCCCTGCTTAGTTTGTTAGTCATGCTGGTTAGTTTCCTAATCAAACTCTTGGCTGAGGTATTGTCTTGTTCTGAAACAAAGCTTGGTCTGGTGAGACAGCTAGAATACTTGCCAGATCCCCAATCCTGAGGACAAATATATGTGGGGTTCTAAGAAAATCTATTACACGAACACGCTGGCATGGATTTGAAAATCACCATCTTCATTCTCCACAAATGAACTACTAATGCCCTTTCAAAATTATTATTTAACCTCACACTCTAAGGGAATGTATAGTTTTTATACTTAAAGAAAGTAAACATAGATCATCATTTGTATGTAACACATATTTATTTCTTATGGACTTATACAGGCCTAGAAAATTAAAACAGTAAATAGGGTTGTATAATAAAGACAAGTGTTAACAGTGCAATGACTGAAAGCTAATTTAAATACTAAACGATTGTGACAGGTTTAGTTCATAGATGTGGCAGCTATGGGCACATCTCAAAGCTGTCGGCCTGACAGTGTGTACAGTCAACTAAAGCCCAAGATCCTAGGTACACCTGTGAGGGAGTTTTCCTGACGAATGATTTGAAATGGGAAGAGCCACCCTAAATCCAGATCTTTTGAGGTGGGGCAGTCTACCTTAAATCTTGGCCACACCTTCTGGTAGCTGTCTATATAAAAGACATGGACGAAGGACGCTTGCAGTACACCTGCTACCCTCACTTGGACTAAGTCCATTCCTTTCACTGGAATTAGAGCCTCCTTCTTCAGGATTCTGGTGTTGCTGAAGACCAGCTGAGACATCCAGCCTTGCAGATTGAACTACTGGATTCTTGGACTTTCCATCAGGAGACAGCCATTGCTGGCCTAGTCAGACGAAACCTGTAGTCCACTCTGCTGAATGTTCTTAGGTAGATACAGATTCATTCTATCAGTGCTGTTTCTCTAGAGAACCCTGAATAAGACAGGAGACAACAAGTCAAGTATTCTTAAGAGCACAGGTCACAGACCTTAGTGTCAGGTGCAAACAGCTGAGGCTGAAAGCAGGCGCAGCTCAGTGCAGAAGAGATGGCTCAGCAGGCACAGCTTCTCTCAGCACCTAAAACAAACAGCATCTGCCTTAGGCCCAGTTCTGGGCTCCCAGAGGACTCCAACTCCCAGGGTGTTTTTCTTCTTGCTTTGTCAAGTAGGAATTCCAGATAAGTGAGTAGACAATGTTTCTTTTTTTTGTTTTGTTTTTTGTTTTTTGTTTATTTTTTTGGTTTTTCAAGACTGGGTTTCTCTGTGTAGCCCTGGCTCTCCTGGAACTCACTCTGTAGACCAGGCTGGCCTCGAACTCAGAAATCCACCTGCCTCTGCCTCCCAAGTGCTGGGATTAAAGGTGTGCGCCACCACCGCCCAGCCCCCAGGCTCTAATTTTTTTGTTCGATTGGTTTTCCAGGGAGTGTTTCACTAGTAGTCAGAGCCTGGCCTCAGGACTGAGGTTCTGAACTGGGATTACAGTCTGTCCACCACACTTAGATCACATACCACCAATATCAAATTGATTAGAGATTTTATACTGAAAACCAGTCCTAATTACAGCTCTATCTGCCAGCTATCCTACAGCGGATGACACCTACAGTGAGGGGGCAGTCTACCATGCCACTCCTCAGGGGACCTGAAGTGATTAATCTGTGAGATACACCACCGTCCCCTCCCCTCTGGAGGGACACTAGGATTCTTTAGGAATTAACAGTCGTTTAAAGTGTAAATGACTGGCTTTAGGGCCCTGCTGCTAAATCTCCCCTTTGAAATTCAAGCGTGCCAGGAGCCTGGGGTTTCAGGTTCCTTCAGAACTCTGGCTGATGAGGAACCCTCTCAGACCTGTTTGCTTTAACCTGGTACCATTAACCTGTTCAAGAGCCCTCTTGTGCAAAGGCAAAGAATTGTTCACACCCTGGCACACTTTTTCCCCTTTCAGTTTAGAAGCCGGCCATCACCAATTAGGTGTGAAAGTTTAAGTTAGGCTGCTTCACTCCTGTTGGAGGATGGGGTCCATCCAAACAAATGGAGGAAGACTGGGAACCACACGTGGGAGCCCAGCTCAAGAATGGAGTTCTGGAGCCCAGCTCAGCAATGGAGTTCTAGAACAGTGCAGAAGGGAACGATTTAAGTGTGGGTGTTCAAAAGCTGCAGCCCAATGGCAGGTGATCGGGCACCAGTCACAGAGTTTTAGGTGTGCCCCTAATGCTGGCAGTAGTAGGTTAAACATCTCAGCTAAACCAGCTTGTGAATAATAACCGTGAACAGCGAATCCTGACCGGACAAAATCACAATTCACAGGTGTCTGTGTTTTAACTCTAGCCTAAGGGACTAAGTTTATTCTTGAATCAAATATGAGGGATCAGAACTCCAGGACATGGATTCAGATGAAACAAACACTACCTTACAACCCAGTAACAATTCTCTGGAGATTTTACAGTTATAGACCAGAAGAGAGCTACACATCAAGACACTTTGGGAACGCATCGGAGGTAACGTTACCAGGTACAGGGGTTGCCATACCGCAGAAAAACCTCCCTGGAGGTTTCAGTTAGGGTCTGGTGACAATCTTAGCCCTGAGCTGGTGATCCTGTGAAAGGCACAAAGGTTAGATCAACAAGCGGCTACTGAGGAGCTTAAGACAGTTCCAAGGTCACTTGGCCATCATCACGAGGTTTTTGGTCAACTGGCTAGCTTCGTGGAATCTTTAACACAAGCGTGTCCACAACCCTGGGCTCAAGAGAAATGGGAATGTCCATGCGTGAGAGGCAAGGGAAGGCTCTTCACAGGAAGGAAACAACAGTCTGTTTGAAAAACTGAGTCAAGGCTTTATATGTGTGTTCTTAGAGGGACGGAGATGAACACCAAAGTTAGCAACTACACTAGCTGAAATTCAAGAAGCCGTACTCTATGTAGCCAAAGGAGATGGTCTCCACTTTCTGTTAACTATTTTCCTACGGTAACGATCGTAAATCCTCCATTTAGTGTGTGTGTTTCTCCACTTCTCTTCCAGTTCACTCTGTGGGACAGCAAAGTAAAACTGAACCCTGTCTATTTTATTTTGTCATGATAGAATTTGAACTACAATTATATAAAGCAAAAAAAAAAAAATTATCAAACTATTTTTCCTGTTTTTATTTAATTTGGTAGAGGAGTGGTTGAGGGGCAGTAGCACATAGTAGGGCCAATATAATTCAATATATTACGTATATTTATAAAACCTATATGGTTGTTTTTGCTCTTCAAAAGCAACTGGGTCCAAATGGTTCCAAAGAGTTGTGTGTGCGTGCCTGCGTGCCTGCCTGCGTGCCTGCGTGGCCTGCGTGCGTGCGTGCCTGCGTGCGTGCGGTGGGGGTTGTCGAACTCTATCGACAGAAACAGTTGCTGTTTGTGCAAGTTGATGATAAGAGAAAGTGAAAGTGAGAATATTTGCAAGGGAGCCCACATCTGTGGCTCCATAGATTCGTCCACAAATGGAAAAGGTGAGAAGACACCACTGAATAAAGCCAGAGCCAGGTAAAACAAAACATCGAAACACCAAAAACCCCTCAACTGTTCACACACTGCCTGTCTGCCTCTTTGCTGGCAGCCAGGAAGTATTAATTAGTGAAGGCCTGCATTATGCATTATTTGGACCACCTTGTGAACGGATCCCTGGGGTTGTGATGTACTGCGAGGGCTGAGTGCTCTCAAAGCGGAGGCAGGAATTTGCCTAGGCTAAGACACTGGATTACACCAAGTAAGGACTGAATGCTTTGCTGAGAGTTGTGGCAGCTTGTGGAGTCGTCACACCGTTTTCATTTCAAAGTACTGAGGGGTGAGCGCCTGCTCTCAGCAGCCCCCGCCCCCACCCCCCACCCTTACGATCACGTTTAGCGCTGTTTGGACTGAGAGGCCAGGAAATTTTCAAGTGGTTTCATTCAAAAGTTCCGGGAGGATAAACAAAATAATTGCAGAAGAATGGGCTGGCAGTGGAAATAATTGAAACAGCCCTAAAGACTCAAGTCTAATCTATTCCTTCAGGACAAAGGAAACGATCTAGGATGGTGGAGGCGATGCTCGCAGTTGGTGTGGTAAGCAGAGGCAGTGGATGACGATCTGGATCCACCATAGTTTTAGTGACTGACAGAAATAATGACAAATTGTGATCCCCACGATATAATCTATTTTCTGTTGCCAATAACACAATACTACCAACGATCAAATTCTAAAGAAAATGTGTTGATTTGACTCACGATTCTGGAGGTCCAACGTGAAGCGACTACATCTGGTGATGTCTTTCTCGCTGAGAAAATCATCACAAGCCCTCGTACGGCAAAAGACAGGGGTGTGTGCGTGTGTGAGCACGCGTGTGCATGTATCTAGAATGTATCTGATGCCCTCCCCCCCCCCTTTTTTTTAAATAAAGCTGTATGGATCCTATCATGGGACCTTGCCTGAACCTAATCACATTTCAAAGCAGGTGTTTTTTAGAGAGGTGGGCTATTTCTATGCTCTTTGTCCCCTAAAGGATTACAGGTTTAGGAGCTGTGGCTGATTGGTGGAAAGGAGGTGTTTCACCAGAGCCTTTTGTGGAAGAAGATACTGGAACCCGTGTGCCTGAGTAGTCATCGCCACACCTCCATACTTCATGTATACTGGGAGGCCAATATTTCATGTCCCCAGGATTGACTGTGGGACTACAGGCCTAAAGTAATAGAGACAAGTGACCAAGGCAGAAACTGTAAAACCGTCAGCCCAAATACACGCTCCCACTTTCGTGCTCTCTGGGGAGCTGCCACAGTCACAGACACCAAGTTCAGTAGTAGGTCTATTGTCTGGAACTCGACTCTGCCACTATCCGAGGAGATATCCAAACTGTATCCAGACGATGGCACCATGTATTCTTATGCAATTCCTTCGTTATTATCCCATTTCACGGGTGAGTTCAATCTGCAAAGCTTGCCCAATACCACCCACTCAGTGGCAGAAGCAGAACTCAGACCAGTACTCTCAGACCAAGGCTCATACTTTAAATATCACACCGATTTTGTCACTTGTACAAATATCTTCCAAGTGTAGTCATAGAAAGAAAAAAAAAATCCAAATTTCAGATCCTGCAGTACAATGGCTTTCTGAAAGTTCACTTGTCATGAAACAAGGTTGGACCACACAACGTTGGAAGAGAATGAGCAGATAATCGAATATGTCGAACTTGAAAACAAGTCTGAATCGTAATCTGTGCTAGATTTAGAAAGAGCCAAAGCTTTATATAAACCAAATAGACGTATTTCAGGTTGCTTATAACTGAGACAAGTAAAAGAACCTAGGTTTCAGCCTTTCTTCCTTTCCTTCCTCCTCTTCCTCCTCCTCCTCCTTTTCCAGGTGTGGCAGCACACATCATCACTTGGGAAGTAGAGGAAAAAAATCAGGAGTGACAAGTCATTCTCAGCTACACATTATGTTTTAGCTAGCCTGGGCTACATAAAACCTATCTAAAAACAAAGGTTTGTGGATGATATGGTAATCTAGAGGGAACCCACCTGTCTTAGGGTTTTACAGACACTATGACCAAGGCAATTCTTTTCTTTTTGGTTTTTTTCGAGACAGGGTTTCTCTCTGTAGCCCTGGCTGTTCTGGAACTCACTCTGTAGACCAGGCTGGCCTCGAACTCAGAAATCCCCTGCCTCTGTCTCCCAAGTGCTGGGATTAAAGGCGTGCACCACCACTGCCCGGCAAACAAGGCAATTCTTAAAAGGACAAAATTTAAATTGGGGCTGGCTTACAGATTCAGTCCATTATCACCAAGGCAGGAGCATGGCAGCATCCAGGCAGGCATGGTGCAGGAGGAGCTGAGAGTTCTACATCTTCATCTGAAGGCTGCTAGCAGAATACTGACTTCCAGGCAGCTAAGGTGAAAGTCTTAAAGCCCACACACATAGTGACACACCTACTCCAACAGGGCCATACCTTCTAATAATGCCACTCCCTGGGCTAAGCATATATAAACTCTCACAGATACTTTACATCAATTATATCTAATTTCAAAGTTAAATTTCTTTCTATTTTTTGAAATAAGAACGATACAAATTGGGCAGGGAATCAAATACATTTTGTTGTTGTTGTTTCAAGAAAGGGTTTCTCTGTGTGGCCCTGGTTGACCTCGAACTTGCTCTGTAGAGCAGGTTGGCCCTGAATTCAGAGGTCCTCTTGCCTCTGCCTCCCTCATTCCGAGGTTAAAGGCATTCCATAATGCCCAGCTGAAGGTTGGAGTTACAGACAGCTGTGAGCTGCTGTGTGTTGCTGGGGATCGAACCTGTAACCTCCAGAAAAGCAGCCACAGTGCTCTAAACACAGCCATCTCTTGGGCCTCAAAGAAAGATCATTCAAGCAGCAGAACTTCTGAGGGAGAGAAGATGGACCTGAATCTGAGAATCTAAGACTCAAGAGAGTACTAAAGAGGGGGAAGTTCAGCAGGATCTCTAAGCACAGCTGAGCAACTTCACAGCTGGTTTTGACCCCAGACTGCACGGACTTTGGTATTGTGGGGTTTTCCTGGATCACAGCTTGAGACTTGTGAAGGCTAGTTATTGGCTATCACTGTTCATGACATTTTGCCAGTGGGCTTCCATGTTTGGGGACAGTTTTAGAATTAAGCAAGACAGGTACAGTCTGTTTAGTATCTGACCATTGCATGAGAGACATTCTTTGAATTGTTACACTTATTGTGTGCAGGTGTGCATGAGAGTGCCATAGCATCATGAAGTCCAAGGACAAATTGTAGGCACTCTACCATATCAACCCTGGGGATCAAGCTTGGAGCCTCAGGCCTGGTGGGTGGCTGATTGATTTTGATACCACTAAACTTCATGAGAACAGAACAAAACCTTCAGTTACCTCTAGAAGGGAATTAAGTTCTATGAACTTATTATTACACTCCCAAATTGGAAAGCATTTTGCACATGTGGGTGATACACTATCCTCACAGGTGTAGAATTTTGTGAGCATGCAAAGGTGAGGACACATTTGTTCCTGGAGGTAGGAACCGGTCAGTCCCTCTCCCGCTGGGTTCTCAGCACCTAGCCCAATGCCTGGCACAGTAAATTCCGGACATTCAACCAGTATTGTTAATGGACACTAATCCTACTCCACAGAGTGTTTTCCGGTAAGATTATTTAAAATATCCTCCAAAGAAAGCAAGCAGTAACTCCAGACTAAAATAAAACATGGGGGGTGGTAGTCTTAATCCCTCCAGAGAGGAAACAGCAGATATTCTTGGAATTTATGTAAACTGGGATGGATTACTGAGCATAGCCTGAAAAGCATTCCCTTTGGGAAAGCTTTATATAAAAATATTGTCTAAATGGATGACTTCATGTCTCTCAGAATTGCAATTCTGCCTGTGTTGTCATGTCCCCTGTGTACATTTGGAAGCAAACCACGTCAGGGTGTACACTTGACTACATGCCAATGACCTACTTAAAAATGGGCAAATGATGTGTGATTATGAAACCAAAGAAAATTCTAGGATGAGTATGTTTGTAAGCTATGAATGGGCAGCTTATAAATGCCAATTAAACAGAACTTCTGTAGACATTCTCAGTGATGAACTCTTTAAATGACGTCGTCAGGCTACAATGCAGAGTCAGCAATTATAGAATTGACAGGTACCAAAAAAAGAAAAAAAAAAAAACCAATCATGTTTATGTGTCCACCGAGAACATCCTTGACACAGTGTGCTTTACTGGCACACGCCTGTAGTTCCAACTCTGAGGATGCAGAAGCAGGAAGGTATCTGAGTTTGAGGTGAGCCAAGCTACAGACTGATAACATGTTTAACATGTCTAAAACCAATACAACAGGAACTATTTATGGTGAACCCAGAAAGCAGGATACTGGGCTCAGTGTTGTGTAACTTTCAAGGTAAGCACTGAGGTAAAAATCCTTATCTTTACCTTAAAGGTGAAGAAACTCACGGTCAAGGCAGTTTAAAATGTGCTTCAGTGTGTGTGTTATCCGTCAGTGCAGAAGCAAGCGCATTGCCACTGTACCACATCGCTAGTGCCAGTCATTTGCTCAGGGTGGCCTTGAACTCACTCTTTAGCCAGTCAGGCTGTCAACCTGCAATCTTGCCTCAGGCTCCTGAGTAGCTGGGCTGATAAGCTCATAAGCCGACATCGACGCCTAATTCTCTTGGCTGCTTTTACTGTGACAGAATTCCTTATAGTTCCTCCCATTTATCATTTAGATCAATGCTAATACGATGGGGTCAACACAATGTTTGTGGACACAGACGCTGTACAGGAAGAAATGGAATTGATGGAAAGGTAGCAATGCTTATGTTTAGAAATTGTTTCTGCTCACACTGCAGATTCCCGGCCAGCGCATCTCAGCAGAAATTTCCCATGTCTCTGAGGGTCCCTTCAGAAATCTAATGTGATAGTTTTCCTATCTAGGGGATGACTAGAGCTAGCTGGATGAGGTGAGGCACTGCTCCTGCCCAGGGCCAAGGAAAGTAATTTTAAGAGTCCACCACCACTAAAAATGTCTAAAGAAAACATGTACTCTGATAGGAACCCAGCACTCATGGTAGAAGTTGTAACACAAATACAAAACAGTTCAAACATTAAACATATAAAGTATTGAAACTTCTGCTTTGTCTTCTCAGGTTCCGACATGATTCAAGGCTTTTTATAGGGACTGATTTTAGGTCAGAAGTCTGAACCTCTAGGAAACCATGACTATGGTTGCATATTGCTCTGGATACATACAATGGTGGCATAAAAAAAAAAAGATCAAGAACAAGAGGAGTGTATCATTATCTTTATATACAAAAACGAAGGCCCAAAATATGGTTTGTTGAAGTAGCTATCAACAGGATGCCAGCTGATTTCACATTTGCTTTGGTTAACACAGCTTAGGATCACCAGTCGGCCCCTCCTACTAACAGCACAGACGGGATTGCCTTCAAATCAGAACAAACCGCTCAGGAAAAATTAATAAAAGTCAAAACATTTTAACAATAAATAAAAAAAGTGTAAAAGTAGCCTCCTCTCCATCCAACAATCTCAGGCATAACATGTACACTGATTTTGAAAATAAATTTCTCACAATAGTAATAACAGATGTTAGTACAGCAGGCCATATAATGAAATTACTTTAATGCATTTTTTTTAAAAGAAAACCTTAAGAATCAAACATGAACTTTTAAAGTTGGCACCTTCTACAACTGTACACATCCTAAAACAATCGTCTACACTTTCTTACAGAACATAATTCAAACTCTTGTTGGCATTTCAATACACTCCTAAGGAAATAGTCAAAAAGAGCATTCAGTACACCCGATCTGAAACAAAGTTCATAATTCTGATGTATGGCTATGACAAGGCAATCAGCTTCTATCGAAAACTGCAATCAGTGATAAAACATATTTGGAAAACATAAACATTTGGTCTGATGGTCTTTAATGTTGGTTTAAAGGGGTCTGATATTTGTTGCCAATGAAAGGTATTTTAATCCACTGTGTAAAAAAATAAAAAAGAAAAACGATGCAGCTGTCCTTTTTTTCTGAAACACGTAAGACCAACACTACTATTTACACGCTTAAAAGATTTCCGGATTTATTTAAGTAAGCATCTTCTTCATGGGAAACTGAGTGCTGTAGAGATGCAGAGATCCCCAAAGCTTGAAACTACAAAAATGTTATTTGAAGAAACATTTCCGTTTCTTGTCCTAATTTTGATCTTCAATACAAAACCAATTCTGAAATCAGTCACGATTTCAAGCCCTAGGGAACCTTAGGGTTTCTGTATCTGTGAAAACCTTGTCTCAGACTCTTCTCCTCCTGTCGATACTGGTCCACTGCACAGACACACACACAGACAGAATGGCCACACTGGACAAAAGGGGAACGCAGTCCCAACACCACCATCACCTTGGTGGTCTCGCTCACCCTGAGGTACACATGGCCTGCAGCATCTGGGGACGGTACAGGGGCCATTCCAATGAAGGAACACCTCAGCAAAGCAACCTTATTCATCCACAGGAACAGTGAAAAACAATGAGATAGATAGATAGATATAAAAATCACAAACCAAATATAAAACTAACACCATTCCATTCTTCCAAATTTGGTTTTGTACTTCTTCAGTGTTCTGGGTCAGCACGTACCAACGTTGTCTGCGTCGACAGAAAGTTCTCGCATCCGGTTATAACAACTGCCATTTTGATCGTAAGTCACATTTTACTGGGACGGTTGGGAAATGAATTTATTCAATGACTCTGTGCAGTGCACTCACCAGCTTGGCAAGAGTTGAGGGATGAAGAATGAAACAGAAGCCATTCATTTTAAACTAGACAAAGGAGATTTCAAATTAAAACCATAAAGCAAGGTAGGAGAGTTTACCGAGAATATGAATACTAGACATCACAAAAACAAAACAAAAGATAAAAAAAAAACCAACGGTTTGGTCAGAACGTAGGAACCTAACTGCCTTGAGAAACTTGTGAATTACCTAACCAGAGTGCGCACCGCCTTAGGTCCAGCCAGCGCAAGGCTGTAAACTGCCAAAAAATCGGTCAAAGGTATTCACGGACGGACGACAGCCAATGCAACCCCAGCATCCACCTCCCAGGCCAAGTGTTTCTGACTCATCACCTCTAGCTACAGGCAATTGTCTCCAGCTGCTGCTCTGCCTCAGCTGCCATCGCCGCGGCCTGCAACTGTTCTGTCTCGCTCTGGATGGCACTGGGGGTGACCTGTTTCCTTTCACTGTGCATATTGTTCTCATGCCTCTTCAGATCCGAGGCCTTGGCAAAGGCCTTGGTGCAGGAGCCGCACACAAAGGGCTTTTCCCCTCTGTGTCTTCTCTCGTGGTCCTTGAGGTGAGACTTGTGTTTGAAGGCTTTGTCACACATGTGACATGCGAACGGTCTCTCGTTGCTGTGGACCCTCTCGTGTTTCTTTAGGTCTGGGGCACGGATAAATGACTTTCCGCACACCTCACAGCTGTAGGGTTTATACCCCGTGTGGATTTTTAGGTGTTCTTTCAGGTGGGCCTGGGTGGTGAAACCTTTTGTACACATCTCACAGACAAACGGCCTGTCTGCTGTGTGGAGCTTCTCATGCTTCCTCAACCTGCCTTCGTCAGAAAACGTCTTCCCACACGCTTGGCAGGCGATCTGCTCCCGATGGTGACCGTAAAGCAGATACTCAAACTTCATGTCGCTGGCTGCCGTGGTCCAGCCCGGAGTCTGTTCATCTTTTACTTCGCTCATCCCGTCATTAAAGGTTAAGGCTTGAGGGGTCTGAGACCCCAGATCTTTGGACTCGGGAGTCTCCATGGATTCTACTTCCTGGCCGTAGCAGTTCACTTTTCGAACTTCCTCGCTCCCCAGCTCTTTCAAAATCGCTTCCTGAACCCTGAGAGTGGTCGTGGGAGATTTGCCGTCCTCCTGACTCGGGGGAGTGCCTTCTACTGTGTCATCAGAAGGGCTGTCATCCTGGTCCCCGATTTCTTCCACATCGTCATCCTGAGCGTCAGCAGAGTCTCCTATGGGGCGGTTTAATTTGAGGCAATATTTACTCTTTGACTGGCCGTTACTTTCATCCGGACTAGACACGTCACGCTTCTGAGAACACAGTTTATCCAAAAACCGGATACCGAGGATCTGACCGGATGACATCATCAAGTTGACATCCTCCTTTTTCACGGAAATCTTTGCTGTGTACATGTAGTTCAGCACCTCTTCAAATATGTCGGAACGGAGGAAATCTATCTCTATGACGGAGGAGCTATCCACTTCCAGCTTCTTGAAAAGCTTCTTAAAGTACGTGCTGCAGGCAGCGAGAACACACCGGTGGGCTCTGAACTTTACATCTTCAACCACAATGGCGATGTCACAGAATTCTCCTTCCAGGCGCTGTTCGTTCAGCGTTTTCAGAAACAGCGTTTTATGATCATCGTCATTATATTTTATGGTTTCAGACATACTGATGAAAAACTCCTGCAAAGGAAAAATTTTAAAGGTGTTTAATGTTGAATCTAGTACACCCCACGCAAAATTTATTTAGTCATACCGCGAATATTTGGAACCTAATAATTTAGAAAGTCAGTGTTATGTTAAAGATGATCCCCAAATGGGTAAAAATGAACAGCCCCAGACAAGGGATTTCCATATTGTGATTCTGGATTACTTTCCATTTACTAAGGGTTCCCTGGATATAACGACAATGGCAGCTTTTCACAAAATACACACAGGCATTACTTTCCATGTTTTAGATGGAAATTTCAAATAACCCTATGAAGTAGGTGGTGTCCTCAATTTCTAAAAGCTAGGAAGCCGCTCAATATCTTACAGCTCTTAAGATCCAGTAATCAAATCCAGGAACTGTCTAAAAACTCATGCAGTCAGCGTCAAGACAGATAAACAGCCCAAACCAGGTAAACTCAGTCGGGCCCATGGCGGCCACCTGCAATTCCGAGACGGTGGTGTCAAGGTGACTGGCTGTACTAGCTCAACAGTGAACTCAAGGCTGAATTGAGAGATTCTGTCTCAATGCACAAGGTGGGCATCAATCAAGGACGACGCCTGTCCTGTCAGCCTCAGGGTCTCCTCAGGAATGGCCACTCACATGTACACACACACATGCATATACATACCACAAATGCAGAAAAAAAATAAAGAGAAGCCATAAATGCAAATTCTATACTATGAAGTTTTTTGTTTTAAAATATTATTTGTGAAACAAAACAAAGCAACTAACTGGGGCACCTAACTTCATGTGTGGAGGACTCAGTAAAATAACACTGGGGCTGGGTATCAAGAGACGAGACAAACCACCGCTGAAGAACTAGAGGGGGCACCACGGCCACAATGGTCTGTGCTGTCTTCTAGTTTCTCCATAGCAGTTTTGAACCACTCTTGGACAAGAGTCAAGGTTTAATCTGACCCCAAAAGTCATCCGGGAAGACAGTGAAGAGTAATCTCAGGTTCACAGGATGTCAGTCTTCCAGCCATCCGGCTGAAAGTCACATCAACATATGTACTTTCTCTGAAATGCTTGGGACCAGAAGTGTTTCAAGTTTTAGATTTTTTTCTCTAGGTTTGCAATACATGCACATACATAATGAGATAAATTGGGTATGGTAGTCCAAGCATAAATACAAATCTAGTTGATACACACACACACACACACACACACACACCCTTACACACAGCATGAAGGTACTTATATACTATTTCAAAAACATTTTTTTTTCGAGACAGGGTTTCCCTGAAATTTGTGGTATGTATATGCATGTGTGCGTGTACATATGAGTGGCCATTCCTGAGGAGACCCCGAGGCTGACAGGATAGGCGTCATCCTTGATTGATGTCCACCTTGTTCGTTAAGACAGGATCTCTCAATTCAGCCTTGAGTTCAGTATTCAGCTAGTACAGGTTTCCAGGACGATGGCTGGCCTGGAAATGGATCTGTAGACCAGGCTGGCCTTGAACTCAGAGATCTTGCTTCTTGCCTGCCTCAAATAATAGTCTTTTTGTTTGCTTTGTTTTGTTTCACAAATAATATTTTAAAACAAAAAACTTCATAGTATAGAATTTTCATTTATGGCTTTTTAATGCCCTTCAGAAAGTTTCAGATTTTGAACATTTTGGACTTAGGTTCAACCTATACTTAGTAAGTATAGGAGTGTTTTAAAAACACAGTAATTTCAGAACCACCACGAAAGGCCTTCCACTGTGTGTTCAATAGTTGATCTAAAAATAGTGTGTTGTATGTTTTCTATTTTAAAAAACAACATTGTCTTACTTTTATCAACAAAGTGTAAGTCAGTCTGAGGAAAACAGGTTGTTTTTCCTCTCTCTGTGTGTGTGTATATGTGTGTGTGTATACACACTGGGGATCAGAGACTTGCTTAAACCAAGTAAGTATATTACCCCTTACTGATACCTCTAGACCTGAGATACTTGTTTTAAATCAAATGCCAAATGATAGTCTAAGGCTTAATTATTCTAAGGTCCACTTACCATGAACAATTCAGGCTATTTTCTTAATGCCTTAAACACCAAAATCTTCAGATCAGAGTAAGTCTGATCAGGGGCAAGCCAGATCTACAGGAAGAAAGATACAGATTAAGTAAGATTTTTTTTTTCTATATTAAATTCTAAACCAAGTATTTACAAGAGTAAAAAACAAAACAAAGTCACAAAGCTCTCTGTTGTTCTACCTCTTGCATATGAACCATTTTCTGGGTAGATACTGCGAGGCTAGCAGTAATCAGACCTGGTTCTACATAAAGACTAGACCTGGTGTGCCAAGTAGTATATATTCTTAAAAACACCAACATGTGTTCCTTACCCGCCCCACTCCCTGTTGGGCACACAGTTCTCCACATGTTCCTTTAGGACCTATAAACATCTAGATGCATATTTGTCTAAATACAGGGAGGTTGCAGGAGCACACACATCCAACAGCCATAGAGCAGAGAAATAAGCATGCCACTTTGTCTACTACACAACTGCAAACTTGTCTCCAAGACTGCTATGGAGAAATCTTACATTCTTTTCCTCTGTCCCCACATGCAGGTTCAAAGAATTTTCTTTCATTCTTAACTCTCACCCAAAGAACTCCTCACCCTGCAGCCCAGGAGGCCGAAGAACAAAAGTTTTCTCTACTGACCACCAGCCCCACAAATGCAGTAGAAGCAGGTGGCCATGCTACAATACAGCCCTACACAAAGCCTTCGCCCGAGACTCCACCAAGGGACAGCCATCCTGAGGACCCACAGCAAGTTCATGCTATAGGAATCACAGGGCTCTGAACTAGCAGGCTTTCTCATGTGCACAGTGTGAGGGCTGCTAAGATGGTTTATAAGGATGCTCCCTCCTGTTTTCCATCTCGGCCTTCCTCGTTCTAGATGCACCCTGGGCCTGCAGTCAGCTGAAGGGAAGGCATTCCCTGCAGAACCTTGCTCGGTGGCACTTCTGAGGTCACTAACTGTGGAATCAAGGGGCATGGACTTGGGAGAAGAGTGGCCCTACGGTAGCCATGGCAACATATCAGCGTGCGCCTTCTCATTTCTGGTGAGTGTGTATTCTTTTTCAAAGGGGTCACGGGCCAATCGGCTCCGTTTTTTTTTTCCTCCTATAGAGATGTTTCCCATTGCTAAGTTCAAATGATTCAAACCGGAAGATAGCCATTGCCAGTATGTGTGTAAGTAGGTGTGGGACAAGACATAGCCCAACACCTACAATATCATAAAGCAGCTCCTTGCTAGCGGTTCCCCAAATCGCGAGAGCGCTAAGGCGTCCTCACCGAGCAGAGAGCCAGGCTTTCCCAAAGCAAACTTACATAAGCAGCCGCAGCCGCCTCCTTATTCCGGAGCAGCTGCGACAATGGCGGCCACACCACTTCCCCGTTGCGACCGCACAACTTGGGAGTGGGGGATCCGGGGCCCCGCGCAACACCAGGGACGCAGTCCGCGCGTGGGGAGCCCACACTCGCATTTCGCAGCCTGTGAGCCGCCGGGTGCAGCGAGCCTTCAGCATTCTTTCCTAAACAAAAGCTCCCCTGAGCGGTGCCCGCCAGCGACAGGCCACTTTCCCTTCCACCATCCGCCACTTCACCAGGTCGCAGCGCGGGCGCGAGGCTCTTCCTTGGCCCGCAGCGGCCCCGGCGGCGCGACGAGCTCGGGAGCGGGCATGCGGCCGGTTCCGCAGCCCCGCGCCGCGCCGCGCCCTACTCCGCCCGCGAGCCCTGAGCTCGTGCCCCGCGCACTCCGCGGCCTGCGCGTCTGGTCCTCCCGCGCCCTCCCGCGGCCAGGGGCGGGGGCGGCGCGCGGCCGGCTCCCCGGAGCTCCGCGGACGCAGGCGGGGAGCGTGCGCGGGGGTCCCGTCTGCTCCGGGGTGCACGGCTGCGAGGGGCGGCGCCCCGCGGACGGCGCTCGGGCCCGGCTCGGCCGTCCCCACCCCCACCGCGGTGCACTGCGGCGCGGAGAGCCGGGCGGCCATGAACTCGGCCGCGGAGCGCGCGCGCGGGCCGCCGCCTGGCCTCTCCCCACCAGCTCGCTGGCCTGCGCGGCCCCCGGGGCGCCCGGCCCCCACGCCCAACCGCGGCCCACGCCCGATCCCGCTCGCACCGCGCTGCGCCGCCACATCCTGCAGCTGGCTGCTGCCCGAGCTTGGCGGGAACGCGCCTCCTCTCAGCCGCCCCGCCGCGCCCGCCGCCGGCTGCCCCCGCGTCCCCGCGCCCGCCCCGGCCCTTTCCGCACCCGGCCCGCGCTTACCTGCAGCTTGGCACAGCTACACGCTCGCCGTGGGCTCCCGCGTTCGGCAGCGCGCAAGCCAGGACGGGATGGACGCGGGGGCACGGTGGGTGGTAGTGTTTTGGATTTTTTTTTTTTTTTTAGTTTGGGGAGGGGGTGGGGTGGGGGGAATCGTGCACGTCCCTAGTGGTAGCAGCCCTCCTCTTGCACGAGCACAGAATAGCCAGTCTGCCGCGAACACCCCCACCACCCCCTCCCCGTGCATGCGCGGTGCGTGCTCCGGGGGGAGAAGGCGCGCCGCCGCTTGCGCAGGCACGGAACTGGATTGGGCCTCTTAAGTGAGCTAGCAGGGAAAGGGTTAATCTGGGACCTTACGGGTCGACGCTTTCCTTGGGTCTACGGGGCCGCCCGCGGAGGGCCCTGGCCTGCGCACGCGCGCGCACGCGCGCGGTAAGGGGCGCGCGGAGCCCGCGCGCGGGAGAAGGGATGGGCGGGGTTAGGGCGGGGCTTCGGCCGCAGGGGAGCGAATGCTCGAGCTCAGTTCTCGAGCACCCGCCCCTCCTGGAGCTCCCGACTCCAGGGCTCCCGCCGGCGCCCAGCCTCGGCACTGCATCGGGAACGCGGGAGCCTGCGCTCCCGTGCGTGTGCATGTGTCTGGGCCGTTTCTGCCCCTGGGCGCGCACGGTTCGGGCGCTGAGCTCGTTCCGGATTTTAGACAGGTGCCCCGGGCAGCGTCTCCCCACTGTACTCTCGCCCGGATACCCAGGCAAGATCCCTGGGTGCCCATGGTCTGGTTCGTGCCACTGAGGTATTGTTTATGGGGAGCAGGCATTTGCAGAACAAATGAAATGCCATCTTTGATTTGAAGTATAAGGGGAAATTCCAGTCACCCGGGACAAACTGCTCAACCCCAGAGCTCTGGATCTGCCAGACTAATTGGTGCCTTTGCGTTTACCCAGGTGCACCCCTCTCTAGCCATCATATTCCAGAACTGGGTTGCACTTATACTCCCATGGAGAGATCTGATAACCTGGTAATGTCAGCACATCCATGTAAGTTATAGCTCCGCCGCTGTTGAAACCTTGTGTTCTCTGTGCGGCACTTCCTGATCCTCTTTACCTGCCCTCAGGCTCACAACCTGGGAAGTCCCTTTAGCTCCCATATTTTCTGTTCAACCTGCAATACTGGCAGCTGGATTGAGCTTTCGTGCTCCTGAGTGTCACTTCTGCTGCTCTGTCACACTTCTAACAGTCTTGTGTCAAATCATGTGAATAACATCTGAAATTAGGGCAGGACGGTGGACTTATGGGAAGATGTAAAAGAATGCCTCTACCGGGCGCATAAGTAAACATGAAGGAATATGATCGCTCAATTTTCTTTTCTTTTTTCTTTTTTGAATTGCTCTATGTATTTATTATCCACAGTTAATGCAGTAAGAGGGGTCAGAAAGCTTGCAGGCTACACAATTTCACAAGAAGCATTGTAGGGAAAGAGAAGGACTGAGATTTATCAACTGTATCTTAAGGTCTTGGTGGATGCATTCCTGGGGGAGGTGGGGCTCTAATGCCTGGTGGAGGGGGTCTCATTCCTGGAGAGAGCATGTCTATAGATGTCCCTTGAGCAGGGGAAGACCAATTGGTTGGCCCACGGGTGATCTCACACCAGGTGAAGGAGCCATAATGCCTGGAGGTAGAGTTGCTCTGCCTACAGGTGGAGTTGGAGTTTCTCGTCCTGGCGTCCTGGCGTCCTGGCGTCCTGGCATCCTGGCGTCCTGGCGGGTACTAGGTTGGGGCTCCTGCAATGTTAGCAGTAGCAGCAACAGCAGCAGCTGCAACAGTGCCTCTTCCCTGTGGAATGGGCCTCCAACTCCTCAGACAGGGCCTGCTAATCCAGCAGGTGCTTGGGGAATAGGTACACAACTGCTGGTACTCCTCTGCCAGCTGCTCTTCCAACCCCAGGGCCACCTGCAGCGCCAGTAAGTAGCACAGGAGCAATGCCAATATCTTTAGGAGGTGTACCCTCCACAGTCATGGAAACCAGGCTCTCCCCACGTAGCAAGACCAGACCCAAAACCCGTTTTTCTTTACGTTCTGGCTGTTTTGCATTCTTTGGCTTGATCTTCCTGAACTCATCACAATCACAGGGGATCAAATTCCTCTGCTTGTCAAAAGCCTTAAGTGTGCCAATGAAGATTCTTCCATCTTGCAGGATACATCTCGTTCTATAGTCAATATGCTGCAGCGTCTTGCTACTCTAACTCACAGTCATGATTGCTGTTCCACAATAGCCGCTGTCAACACTAAACTTTCAAGATCATTAGTACTTGGGGGAGGGCTATAAATAAAGGTTTGATGCAGGCTATTAACACACAATGTCAGCTTGACCAAAGTTTCACAAACAGTGGATGGGTCCTGTCTTCCTTGACTTCCACCAACTTCAAGTTCCAATACTGCTTTAACCACCTCTTGGTGTCTCAGCTAAGAATGCCTGTCTCTTATATTTTTGGTTGTGAGCCTAGCCTTTAACGCTGAGCCATCTCTCCAGCCCAGAATGCCTGTCTCAAAAGTTTATCTTAACAGGAAGGGTGCTATGTAGGAGGAGCTAAGGTGGGAGGAGTAAGGAGAGGAAGAGGAGGAGCTAGGAGATGAGAGAGGGAGGGAGGGGGAGAGGGAGAGGGGGAGGGGAAGGGAACATGGAGACAGATGCTCACATGTGTCCACCATTCAAAGATAGTTGGTATATCTAGGTTGGGTATTAGGTTACACTTCTGGTTGTATGGGCATCTTGTTATTGAGCATTACCAAACTTATAAAGCCTTTGATTAACATTTTAAAAAAAAAGTTACGGAAAAAAGAAGAAGAAGAAGAATGCCTTTCTCAGTTCTGCCTGGAAATCCACCACAGGAACTTGCTGCTGCTGAGAACTCGTGGGTACAAGAGACACTCTTGGTTGCTCAGTAAGGCTGTCCTTCTACGTTTGACCTGGACCTCGACCTCTGGCACATGCTGTTCAGTAGTTCTTCTCAAGTGTAAGCGATCCCTTCCTCGCTCCGCTGCGTTGCAAATCACTCCTCAGAACAGAGCGTCAGTCAGGCATCTCTGGCTCCCTCTCCTCTCTGCGCTAGACTTGCGCAATGGCTCCGGTTTATCACGCTGCCCGCCTCCATTTTCTACAGGACACCCTATTCATCCTCAGCTATAATATTAACCAATACTGGTGTAATGTCTCCCAAGGTGTTTTAATACACGTCTTCAAATTTTTATTTTTATGTATGTCTGGTGGCGGTGGAGGTCAGCCAGAAGAGGGCGCCAGATCCCCTGAGACTGGAGCCGGATGATTGTTATTTACCACGTGAGTTCTTGGAACTAAACCTGGGTCCCCTGCAAGAGCAGAAAGTGCTGTTGACTGTGGAGCCAAAGTTTTAGCCCCCATTCATGTCTTTTGATGCACACAATAGCATTTGTGTTAGTAGGGTTGGTGGAAGACTTGAGGTAGAATAAACCTGATCTAGAGTCAGGCCTCGATTTTTGTTATTTTTTAAAACAATTTCATTATGCATGTGTATGTGGCATGTCACATCGGTAGTGTATACGAGGCTTATACCTGGAAGCAGAGGCATCGGATCCGGGAACCAGTTACAGACATGTGACGTCTGACTGTTGGTCCCAGTTCTCTGGAAGGAGCAAGTCTTTAGCTTCATTCTCAGCTTAGCCACGCTCTTTGGAATGAAAGAAAAGCTCCTGAAGATGCCACAAACCGCTAGCTTTAGTGCAAATATTACCATGTTAAGGCCATACATACTAGTGGTGTGATCCGGCAGGAGTGTCCTTACACTACACCTGCTATTTGCTTTATTTGTTGCACGCTCGTGTTGCGTTAGTCCTGCTGGTTTGCTTACGGGACATAATATCCTCCTCTGGGTTAATGTGAGCGTAGAGCGATGAGTCTAAGTCGTTGCGTTAGCTCTAGTTGCAGTAATCTCACTGTCACCACTGCCTCTCTGACCACACCTGGAGGGCTTCATCTCTGGATTACTGTCTGCCTCCTGTGTGACATGGTTGTTTGCCTATGGAAGAGATTCTGTCTTGATTTTGACAGGGCTGATATTAGTAATTAGCAAGTTCATAAAATTAGAACAATGAGTGCCTGGATTATATTTTGGCAGCACTCCTGAATATGTGCTGGCACTGGCCTGCTGGGTCGGCTTATTATTGGGACTCACAGGAACGAACAAAAACAGAGATGGGAAACCCCTTGCCTGGTCCCACACCCTTAGCACCTATGAGGCTTATAGAAGACAACAGTTGCTAGGAAGAATCAACTCAGAGTTCAGTAAAAAAGGGCACAGTGTGCAGCTAATAGGGATCGAGGCTCTCCTGAAATACACTGAAGCACAGGGTCCTTGGTGCACATGTTCTTCCTTTTTTACTAACAACGGCTACCGTGGAAGACAACTGCTGGGGTCACTCAGAGCATGCTGTTTTCCTCATAGCATGCTCACAGCCTCTGAAACAAAACCTTGTTTCTGAGAATCGTGAGGCTGGACCGTAGGACATAACAGTGTGACATGTGGGATACCAGGGCTTAGATAGTCAGCGAAAGGAGGTTTTAATGAGTGAGTGGTGTTGCTATCTCCATCACATTGACCATGGGGCCTACTGTTGGTTTTCGCTACAGATACAAGTAGTAGAGATTGAACAACTTGTAAGTAGTGACTTTGAGTAGCTTGTGTTCTGTTCCTCACACCCTTGGTCATCTGCGTTTAAACGAAACCCCAAGTCACCACTTCCTCTGCTGCCTGGAAACACAAGTGTCTTAGAGGATGAGACCCATTGCCAATAAACTGAACCTAGCCAACTCCAGGTAGGCAACAGCGCAACAAAAGGAAAGATGTCTCCCCTAGCACGTAAGTACCCTTCTGTCTTCCTGCCCTGAGAACCCTGGATATGGTGAAGAACAAAGTGAGCTGACAACAGAGAGATAAAGATGTACACACTCGACAAACCTCCCAGCAAGGACCTTAGCGCCAGGGTTTAAAAGCACACGCTACCATGAAAAAGGAACTGGGGAGCTAGAGTCAGATGGGAAACGGTAAAAGCTTCATTTTCCATTCAAGAGCTGCAGGATGTCAGGGGGCTAGCCGAAGGAAGAGGGGAAACAGAATTTCAGACACCAGTGTACTAAGGTTCTCTAGAGTAACGACTTATGTGATGAATCCCTATATAAGAAGGGGGTTGTTAGAATGGCTTACAGGCCACAGTTCAGCTGATACAAGAGTGGCTGGCTCTGAACCTAAGTCTGAGAATCCAGAAGTTGCTCCGCCCACAAGAGAGGGAGGAAGAGGCTGCCATGACAGAGCTGGGCCAGGAGCAATGGCCATGAGAAGTAGACCCTGAGGACAAGCTGATGGAACATAAATAAGCCAGCAAGACTCAAAACGACAGGGAACAGGGACATATGTCTGAGATATGTTAGAATAGCTCACAATCTGCCCAATCTTGGCTTAGAGCAGGTAAATAAAATACCAGCATTTTGTGTCTTTTATATGAACTAGCTAAATAAATAATATATGTACAACAGATCAGAACACCATTGCTGTCTTAATGAAGCATGTTAGTGGTTTTGCTAAGAATGAAGATACTTGCTGCAAGTTGAGTAAACTGGAGGCACGTTATTAGATTTAAGCTCATTACAAAACATCCTAAGAAATAATTATGCCAAATGTACCTTTGAGCCATTCTGTAATCTCTGCATTGTATGTCGACTAGAGAAAAACTTCCAGTTTACTTTATAGAAAGTTTGAATGGCCAGACCTTTCATCACTTTGATGAGGTGACAGAATACCTAATCAAATAACATGAGAGAACAAAGTTTTTCTCCAGCTCTCAGTTTCAGGAACTTAAGTCCACAGACCTGTGACACCTTGCTTCCTACCATGGTGCAGCAGAAGACACAATGATAGGAACAGGCACTAAGAAGACAACCTACCTCATGATGTGCAGGAAACAACGAAAGGGAGATGGGTCAACGGACAAGATACAGTCCCCAAAGATGTTCTCCAAGTAACCCCCACAAGCTGGATCCAGCCTCCACTATACAAACTTGTAAGGGACAGACTATAATTCAAACCATATGTAATGGCTATTCCTGGTTGTCAAGTTGACTATATCTGGAATGAACTATAATCTAGAATTGGAACCTGTGGTCCAGATCTTGAGGCTGGAAGACACAAGTTTCTGACATGGATCTTGGCATGGAGATCTTGAGGCATAGTGGCCATGAAAAGCTTAGGCCCAGGCAAAGTAGAACACAACTTTAATCCTAGGAGACTAAGGCAAGAGGATCCCTGAGTTCAAAGTCAGTCTGGGACAAAACATGTCCCAGATCAGAGCATGGTAGTACACACATTTAATGTGGGCCACGACTCTTGCTGGAGACCTCACGAGGACATTGGAAGAAGGAAGATTCGTTCTTCTTCACTTGTTGCATTTACTTGCCAGCTATTGTAACTTATATCCCAGCCTATGTCCCTTGTAACTTGCTGTTGAAATCTACTTCTACAGAAGACCAGCTGAAACAACTACCTCGGGACTGAGCAACTACTAGATTCTTGGACTTCCCATTCACAGCTGACCATTGTTGGGGAGTTGGACTAAACACTGTAAGTCATCATAGTAAATTTCCTCAATATAGAGAGACATTCCATAAGTTCTATGGCTCTAGAGAACCCTGATTAATACACCATACATAGCATTCTGTGTTGAGTCCCAAAAGGCTAATGTCTGCCTCACTGTGCAAAATGTAAGTAGCCAATCTTTTAAAAGTCCTATAGTCATAACAATTCTAGGAATTGTTTAGAAGGCAAGGCTGAAACTCTTCTTTGAAAGCCAGAGAAAACTCGTAGCCACAAGCCCCTGTAAAGTCATAAACAAATTATATATTCCGAGGTACATTGGTATCAAGGACACATTTCCATTCAAAAAGTGAAGACTAGGAGAACTGTAAGGAGGGTTCACATTCAAAGCAAGACTGAAGCATAGCCTGAAAAACATTAAGTCCTGTAGGTTTGTGTCCTATATATGGGGCACCTGATGTCATGATATGAGCTCATTTTCCTGAGCAGAGCGTTTGTAGACCACATGACCTCTTCCTTGGACTGGCTCTACTTGTCTTGGAGCCTTTCTAGGGATGTTCCATACTACATCTTCCAGGGTCTGCAGCATGTTAGAAACTTTAACAGTTGCTTTGAAGATTTTTGTCACCTAATTCCAACTGTCACCATAATGTTGTCCTATGATTATGTTTTGGATCATTTTAATTTCTTTTATTTTTTTTTTCCTGTCAATCTGATGACAGGCAAGGACGGGGATTTGAACCAGGGAGAGACTGAGTCAGGATGGCTGCCTCTGACTCCAGAGCACGGTGACTAGAGCAGTGCACCACTGCTGGCTGGCTGGATCATTTTAATTTCATGTAGCTAGCTCCTGTGTCTTTTCTGAAGTCCCATGGGAGATATTTACATTTTTATTTCAGTAGAAAATCACTTAAGTTATACCACCCTGTCTCAGTTAGGGTTTTACTGCTGTGAACAGACACCATGACCAAGGCAACTCTTATAAGGACAACATTTATTGGGGCTGACTTACAGGTTCAGAGATTTAGTCCAGTATCAAGGCAGGAACATGGCAGCATCTAGGCAGGCATGGTGCAGGAGGAGCTGAGAGTTCTACATCTTTATTTGAAGGTTGCAGCAGAATACTGACTTCCAGGTAGCTAGGATAGAGGGTCTTTTTTTTTTTTTTTTTTTTTTTTTTTAGGTTTTTCGAGACAGAGTTTCTCTGTGTAGCCCTGGCTGTCCTGGACTCACTCTGTAGACCAGGCTGGCCTCGAACTCAGAAATCCGCCTGCCTCTGCCTCCCAAGTGCTGGATTAAAGGCATGTGCCACCACTGCCCAACTAGGATAGAGGGTCTTAAAGTCCCCCCAACACAGTGCCACACCTACTCCAAAAGGCCACACCAAAGAATAGGACCACACCTTCTAATAGTGCCACTCCCTAGGCCAAGCATATACAAACCATCACACACCCATTGTCACAAGCCAATGTGTGCTGTAGGTCAGCACGTTGAGGTGACAGTTGGATCTGTCTTGCTGTGTTCCAAGTGTTGGCCACTCTAGGGGTTGATCTGATAGTTCACATCTGCAAGGCTTTTGCATGCTTGCTAAAATAAGATCTGTATAACTACAGTTCAACATGAGCTAGGGGCTCCTTCCTCTGTCTGACCTCCTTTTCCTGTCCTCTAGAAACTGGGGCATCACGACTTTACAGCTACATCTACATGTAGAGCCAAGCGTCAGGATAACCAAAAGAAAAGGAACAGCCAATGAATTCGGGGTTGATAATGAATTGTCATGTTTCCTGATACATCTGGTTAACTTATTTATTTGTTCATTTGTAACTTAATTTTATTGTGTGTTGTATATATTGGTGGGGGTGAGGGTAGGAGTGGTTGCATCGTTGCCTTGGCATCATGTGATGGTCAACTCTAAAGAGGCAATTCTCTCTTTCCACCATGAGTTCCTTATGAACTCAGGTCATCTGGCTTTATATCAGGTGCATGTAGCGCTGAGGCATCTTATTGGCTCAATACTTCTATTTTACGAGTTATAAATATCCTTATAAGGAGTTTTCCTTTTATAGTATATTTCTCTATGTAATTTTGTTTACATTCGGCTCTATAGACTTCCTATATACCACTGGTACTTCTTTTTAATTTATATTATTTAATAATGTGATTAATTGCCAGGCAGTGGTGGTGCACGCCTTTAATCCCAGCACTTGGGAGGCAAAGGCAGGCAGATTTCTGAGTTCAAGGCCAGCCTGGTCTACAGAGTGAGTTCCAGGACAGCCAGGGCTACACAGAGAAACCCTGTCTCGAAAAAAAAAAAACTGATTAATCTAAGTGTGATGTTGGCTTATATTTTTCAAAACCTACTTTTAATAAGGGTTCTTAAATGTTATAACCTCCCTTCTAGCCCACCATCCACTAAAGGTAGCAGAAAAGAAAGGTGATCAGGATACCGGGAAGTGGACCTGTTTAGAAATAGTTCTTTGGAGCAAATCCAATCTGTGTTGTCAGGATATATGCCAGCAGTTCAGTTCAGTAGTGTGCCAGGAGACCAAACACGGATCAGCAGTGGTGGCACAACCCATCAGGAACAGCCGGGTCTCCAATGAATCAACACAAGTCATCAGGTGTGACCAGGACCTGCTAGGACACCAGGAGAAGTTCTTTGCCATGCCTCTCTCAATGAAGTGAAGATCAGCAAAGACTGGAGACCAACTAAGTGTTGCAAGGCTAGCTATGCAAGCTGTCACTGTCCATTGAGTCCTATTAACACTCCCTCCAAACATCACGTGTCCTCCCACAGGTCTGGCTTCAGCAAAACACCACTGAGTCTGTCGTAGCAAAACTGCCTGTGTATCAGCTGACATCACTCTGCCAATCAGCCTGAGTCCATGGAAGTGGCAAGAAGCCACAAGAACACCTCCAGAAATTTTTTGGTGCATTTCTATCTATGAAGTCACAACAAACGATGACCATTAAGAATACCATCCAGCGTCATCCAGTGTTGTCCACTGACTGTTGGGTCCTTCCTAACATCATGCCTCATTTCATCTGCTTGCTTTAGCAAAACATCCTTTCACCTGTGTCTGCTACAGGAAAACGCTCCTTCATGGGTCTGCCCCAGCAAAACACCATACGACACAACTGACTTTCCAAAGAAACCATAAGTTCCCACTTCACTATGATTTAATGAAATATTATTTTTCAACTATATGGTAATATATTCATTACCTTTTTACTGATACCTCCTAATGTTATACGATTCTACCTTACAATTCTCAAGGATATCATAAAAAGTTTATACATATATTTAACTTTCATTATATTTACTGCTGCTAACAACTTCCCACCATTTGCCCAATAATCTTTCTCCTTTTTCTCTCCATACATATGTACACATTTGTTCTGACCCAGTTTGTAAGAGAACATCACAGATACGTTATTTTCCTCTAAATATCCTTGTGTGTGTTTCCTTTTGTAAAACGGGACAATATCTTACGTTACTGCACCACCATGAACAAAGGCAAGTATCTGATGCTGAGGAGATGCCGTCCTCTAACCCATGGCTCACACCCCAGCTCCCCGTGCGCTCATTCCAGTACTTCTGATTGCTATTATATCTGGTTGTCAAGGGTTAACCCTTTCATCACTCACTTCTAAGCTCATCTTTGCAGCTTTTGGTACTTATGTAGGCATCTTCTAAATTCTGTGATTTGTATCACTGGAGTACTTAGCTTCATTTTAAATTCCATACAGAAGGACATGGTACCCTTTCACCAAGTTCCATCCATCCCTATCACCAGAGTCTCTTCCTATAGTCACACCTTCCTGAAACTTTGCAATGATTTTTTGTTGCTTTTCTTCCTCTCTTTCGCTTGCAAAGCCCGCCACCCGACTCCACGGGGGAGCACCGAGCTGCACTTCAGAGTTTTCTCTCTTTTCAGAGGACAGACCCAAAGATTTGAATTTTTGTCTTTGATCGAGGAATATTTCATCTAAAAGGAAATGTGTATTCTTATGTTAATATCCCACATGTTATATTCCTTTGGAGAAGCAGGTTTTGAAGCTGCATTTAGTTTCTCCTTCATTGTGGACACTGTGTGAAGGAGCGCTTCACCAGTCTGCTGGATGGTGCATATAGTACAATTACCCTTGTGGTCTGGGACAGCATCCCAGCAACCACTCAGGTGGTTTAGACTGTGACATTCTACAGGACTGACAGTTTTGCACTTTGAAAGTGGAATTCAAGTTATATCTACTATAAATGTCAAATCAAAGCACCTACTGAACTCTACCTACATCAGGTTAATCTTCGGTGCCCCCAAATGTTCATTATTATAGTATGACTGATGTTTAGAAATTGGCCTATCATATCATACCTTTAAGCACGTGATATAAACTTCTGTGTTGTGTTACTTACACTATTTAGTAAACTGTACATTTTACCTTTTATACTTGAAACTAGTTCATCAGTGTGGTATAAAATTTAATATTTTATCAAACTTATCATTCTGCCGACTATTGTTTAACTAATTTTAAAGGGCTGAATGCATCAGCATTTACTGCAGGTGAGCAATTATTTTTCTCTTTTGGGTATCTAAAAAGCCACGCTGTTTTCTCAGCCATAAACACCACAATGTCAATTTAATTAATAAATAATTGAAATAAATATTTTATTAACTGGCTTTTGTGATTGAGTCATACTCCTCAGCTCCATATACAATTTTGTCCGTTTCAACCCTGGGGTGCATTGTTGTACCTCTTGACTTTTAGGTTGTATGTTTCACATATATTTAGGTTCATATTACCTAGATAAACTTGTCACAGCTGGTGAAACGCCCATCGAACTAGCCCATTAATGTCACAGTATTTAGTTTCTTATCGACATCAAAACTCAACATCCGTTCACAATGTTTGTGTGTAAATGTTCAGGTAAGACATTGAAGAAAAACAGCTTACAGCAAGAGGTGACTCCTTACCTGGTCTCTGGGTGCTGAACTCGAACTATGGGCCAGGGCATATCAATCAACATTCCAGGAGCAGGCTGCTTTGTGCATGACTCATGATCCGCACATGATCTCAATCAGAAGAAAGACAGCCCTTCCTCGAGGCCTAATTAAGTCAATACATGGAAAAATTTGCTTCTCGATATACATAGATTTGTTCTAGACTGTCTTGCAGATGTTCTCATGTTCCTTATATGAAATGGTATAGAACTTATATATAACCTGCACATGTCTATTCCTATATATTTTAAACCTGGATGACTTAACAGTACCCAACAGAATATTAGTACTTGTAAAAGTAACTTTATTCTCCGTTGTAATTGTTGTCTGGGAGGCTTACTGCCTGTGTCTGCTAACCTAAGCCTTGTCCCGAAACTTCTAACCTCCGTATAATCTAAAGTAGGCCTGGAATGTTTTCAGCCTCTGAGACTTACTGCTGAATAAAATTACTATTTCTTGTTCTTTCTGAACTCTAACTGGCTGATTCAACTCAGCTGTTCTGGCTCAATTCATCTTAACCTGTGACTAGATTGTTCTCTCTTCAGTCTGTCTTTGTAAAGCTCTCCCGGAGACTGGGATGTAAATAAATAAATCATTAAAAAATAAAATGAAGAACACACACTCACTAAAACTGCCTCCTTCTTCCGCTCTGTGCTGCTCCACTCTTCCTCTCAACTCTGCTGCACTGCTCTCCACAAACTCTACTGTTTTTCTGTACTGCACTCTCCTCCTTCTGTGCTGTCGGCTTCTCCCTTAAGTAGCTTCCCTTTCCTCTCTTTTCCCATGAGCACTGGGCAGATCCTCTTCTGTCAATTTCTTCTTTGTCTGATTCATCACATTTTCTGCCACTCAATTAGACATCACTTTCTTTTTTTTTTTTTTTTTTTTTTTTTTTTTTTTTTTTTTTGGTTTTTCGAGACAGGGTTTCTCTGTATAGCCCTGGCTGTCCTGGAACTCACTTGGTAGACCAGGCTGGCCTCGAACTCAGAAATCCGCCTGCCTCTGCCTCCCAAGTGCTGGGATTAAAGGCGTGCGCCACCACCGCCCGGCTAGACATCACTTTCAAACATGGCTGCTTCCTTCTGCAAACTAACTTTACCTTCATTGTTTAGGACTAAAGGTGTGTCCTAAGGGCTGAGCCACACCTAACTAGAAACAGTTCAAATATCCTGTAACAAATACTCATTACACAGTCTAGGAACTGCTGACAAGAAACATCAGTAAGTGTTCAGGACAAAGTGAGGTTTTCTTTTTTTTTCCAGAGTATTCAGTCTGCAGTTGGTTGGGTCCTGTAGTCTATAGAGACTGACCACATCTCTTTCCCACCAGACACTCCAGGCATTGTAGATACATCTGTGGACAGAACACACAGACACCTCTGTCTGGGAGACAGACAATAAACCAGGAAAATCATTGTGCATTGTTGCCTGAGGATAAATGCTGTGCAGCCGAATGAAACTGGAGAGGAAGAGAAACGTTCACAGTGTGGGTGACTTGGCTTCAAATGAAGCTTGCCCCGGAAGCTTCCCTGAGCAGGTGGCAGACTCCTGGGGGAGCTTGGGGAGATCATTCAGGTGAAGATTTTGATAAAGTCTCCTAGGAAGAAAAACCCCAAGCAACCAATCGTGGATCTTCTGTGTTGGAGAAATAGCAAAGATAGGCAAAGAGAAGGCTTGCAAAGAGCAGGAGAGCTGTATTGGGGTTCTCTTGAGTGACAATATATAGAATATACAGAATATATATAGAATATATATGTAGGATATATTCTATATAGTCTCTCCATATACTATATATATGATAGATTAGATAGATAGATAGATAGATAGATAGATAGATAGATAGATAGATAGATAGAGGATTTATTGGAATGACTTCCTGGCTTAGTCCAGAGTCTGGATATCTCAGCTGGTCTTCGGTATACACTGGCATCTGAGAGAAAGTAGGCATTATGTCAGTGAAAAAATGGGCTTGCTAGCAAGGTGAGGGCAAGAAGCAAAGAGCAAAAGCTTTCTTTCACATCCTTATATAGGCTTCCAGCAGAGATGTGGCCCAGATCAAAGATCTTCCTGCTTCAAGATCCAGGTTAAAGGTATGTGTCTTCCTACCGCAAAGCTCTGGGTTAGAAATGGATCTACCTACTTCAAATTAAGTGAACTCTCCCTCACAGATATGACTTCTATTTTTGGATGTTAGTTAATTCCAGATGCAGTCAAGTTGACAACCAAGAATAGCTACCACACTGCTGCTAGTCAGGGGAGTACCCTAGTCATGTGCTAGGGACAGCATACAATGACAAGGACTGCCTGCAGTAGGCCAGGATGGAGACATCTCAGAAGCCTGTAGCAGCTCCTTGTAAAAAGGATGGTGTCTGGGACCCTGAGAAGCAGGAGACACATCCCTCCAGGGGACCCACCATCTGAAATAAGGGACTGCCTGCAGTAGGCTGGGATGGAAACATCGCAGTAGCCTGTGGCAGCTCTTTTTAAAAAAGAGTTGTTCCCATTTCTCCTAACCTTAGCCCTGGACAATAGCTGTATAGATTTCATTTGTGCATGACCCTTTTTCAGTTGGCTTTGGTATGCATAATTACTGACTTTCTTACTTCTTTCTCCTTCTGCTCTGGTGAATTCTGTCAAACTAGATGTTCCTTGATGTAATGATTCTTAAACAATTAAAAATTGAGGCACAGGGCACAGCACAGTCCTAATGGCTCAGGCACATGCTGTGTGTTCTCATCTTGGAAACAATGCAATAACTGCACAATGGTAGTTCCAGATTAGTGCTTGACTTGCAAAGAGAGTTTGAAGAGATTATTAGAAAATGAAATAGAGCCAACACTGGGACCCCAAGAAAGGAAAAATCTATTGAAGTTATGAAAGAAGTTTTGCATAACATTTGAGAGTGATTCCTAGATAAGGAAGTATAGAATACATAAAATCTTATACTAGTAAAATTAAGTAAAAACATGGGACTCTTAGGAGAGTCATTGTGTGCAATGCATAGAAGTAGAAAGCTAGTGGAACCATTGGGTTAAGGGTTAATATGATTCTTTCTGGCCACTGCCTGGCAGCTTTGCCCATGTCATTTATCATTAGAGCCTCACAGGAAAATGCAAGTAGCTGACCTTGGAGCTCTGAGCTCTGAAGTATAATAAGTTAAAAGTTAAAGTTTAAATTATGATAACTTTACAATTATTATTTTTCTGGTTACAGGCCCGGGGATAGGGAAGCTTGAAACTTTGGGGAACAATTGTAATTCTTAATTCTTTGTGGGATATGGCTATTCTTTTGAATTTGATTTGGCAATGATTATACAATGTCTTTTTTTTTCTACCTGATTTTGGAGTATCAATAAAAGACTGGGGCAAGAGAAAAGTGAAGAAGCATGTGAGGTGAATGTGTGTGTGTGTGTGTGTGTGTGTGTGTGTGAGAGAGAGAGAGAGAGAGAGAGAGAGAGAGAGAGAAATGAGAGGGCAAATGAGAGCATGAGAAGAGTGAGTGAAGAGAGAATGTGAGGTGTGTATGTGTAGGCAGCCGTGTTTAAGATAGCACCTGGTACAGTTGTAAAGTCTTATGACTAGCACCTGATGATGTAGGCAGCTGGCTTCCAGCGTGGCCAGCTCAGCTAAACTGGTAAACAAGTCCTTTGTGCATGCGTCGGCCTCGTGCCCCTCCCGAGCGGGCTTACACAAATGAGGTATTGGCAGCTTAACCTATCCTGAGAGAACACGTCACCCAGCCCACCTTGGGCAGTTATATCAGCAGCTCATTTCTGCTGCTGAGGGTCCCCGGCCATACATCCCCATCCTAGTCCTAGTCCAGGTCCCTGTCCCATCCTGGTCCCTGTCCCCATCCCCGTCCCGGTCTCAGTCCCTGTCCATAAATCAAGAGTCGTTCCTGCAATAAAGCTGACTGAGAAGTATCCGACTGTGTCGTGTCTTACTTGCTGGTCAAGGCGGACGCGACATGTATGGAGAGTGTGTGTGAATGAAAGAGTGCATGTGGTGTATGTGAGGTGTGTGTGAGATGTGTGTGAAGAGTGTGTGTGAGAGTGAGAGGGGAACACACAGAGGTGTGTAGGAGTGTGGGAGTTCAAGGAAAGAAAAGCGCACAGGAGAATGCAGAGTGTGTGCAGCCTCAAGCTGCGAGCGAATGAGCGAGAGAGAAAGAAAGCAGAGAATGAGAAATAAGAGAGAAACTTTAAGCCTTGAAAAATTGCCTGTCAGCTTGTACCCAAAAAGTAGTCTGTATATATTTATTATGTGCCTACCAGATATCCTGCTTCCAGTTGAGAACTCTGATCCTGGGTCGAGGCTGGACCCCGACAGTCATGGCTCTAGAAGCTTCCAACAAGAGTGAACCCTCCAGGGAATAGATGAGTATGAGTAAGCCCTGAGTACAGTCCTTCTCAACATTAACTGTACACTGCAATCACCTGAGATGGTGGCGCTAGCCATCCTGCGTCATCCTGGACCTGGCATGCTGCTCTCTGAGAAACTAGTGAATTACACTGGGATATTGCTTGCATTAGGAAATTCCAGGGCTATCCAGGTGTCTTGGTTAGGGTTTCATTGCTATGAACAGGCACCATGACCAAGACAACTCTTATAAGGGACAATAGTTAATTGGGGCTGGCTTACAGGTTCAGAGGTTCAGTCCATTATTATCAAGGCAGGGGCATGGCAGCATCCAGGCAGACGTGGTGCAGGAGGAGCTGAGAGTTCTACATCTTGTTCTGAAGGCAAACAAGGGAATTCTGACTCCTCAGGCAGCTAGGAGAAGGGTCTCAAAGTCCTCCCCACAGTGACACACTTCCTCCAGTGAGGCCACATGTTCTAATATTGCCACATTCTGGGCAAGCACATTCAAACCATCACACCAAGTGATTTCAGAGAGAATCTAAAATCACTGTCACAGATGTTAAGAGGTATAACAGAGGGGCTGGAGAAGTGGCTCCAGGCTTAAGAGCATTTGTTTTCCAGAGGTCCCAGGCTTGATTGCCAGCACCTGCATGGAGGTTCACAACCATTTGTAACTCCAGTTGCAGGGTATCTAAGACCCTCTTCTGACTCCCTTGAACACTAATTACATGTGGTACACATACATACACGCAGGCAAAACACTCATATATAAAATAAATAAATCTAATACATTTTTAAATAAAGAGAGTTACAGGAGAAGATGGGTTTTAGATGTGGGTTGGTTCCTAGGACAGAGAGAGATCTTTAAATCTTTAGATTTTAAATGCTGAGATTACTAAGGTGATGCTCTGTGGGACTGATTGATGTGAAACTGATAAAACAACGCAGTGGCATTCCTTGTTTGTCTCAAGTAAGACCGTGTCTTCATGGCAAACTGTCCTTGCTCCGCAGTCAGCTCGAAGTCTACCTAGAAATGAGCCATTTCTTACCTTCCATGACGCAAATAACTGTAGATGAAGTTGTCTTGGAGATACATTATTCTCCTCAAAACTTATTTGAGAATTAGATTCTTCTGCAAAACTTTAGCTTTCATAGTGGATCTAAGTTTCAGTTTTACATTAGGATGAGCGGGCTAATAATAAATTAAAGCAAATTAATTTATGAGCTGTTACTGTATTCAACCGTGAGATGTGGCAGATGACCCTAAAACTCCCACAACTGTCTTTATAATTGGGGAATAAGCTAAAATATTTTCCCACATTTCTTTTATGTGTTATTAATCACTTTAAGGTTTTACTCCCTGAAGCTAAACAAGAAACGATTTAATGAGAATATAACAGAATTTGTAAAGAGGTACACATCATTTCAGAGTCAGTAGTTAAAACATTTGAATAAGTGGAGAAAGAAGTGGTTGGATGACGTCATCAGCTTCTCCTTTACCTCAGGAGCGCAGAGGAGAGCGGCTTTCTGAAGAGACTTATGGAACAGCTTGTGCTGCAATCCAGAGAAGCGTTTATTGTTGTTGTTGTTATTATTATTATGACTATATTTACAATCCAGCCATTGCCCCCCTCCCGGTCCATCCTCCCACAGTTCCTCATCCCATTCCTCTCCCCACTGTCTCCGAGAGAATGCTCCAACACCACCAGGCCTCACCCCTCCTGTGGGCTCAGGTCTCTGGAGGATCAGGTGCATCTTGTCTCACTGAGGCCAGACCAGGCGGTCGTCTGCTGTATATGTGTCAGGAGCCTCATACAGCCTGTGCATGCTGCCTAGTTGATGGCTCAGTGTCTGAGGGCTTCCAGGGGTCTGGGGTTAGTTCAGACTGCTGGTCTTGCTTGGGGGTCACCATCCCCTTTAGCTTCTTCAATCCTTCCCCTAATTCAACCATAGGGGGCCCTGACTTCAGTCCAATGGTTGGGTGTAAGTGTCTGCTTCTGTCTCAGTCTCAGAGTGGAGCTAGGCTAGGCTTCTGTCTGTAACACATCATAGCATCAGTAATAGTGTCAGGCCTTGGTACCTCCCCATCAGATGGATCTTAAGTTAGGTTGGTCACAAGACTACCTTTCCCTCAATCTCTTCTCCATTTTTGTACCTGCAGTTCTTTTAGACAGGAACAATTTTGGGTCAAAATTTTGACTGTGCGTTGGTAACCCTGTTGCTCCATTTGAGGCCCTGTCTATCTACTGGAGGTGGATGCTTTGAATTCCCTCTCACCACAGTTGGGCATTTCATCTAAGGTTACTCTCATTGAGTCCTGAGAGTCTCTTACCTCCCAGGTCTCTGGCACTTTCTAGATAGTACCCCCGTTCCTCCCCCAGGCTGCATATTTCCATTCATTCTGCTACCCCTTTGGGCTTCTCTCCTGTCCTCCCCCATATCTGATCCCGTTCTCCGTTTCCCCTCCCCCTCCCTTCTCCCATCCAGGTCCCTCCTCCCTCTGCCTCCTGAGATTATTTTCTTCCCCTTTCTAAGTGGGAAAATTGAATCATCCTCATTTGGCCTTTCTGCTTGTTAAACTTCTTAAATTCTGTGGGTTGAGTCAATAGGATAAATCCATAACCTACAGATTGGGAAAAAACTTCACTAACCTCACATCCGAGGTAGTGCTAGTATCCAAAATATATAAAGAATTCAAGAAGCTAACCTCCAAAAAACCCAAATAACCCAATTTAAAAATGGGTTCTCAAAAGAGAATTCACAACAAGAGGAATCACAATGGCCAAAAAGCACTTAAAGAAACATTCAAAGTCCTTAGTCATCCAGGAGATGCAAACAAAAAATGACCCTGAGATTCCACCCTACACCAATTTGGAAATCAATCTGGCAGTTCCTCAGAAAATTGGAAATAGATCTATCTACCTGAAGATCCAGCTATACCACTCTTGGGCATATATCCAAAAAGATGCCCCGTCCCACCATGCCACAGGGACATGAGCTCTTCTAAGTTCATAGCAGCCATATTTGTAATAGCTAGAAGCTGGATGTCCCTCAAATGAAGAATGGCTACAGAAAATGTGGTTTATTTACACAATGAAATACTATCCTGCTATTAAGAACAAGTACATCATGAGTTTTGTAGACAAATGGATGGAACTAGAAAATATCATCCTGAGTGAGGTAACGCCAGACCCAAAAGGACATGCATGATTATATATACACACTAATAAGTGCATATTAGCCAAAAAGTACAGAATACCTAGAATACAACCTAAACAATCATTTTTAATAAAATTTCATCCAATGTAAAGAAGTATATAATTAAAATAAATATCTATGGGATATATTCAAGTGAAAATTTGTAGAAATAGTAAAGAAGTTGGATAATTCCAAGAGAGATATGTTTACTCCTGTTTGACCCTGGAAGTAATCCCTGGCCTGTGAGGGGATTTAAGATGATGCGCCACAAAAGGATGACTCTCCAATAGTAAGATATGTGCTCTCTGAGATAGGGTCTCCCTTCGTATCCCAGGCTGTTCTTGATCAGATGATCCTCTTACCTCAGCTTCCTGTATGCTTCTAATCATTTCATTTAGGACTAATCTTTGATTCATAGAAAGGTTACAGAGAATATAGAATACTTCCACACCATGATGGTTATTCTTGGTTGTCAACTGGAATACATCTGTAATTAACTTGGTTGTCAACTGGGTACATCTGTGACAGGTTTTCCTTAATGAAATCATTTGAAGTGGGAAGATCTTTCTTTTATCCTGATTCACCTTATGTTTGGACCACATCTTCTCATGGCAGACGATATAAAGGGTGTGGAAGGAGAAAGTGTCTGCTCTTTGCCTGCTTGCTGTTTATTCCACCACTGGTATTAGAGCCACCCTCTTTGGGATTCTGGTGTATACTCAAGAACAACTGAGAAATTCAGTCTCATGGACGGACAACTACGGGATTGTTGGACTTTTCATTAGTAGACAGGCATTGGGCTAGCTGGACCACAGCCTGTAAGCCACTTTAATAAATTCCCTCTCTCTTTCTGTCTCTCCCTGTCTGTCTGTCTCTCTCTGTCTCTCTCTGTCTCTCTGTCTCTCTGTCTCTCTGTCTCTCTGTTCTCTGTCTTCTCTGTCTCTCGTCTCTCTCTCTCTCTCTCTCTCTCTCTCTCTCTCTCTCTCTCCTCGTGTGTGTGTGTGTGTGTGTATCAGGGAGTGTGTTTTATGTTTTTTAAGTAAAAGCTCAAGTAGTACAGGCTGGCTTCAAACTAGTTTATTGGCTAGGATAACCTTGAACTCTTCGTCGGGCCTTTGTCTTCCAAGTGCTGTAATGGCAGCAGTGTGACCTCATGCCCTGTTGACTCTGCTACATTTTTCAAAGGAAATATACCTATTATAGATAACAAGGTAGGGAAAGTCCTTATAACCAACATATCAGCTGCTGTGTGTCAACTTAGTTTTCTACAGACCATGAATTATGCATGGATCTCTAAGACTTGCAGATTATGATAGATTGTAGGACTCTGTCTTAGTTAGGGTACCTACTGCTGCAATGAAGAACCATGACCAAAAGTAACTTGAGGAGCAAAGGGTTTATTTGGCTTACACTTCCATATCACTTCTGTTCATTATAGAAGGAAGTCAGGACAGGAACTCAGACTCCTGGAGGCAGGAGCTGATGCAGATGCCATGGAGGGGCACTGCTTACTGGCTCGCTCCTCATTCTTGCTCACATTGTTTTCTTATAGAAGCAAGGGCCACCACACTGTGCTGGGCCCTCCCCATCAATCACTAATTAAGAAAATGCCCTACAGGCTTGCCCACAGCCTGCTCCCATGAAGGCTTTTTCACAATAGAGGTTCCCTTTTCTCAGATGACTTCAGCTTGTGTCAAGTTGACATAAAACTAGCCAGCACAAAGGCTATTGAAATATTCCCACCCTTGGCTATCCTCACTGTCTCAAGGCAAATGCACTGGTAGGTCAAGCCTATTCCTAAAATAAATGAAAGCAAATGAAAATTCCAGTTATTAACATAGGTGGGAATGTATCCAGCTACAGACATAGCAAACGGAAGGATGCTTTCAGTCCAAGGAATCTGTGTATTGCTTAGTGAGTAAAGGAAGAAACAGGAAATGTGCATGATGGGAAACAACAAGCACTCCGGACAAACTTTATCGTGTTTGAACATTTCTGTGGTCGCCTCCATTTTCTTTGATGTCCATTTCATTTTATGTAGTCAGTGCAATTGGATACATTGTATCTGAGGTGTAATAGTCAAGCGTTTCATAGTAGATCTAGTACTGAACAGGCCCTCAACAATGACCCAGACAAGCATCATGTTTGCTCTGCATTCATGGGGGCAGGGAGGTCACACATTCATTGTCTAACTTGATCATTGCAATACTTTCATACATCTTCATACGTCTTCAGTTTGGAAAGAAAGAAATGTAAGGCCAGATTGTTGTGGGATTTGAAATCTGAAGCCATCCGTGATGGTATGTATAGACTTGGCCCAGGGAGTGACACTGTTGGGAGGTGTGGCCTTGTTGGAGTAGGTGTGGCCTTGTTGGAGTAGGTGTGGCCTTGTGGGTGTGGGTTTTAATATCCTTGTCCTAGCTGCCTGGAAGCCAGTATTGTGCTTGCAGCCTTCAGATGAAGATGTAGAACTCTCAGCTCCTCCTGCATCATGCCTGCCTGGACACTGCCATGTTCCTGCCTTGATGATAATGAACTGAACCTCTGAACCTGTAAGCCAGCCCCAGTTAAACGTTATCATTTATAAGACTTGCCTTGGTCATGATGCCTGTTCACAGCAGTAAAACCCTAACTAAGACAGCTTCCATGTGGTCTTCACTCTTATTTTATAGATGTAAAGATAGATACCTGGAGATGTGACTCGGCTCCTTAGCAGTAGAGCATCATGGGAAATAACCTCTGGACCTCTCGTCTCTCAGACTTTCTGGCTGGGTTCTTTGGAGAAATTCTGAAGCAAAGGCTAGCACTGTTTCAGATACCTCATGTGTCTCACTTATGTAAAAGTATTCATAATAAGTTATAGAACTGAAGCATAGGTTATGCTGTATTACCAATTTTATAACATAGCCAGCTATCCATTTTATTAGCAAAAATTAGTGTTCTGGGAGCATGCATAGTAGAGGAAACTGGCCTATATATTTTTTTTTAAAAGTTGAGGGTTGGAGAGATGGCTCAGTTGGTTTGAGCACTCACTGTGCAAGCATGAGAAGCTGAGTCCAGAACCTAGGACCCACAGAACAAGTCGGTTGTGGTCTCATACATACCTGTAATCCGGCTTTAGGTAGAGTATATGAGGCTTGTTTGTTGCCAACCTAGCTGGAAAATGTGAGTGCCAAGGTCAGAGAGATCCTGACTAGAACAAGGCAGAGAACGATAGAGGACACTCAAAACCCTCACTGGCTTGCACATCCGTGTACACATATATCCAAACACCACACATGCATGCACAAATACACATAATATAAAAGAAAAAAAAAGGTTTTAGGTTTCAATCCATGGCCTGTTGGCCTCATTGATTTGTAGTATGTGAAGGGCAGCAAAGCATTCTGGGAGTATGCATGTAGAGGAAGCTACTCCCCTCAGGACATCAGGAAAGAAAACGAGGGAGGAAGAACTTAGGTCTCAGTATCTCCTTCATTAGTATGTCCCCGGAGGCCTAGCTTTCTTATTTGAGGCTTATATTCTAAGGCTATGAAGAGACACTATGACCAAGGCAACTCTTATAAAAGAAAGCGTTTAACTGGGGGGGTTGCTTACAGTTTAAGAGGATTGGTTCATGTTCTTCATGATGGGAAGTTGATAGACATGAAACTCGAACAATTGCAGAAAGCTTAACATCCTGATCCACAGGCTGCAGGGAGAGAGAACGCTGGGCCTGGTCTGCGCTTCTGAAACCTGAGCCCACCCTCATAACTGTGGGACTGCATAAGGGTATCCTGGTTCTTGGCTGGGCATGGGCCTAGAACCCCGAGATTCCAAGGGAGAAACAGCAGGAGTTCGGCCAGTCCCCAGAACTCAGGGTCCTAACAAGCAGTTTAATCTCCATAGACCTACATTGTTCAGTCATAGGTCATTACAGCCCCTCCCAAAGTGCACAGGTAGAGGGTGTGACTACAGGCCTCAGGCCCTAGAGATTTACATACTAATGAAGGTCAGAGGGCGGAGCCAATTAAGCATTCCTCCCCAGAACCTTCCCTTTTCTCCCTCCCTACTTAACTCAGGTCTGCCCTGAGTTTGGGGGGTACATCCAGATCCATCCACCATTCGCCATGACAATAAACCCTTCTGGAACTGAGGACTTCCTCGTATCATTGGGTCATGCTGTCGCCAAAGGTTCCAGCCTCTGGAACCCCAGAAATTCTCCTGTATGTGAGACCCACTGCCTGGAAGCCTCCAGGCAGCCTCCACCGCTTAGGTCCCGGGCTGCTGCTGCGTGGGCCCAGGGCCTGCTGCTGGGGCCCCCCATTTTTCCCACACATAACCACTTCCTCCAGCAAGGCCACACCTCCTAATCCTTCCCAAACAGTTCCACTAACTGAGAACCAAACATTCAAACGGGAGACTATGGGGAGGGCATTCTCATTCAAACCACCACAAGGCCCCACTTCCTAAAGGATCCCATACCCCCCAAAAGTCTCCCAGGCTGGGGATCAAGTTTTCAATGCATGGAAATTTGAGTATTATTTATCCAAACCGTAGTACCTACTACATGGCAGGCTAAGGATCTGAGCCCAGATCACCTAGCTCTAGTACCTCAACTACTAAGCCAAGCACTCTAACTCAAATGCGGGGTTCTGCTCTTCTTCATTTCAGCTTCTGACTCAGGAGTGGGACACACCACGATCACTGTTTTCAGCACTCGAGTGGCCAGGGTAGTCGGTGTACTTATCTCAGAGTTTGCTGGGTCTTGTGCTAAACTTCACTTCCCACTGGTTTCTCCACCTTGGCCTTTCCAGGGCAAGCTCTGCTTTAATATAGCCACTTACTCCACACATGCATGGTGATTACCTGCTACACACGAGAGACTGGCATGCAGCCATGAATCAGACAGGTATAATCCTTGTACTCAAGGAGATTTTAATTTAGGCCTGGTGTGGACTGGGGAATTGGGATGGTAAAGGAGATGTTTTCCCGCAAGAGCACGGGGATTTTGAAAAAAAAGATGTAGTAAATTGATTTCATGTTTGGTACTGGAATCACTCATGAGATCGTAGGCTCTGGGAGGGAAGCTACTGGTGAGGTTTTACTAAATGGTTGTCAAACCGACTTTGAAATACTTATGTATGTATGTATGTATAGATTTGTGCCACTCTAAGCCTTGGTCAGAGGAACTGCTCTTTACAGTGGGCAATAGTTAGTGCAGAAGCCCATGATATGTCAAAATGCCGCTAACAAGTGATTTGTGAATACGGGTCATCTATATCAATTCCCTGTCCCATGCATAGCTCAGGGAGCATCAGGGGAGAACATGTAGAAAAATCTAAAAGCCAAAGAATGGGGTGGGGACTCTCCCAAGGCTCCACCTCTGTACTGACTGGTTTTGTGTGTCAACTTGTCACAAGCTGGAGTTATCACAGAGAAAGGAGCTTCTCTTGAGGAAATGCCTCCATGAGATCCAGCTGTAAGGCATTTTCTCAATTAGTGATCAAGGGTGGGAGGACCCATTGTGGGTGGTGCTATCCCTGGGCTGGTAGTCCTGGGTTCTATAAGAAAGGAAGCTGAGCAAGGCAGGGGAAGCAAGCCAGTAAGTAACATCCCTCCATGGCCTCTGCATCAGCTCCTGCTTGAATTCCAGTCCTGACTTCCTTTGGTGATGAACAGAAATGTGGAAGTGTAAGCTGAATAAACCTTTCCTCTCCAACTTGCTTCTTAGTCATGATGCTTTGTGCAGGAATATAAATCCCAACTAAGACAACCTCTAACAGAGAAGCTATTGGCAGGTGATCCTGTTGGTGGGAGCCTCATGTTGATGGGGAGACATGGTCACTGGCAGGTTGCTCATGCTCTAAAAAATGACCTCACATTGTGTGCATACAGATAGCACTAGCTTGACCCAAGGCTAATATTAATTAAAAGTAAAGAAGACATGAGGTAGCAAGGGATATAAGCTGGGGCGGGGGGGTGGGGCTCAGGGAGAGTTTGAGTGAGGCAGTCAGGAGGGTGCACATATCAAATACACTGTGTACATGAATTTTAAAGAACAAATTAAAGTATTTTTTAAAAAGATACAGAGATTGGGGATGATATGAAGTAGCTTCTATTATGTTAATGAGTATATACTTAAATGCTAGGCAGGGTTCCAATGACATGACACCTTACAGAAGAATTAATGTAAAGACTTTAGAAGTTGCATGTATAGGAGCAATGACTAATATATGACCTAACGCATTGTAATTGTTTTCATTTTATGAATTAGTGTCTTTATGTGTATCATGTGCATGCAGTGCCCACAGAGGCCTGAAGCCCCCTGGAACTGGAGTTACAGACAGCCGTGGGCCACCTTGTGGGTGCTGGCAACTGAAACTGGTATCACTGCAAGAGCAGAAGGTACTCCGCTGCCAAGCCATCTCTCCAGCCCAACAGAGACACTTTGAACATTTGTATTTTCAAAGTAGTGTTTGTTTGCCAATGTTCTCTCTACATTTCTCACAGGAAAAGGACTTTCTCCTGTCTGTATTTGGGTGGAAGAAATCGCACTCTTTGAAATGAATGGCAAGGGGACTGGACAGAAGACTCAGCAGTTAAGAGCACTGACTGCTCTTCTAGGGGTCCTGAGTTCAATTCCCAGCAACCTCATGGTGTTTCACAACCATCTGTAATGGGATTTGATGCCCTCTTCTGGTGTGTCTGAAGACAGCTACAGTACTCAAATATATAAAATAAATAAATAAATCAAAGAAGAAGAATTAGAAGAAGAGGAGGAGGAGGAAGAAAAAGAAGGAAGAGGAAGAGGAAGAAGAAGGAAGAGGAGGAGAGGAAGAAGGAGGAGGAGGAGGAAGAGGAGGAGGAGGAGGAAGAAGAAGAAAAGAAGAAGAAGGGAGGAGGAGGAGGAGGAGGAGGAGGAGGAGGAGGAGGAAGAGGAAGAAGGAGGAGAGGAGAAAGAGGAGGAGGAGGAGGAGGAAGAAGAAGGAGGAGGAAGAGGAAGAAGGAGGAGGAGGAGGAAAGAGGAGGAGGAGGAAGAGGAGGAAGAAGAAGTAGGAGGAGGAGAAAGGAGGATGAAAAGGAGGAGGAAGAGGAGGAGGAGAAGGAGGAGGAGAAGGAGGAGGAGGAGAGGAAGAGGAGGAGGAAGAAAAAGAAAGAAGAGGAAGAAGGAGGAGGAAGAAGGAGGAGGAAGATAAAGAAGGAGGAGGAAGAAGGAGGAGGAAGAAAAAGAAGGAGGAGGAAGAAAGAGGAGGAAGAAAGGATGAGGATGAGGGAGGAGGAGGAGAATGTAGGGCAAGATTCTGTCCTGGCCCCTAACAAGCTTCTGTTCCCCAGCACAAAACATTTTCAAATGTCCCTCAGCACAAGAATTGAAAACATTTCGCATGTACCTCACAGTGACTTAGCTGAAACTATTTGGAGATTTAAGCCAGAAATAATTCTTCTGCTTTAATCATGTAGCAAGTGGGAAGCTTGTGCATTCTCCATAATGGCATAAAAGCTACCGAGGGAGAGCTGGTAACTGAGCCTCAACATTTTATACTTTGTATTTCAAATCCATATAGTTTACATATGAGATTCATACCATATATATTTCATTACTTGTGACACAATGTAACTTTGAGAAGTCAGTTAGACAAGAAAAAGAAACAATTATTTACTGTTCTACATAGCATCTTTATTTATACCAACACATAAATTCTCTGACCTGGTCCCATTATGCCAACATGTCTTTATTTTCACACAGTCACAGGGAGCTGACCAATCTGAGGCCACGGCAGGCAATCTCCACTCCAGCCTTGGTGACTCCACAGAGCACCTATTGGTGGCTAGATTGTCATTTGCATGAATGACATAAAGCCTTTTTGTTACAAAGCAGAAACATCTGATTTAGCTATTATTTCCTCCCCACACAAGTTGGCAACTGTTTCTAGGAAGAGACTAGTTGTTTCCACTTGTAACAACCCATTATAGGATGCCTACGCATCTTCTGCTGTCAACTTCAAAAACCTGGTCAGAAACCCTCTCTCTCTCCCCACAAGTAAATCATTGCTTCCTGTGAAAGTCCTCATTTGCTTCCTGTGAAAGTCCTCATTTCTGTTGTTGAGGTGTTAAATGAGACCTAGACTCACAGAATGAGTCTAGACTAGACTAGACTAGACTAGACTAGACTAGACTAGACTGGACAGTAACCAAATGTTTTCAAAATCAGGCACAACAGCTGCCAGGCTGAACCCAGCTCCAAATTATCGAAAGTGCTTCCTACATCCCCAGACTTGCCATTGCTTCATTTTTACACTTAGAAGAACAGTGATACCTTAAGAAGCTCACTGTAGACACACCCATTGCATTCTTTTTTTGGCCAGATAGTTAACATGCATATATGTATTACATAGATTCCCTACATATGAAGAACATCATCAGATCTGGGGTAGTGAAATTTTAGAAGTAGATAAAGATGAAGAGTTCAGACCTTGTCCAGCATGACCCAGGCAGCGAGTGACTGTGCAGATTAACCCCTTCTGTCCCATGGGCCCTGGAAGACAAATAGAGATACTGTGTTTGCAATGAACCCAAAGGTCTCATTGTTAGATGGATCATCTAGAATACCCCAAAACCCATGATCCTGGCAAAGAACTAAGCTAGGTGAGCCAGCTTAACTATCTACCCCTGGGTTACTCTATATTCTGCCTTCCCTTTTTCTTCTCTTTTACTGCGACCACATGTCATTTATCACACACCCATTTCATTTTCTGTCCTTCCTCACTTTGCCTTTCTCTAAGAAGCCTGTAGCATCTTAGATTTCTTCTAGTCCTTTAACCAGTTTCATTTGATAAAGATGTCTTTTTGTCCAATGCTGCTTTTTCTCTCAGACAATAAAAATCATGAGCCTCGAAATTTTATTAACCCAAATTTGAACCTCGGTTATTTTTTCCAACTGTGTGACCTCAGGTATATTGAAAAATGTCTCCTAAGCTGAAAAGTAGATAAATTACAACTCTTGTGAGTTTCTTAGTGGCAGATTTCGATCTGTGCAATGTCTGGCATAGTGGAAGGCCATTCAGATCCTAGCTCCATTCCTTTGAACAGATCCTTACTCTGCATACATTTAACTACTTACTCATTTTGTATTACCCATTTACTGCAGTCATGACCAGGGGGACAGCAAGGGAAAGATGCTGTAAGATGAGCCCAGTACCTGTTTTAGTTACTCTTTGATAGCTGTGCTGAAACACCACAACCAAGGCTTATAAAAGAACGCAATTATTTGGGGCTTATCATCCCAGATGGGTAAGTTCATTCTCCATTGGCAGTTATCTTAGTTAGGGTTTTACCGCTATGAACAGACACCATAACCAAGGCAACTCTTATAGGGACTGTTGCTGTAAATCTCCCACCCAAGTAAGACCAGTCAAGGAAGACACAACTCAATAATTATGGTATAAATTGCACGCCTAGATTGGGCAGATTTACCATTACACTACTCTATTCCCCAGCTATGAGATCTCTTATAACTTGCAGTTTATCCAGGCCTCGTGCTTGTCCTTCCACCTCCAGCTCCTCCATAGGCTTCCTTCTCCCGTCAACTTCCTTCGTAGACTACCTTCTCCTGTCGACCTCCTTCTACTGTCGACTTACTTCTACTTCTCAACTCCTAGACTGAACTACTATATCGAATTCCTCTTCTTTTCTCCTCCCCTAAGCCTTTTTCTCTGCCTCCCCTTTTACTGCTCAATCACTGACTCTAGCCTTTATTTTACAGGTTTAATTGAACAGAAGGTTCACAAGATGTCACCTGTGTACAGATTCAATCCTCCTCTGCAGCCCCTCCCAGGAAAGTGGAACTAGGATTAAAATACAAGGCTGGGGCTATCCACAACAAGGGACAACATTTAATTGGGGCTGGCTTACAGGTTCAGAGGTTCAGTCCAGTATCATCAAGGTGGGAGCATGGTAGCATCCAGGCAGGCATGGTGCAGGCCAAGCTGAAAGCTCAACATCTTCATCTGAAGGCTATGACTGGAAGACTGACTTCCAGGTGGCTAGGATGAGGATCTTAAGCCCACACCCACAGTGACACACCTACTCCAATAAGGCCACACCTCCTAATAGTGCCACTCCCTGGGCAGAGCCTATACAAACCATCACAGCAGTGAAGTATGGTAACAGGCGACAAGGCAGCTGGAGCAACAGCTGGCAGTTTGCATCTTGACCTGCAAATAGGAAGTGGAGAGAGAAACATGAGAACAGTACAAGTGTTGGGAGCCGACTCCTAACAGAAAGTGGCTATCATCTTTGCAGCTATCTGGAGCCATATACCCTGACAAGAGACTTGTTTTCAACAGCCCACAACAGCTGAGCACACTCTGATAAACATCTTGTTTTCTCACATATCTTGTTTTGCTGTTTAGTGCCCCCAGCTGCAAGGCGCACTTGGTCTCCACACTGCTAGGATGATGTAGTGCCTTCAGCTATGCTTGTCCACAAGGGAAAGGCACTGATAAAGGGTATAAATACCCAGGATTTCCTTTCAATGAGCGACACTTGATCAGACTCTGTCTTGTCTCCATTCTTCAAGTCTCTTGCCCTTCCCACCCTCTCTTTTGCTAGACCCTGACCAGCGGACCAGAGCAGCAGCTCCGGGCAGGAACATAATGGCCCCTGAACATGGGGCAGAACGGGCTGATACAAAGTGGCACCTCAACGTTGGAGCTCCAGTAAGCGGGTACAGTGAAGGACACTGCGGGAATTGGAAGTGTGCATCCTCACTCCTGCGCTGGAGAACCTGTTGACTGACCTGAACAGACCAGGTCGTTACATACAAGTGCTTTGAAATCGCCAAGCCCAACACCAAGGATTCACTTCCTCCAGCAAGGCCACACCTCTGCAATCTAACCAAGCAGTGCCACCAACTAGGACCAAGCATTCAATGCCTGAATGGGACATCTCATTCAAACCACCACATTGCTTAACATCTGGGTCCCTACAAAAAATTTAAAGCATAAAGTCTCAGTAACACATTCATGCAAATAGGGTATTCCTCAGAAAGTTGGGAGTATATTCTTTTAGTCAGTTCAGTGTGGCAAAACTCATGGGAAGGGACTAAATGTATTAGTTAGTATGCCATTGTTCAGGCTTTAAACACACACAACTGAGTTCCTATTGTGTCTGGATCCTGTTTGGTTTCTAGAGAGAACTATTGGAAGCGACCGTGGGTGGTTTTGAATTTGCCTTTCTTCCCAGTTGATGAGGAGAAAGGCGATACAGGCTTCAAATAAAAAAGCTAGGAATCGATAGAGTTTCAGTATCAACCCCAAATTAAGGAATATCAACACCGTTGAACATTGGGTGGGGAAAATGGTTCCTGTGGATTAGGGTTATCTCCATCAGTCTTCAGAGGTTGGGAATCCCTTCTCTGTCCGTGGTCTCAGCTCAGAAATGTGGACACTCTTAGGAAGATGACAAGGGGGAAGTTCCTGTTAATTTGGACTCTAATTTTTAATCGTGAGTAACTAATCTGAGGGATTCAGCAGGCCTTTCAGTTCCTGCTCCTCATATGTAGATGGCACTAAGGTCTGAGGGAGGAAGAGGGAGGAAGCCAAGATGGTAGATCCAGCTAGAGGCAGAGACTACTGGTCTGGCTATGGGCAGAGAAGTCACACAGTGGTCCATTGCTGCCTCTTGAACAGGCTGTCAGGATGCAACTGTTCATCTTTTACAACAAGGTTTGAACCTACTTTCAGAGTCCACACGGCAAACCAAATATCTCAATAATTACAGAGTCGTAGAGATGCTTCATATATGGAATATGTTTCCCCCCTTCCAAAATTCAGATAAGTAGGTTTCGATATGTGATGGTTTGTATATGTTTGGCCCAAGGAGTGGCATGATTAGAGGGTGTGGCCCTGTTGGAGTAGGTGTAACCCTCTTGGAGTAGGTGTATTGCCTTGGATGTGGACTATAAGACCCTCATCCTAGCTGCCTGGAAGTCAGTATTCTGCTAGCAGCCTTCAGATGAAGATGTAGAACTCTCAGCTCTGCCTACACAATGTCTGCCTGGATGCTGCCATGCTTCTGCCTTGATGATAATGGACTCAACCTCTGAACCTGTAAGCCAGCCCTATTTAAATGTTGTCGTTGTAAGAAGAGTTGCCTTGGTCATGGTGTCTGTTCACAGCAGTAAAACCTTAAGACACTATACTATTAAAGAAAAATATATTGTATCCTTCCTTCAAAGATGGCAATGATTTACTTCGTGGGAAGGTTGGGCTATAAGTCTATAGATGCATCCATCACTGCTATGGGGTGTTCTTTTCTTTGAGAAGATGTTGAGGAAGAGTCTCAGACAATAAATTTCAATGCCTTGTTTCCAAATATTTTGCTATTGGCAGGAAACCATCCTTATTCTATATTATGAAAAAAACATGATTTTAAATATGAACTGAAAGAAAATAATCCAAAATATTAACAATAGGTATTTCTAGACTATGGCTGATATTTTCCCTTCTAAACACTTTTTCATGTTTGTTACATTTTATTAAAATATGCACATATTTATATAAAGATATCAGGAGTACATGTATGTATCCATGTGCATATATCTACCTATACAGCCTTACATGAACGTACTAGAAAACAATATCCTCTCGGGATCGACTAGTTGTCACATACACACGGCAGCAGAACAGAAATACTTAAGGATAGAAGTTTGGGGTAGAAGTAGAATTAAATACAATAATATTCTTGACATGTTTGACCTGGGATTCTAGGTACACATAGCAACCACAGACATGTCATACAGGTGGAGAATAACCAAGTGACCCCTGACCATTGTTTAGATGGAGTGATCATACAGTAGTCCCCTTGGTGGATAACAATCCCGCCTTGATCATTTGCCCCGCTACACAGGAACATTAGAGTACAGAAAATGCTCCCCTTCTTTTTTCACATTACAGAAACGGACTTTTAAATGCTCTGTACCCCTAGAACAAGAAAGAAAAGAACATCTTCTATTCTAGGAATGTTAACGTAATTATTTAAATCAGCCTCTGGCTCAGGCAGACTATCTCTGCCTAGCCCAACCGCCATGTTTCTCGACCGGAGGCCATGTGCACACTGCAGCTAGAAATGACCAACTAGAAACACCAGCCCTGCCACCATGAGACGTCAGCATGGGAGATGACTCAATCTCCCTCGTTGTCTCTGCAAGGCTGGTCATTGCCCAAACCATTCTGCCATCCATGCAGGCCCAGTAAGAGAATGAGACTCTAATTCTTATAGATTAATCAAAGGCTTTATATGTTTGATAATGATTAATAACAAGATGCCCATACAAAGAGAGTTGTATCCCAATTAGCTAACCTAATTATAAGTTTATAAGTTGTTCCCCACGAGTGCTCTCCATACCTGTGTGGTTCTCCATCCTCCTACATCTCTGCTCTGCTCTCCTCTCCTGTCTCCTAGCTCCTCCTCCTCCTTTTCTTCTTCCTCTCCTAACTCCCCCACCTTAGCTCCTCCTACATAGGAATTTAAAAATCACTATGGAAGGGAGTTTTTTAACCGTATGCACATGTTGATAACAGAGGAGTAGCTCGGATAGCTGGGAGCAAGTCCTATTAAAGCAGTAATACAGAGCGGGTGTCATGACGCCCTTATAACCCACGGTTTTATGAGACAAGGTGCCACGCGAAGGGCTCAAGTCTTTTCCCTTCTATGCAGTGCATTAGCCTCTGGTTCTCCAGGTCCAGCTTCCCTGCACACCAGGCTGACCTGTTGAAACTGTTGAACCTCTCTCTCTCTCTCTCTCTCTCTCTCTCTCTCTCTCTCTCTCTCTCTCTCTCTCTCTCAATGCTCCATAGCAACCACTGGCCTGAGACTAATTTCATATGAGTCTAAAGACTTCAGGATAAAGGGTGAGTGTGCTTGGGGAGCACTAAAGACCAGACGTGCTGCTGAAGTCGAAGGAACTGGAAAGGGTTGCCAGGGAAAATACAGGCTTATAATTTGATTTTTCGGATAAACAACGAATAAACTCACATACCATATGTGTGTTTGTGTGTGTGTGTGCGGTGTGCTTTAAAATTGGACTGTTGTTTATCTAAAATTCGAATTTAGCTGGATATATTTATTTGTTCTATTTGATACCCACAAGACAATAAAATTCGGTGCAAGCTAATCTTTTTCACACCACTGATTGTTCTGTTTTCAGAGTTATTCTTATAGGTATGTCTGCGTTTTATAATATTCCTAACAGATTATTCAGGAATCTGTAACTTTAGTACTGTTCCTTTCTTCGCATGTTAGAATGTTAATGATTGACATATGCTCCGTGATCACTTTTAATGTATGGAATTATAATGAAGGTTAAGCACTTAAAATAGGTGTCCTCTACACAGAAGAGTAATTCCCACTGTTCCTTTTCTTTTTCAGAGGCTGACAACATCGTAAAGACCAGGATGGGGGAGCATTCGATACAAGATGATTGGCCTAGAGGGAGGCTATGTTTTCAGCACGTTCTTCAGGATGTTAACGGCAGTATGACCAGTTGAGAGTCAGTCCACCAGTATTTCGCAAAGGCCACCAAGCCAGTGTGAACAAAGACAGCGGAAACCCAAGGGGAAACATTCTAAATAGGATGGAAGGAATTATCATCAGAAAACACTCCGCAGGGTCAGGAAAAGCTTTGAAAAGTTCTCCAGCATAGGACATACCAGTCACTAGCTTCGTCTCTGACGGTCGCCTATCCTTCCGCCTTACCCTGGTGTTTCCCCAGCCTCTGCCGAAAGCAACAGAAGGAGCTGCATTTCTCAGTGCCGATAGCTGAATCCAAGCCAGACACAAACTGGACGGTTAGAACATTTATTGTCTCGTTCTGGGTGCTCGAAGTCTGAACTCAAAGGCTTCCTTACCCCGACCTCATTAATTTATTCCTTTGTTCAATTTACATCCTGATCGAAGCCCCCTGTCCTCCCAGTGCCCCACCTCTAAGAAGGGGTAGGTTCCTCCTGGAGAACCAACCCACCACGGCATCTCAAGTCACTGCAGGGCTAGGTACATCCCCTCCCTCTGAGGCCAGACAATACAGCCCAGTTACAGGAGCAGGATCCACTGGCAGGCAATAGGGTCAGGGTCAGCCCCAGTTCCAGTTGTTGGGGACTCACATGAAGATCAAGCTGCACATCTATCACATATGTTTGGAGGCAGAAGGTTGGGGGCTAGATCCGATCTTTGTATACTCTTTGGTTGGTGGTTCAGTCTCGGAGAGCCCCAAGGGTCTAGTTCTGGGTACTTGAAGTCTGAACTCAAGGTGTCCTTCTGAAGACTTTAGAAAAGTTTTTCCGTGTGTGCCTGAGTCCCGGTGTTCCAGAGAGTCTGTACAACCCTATGTTGTGATGGTAGCCCACTTCACCATATCTGGATTCACTAAAAACCCAAGTTGCTGTGTGCACCTGTGATATTTAGTTAATGGATCATTTGAGGTAGAAAGACCTACCTCATTCAACTTTGGATCATTTGAGGTTAGAAGCCTCACTATAAATCTGGGCCACACCTTCTCGTGGTCACCTTTATAAAAGACAAGGAAGAAAGAGGCTTTGCTCTTCTCCTGCTTGTTCTTGATCCTGAGTCACTGGCATTAGAGCTTTCAGGATTCTGATGTACACCGAAGACCAGCCGAGACATCCAGCCTCATGGACTGAACAATTAACAACTGGATGACTGGATTTTGCACTAGGAGACAGCCACCTTTGGACTAGCTGGCCACAGCCTGCAAACCACTCTAACTATTATCTGTTCCTCTAGAAAACCCTGCTTAGATCACACACATATCACTACCATGCCAACCTCTGTCTCCATCTTCACCTGGCTTCAGAGTATGTCCATGCCTTCCCCTCTCATTATATGGACAAGTCATTAGATTAGATGTTGGCCTAATCAAAGATGTCCTCGGTCATGTTATGGGCTTCCAGGTGGATATACAGGTTGAGAAGTCACCATTGACCCACTGTATATTATTATATTGTAATACTGTGAAGTACTGACCCGACCTGCAGGTCCTTAGTAATTCGTGGGTACAGGGGGGATCGCAACCTGGAAGAATGAGCGAGAAAGAAGAAGGACTCAAGGAAGCACCCAGCTTGTCAAGAGTCATGTATTTGGGTGCAAAGCACCTTTTTATAATGCATTTTACAAGGGGATGGGGTGAGAGAGACCAGGTGGTGGGAAAGTACAGAATCTTCTCGGCCTGTGCCCTGGAACAATAGGTGGTCCACCTGCCTTTCTTCGAGATATGGTACACTGCTTTTCCTATCTGTAGTTGCCAACCCATTCTCTGCTTTTCTTAGAGGACATGGTACACTGCCTGAGAACAGCTTACTGCCGTCAAACAGAATCTGGTGGTTGCCAAGCTGCAGGGGGCATTGTGCAGGTGGAGGAAGATAGGGGGTGAGGGTAGGGGGCGAGGGTCCTGGCTTCCGACAAAGTACAAATACATATACTTTCCCTTCTTCCATTAGATAATGTGTAGTGGGTTGGTCTCATGCTTCTTGTAGTCTAATGCTAATTTTGGGCATCCAAGATTGGTTGCCCCAGAGACAAAAGAGTCCCCATGTACTCACTAGCTAAGTGACCCTGCCCCCAGTTAATTGTGATTGGTAAATAAAGATACCAACAGCCAATGGCTGAGCAGAAGAGACATAGGTGGGGTTTTCGGTTTCCTGGGCTTGGAGAGAGGAGAACAAAGAGGAGAAGATGAACGTGCAGGAGAGGAGAAAGGAGAAGCCGATATGGGTTAGATGAGCCACAAAAACATGGCCATGTGGGCCAGCCAATTGGAGTTTAGAGCATCCCAGATGGAACATAGTAAATAGTAAGTGATAACTCAAGGTTATTGACAGGAAAGTAGATTCTAACAGCACGGAGGGTAGGCAGCCACCCGGCTATTGTGCTGTTTAGGGCTTATTGTAAATATAAAGACTGTGTTGTGTGTGTGTGTGGTGTTTTTATCCAGGAGCTCAATAACTATAAGGACAGGGAAGAAACCGCAGGCAGGGGTTTTAAGTATTTACCACTGCATAATGTAGTCCTCGAGGTAGGCCTAGACAGTACTTTATTGGCCTTCTGCTGACCTTCCATTATCTGTCACAGATGGCTGTAAAAGCGCCTGACAGGCTGATCAACTTATGCTTGCTTTTTTCCTTATGAATTAGATTTCCTCTAGGTTGATTCCCCCATCTCTTCCAACTTCAACTATTTTTGTTCTTTGCTTCCAACTCTTTGGTTGTCATTCCATCTTCAAGGCATTGCTATTAATGCTGCCCTAAACAGTTCTATATAGCATGGGAACTCTGAGGTGTTAGAGCAGCCTATAGCATCATATGCCAATAGATAGAATGAAAGGTAGATGGGTGTTTATGTTTAAGGCATCAATGTTTAGGTGTGTGCTAGTTTATCATGAGATACATGCCCTTCCAGGCTTCACCCAGACCTTCTTTACTCATGACTCCTCAAAGCTTAATCGGTGCATAAAACTACTAATATTTAACACTGACTTTCAAAGTACTACAAGCTCAAGTACATCAAGCTTACATGCAAGAATGAGTATCTGGAAAGAGCCTGTTAGCTGGCAGAGCCATCTGGCCACACACGAGACTATGGTGTTTAACAGGATCTTTCAGGAAGATGATAAACTCATCACAAAGCAGCTTTCTTAGTCCACTCAGAGATAAGAGATTAAAAGCCCAGATAGTTCTTGGTGTGTAGTCAGACTCAGGACTTTGGAGGTGGAGGCAGGAGGATGACAAATTCCAGAACAGTCTGTCCTCAGTAGCAATACCACAGATCAAGACAAAACAAGATAGCCCAGATAGTGTGATTCCACGAGCAAGCAGGTATCTTAACTCTCTCCAGCTTGCTGCCATCATAGCCTATATACCTGCTTCCCAAAGCAGGCCCCTCACCCTTGACTATGCAGATGGGAGTCTTTAACCCCAGCACTGGGAGGCAGAGGCAGGTTGATCTCTGTGTGTCCCAGACCAGTCTGCTCTACCTAGGGAGTGGGAATCGTGGGGAGCAGGGCAGGAGACATGGAAAAATGAATTCCCCCAAACTAACCATTAAAAGTTAGGAGGTCTTGTCAGGAGAGGGGGGGGAGGGAGAGAGGGAGGGAGGGAGGGAGGGAGGGAGGGAGAGAGAGGGAGAGAGAGGGAGGGAGGGAGGGAGGGAGGGAGAGAAAGGGAGGGAGGGAGAAAGGGGGGGGAGGGAGGGAGAAAGAAAGGGAGAAAGGGAGGGAAGGAGGGAGGAGGAGGGAGGGAGGGAGGGGAGGGAGGGAGGGAAGGAGAGAGGGAGAGAGGGAGAAAGGAGGGAGATAGGGAAGAGGGAGGGAGGGAGGGAGAGAGGGAGGGAGGGAGGGAGAGAGGGAGGGAGGGAGAGAGAGAGGAGGGAGGGAGGGAGGGAGGAAGGGAAAGGGAGGGGGAGAAAGGGGGGGAGGGAGGGAGAAAGAAAGGGAGAAAGGGAGGGAAGGAGGGAGGGAGGGAGGGAGGAGGGAGGGAGGGAGGGAGGGAGGGGGAGGGAGGGAGAGGCCACACAGAAGAAGGAGCAGGACAGGCTTAGGAAAAGCACCTCCAGGAGTAGCAGAAGAACAACATAGAGTAGACTCAGTTTGGTGTTTTTGTTTCTTCCTTTTGGGTAGTATTTTATCTTGTTTTCTTGGTTTAGGAGAATTCTGTTATATTGAATTTTTGTTTGTTTTTTGAGAAAGAATTTAAATTTGGGCAGATAGGGAGGGGGAAAGGATCTGTGAGGACTAGGGAGGAGAGAATATTTAAAGTTAAAATAATAAACAGTATAAGTCCACTGTAAGGCGTAAGGCGTGTGCACACTACACCCTCATGTATCATTTATGTATCTACATATCTATCATCTCTGTATTATCTATCAGTCATCTATCAATTATCCAACAGCTATTTTCTATCTATCCATTTATCTACTTTATTGATCATCTATCTATCCATATATCTATTAATCATTTACCTATTATTATCTATATATCAATCATTTGTTATTTGTTTACTTATTATCTATGTGACAATCATCTATTATTTATCATCTATCAGTCATCTACTATATAATCTAGTATTTATCTATCTTGCGATTTACTTAAACATAGGAGGGTTGCCTCACGTGATCATGGGAACCGCTGGGTTAGGGTCAGAGAGCAGCAATGCAGTCTTGGAGGCTGAACTTTTTCTCAGAAGTCCTAAATCTTTTTTCCAAAGTCCTTCAGTTACCTGGAAAAGAATCACACACACGTTGGATGATAACCATCTTTGCCGAGTCTATTGGTTTAAAGGAAATCACCCCTGAAAAACACCTTCATAGCATCATCTAGACACATGTGTGCATGAATAAATGACATAAAATTAACATTACAAAGAGTTTGTGCATCTTTTCATGCTTTTTTATTGCAATCAATGTATCATTTGTGTGCTGTGTATTGATTTGGAAAAAAAAATACTTTATCGAAGTCCATGAACATTTCAGTTGAATTGGTTATTATTATTAAAATTGTGTCAATAAGTTTTATATTGCAGATATAAAGCACTTACTCGAAATACTCTTAAGTATTTGCTTTCGTTCTGTATCCTTTTAATTTTCATCACGGTATTAATTTAAGCACAAACATTTTCCTGATTTAATCTACCATTTCTTCCTTCATCTCTAGTGTCTTATAAAACAAATCACAAGGCCACAATTATTTATTCTTGTTTTTCACTAAGAGTTTTTAGTCTTTTAAAAAAAATTTTTATTAGATATTTTCTTTATTTACATTTCAAATGTTATCCCCTCCAGAAGCCCCCTATCCCATACCCCCTCCCCTGCTTCTATGAGGGTGTTCCCCCACCTACCCACCCACTTTCACGTCACCGCCCTGGAATTCCCCTACATTGGGGCATCAAGCCTTCACAGGATCAAGGGCCTCTCCTCCCACTGATGTCCGACAAGGCCATCCTCTGCTACATATGCGGCTGGAGTCATGAGTCCCTCCATGTCTAGCTACACTTTGGTTGGTGGTTTAGTCCCTGGGAGCTTTGGGAGTCTGGCTGGTTCACACTGTTGTTTCTCCTATGAGGCTGCAAACCCCTTCAGCTCCTTCAGTCCTTTCTCTAAGTCCTCCACTGGGGACCCCAGGCTCAGTCCAATGGTTGGCTGCGAGCATCCACCTCTGTATTTGTCAGGCTCTGGCAAAGCTTATCAGGTGACAGCTATATCAGGCTCCTGTCAGCAAGCACTTCTTGGCATCCACAATATTGTCTGCATTTGGTGACTGTATATGGGATGGATGCCCAGATGGGGCAGTCTCTGGATGGCCTTTTCTTCAGTCTCTGCTCCACACTTTGTCTCTGTATTTGCTCTGGTGATTATTTTGTTCCCCTTCTAAGAAAAACTGAAGCATCCATACTGTGGTCTTCCTTCTTCTTGAGCTTCATGTGGTCTGTGAATTGTATCTTGGGAATTCTGAGCTTTTGGGCTAATATTCACTTATCAGTGAGTGGATACCATGTGTGTTCTTTTGTGACTGGGTTACCTCACTCAGGATGATATTTTCTAATTCCATCCATTTGCTTAAGAATTTCATGAAGTCATTGTTTTTAATAGCCGAGTAATACTCCATTGTGTAAATGTACCACATTTTCTGTATCCATTCCTCTTTTGAAGGACATCTGGGTTCTTTCCAGCTTCTGGCTATTATAAATAAGGCTGCTATGAACATAGTGGAGCATATGTCCTTGTTATATGTTGGAGCATCTTCTGGGTATATGCCCAGGAGTGGTATAGCTGGGTCCTCAGGCAATACTATGTTCAATTTTCTGAGGAACCGCCAGACTGATTTCCAGAGTGGTTGTACAAGCTTGCAATCCCACCAACAATGGAGGAGTGTTCCTCTGTCTCCACATCCTCGCCAGCATCTGCTATCACCTGAGATTTTGATTATAGCCATTCTGACTGGTATGAGGTGGAATTTCAGGGTTGTTTTGATTTGCATTTCCCTGATGACTAAGGATGTTGAATATTTCTTTAGGTTCTTCCCAGACATTTGGTATTACTCAGTTGAGAATTCTTTGTTTAGCGCTGTACCCCATTTTTTTGTACCTTTTTTTTAATTGGAAGTTTTATTTACATTTCAGATGTTTTCCCCTTACCCCCTTTTCCCCCTCCCTCCCAGGAGCTCCCTATCCCTTCCCCCCTCCTCTTGCCTCTATGATGGTGTATCCCCACCCACCCTTCCCCATACCTCACCTCCCCACCCTCGAATACCACCCCCCACGATGTCCAGCCTTCATGGGACCAAGGATCTCTTCTCCCACTTATAAATAGCTCCCTTGCATATATAGCGGGAGCCATGGGTCCCTCCCTAAGTGCTCCCAGGCTGGTGGTTTAGACCCTGGGGACTCTGGATGGTTGATATTGTTGCTTTCCTCATGGTGTCACGAATCCTCTCAACTCCTTCAGTCTTCACTCTATCTTCTCTGTTGGGAACCCCATGATCAGTTTAATGGTTAGCTGTGAGCATCTGCCTCTGAATATGTCAGACTCTTGCAGACCTCTATTTTTAATAGGGTTTTACATTCTCTGGAGTCTAATTTCTTGAGTTCTTTGTATATATTGGATACATATATACATAGCCCTCTATTGGATATAGGGTTGGTAAGGATCTTTTCCCAATCTATTGGTTGTTGCTTTGTCCTATTGACAGTGTCCTTTGCCTTACAGAAGCTTTAATTTTATGAGGTCCCATTTATCAATTCTTGATCATAGAGCATAAGCCATTGGTGTTCTGTTCCGGAACTTTTCCTCTGTGCCCATATGCTCAAGGCTCTTCCCCATTTTCTCTTCTATTAGTTTCAGTGTGTCTGGTTTTATGTGAAGGTCCTTTATCCACTTGGACTTGAGCTTTGTACAAGGAAATAAGTATGGATTAATTTGCTTTCTTCTACTTGCTGACTGTCAGTTGAACTAGCACCATTTATTGAAAATGCTGTCTTTTTTTCCACTGGATAGTTTTAGCTCCTTTGTCAAAAATCAAGTGACCTTAGGTGTGTGAGTTCATTTCTGGGTCTTCAGTTCTGTTTCATTGATCTACCTGCCAGGCTCTGTACCAATACCATGCAGTTTATATCATGATTGTTCTGTAATACAGCTTGAGGTCAGGGATGGTGATTCCTCAGAAGTTCTTTTATTGATTGAGAATAGTTTTCCTATCTCGGGTTTTTTGTTATTCTAGATGAATTTGAGGATTGCTCTTTCTAACTCTTTGAAAAATTGAGTTGGAATTTGATGGAGATTGCATTGAATTTATAGATTGCTTTCAGCAAGATGGCCATTTTTACTATATTAATCCTGCCAATCCATGAGCATGGGAGATCTTTCCATCTTCTGAGATCTTCAATTTCTTTGTTCAGAGACTTGAAGTTTTGTCATACAGATCTTTCACTTGCTTGGTTAGAGTCACACCAAGGTATTTTATATCATTTGTGACTACTGTGAAGGGTGTCATTTCCCTAATTACTTTCTCAGCTTGTTTATCCTTTAAGTAGATGAAGGTTACTGATTTGTTTGAGTTGATTTTATATTCAGCCACTTTGCTGAAGTTGTTTATCAGGTTTAGGAGTTCTCTGGTGGAAGTTTTGGGGTCACTTAAGTATACTATCATATCATCTGCAAATAGTGATATTTTGACTTCTTCCTTTCCAATTTGTATCTCTTTGACCTCATTTTATTGTCTAATTGTTCTGCCTATGACTTCCAGTACTGCACTGAATAGGAAAGGAGAAGTGGGCAGCCTTTTCTAGTCCCTGATTTTAGTGGTATTGCTTCAAGGTTCTCTCCATTTAGTTTGATGTTGGCTACTTGTTTGCTTATATTGCTTTTACTATGTTTAGGTATGGCCTGGAATTCCTGATCTTTCCAAGACTTTTACCATGAAGAGGTGTTGGATTTTGTCAAATGCTTTCTCAGCATCTAATGAAATGATCATGTGATTTTCTTCGAGATTTTTAATATAGTGGATTAATTTGATGGGTTTCCGAATACTGAACCATCCCCACCCCTGGGATGAAGCCTACTTGATCATGATGGATGATCATTTTGATGTGTTCTTGAATTTGGTTTGCAAGAATTTTATATGAGTATTTTTGCATCAATATTCATAAGGGAAATTGGTCTGAAGTTCTTTTCTTGTTGGATCTTTGTGTGGTTTAGGGTATAAGCGTAATTTGTCTTCATAGAATGAATTGGGTAGTGTTCCTTCTGTTTCTATTTGTGGAATAGTTTGAAGAGAATTGGTATTAGGTCTTCTTGGAAGGTTCTGATAGAATTCTGCACTAAAACCATCTGGTCTTGAGCTTTTTTTTTATTGGGAACTATTAATGACTGCTTTGATTTCTTTAGGGGTTATGGGACTGTTTAGATAGTTTATCTGATCCTGATTTAACTTCGGTACGTGGTATCTGTCTAGAAAATTGTCATTTCATACAGATTTTTCAGTTTTGTTGAGTATAGGCTTTTCTAGTAGGATCTGATGATTTTTTTGATTTCCTCAGTTTCTGTTATTATGTCTCCCTTTTCATTTCTGATTTTTAAAATTTGGATACTGTCTGTGCTCTCTGGTTAGTCTGGCTAACGGTTTATTATCTTGTTGATTTTCTCAAAGAATCAGATCCTGGTTTTTTAATTCTTTGAATAGTTCTTTTTGCTTTACTTGGTTGATTTAGCCCTGGGTTTGATTATTTCCTGCCGTCTACTCCTCTTGTGTGTATTTAATTCTTTTAGTTCTAGAGCTTTCAGGTGTGCTGTCAAGTTGCTAATGTATGCTCTCTTCGGGTTTCTTTTTGTAGGCACTTAGAGCTAAGATTTTCCTCTTATCACTGTTTTCATTGTGTTCCATAAGTTTGGGTATGATATGCTTTCATTTTCATTGAATTCTAAGAAGTCTTTAATTTCTTTCTTTATTTCTTCCTTGATCAAATTACCATTGAGTAGAGTCTTGTTCAGTTCCATGTATGTGGGCTTTCTGTCATTTTTGTTGTTATTGAAGACCAGCCTTAGTCCTGGTGATCTAATAGGATGCATGGAATTATTTCAATTTCTTATATCTATTGAGGCCTATTTTGTGACCAATTATATAGTCAATTTTTGAATAGGTACCATGAGGTGCTGAGAAGAAGGTTATTCTTTTGTTTTAGGATGATGTTCTGTAGTTATCTGTTAAATCCATTTGATTCAAAACTTCTGTTAGTTTCACTGTGTCTCTGTTTAGGTTTCTGTTCCATGATCTGTCCATTTGATGAGAGTAGGGTATTAAAGTCTCCCACTATTATCGTGTGAGGTGCAATGTGTGCTTTGAGCTTTAGTAAAGTTTCTTTTATGAATGTGGGTGCCCTTGCTTTTGGAGCATAGATGTTCGGAATTGAGAGTTCATCTTGGTAGATTTTTCCTTTGATGAGTATGAAGTGTCCTTCCTTATCTTTTTAATAGCTTTTGGTTAAAATTCGATTTTATTCGATATTAGAATGGCTACTCCAGCTTGTTTCTTAGGACCATTTGCTTGGAAACTTGTTTTTCAGTCTTTGACTCTAAGGTAGTGTCTGTCTTTGTCACTGAGGTGGGTTTCCGTATGCAGCAAAATGCTGGGTCCTGTTTACCTATCCAGTCTGTTAAACTATGTCTTTTTATTGGGGAATTGAGTCCATTGATGTTAGGAGAAATTAAGGAACAGTGACTGTTGCTTCCTGTTATTTTTATTATTAGAAGTGGAATTATGTTTGTGTGGCTATCTTCCTTTAGGTTTGTTGAAAGGAGATTACTTTCTTGCTTTTTCTAGGGTGTAGTTTCCTTCTTTGTGTTGGAGTTTTCTGTCTATTATTCTTTGTAGGACTGGATTTGTGGAAAGATATTGTGTAAATTTGGTTTTGTCATGGAATATCTTGGTTTCTCCATTATGGTAATTGAGAGTTTTGCTGGGTATAGTAGCCTGGGCTGGCATTTGTGTTCTCTTAGAGTCGGTATGACATCTGTCCAGGATCTTCTCGCTTTTATAGTATCTGGTGAGAAGTCTGGTGTAATTCTGATAGGTCTGCCTTTATATGTTACTTGTCCTTTTTCCCTTACTGCTTTTAATATTCTTTCTTCGTTTTGTGTATTTGGTGTTTTCATTATGATGTGACAAGAGATATTTCTTTTCTGGTCCAGTCTATTTGGAGTTCTGTAGGCTTCTTGTATGTTTATTGGCATCTCTTTCTTTAGGTTAGGGAAGTTTTCTTCTATAATTTTGTTGATGATATTTACTGGCCCTTTAAGTTGAGAATCTTCACTCTCATCTAGACCTAGTATCCTTAGGTTTGGTCTTCTCATTGTGTCCTGGATTTCCCGGATGTTTTGGATTAGGAGCTTTTTGCATTTTCCATTTTCTTTAACTGTTGTGTCAATGTTTTCTATGGTATCTTCTGCATCTGAGATTCTCCCTTCTATCTCTTGCATTCTGTTTGTGATACATGCATCTATGACTCCTGATCTCTTTCCTGGTTTTTTTTTTATCTCCAGGGTTGTCTCCCTTTGTAATTTCTTTTGTGATTATTTCCATTTTTAGATCCTGGATGGTTTTGTTCAATTCCTTCACCTGTTTGGTTGTGTTTTCCTGTAATTCTTTAAGGGATTTTTATTTTTCCTCTTTAAGGGCTTCTACCTGTTTGCCTGTGTTCTCCTGTATTTCTTTAAGGGAGTTATTTATGTCCTTCTTAAAGTCCTCTATCATCATCATGAGATGTGACTTTAAACCAGAGTCTTGTTTTTCTGGTGTGTTGGGGTATCCAGGGTTTGCTTTTGGTGGGAAAACTGGGTTCTGATGTTGCCAAGTAGCCTTGGTCTCTGTAGCTTATGTTCTTGCCCTTGCCTCTCACCATCTGGATATCTCTGGTGTTAGCTGGTCTTGCTGTCTCTGACTGTGGCTTGTCCCTCCTGCAAGCCTGTGTGTCAGTACTCCTGGGAGATAAGTTCTCTCTGGGATAAATTTGAGTATGGGAAGCTGTGGCACAGGGTCAGCTTAGGGGTGCAGACTGAAACCTGAAGGATCCTGTCCCCGGCTCTTCCCTGGTTCCTGTGTTCTGATGACTCTGGGCTGATGCCTCTTGGGCCAGGAATTTAAGCAGAAGTGGTGGTCTTACCTGTGCTCACAGGTGTCCCTGCACTCCTGGGAGACCAGCTCTTTCCCGGTGATATGTGGGTATGGAGCACTGTGACCCAGGATCAGCTCCGGGTGCAGACAGAAATCAGAAGGATCCTGTCCCAGGTTGCTCCTCAGTTCCTGTGTCCTGAGGTCTCCGGGCGAGTCCCTCAGAGCAGAAGTGGTGGTCTTACCTGCGCTCACAGGTGTGCCTGCACTCCTGGGAGACCAGCTCTCTCCCGGCGGTATTTGGGCATAGTCTTTATTTTTTATAGTTAGAGTCATGATCGTTTTTTGGAGTAAATTTTTGTGTACGGCATACGATTCTTGAGTTCTATTATTGTTTCTTGAAAAGATTATCCTTTCTCCTCAAATGGTCGGGGCATCCGTGTCAGAAATCAATTGACCATAATAGTAAAGCTTTATTTAGGAGTGCTTAATTCTGTTCCATTCATTCGTATGCTAACTTTATGCCCTAGACGGTGAAAACAAGGCCACAAGATGGCAGTGTTTCACATCCGGATCCCTCAAGGCTGATAGAGTGTCAGGGTCACTACCCTAAGGGGAGGGGAGCAAGGGATTCTCTGACAGGTGATTGGACAGCCAAGGAAAGGCAGGGATGGGGGCGTGGGGTGAGGTTAGGGGGTCGGGCTCCCAGCATCAGGGAGCGCCATAGTACAGAAGTTTGGGTTTTTAATTGCTACAGAGTTTGTCTTACGTATGAACGGAGGGCGTTGGGTGTGGAGTTGTGTTATGTAAGCAGTCTTTGCCTAGCATTTGTTTATCTTGCTTGTATTTAATGCCATGGATGGGTAAGGTTTGCCACTAGACAGCTTTCAGCTAATGGTCCCACTGTGAGGAGGAAACCACACAGGAAAGTACAGAAAGCCAAACTAGTTACACGACAGGGCACTGCCTGATTACCATAGACAGCGAGGACTCTTCCGATTTCTATCTCCCATGAGTTTTAGAATCGGCTTGTCAATTTCCATGGATGAGCTAGCTGCAGTTTTGATAGGAAAACTATGCTGTCATGTGACCAGTCCTACGTTTTCTAAGCCTCAAATATGGGCAAGACTTTCCATTTATTTATGTGTTACTTAATTTATCTCAACAGTGTTTTATAGTTTTCAGTGAACAAGGTGTTTTTTGTTTTTGTTTTTTGTTTTTTGTTTTTTGCTTTACTTGTTCTGCTAAACTTATACGTAAATATGTTTTAAAATCTTTTATTATTTGCAATTGTCTATGTATCTCTGTGGGGTGTGTGTGTGCGTGTGTGCCTGGAATTTCAGGTGGTTGTGAGCTACTTGATGTGGATGCTAGGAACCTAACTCGAGTCTCTGCGAGAACTATGTCCCATAAATATACATAATTAGTATTAATAAAATTAAAATTATTTTAAAATATTAATTAAACTCTCAAATATGTATAGTAATAAATACGCTAAACAAAAAATGCTTAATGCAAAATCATTGTATCAAAATGTAACAATGCAAGGCTGGGGTGGCTGTATTTGAAGTGATTGCTCACAGAGCATGCAGATCTGAATTTGGATCCTCAGGCCCTCTGTAAAAAACTCGAGTATAGATTTGTACCTATGATCTAAGGAATCGGAAGCAGAGACGGTAGGTCCCTCGGGGCTCACCACCAGCCAGTCCAGCCAATCAGTGAACTCCAAATTCACCGAGAAAACTTGTTTCAAAAATGAATGTGGAAAGTGAGAGAGGAGGATACCTAATGTCAATCTCTGACCTCCATATTTGCACACGTGGGTGCAGATACTGGGAAACATGCATACATACCTATGCATGCACACACAGGTGCCAGACCTGCATGCACACCTATACGTACGCACACATGGATGCAGTTACTGGCCAACATGCATGCACACCCATATACATGTCACACACAAACTCAGACCAATTCTAAACATGTTAGTGAAGCCTAAGAATGAATGGAGGGACATAACATGCTAATGTATTAAAAACTTTGAATAATGCGTTTAAGGTTTAGAATCTATATTAATAAAATTAAAACATGCAAGGCAGCTCTCCAAAGATTGATCGATAAAGTCAATATATTTCAAACTTATGATTCCAGCAGTTTCCTTGTTAGGAAAGTTTGCAAGTTAGTTCTAAACTTTATTTGGAAGTGAAAAATGCCAAGAATATTGAAGAAAACAAAAGGCCCTCACTGCCAGATAAGATTTATTATAATGCCGTCGCAAGTAAGTGCTGTCTGCCCACAAGGATAGCTAAAAGCACAGAGCAGAGAAGTCACGATCAGCCCACACTAAAATCGATGGCTGATTTATGGAAAAGCACACACTGCTAACTAGCATGGGAAGAATAGCCTGTCTAATCAAATGTTCTGGGACATGTGGGAATCTAAATATACAGAATTAATCTTGACCCCAGACACAATTCCAGCATGGAGGGGAAAGGTGGGCATGAAATCGTACTACCAATCAATCGAGAGCCATTGCCACTTGATGAAACTTCTGGGAGGTGGAGGTTCAGATTTCGTGAAGGGCAAGTAGCCCCTGGTAGATCAAGTAGGCTCTGGTGGATGACCTCACACAGAGGAGTATGTGGATAACACAAATTGGACTTGATGAGGTTTTTTGTTTTTAGAAAGGGCAAACACAAAGTTGGAGAGGATAGGGAGGTGGAGACTGACGTGGAAGGAGCTAGGAGAGGAAAAGGTCTAACATACATTGCCTGACATTTCTGAAGTGTGTGTGTGTGTGTGTGTGTGTATGTATGAATACTATACACATACACATACACATCACACACACACACACACACACACACACACACACATACACATGAATATACATGAATATATATGTGGTGGCTTGAATAAGCTTGACCCAGAGAGTTCAGAGAGTAGTGTATGGCCTTGTTGGAGTGGGTGTGCCTTGTTAGAGTGGGTGAGAGGGTGTGGCATTGTTGGAGGAAGTGTGTCACTTTGTGGGTGAGCTTTGAGACCCTCCTCCTAGCTACCTAGACCAAAAATTCTGCTCCTGGTTTCCTTTGGATGAAGATGTAGAACTCTCAGCTCCTTCTCTAGTGCCATGTCTGCCTGGATGCTACCATGCTTTCTGTCTCAATGATAATGTACTGAACTTCTGAACCTATAAGCTAGCTCTAATTAAATGTTGTCCTTTATAAGAGTTGCTTTGGCTATGGTGTCTGTCTCCTCACAGCAATGGAAACCCTAACCAAATATGTGTGTGTGTGTGTGTGTGTATCTCTTAAAATTATATATATATATATATATATATATATATATATATATATATATATATTCCCCAAACCAGGTGCTGCTCATAAGTCATTTGCAAGCCTTTTAGTAGGTCCCCAGGATATGGGATATCTTAAAATCTGGGCTATCAACAAAACTACAATTTCTCTGTGGATATGGCCAAGTAGTCTTATGCAAAAATACCATTTTCTATCTTTATAGTTTTTCAGGTTTTGGGAATTTGCCTTTAAGTTGTCAGATCTTACAACTGTTAAGAGTTAGGGGAAGCTGAAGGTTAGGGCATGCATCTGCAAGACTACTTCATGCAAGCTAAGGAAGTGTTTTATTATATCAGAAGAAAGGAATGGCCACTGTGTTCTTGAGAAATCCAGTTTGCTCAGAAACAAATCATTCTACAAAATGACAACTCATGCTCGGAAGGTCACAAGGCTAGCTCAGCAATATTCCTGTGTTGAATCACTCATTCAATAATATTGACTCTTGCCTGGAGGTTATAGTCCAAAAGGAAAATATCATATTATGCATGATTTTTATCTTTACTACATACATCAAACTCGAAAGAAAATCATATTAAAGCAGGGTAGAGGAAGGGCTGGAATGACCCTTCTAAGCCCCTGGAAATGGCACAGTGTCTCTGGCTCATCTTAACATCCTAGGCTGCTGCTTCCTAGCTCGATGCAGAGGAGATATCTCATCTACTGCTTTCAAAGATTTACCTGGCCTAGGCTATAAAATTATACTTGTCAATGACAAGAGTAATAGAAAACTGTCAGGCCTTGTTTAAATTTACAGGTGGGTAGAAACCACACCTCTTCTTCTCGTCTTCCCCTTGAGGTCCACCAAAATCCTAAGAACGTTGTTGACATAGGAAATAGGGCACAGGGAACAGATCTAAATCCTGTATAAAAATTCTATTAAATAATCATTTATATATAGAATGAAGGAGAGGTTCAAAGGCCAGAAGTACGTTATGGGGTCATTACATCATGTATTTATTATCCCAATAACATATAAGTAAAACACAACATGAACTTGAGGTTGGTAAAAGAAAAAAATTCATAAAATATGATATAAGTACACAGAATGGATTTTGACATCCTAGGACTTTGCAACTAATTTCTTTATGGTATAGCAAAATATGAGGCACAGAAGTGAGTTAAGAGGCTCCACTGAACTGCCGAATATAGTTTCTCTAAATATTGCAAGAGAATTGGTTGAGTCTCTAAGCACAAAAAGTAAATGATCTGAAAGGAAGTTAAGCAAACAGTTTAATTTTAACATCATTAAAAAATAAAATATTTAGGAATAAGATTAATCAAGGAGACAGAAGATTCATATCCTGGATAGCAACTGTCTTCAGATGTGGACTTAGTGGTAAACCCTCAGGACGCCAATGGGTAGTATGACCATGCAGATGTCACTGCATAAAGTCATTGGTTACAAAAGAGAAAGACATGAATGTGGGATAGGGTCAGGTGTGTTTGGGAATGAATGATAGATAAAAGAGAGGGATGGGTGAGAATAGATACAATGTATCACAAGCATGTAAAAAGTAATCAATGAACAAATGTAGTTAATTAACAAGAGTTTGAAAGTGGATGTACATGGAGAACACTTTCAGTTTGTGGATTGGAAGACTCACTATTATTAAATATCACACTGCCCAAAGTCATTCTATCTAAAGCAACTCCTATAAAAATTCACTTTCTTTGTAGCAATAAAAAATCCTTCCCCCAATACATTATTCTTTTTTTTTTTTAATTTTTATTTTCAGCAAATCAAAAAAATTTAAAAAGCATTCAAACAGAATAAAATGAAAAGAAACAAACAAGCAAAATACCAAGGGTCAGATATACTTATACAAGAATTCTATAGAGCCTTCAAACAAGCAATACTTTTTGAGTTATGTTTAAAAAAATCCAATACATTATTCTTTAATTACAAAGGACCCCAAACAGCCAAAACAATATTGAAAAGGAAGAACAAGGTGGATATTATTATAATTTCCTAATTTCAAAATGAATAAAAGCCAAATGTGGTGAGGCATGCCTTTAATCTCAGCAGTAAGGAGGCAGAGCCAGCCTTGTGTATCTACACAGTGAGTTTAAGGGTAGCCAGGGCTATGTAGAAAGACCTTGTTTTAAACAACAAACAATCAGCTTATAAAGCTTAGCAAACAAGATATGTGGTAGAGAGAGACAGAGACACAGACTAATGCAACAGAACAAAAAGCCTGCAAGTAACATCATTTGTCTAGTCGAGTATTTTCCAGCAGATTCTGAGAGCATCCAGTAAAGAAATGAAAGTTCCTTCACCAAATTACATTTGGCCAATTCGACATCTATTCTCAAAAGACCCAAGTGCAAAGACTACCACAAATGAGTTAAAGTCACAATCACAAGATCTAATGTTATAAAGTACTTAGGGAAAAGCATTGAATTTGGCAGCAGTTTCTTGAATAGGATATAAAAAATCATAGGCAACAAAAATAGATGAACTGGGTTCCCTCACAATTTGAACACTGCATAAATCAAAAGGCAGTATCAATAGAAGAAAAAGGCAATCCATAGAAATCAAAATGTTTCCAATTTCTTTATCTCATAAGAAGTTCATATACAGATTATAGACAGAAATCTTCTCCTAGTTCAATCATTCTGATTTTAGAATCGACAAAGGACATGAACAGACATTTGCTCAGAAAACAAATACAAATTACACACAAATATATGATATAGTATATATAATATTCAATATTACTTATGAATATAGAAATGCAAATCACATTTATAATGAGATACCATGTCATGCCTATTAGTGCTACAGTGGAGAACAATCTATAGTTTCCTAGTGTACTCAAAACAGAATTTTAATAAAGTTTAACATATCTGCTTCTGAGCATATGCCAAAAGAACTGAAACCAAGCTCTGAAAGACACGTACTCACACATACAATTGGCATTACTCATAGTAGTCAAACACGAAAACCAATACCCAAGTATCCATGGAAGGATGTGCGGGAGAGTCACATATCATACACATATATGAGGCTGTCATAATTATCCAACTTTACAAAGCTGAATACTGTGTAGTAAGGGAACTCTGATTCGTGCTATGTTATAGGCAAACCATGATGCTAGACAAAATAAGCCAGTCAGAAAAGAGCAAACGCTATATGAATTCCTTGATACTATGTAGCTAGAGTAGTCAAATTCTTAAAGATAGAAAGGAGGGTAGTGGTTACCAGGAACAACACGAGGAAGGTGTGTGGCATTTGATATATAGTAGTGCAGAGCCCCGAGTGGGGACAATAAAAAATATGGAGATAGATGGTGATAATGGCTGGAAAGAACGGGAATATGTTTAATGTCACAAACAATGTATTTCAAAATGACTAAGGTGATAAAACTTTATGAAAAGTGTATTTTAGCACAACAAAAAACTGAAGACAACCTTACAAGGACAGTTTAGGATAATATAAGACAACTAAGTTATTCTGTATCCTTTCTGACCAAAGGTCTTTTTCTAAGTCAGATGTTGCAATTGCCTTACACAAGGTATGGTATTAACCCACACCTGTTTTTAGAAGTGTAAGAGTGAGGAATTCCTTACTCAATGCTTGACTCTGATGCCATAGGCTAGGAGAGCATTGGCAACTGTGTTCCCAGATGCTAAGTAACCGAAAGAAACTGTAGCCATGGAGGAGAGAAGAGGCACATTTGTTTCCAGAGAGACTTCTTGGGAGGGTTTGGGGGCCCCTGTTTGTATAGAATTAGATCTGGAAATATATAAGTCTCTGGGCCTTAGAGGCAATTTGGAAAATGCCAGAAAAACAATGGAACTTTTAGTTTCTGTAATATTCTGCCCCCAAATACTTAAAACATATCATATTATGTTTGTACATTTTGCTTATGTTTTTATTTTTTTTCTTTATGAGAATACAGCGGGATCTTGAATATAGAGACCTTTCCTGTTTAAATCATCAAGAACCATTGTGAGCAAAGCAAATATTGAAAAGTAAATGTGCAATTATCATATGAATCAATAAATGATCTTTACTTCCAGCAGCACCTAACCTGGATCCTGAGAATGGTCGGTATAGCCACAAAAAACTACTGATGCAGCTGTGTGTCTAGTGAGAAAACTGATGTACAACTAATCATAAATTCACAATGGTCAAACAAAGACTTTCCTGTGCTCCAAGGGATATATTAATCTAGTCAATCAAGACACCATTGGTTGTAGGATTTCACACAATTTATTCCAACCCACATCCCAACTGCAGAGATTTTAGGGATGTGAAAAGTGAGCGAGCATCTTTGAATTGAAGGAACGTAAGAGAAGCCAACAGAATTTTCTCCTCAAACCTGCTGTAGTAGGTCTCTCTCAGCATAGAAATCTCGGAATGGATAAAAATAATCCCAAATGGTATTATTTTATTTTTTAAAAATAAAATGTTGAATTAGCGTACATAATATTGGATACTGTGTGAGCCTTTTCTAGCAGCATGGGTTTTAATTGATTCTTCTACCTTCTTATCTCCCTTCTTATCTTCTACTTTCTGTATCTCCCCTGCAGTCTCCTAGCCACTTTCATGTCACGTGTCCTACTGTTCTCCCGATTCTCTTCCTCAGTATCTTCTTCTATCAGCTCTTGATCTCCTATCTTAATTAGTCAAATGCAAAATATCTTCAGAATTAAGGGAATGGTATTTGCTAACTAAAATAAACTATTAGTTTAATATATGTGGTTGAATTAGGGAAAAACTGAAAGAAGCTGAGGAGGAGGGCAACCCTATAGAATGACCAGCAGTCTTAATTAACCTGGACCCTCAAGATTTCTCAGACACTGAGCCACCAACTATGCAGCATACACTAGCTGATATGAGGCCCCCAACACATATACAGCAGAGGACTGCCAGGTCTGGCCTCAGTCAGAGAAGACGCACCTAACCCTCGAGAGACTGGAGGCCCCAGGGAGTGGGGAGGTCTGGTGGGATGGGGGATGGGGGTTGGGGACATCCTTGTGGAGACAGGGAGGGGGAGGTATGGGATGTGGAACAGTCATAGGGTGGACTTGGAGGGAGATAAAATCTGGATTATAAAAAAAGATTAAATGAAATTAAAAAAAAAGAAAGAAAAGAAAAACAACTAGTGGGCACATGCATATCTACAGTCCCAGCTACTCTGGAGGGTGATATGGAATGATCGCTTGGGCCATGAGTTCATGACCAGCCTAGGGAACATGATAGCAGACATCTATCTCAAAAAGGAAAAAAAAAAAAGGATTAGTGGAATGTTTCCAGTGCATTTTATTCTTTATTTAGAAAACAGAGGCATAGCTTGCTACCATCTTTGTCAAGTCATTTAAAAGACTATAAAGGACTAAAACGAGGTAATGTATCACAGAGCCTGTACATATTAATTCTACATTTCTGAGTTTATCTTTCTTTGTATCTCCACCTCCACTCTCTTTTATAGCTCACTAGCAAGTCAGCACTTATCTCCTAACTGCTTTCCCTGACTTCTGTTTTGTTTCCCACTAGAAGACCTTGCTATGCTTTCTGCCCTTTTGGTGTCATGGAAATATGTGTAGAGGAATTTTAATCCAGCAATATGGCTATTCTGCAAGGGATCACATCCAAAGATATGATCTAGCTGGAATGCATACATGCCCTGGATTATAGTATAATCTCAGTGGAATATAGACATGCCCTTAGTACACACCTTTAATCTCTAACAGTGAAGGAAAGGTTAGTTTGTAGAAGGAAGCAGCTATGTTTGAAAGTAATGCTTAATTGAGGGGCAGACAATAATAAATCAGAGAAGGATCTGACAGAATGAGTCAGAAATAGGATCCACCCAACTCACACAAGAACAGCAGAGAAAGAGAGGCTACTTAAAAGCAGTGAGGGAGGAAAAACAATGTGGTGGTGGTGTGTGTGTGTGAGTTTTACTGGGATAATTTTATAGAGACAGGTTACAGAGAGAACAAGCTAGACACAGGGGAAGATAGAATGAGCCAGAGAGTGAGAAGAAGCCAGAAGATTAGAACATATTGCCCAAGTTAGTATGAGGCCAGGCAGAGCAATTGAGTCAGGAGCTGAGAGAAGCCAAATTGAATTAGTCAGCTTGAAAGATTGCATTATATGAAGGCTAGAAACTTCGGGCCTAGGCCAAGGGATGGTTAGAATGGAGAAGGAAATGCTCTGAGCTCCGCCCAAACCGTGTATTCACACAGCTTTGGTATGGCTCTCATCTAATCATTTTATCTGAGGAAATAAAAATGACACAAGTATGTATGTGCAATCTGATAAAGAAATAACATTGAAAAAACCCTGTCTAAATATCACTGAATTTGCAGGGATATACTCTCACCCCATTTTTAAGAACAAGTGTTTGCCTTAGCACTATGCCATTTGGATGACATTTAGTTTTGCACAGAGCAAACAGGTGGCCCACAGGATGGGAGAAAGTCTTTCCCAATTATGCTTCATATCAGGGTGCTAATATCCAGAGTGTGGGAAGAACTTCACAAATTAAACACAAAAGGAATCAAAAAGTATCTAGGCTAAAGTTCTTACAGAAGGATAAAAGTATGCTGTTAAAAGGTTGTTAGGAGGGCCTGGTTTCAGTCAACAGGCAGGGGTATAGCATATGTGGACCCTCAAATCCATCCTTTGTGCTGTGGTTGTCAGGGTCACATCTGAGTACATTCCACATTATCAGCAGGCGGTAATTGTGTTAGAAGTGAATTATCTATTCACTCTTTGATGGTCTCTAAACAGAAAATGTAACAAATGGCAGCAAAGGTGTCTTTGGAAATGTTACCTTGCTCCACAGCTGCAAATCCTCTCCTATTGTATCCTGTCTTGTGAATGGATACGGTGTTCAAGGGCACACTGAACAAAATAGATAAAAGCACCTTTGTGTTTGTATAATTTGAGGGCAGGACTTGCACTGTCACAGTCTTTATTAAGTACAAGATGATAGGGCGAGGTAAAAACAAGGGCTTTGGCACTTTACAATAATTGCACGGAGATAAAGCACTTCGACAGGAAGTGGGAAATGCCAACGGCAGTGCATGTTCCCCTTTATTCCCGTTGCCTATAATTTCAGTGACATCTGATGGAAGGTTGAACTTTCAAAAGCAACACTGATCCCAGTTCTGTCACTGAAGGCTTCAAGTTGCAGATGGACGGACTGAAATGAATCTTTTCTTCTTGCCTGAAGAGTGACCCACAGATGACTCTACTGGAGACTCTCAGGATAGCTAATGGTTGGGCTCTCCTCTCTCTTATCTACTTATCTATTTTATTTTTCTCAGTATCAATCCTACTCAATTTACTCAGTATCAATTCCAGCTCCTAACTTTGGAATGTTAAGTATGTAGGACTATTCAAGTACTAAGTTCTACTATGAAGGTATTAAGGACTATTAAGACATTAAGTTCTACCTGATTGCAGAAAGGTTTAATTAAAAAAAAACATGTATTAATTTGTATTTTAAGATATATATTGGTTATGTTTCCTGTACCACATGCATGCAGGGCACATGGAGATCAGAAGAGGGCATTAGATTCTTTGGAACTGGAGTTACAGACAGTCATTAGCTGCCATGTGGATGCTGGCAATGGAACCCAGGTCTTCTGGAAGAGCATCAGTTGCTCTTAACCTCTGAGCCATTTCTCCAGCCCCTATTTCTTTTCCTTGAAGACAGACTTTGGTGTGGCCCAGACTGACCTTGTGTAGTGTGCAGGAGCCACTCAGTTCAAGCCTTATTGCTGGAAACAAAATGAAAGAATTTGGTAGATAGCTGAAGAGATGGTTCAGCACTTAAGAGCACTGACTGCTCTTCTGGAGGTCCTGAGTTCAATTCCCAACAACCACAAGGTGGCTCACAACCATCTGGGATCCAGTGCCCTCTTCTGGTGTGTCTGACAGCTACAGTGAATGTACTCATATAAATAAAACAAAGTAGCAAGAAAAAATTAAAAAAAAAAAAGAATTTGAATTAGATATTGAAGGTGATTAATGAAGGACTTTGACAAGATTCCTGTGAAAATTGGACAAATTAAGTAGACATGGAGTCCAAAAGCAGATCCTTCTCTCATCTCAAAGCCCTAACAGTTGCTACAGACTTAAGGAGGAAAGAGTTCATAAAAGAACACGATCTTTCACTAATTCAGTATGACCAGTGCCATTATGGGAAGAGAACGACACACAAAGAGTTGAGAACGTCACGTGACAGTAGAGTCAGCGATTTGACTCTTTAAGCAGAGGTGCACCGAGGATCGATGCAGAATGTACGAAGCAGGAAGCGGCAAGAACAGAGTCTCTACCACAGGTTTCAGAGGGCACGCGGCCCTGCCAGTGCCTGCACACTAGAGCTCTACACCTGAGACCTTATATCTTTATTGTTTAAGCCACTGTTTGTGTTCCGAGGAAGCAGATGTACAGTCCACACCCCCATCTGTCATAGTTGTGCTCATATCTCTGTTTAACGGTTTGTTCTTTAGTTAATTACTTCAAATGACTGTAATTGCCATGTGCGGATAGATGATTTATAGTTGACTGATTCAATCCCACTATCCCTAGCTGAAAATGTGCCTAACTCACCAAGCCTACCGGGCACCCTTGCCCAGCAACCGGGACCCTGCAGAACACTGGTTGGTTTCGATCATGCTTATGGAACAGAATGGTAGCTGTGGCTGCTCGCCTCAGCTTAGCATTCATAATGAGCAACAAAACAAAACAACAAAACAACGGACTGAAAATCACTAGCCTAGAAAAATTGCCAAAATTAAAAAATATCAAGTATGTTTTCTACTGAATACATATTATTTTGTGCCACCATAAATTTTTTTTTAAGAAAATCACTGTTAACTAATAAATTAAGGATTGCCATAATAGAACCTGGATGCAGGTATCTCTCAGCAGGCAAAGATGGGAAAGATACCACCTCTAGTCCTAAAGAGAATGTATGTATGTATGCATGCATGTATGTATGTACATACTTAATTCTTTTTTTTTTTTGATACAGGGCCTTACTATGTCGTCTTAGTCGACCTGGGACTTTCTATGTGAACCAAGTTGCACTGGAACTCACCAAGATCACCTACTTCTACATCCCAAGTGCCAGGATTGATGACACATGGCACCACAGCAGGCCTAGATAGATCTTCAGCTCAGGAGACAAGGCAGTCTGGACATGACAGAGGGATTTGCAATGTCTGCCGTGAGGAGATGGAGGTGGAGGATAACCTTGAAAGACCTTACAGTGAACAAACTAGAGAAGATAGAAATAGCGGAAAATGTATATCAGACACAGAAATAGAAAATGCAGCGTTGAAAGGGAATTTTAAATGTACTCATTCTGTCTCTTAGCTATAAATACAGAAATCGGTGCCTTTAGAGGCTATTACCCCTCCAGCTTCTCAGAGCTCGTGGTGGAGCCAGGAAAGTGCCAAGGTGAAGAAAGCCTCTGTGTACCATGTCCCACACAGATGCTTTGTCCGTTCCTTCTTCCTCAACTCACAGATAAGGGAGCTTAAGGTCCAGGAAGAGTGATTTGTTGAGGTAAAGACTATCTATGAAGTGAGAGTGGACGAAAGTCAGTCAGAGTTTCAAAGCTTAGTATTTTGCATTTTACAACAAGCTACAAAGTCCAACAATTTCTGATCTAATTTTCTTTCCTTTTGAACACCTTGCCTTAAGACAACTTATAAAATATCAGATGGAAATGAGACAATATTTTGTAATGTAAATGTAAAAACTCCTTGAAGGAAATTAGAATTAAAATTGTAATTGTGCCTCTAGGTCTTACAGTCTTTTAACAGAATGTACTATTCATAGATCACCTGAATAACACAAGAATATTCATGTATTCATATAAATATTGAAATTAAATTGCCATCTCTATTGTCAAAATGATCGTCACAGACATGGGGACAGTTTGTCTTTCAAAGTTTAGAGGAAGAAAAACCAAATGGAAGTTACTGTTTTGTACTTCTGTTTAGAGCAGCTTTGATACTAAGATTATTCAGAGACCAGCTCATCTCACACGCTCATTGTGGGATTAACATTCAGAACGGAATCAGGGTAAACAGTTACAAATGCAATGCTGCAGACTTCAGTATGCAAAGACCTCACATTTTATATAGATCACAAACTCTAAACTTCTCACCAAATACAGTCACCCTAGTGTAAGAGGACATCTCCTGAAACACGAAGAAGCATCTAAGGACAAATAAAAGTATTCTAATTGAATCTTTTATTTGTATATTTATGTATCATGGTGCCAAGAGAAGGAGATTGTCGAAATTACAATTACAAATAACTTAACTAAACTTAACTAAAGGGCTAGGTGAGTTCAACATTCAGAAGCACGCACGCGATTAGTGGGATTTTCATGGGGATAAAGTCCTAGGCTCTAGGTTGTTCATGCAATCTCTCATAAGAAAATTGCCATCTCTTTTTTATAAGCCACAGACCATCTATATTTGACAATCATGGTACCCATACGATGACACCACTATCTGCTGAGATTAGTGAAGTAAGCATCTTCCTTGGGGCTCACAGTGAAGTCGACAGCACAAAGATGTCCAGTAAACAAAGTTTGAGAATCGCTATCTTAAGACACATTTAATTTTTTTTGAAAGAATTACATTTTTTTATTATCTCTGTGTGTGAATGTGTGTGTGTGTGTGTGTGTGTGCAAGTGTGAGCTTGTGGAGGTCAGGGAACAGCTTGTCCAAGCCAGTTCTCTCCTTCCACCGTGTGGGTTCTGGAATTGAACTCAGGTTGTCAGGCTTGGCAGCAATCACCTTTATCTGCAGAGCCATGTCACCTGCTAGGTGAGCCTGCTTTAGAACAGAACACTACAAACAGCCCCAGATCTATTCAACAGGACTAAAAATATCCCGGTGTGTTATGTATATTTTCTGTTTCAACAAAGACCAAGCCAATGAACCTAAGAAGAGAAGAATGAAGCCAGCTTTGGTGGTTTCACTCCCTAACATGGTTCACTGCCCTGGGGCTGTGTCACAACACAAAACATCGGTGGGACTGGGTAGCAGAGGTGCCATGGTTACCTTACTGCTGGATTCAGAAGAGTAAGAGGTTAGCCTTCCTATCACCCACTCAGGGTGTGCCCTCTGTGACCCAGAACATCCCACTAGACCCTAGTTATCAAACATAGACTTCCACCTTCCTACAGCACCAAACTGAAGGCTAAGTGTCTAAATGTTGGTGTCTGGAGGGTGGGAAGCTTCCAACTACAGCAGTAATATGTCATGCAGCATGCAGAGAACCCCAGGCCTTTACTCTTCAGAAACATAAACTGTCGTGCCAGGAAGCATTCTTGAACCCCAAAAGAGGAGCCGATTCCAATGCAATCACACTAGAGTCTCTTTATTCAAGCGCAAGCTTGGGTCACGTGACCTCACTTTTGCATCAGAATGGGAGGGTGCAGTGAGGCTAGTGTCAGGCAAGTATTTATAGAGGCAAGAAGGGGGCATCTAGTCTGGCACACATTTGATTGGGGGCCATTATGACCTTTAACTTAATTGGCTGGTGTTGAGATCCAAACCACAAACTTAACTTCTGCATTTTTCCTGATTGGAGGTTGCTAGGAAGTGAAGTGTCAGGGGCAGGCTTGTAACTTGGAGGTGCAGATTTGTTGGGGAACAACCTGGAAATCAGTGTCAGACTGTAGGACTTGTTGGGGGGTAACCTGGAAACTGGTGCTAGGTACCAGTCTGTTAGTTAACTGAGCCGATTAGAAACTTCAAAATTTCTTTCACACTGTAAGAACATGAAATGAAACATGTACAACTAACGATCTTAGGTTCAACCTTAGGTCAGGTTCTCTAAGATGGAAGAGACTGAACCAAAAGATCTGGACTTTTCATACGAGAAAAAGTCAATTTGAACTATCTGAGTTGGTTGTATAAACTTTACACAGCAGGGAGCCTGGATCCTGCAACTATTAATTGAGCTAAGTATGGTAGATCTTAGGAAACAGATCTATTATCATCTCTGATAGCCAAGAACACAGCAATGCTTTCAATACTAAGACAGTTCTACTGTCATCTCTGGGCTCTGCAAACTATTGCAGACTATAACACATAATTCAGAGGTTGTTAGATAATCATTTCAAGATAATTAAATGTAAGGAATATTTGCTGCTATTGATCTCTTCCTTGAATATATTTAAAGTAAAAGTCATTCAAATGCCTCATTAGAGCAACTTAAGATGAATCCCCCAAATGACAAATGCTGTATTGCTCACAAGTGATGAATAAGAATGTAAGAACATGGGCTGGAGAGATGGCTCAGCGGTTAAGAGCACTAACTGACTGCCCTTCCAGAGGCCCTGAATTCCCAGCAACCACATGGTGGCTCACAACCATCTGTAAAGGGGATCTGATGCCCTCTTCTGGTGTGTGTGAAGACAGCAACAGTGTACTCACATACATGAAATAAATGTAAGAACATCTTATTTAAAAATATAGCTACTTTAAAGACAGTTTCAGAAAACTATACTAGAATTGTGTGAGTAGGCATACCAATTGTCTTTTGGATGCTATAAAAGTATTTTCGGACTAAATTTTCTTGTTATCTAAATCTCTAGTCTACTACTTGTTATTTTGAAACTTCAAAGTTCCTGTCACACTGTAAGAATGTGAAATGAAACATGTACGGCAACTTGACAGGCGGGTCATTAAATATAAAGTCAGACACAATAATAGGCGCCCCTAAAAATAACTACTTGTTCAAACTCTGCAGGCTGCTAAGAATTTGCAGTCAGCTCTAGATTGGAAAACGTTTTGTAATAATTTCGGATTTAGTTTTCAAAAGCCACATGTTCTAAAGTAACAGAATGCATTCAATAATTTTTTGAAGCATTTTTCTCATACTGTCTATTAGGTGTATTACAAACAGGATACTTGCATTCCTTAAATCACCAGCTCTAATTGATGGTCTAATGTGAATCATAAATTCTCTCTCTCTCTCTCCTCTCCCTCTCTCTCTCTCTCTGACATACACACATTCTCTCTGACTCTCTCTGACTACCTCTCTCTCTGACTCTCTATTCTTCAGGAGTCTTCTCTTTCTGATTGTCGCCCACCCCACCCCCTGTCATCAGGTTCCCTGGAGCTCTCATCTGCTGAGCCTTCTCATCATGACAAGGGAGCTTGCCTCTGAATATGATCTGGCTCTAAAAAGATACTCAAAGTTGACTGCCTTCATTCTTCTCTACTGACCATCACACGGAAGGAAGGAAGGAAGAAGGAAGGAGGAAGGAAGGAAGGAGGAAGGAAGGAAGGAAGGAAAGAGGGAAGTGGAGGAGGGAGAGAGAGAGAGAGAGGAGAAAAATCATCTACAAGTCAGGAAATTGCTGGAAACTGAATCTGCCTGTACCTTAACCTTGGATTTCCTAGATTCTAAAACTGTAAGAAATAAAACTTCTATTGCTTATAAATACCAAGTTACAGTGTTTGGTTACAGTAGCTTGAATAGACTAAGCCATGAATATATTAAATCCACAACTATTTTTTTTTCTGACATAATATTTTTACGGATTATCTGAGAATCTCACGTCATGTACTCCATCGCGTTCACCTTCTAGTCCTCTCTCTTCTGCTCTCCTTCCCTGAGACCCTGCCCCCAACTAAAAGTAAAAGAAGAAAAGGAAAAGGGAAAGAAAAAAAAAAAAAAACAAGTCCATTTTGTGTTTTCCGCATACTCACTGGAGCATGGTCAAACTCCTAGTGACGAGCCCCTAAAACTGAGTCCTTCTCTACCGGAACCCCTGCTGGAAGCCATCAATGGTGGCGAGCTACACCCCAGAGTCCCTATCCAATTTTTAAGAGTTCTCCTTGATGGCTTCCTTTTTAGACTGTTACTTTAGAGTAGGGGCCCGGGATGGAAGGAGGGGTTGTCCCAAAGTCTTCTATGTTCCTCTTTCAACTGAGTATCTGCAGTCATCAGTATCACTGTGAAAGTAGTTCCTGGCAACAGCCTGGTCTCAGCATGGCGGCACACATCACCACATCAATGTGGCCTCAGCCAAAGCATGGACCATGAACCAGCATGGTCTCTGGGAGAAATACCGACCATGGAGGCCTTTCCAGGAAGTCCAATCCAGTAAACATCCAATTGCTCAGAGCCAGCGGGATGGTGCGGTGGTCTCCTTCATTTGAGATTAAGTCTGTGCAACCCCACCTGTAAAGACCCGTTTCTCCATTAGCCTCAGCCTTTTCTCGCATTTGCAGATTTGGCAGTCTCTAGTTCCACCTCTCTCCTGTCCAGGCACCCCTCCTTTTTTCTGCAGTTCAGTGGAGCCTCTCCGTTCACTTCCATGAGTCATATTTTGCTACACCATAAGGAAACTAGTTGCATCAAAGTCCATTCTATGTACTTTGTCTAAACAGCTTTACATACAAATGTTCATCACAAGGTGTCATTGGTCTGGTTCAAGGCTTCTGGCTTCTGACACACCATCAATACTGGGCTATCCGAGACTGCCCTCAGAAATCTTACTGTTGCCCAGGGTCATGGAGCTCCTGTAGCTCTGGTTCTGCCGGACCAGCTCCTTCACGTGCTCCATCAGCTCAGAGATGGGGTAGATGTTGGAGTGGATCTACTCAAAGTGCTAGATCTGGGCCTGGATGGTAGCTGATTTGGTCAGCCTAGGTCTCTACCAATACATGCTGGCGAGGGATGGGACCAGCCGTCCGCCCAGCAGCAAACAAGAACATCTGAACAATTATGTTCATCTTTCTTTCAGTTACTGAATAAGCTGATCTTTATGTTGTAGGGAAAGTAAAAAGTGAAATATGGATTATATTTTATTGTATGTTTTTATAATATTAGTTTTCATATACTGACATAATTAATTTTAGAGAATGGCAATACCCATCAAATTATATTTACTTCATGAGCCATGAGACTATTTAACAAGGAACATTAGTACTTATAATAAGTTTGGTTTTTATAATAATTTCAACATCAAAGTGTCAAAAACCTACAACATTTGGAAAAGTATAGGTGAACATGCAGCTTTTAATTCATTGTAGGGTGGACCCAAGGTGATCTCTTTGGATTCCCCTTCAGTGATTGGAAAGAACATGAATCTAATATTGACACAAAGTCAAGTTTTAACCACACTTTTTATTGATAAAATGTCAATGTAATATCTTGAATACTAATAATGCTCATAATCACCGAAGCAGAGCTGTCAGTCAACCTTTCTCACTTAGAATGAAATAACTGAGCAAATGGAGTACCTCTGCTTTGAGTTTACAGTATGTGTTTGTCGGACACCAGGCAGATTCAGTTCTCTGTGTAGCGACCCACATTCATAGTTCCCACATTCATGAAGCTTAGGTCTAATTGAACAACAGATGAAACCCCACAGAGATAAATAATTAGAGGAAACTTACATTTTAAATTCCTTCGGGTCTGGCTAGATTTCAGAAGAGAAAAAGTCAATTTGAACTCTCTGAGCTGGTTGTATAAACTTTACACAGCGGGGAGCCTGGATCCTGCAACTATTAATTGAGCTAAGTGTAGTAGATCTTAGGAAACAGATCTATTATCATCTCTGGTAGCCAAGAACACAGCAATGCTTTCAATACAGAGACAGTTCATCTCTGGTAGTAAAGATAACCTAAGAATGCTTTTGATATTCTGCTACACATCAGATACTAGTGGCGTGACAAAGGGAACTGGGTGTGATGGTTCCCTACGAACACTTGACACTGAGGTCTGGGCTAAACCTAGAAGAATGAGACAAATTGAACCTGTGAAGGAAAATGGCACAGAGATTTCAGCCATGAGGTTGTTGCATGGCACCCCGTATTCAGAGATTAATAAGTTGCTTTCTACAACATCAGACTCAGGCAAAGGATCGTGTCAAAGCTGACACGTGGATGTGGACACTGGGTTAGTAGGAACTCAGGTCAAACTGGAGATCCGTACGTGCACAGGGACAAGGCCTCAGCTTACCTTCTCATCTTTCCTTGGTAAGGTTTATCTTACTAAGACCAATCAAAACTGGGCAACTAGTTTAGATTACAAAATTGCCTACTAAATACTTTACTTAAATTTACTATTTGACTCCTCTTAGTAGGATGCAAACTCTGTGGGGACATAGATTCTTCTTGTTTCCTTGTTTGGGGTAGATTCACTGGAAAGTAGGGTAGAATTTGAAAATAAATAATCAATAATCTAAAAATAAATTAAAAGCATTATGGACACCTTAGTGAATGTATTGAGCAGTTCTTCCTATAGGTGAAGAAACACATCTAAGGAGCTGAAGTACAGTTATCAATACGAGTTGTTAAGGGATTTAAACCCATCAGCTGCCTTTCAAATCTTGAATGAAGGCACCATCATGATCTGTGAGGTCTACCGGTTGCTTAGAGTGAAAGTTTCTCATCAGTGGGGATTACCATAATTTGAAATCTCCATTAAAATTTCCTGTGTTTGAGAACCGTGGAACCATTTAGGCATACAGAACAGGTATTTAAAATACATACACATGGACGGAACAAGGTCAACCACTAACACTTGACAAGAGATTTTGTTTGAAAGATATACTTTTATGCTTGATTATGTGCTCATGTGTGTCTTCGTGGGGCATGTGGAAACAGTGCAGGTGGCTGTGGAGGGTAGAAGAGGGTATCAGATGCCTTGGAGCTGGAGTTATAGGTAGCTATGAGCTGCATAATAAGGATGCGGGGCACTGAACTCATGACTGTGAGCTTTTGATGCATGTCTCCAGGTTCTGTATGAAAATATTTCATTTCAAAATATTATTTAAATTAGAATTATCTCATATGTTATATATTATGATTATTTTTATTCTTAATCTTTTTTTACAGTACAGTCATTATACCCCTCATGGTCTACCCTCCGACAGTTCCTCATCTCATCCTCCTCCTCCATCTCCAAAAGGATATCCCCATAACACCCCCCCAACACACTACACATACACACACACACACACACACACACACACACAACACACTCACTCCACCAGACCTCCCTCCTCTCTGGGGCCTCAAGTCTCTGGGGGGTTAGGTGCATCTTCTCTCACTGAGGCCAGACCCGGCAGTCCTCTGCTGTATATGTGTTGGGGACCTCATATCATCTGGTATACGCTGCCAGGTTGGTGGCTCAGTGTCTGAGAGATCTTGGGAGTCCAGGTTAGTAGAGACTGCTGGTCTTCTTATAGGGTTGCCCCTCATCTTATTTTTAAACGCCAACAATTCTTAATATATTCCTTTTTATTCCCCTTTGCCATGCAGTGATGACATACTGTGTGTACCATTAAGTAAAAAAAATGTTACAAAGTGGTATAACGGAGTGTTTGTCATCGGCAAATGTCATGGGTACTGTCTGGAGGCACAGCATGACCAGCGGTTTAAAACTGTTAACACATCTAGAGAGACCTGAGAAGGGAGTCTGAGCTCAGTGGAGGATTATCTAGATTTGGTTGTTTTGTGGCATTTCTGACAGGGCTTATCTTGAAACATGATAAGCAGTTGGGATGCTCAGGCTCGCTCCCTGGGAGCGGCACCACTCCCTGGGCTGTGGCCGGCATGAGAGCCACTGGGAGCTGAGCGGCCGCTGTACACAGTACTTCATTGCTCTCTGCTCACCACAGTGGATATGATGTGACAATCTGTTTCAAGTTTCCACCTCTTAACTTCCCTGCCACGAAGACTTAACCTAGAGTTGTGAGCCAACTAAACCATTTCTCTCTAAGTGGCCCTTGTCAGAGATTTTATCACGGTGGCTGGAAACGAAACTAAAACAAGCTGAGATGGGTTTGGGTTCACAGTCTGGGTTGTGGGGTGAATGGAGAGTCTGTGAGAGTGGCTTTGAACTCACAGCGAAGAAGTTTGACTCGGCAGTGATACAGCAAGCTGTGGGAAATGTGTTTGCAAAATATGAAACCACAGTTAACGACATTTCAAAAGCTGGATGATAGGCCCGCATCTTTGTTATAGCAATTATTTGTATTAAATGTGTCATTCGATGTACCCCCTTTCCAGATTTTAGTTCACAACCTCTCTGCTTCTACCATTTTCTTTTTTTCCCTTTCTTTCTTTCTTTCTTTCTTTCTTTCTTTCTTTCTTTCTTTCTTTCTTTCTTTCTTTCTTTCTTCTCTTTCTTTTCTTTCTTCTTTTTTTCTTTTTCTTTTTTTTCTTTTTTTTTTTTTTTTTGTTTTTCAAGACAGGGTTTCTCTGTGTAGCCCTGGCTGTCCTGGAACTCACTCTGTAGACCAGGCTGGCCTCGAACTACCATTTTCTTAAAAATAAAAAACAACTTGACAGAGGCAGCCAAGTAGATTTGACACTTCAACAGTGTAGGGCAATCGTGTGGGTTTTTATATCTCCCACATAATAAAACCTGATGCTTACATCTTATGCCCTCCCATGTTATCAGGGCTGAGGGACATCTGAAGTAGTGGTCCAGATTACCTTTTAAAAATGGGCCAGTATGTGAGGCTACTGAAAAAGCTACCTTGAAAGCCACAGGTAGCAATCTGGAAGCCTGGGCTTGACTGAAGTCCAGACACAGCTAGAAGTAAAGCAGTACTCTCACATTTAATACGAGGCAGCAGACTGACCTACCCCTGGTCCCCAGATGCCCTTACTAGTTGGCTGTGCAATACTCAAGAGCAAGACCTTTGAAATTCAAGTATGTAACCCAAACCAAAATAAATTCAAACCTTCCAACAAACTGTGGAAAGCAGAGTCAAACACTCCCCAGAATATCGCAGCCTCTTAGAGCAGTGCTTCAAATACATTGAACCGTGAAGTGTGATACAAATCTGGCAACATTTAAATTTAGAACAAATGTGATCTGTGTGAGGGCTAAACCTGGGTTAGGAAGAAAAGAAACCTGCCAGGCAGTCTGTAAATCCAGTATAAGTATTCCCTCTGAGTCCCCAGATGGATTTTCACTACTGCTTGGATCTGAACATATATAAGCTTACAGATCCTTAAAAGTAGATCTGCTAAGTTTGTACTTAGGATGTAGTTAGGGCACGCATACAAACGTCCTGTGTGTGAAACAGAATCAATATATAATTGTCCAGTTATGTGTTCAAAATGGAGATGACAAGGTAACAATTAATCGTAACAGGCCAACTCTGAAAGCATCTGAGTCTGCTGTTTTATCATCCTTGATTCATCCCCAGACCTGCCTTTTCTTCATCGGGGAATCTGCTTGCTGTTACCCTCCTTCCACCCTGAGGGTGGGTGCCTTTATACCCGAGCAACAGTGTAGAAACAAAGTGTTTCCAATTTAAATTAATTGAATTTGCGAATCCAGTGATGCTTCCTTTGAGTTCACTCCCAGTGGATTTTGCCAGTATGACAGGAAGCCATTCATCTTGTCTCCAAAAAATATTTGCTGCATGCATGCAAAAGCCTGCCTGGTGTTCATGGCCAGAAACTGCATTGCTGGCACCAGACCTCACTCAAGTCTTGAAAAGTGAACTTCATTATTATCAATAAATTAAAAAAAAAAAAAAAAGAAAAAGATGTGCTCTGTTTCAACATTTAATTTCCAAAGTGGGTGGGATGATTTAACCACTGTTATTTTGTTTACCTTCAACATTCCGGGTAAGCCCTGGCTTTTCACCCCATCTTCATAAATATGCCCCAAATCTCATCCAGCTGTGTGGGGAACCTACCTCAAAGGGCAGGGTCAGGAAGGTTCATGGCAGAGTCCAGGTGGTGAAGAACGCCCTTTCGGAAGTTAGAGGCTAGTAACACTGGCAGCTTACGTGGTGAGTGACGAATTCTAACAACTGACCTGCAGGCCAGGCTGTCACTGGGACAGGAATAGTGAGATGCATTTAAATTGTATGGAGAGTCCTTATCCATGGAAAATGTCCCTTCACACGCATCCAATATTCTTTAGCCTTCGTCAAGCTGTATTTAGTTAGCCAGATTATACATCACTTTCCCCATAAGTCTTTATGTCAGAGTAGAGGGAGTTTGAACTGCAGATGTTTTTGTTCTCAGGAACCAAAATTGTATAAAGGTTTCTCGGATCACTAAGTGACCCAGAGAAACCCAATTACCCAAAAGGAAAACCATAGTGGTGCCAAGTATTAGCAGAGATGTAAGCCCTTAGCACCACGCAGGACAATTGCATGAAGTGCCAGTATCCCCGTGTTCACACAGAATGGCAGGAGTATCCTTCTAATAGACAAACTAGACAACGGTCCTGACATTGCAGGGCAAAGCAGAAGAGTAGGGATGGTGTAAGACTCTCCCAGTCAATGCACAGTGTTGACTTGGGCATGCCAGAGGAAGAGGCAGCCAGACTCTGAGTTTGCTACCCTTGGGCAAAGGCAGAATTTATAGAGGGTGAGTGTTGTGTCCAGCACTATTCAAATCAGTCCACGTTTAATTAGTTCTCCTAGCATATGAAATTGCAGCTTGTGTAGGTCAGGACTGGTCACATGTTGTCATTCTGACATGGTTCGAGCTATCACTTTATGGATGTTCTTAGCATAACAGACTTGAAAGGAGATATTAAAACTTACTCACTTGGCACCACAAAGCTAATTAACAGCTTACAGTGCCAGCTATTCTTGTGGCAATAAATGGCACCCTCAAATGGGATGTCAGGACACTGGAGCAACTAGAAGACTGCCTAGGGGAGATCAACAATGTTGTGGAAACTCCCCAAAAAAAATCCAACCCAAGGCTGGTGCTGGAACCTGGGGAGAGAAGGAGCTATGGACTGAGGGATGAATTGAGCAAAATATAAACTTTAAAGATGCGTGGGAAGAGAAGCACTTAGAGGTCAGTCACCACAACACATGGCCTTGGAAGAGATGTCAGCATTTTTCTTTCTCCACATCCCAGAAGGCTGAAGTCAGGTGTTCACTCTTTTTAATGTATAGCGCTTGTCAAACAGTTCTGCAGGAGTCGTTCTGGGCACCGCAGGCATTCCGCAGACTAGTGCGGTAGCATGACAGCTGGGCATTCGTCACACATTTTTAAATAACATCCGTTTATGTTGCCAATCCTTAATTACTGAGTTCCCTGCTGACCAGGAAGCTCAGCTAGGTTTGTCTCCCTTTCTTCTCTCACTAGCCACCAATTTATCCTTAAGAAAAATGAACTGGCAGCAAAGCAAGAGCAGTCCAGGTTTCCCCCTTTCAGTTAGCCTTTGTTCACAATAAAACAATGGCTTTTGTGATGACATTCTACATGTTTTAATGTATCTTAGTCACAGTTAACCTCATGATACTCTTTTGTTTGCTCTCTGATGCATGTCCCCTCCTTCCCTAATGGTCCTCTTTGGCTTTGATGATCTTTCTAAAAGAGTACTTAGATTTTATGTATGTGAGAAAGGAAGACTGTGATGGTTTGTCTAAGCTTAGCCCAGGGAGTGGCACTATGAGGAGGTGTGGCCTTGTTGGCATAGGTGCGTCACTGTGGGGGTGGGCTTTAATACCCTCATCTAGCTGCCTAGAAGTCCATCTTCTCCTAGCAGCCTTAAGATGAAGATATAGAACTCTCAGCTCTGCCTGCACCATGCCTGCCTGGATGCTGCCATGTTCCCACCTTAATGATAATGGACTGAACCTCTGAACATGTAAGCTAGCACCAATTAAATGTTGTCTATGAGTTGCCTTGGTCATGGTGTCGGTAAAACGCTAACTAAGACAGTAGCCATTTGTCTTTCTGGTATGACTTGACTGAAATGGTGCTCTCAACTAGTTCCATCCATTTTCTGGAAGAGGGACTGTGGTGGCTATTCCTGTTTGTCAACTTGACTATATCTGGAATGAACTAAAATTCAAAATTGGAGGATTCACCTGTGATCCAGATCTGGAGGCTGGAAGACACAATCTTCTGACCTGGATCTTGACATGGAGATCTTGAGGTACAGTGGCCATGAAAAGCTTAGGCCCAGGAAAGGTAGTACACACATTTAATCCCAGGAAACTGAAGCAAGCAGATCTCTGAGATCAAGGTCAGCATGGGACAAAGCAAGTTCCAGATCCAGGCATGGTGGTAGACACCTTAATCTGGGCCATACCATCTGCTGGAGGTCTGCATAAGGACATAGGAAGAAGAGAGACTCACTTTTCTTTGCCTGCTTGCACTTACTTGCCAGCACATCTGTTGGAATCTACTTCTACAGAAGACAATCTTAAACAAACTAGCCTTGTTGTGGGACTGAGCAACAAGTAGATTCTTGGACTTCCCATTCTTGAGTTAGTTGGACTACAGACTGTAAGTCATCACAATAAATTCCCTTAATATATAAAGACATTCCATAAGTTCCGTGACTCTAGAGAACCCTGACTTATACAATGATGATGACATAATTTACCTCTTCTTTATGGTCAACAAATGTCCTTCTATATATACAGTGAATTTTATTCATTTATTCATCCATAGTAGACGCCCACACTGACTCCATAAGTAGATCATTGTGGAGAGTGCCATACATAAAGTGGGTGCTGATTTTCATTACTTTAGGCATATACTTGGCGGGGTAATAATCAGATTTTAAAAACATCTATTTTTATTATTTTTAACTGTGGGTGCATGCATACATGCCCAGGTGCACTCATGTGTGTATCTCTGTACCCAAGTGTACCAGTGCAGTTGCCCTGAGCCACCAGAATTCAGTAGTTGTTCAGTCCAAGAAGCTGGATGCCTCAGTTGGTCTTCAGCATGCTTCAGAATCCTGAAGAAGTAGGCTCTAATGCCAGTGAAGGAATGGCCTTGCCAGCCAGAGGGAGGGTAAGCAGCATAAGAGGAAAAGTTTCTTTCCTCCACATCCTTTATAGAGGTGCCAGCAGGACGTGTGGTCCAGATTTAAGGTGGATCTTTCTACCTCAAAATATCCAATCAAGAAAACTCTTTTACAGGTGTACCCAGTAGCTTGGGTTTTAGTTTAAGGTCAGATGTAGTCAAGCTGACAAACAAGGACTTTGGCCCTTCTGCAGAGATGGTGTGGGGGTGGAGGTGTAAGCAGAAGAAGAGATGAGGCAGTGTACAGGTTCTTGGTAGTTACTCATTCCCTGTTTGTGGACTCAGGATCTGGAACCATAAACCCGGGACCTTCAATTGTGAGAACTTAGAAAGTCGTAGGCATTCTATTACAGCAACACAGAAGCTATAAGATGCTCTTTCTCCTTTGGGCTCTTAATATTCGCTGATTCCATCAGCTACAAAACTATTCTATATATTCAGGTGGGTTTTTGTCTACCTGCATACCTCTTCATTAATATATTTATGAGAGCCATCATTGATTTCTCTTCCGTGGCACTTTGAAGAACCACAACTGAAGGTCTATGGTGGGTGATTACAATAAACGGATAATGAGTCCCTTTTGGGTTTCCTTATAGTACTTTTAATAATTATTGGTGCCTCCTTGGAAACTCCTTTTGTCATTTTGGTTATTTGTGGAATCCTTACAGGTGCCCTCTCCTTGCTGTGAGGTAGTTTCTTTTAAGGAACCGATCACTTCCGCCCCAGCTGATGGGGCGGTTGTTGCTGATTGGCGGCGGCTGCTCCTGATTGGCAGGTGCTGCTGGGCGGCAGTTGCTGATTGGCGGCTGCTCCTGATTGGCTGGTGCTGCTGACTGTCTGGCGGGAGCTGCTGGGCGGCTGTTGCTGATTGGTGGCTGCTGCTGATTGGCAGTTGCTGCTGATTGATTGGTGGGAGCTGCTGGGTGGGCTGTTGCTGATTGGCAGCTAGTACTGATTGGCAGTTGCTGCAAATTGCATTGCCGGGTCATCCCTGCCTCTTGCAGACATAGCAGTCGCTCCATTTTATCTTCAGGACTCCCAAGATGTCGGATATTAACAGACTTGTGCTTGCACCATTCCATATGGTGACTTCAGAGTATCATCTGCAGACAGCACTACAGTAGAATGGATGTGGCTGATTGGATTCCCATTGTAAAATAAAAATCACAGCAGGTCAAGAAGGCTGTCGCTCAGATCTCAGTGTAAGCCAGTGATTCCCACAGTCTGAGCACTAGACCATGAGAACTTGTTAAAACGGCTCTTTGTTGGGAGTAAAACCTAGGATTGTAACACCCTTCCCAGGTGCTTCTGATGCACGCTCAGGCTCTACACCACTTTGTTCGGATGATCTGTGCACCTAAAATAACGGTAAACCCTGGCTCCTGCCTGCAGACCGATTATTTTAGGTTCCCTGGATTGAAGATGCAGTTTCAGAATCATTGAAAACATTTTTAGATGATGGTCATGCGAAGCTAGGATCAGATGCATTGCTGTGCATTGTAAAGACTCTGTAGTCCGACTTCCTTCTGTCTCGGTGATTCTAAGCGCTAAGCATCAGATAAGGAGCCTGAACAGACACACAAAGACTTCACGGAAGTTTGGAGCATAGTCAATTGCTGACTGTCATACAAAATCTGTCAGTGAACACATAAACCCCAGTGCAGAAAAAAAAAAAAAAAACACATTTAATCCACAGATATGTGCGTACCTGTTTAGAAACACACCCTATCAGCAGTGATGTGTTGGTCATGGGAACATGCAGTTAGGTTTATGAATTCAATGCAGACATTCTCAACAGGCTCTGGCTGTTCATACCAGGCTCACTATTTCATTGACAAAATTAAATTATCATCATAGAAAAGCATAAAAAACAGTAACAGAACTGTGCTGTTTTCTGTGATGTTGGATATCTCCACAAATTGGTCCAAATGACTGCAGATCCTGGAAAAGACCCTGTTGCTACTATTGTTGCATAATATACTGTTGTTATTGGCCTTTTATGTAAAAAAAATATATATAGTTCGAATTTTTTTTAGAAACTTAAGCTATGTTGTCAACTTTGGGAAAAAGTAGCCTAATTTTCTGTATTGAGTTGGCATTACAAAAATTAATAGCCACTTTGGTACAGAAATATAGGACTTGATTGTTTTCCCATTAGCACAAGGGTTACACCCTATACTAAATATGTAAGGTCTTGTATACATGAGTCTGATAATAGAAACTAATGTGAAGTTCTCTAAACATACAAGAAGAAAAGCAAACAATACACATAAAAGTAATCATACATTTTTTTGCTTGTCCCTGGAATGGGTAAGAACTGACTTCCATACCGGAAGGGATCTCAGATGTGAACACTCTTGTCACAGGATTCTAGTACATGATGGTGGCTTTGCATAGTGGAGTGTCTCCATTCCCAGGCATATTTTCCTAAGTAGAGGCTACTACTAGCCAGAACTGACATAAGCCAGCTTGAGTTCTCATTAGGGATTAACGCTGAGAATGAGACTAGTGCTAGGAAATCGGATGGTCATCGACATCATCATCAGATGGCCCTTGACGTCATCATCAGATGATCAAATGGTCATTGATGTCATCATCAGACAGCCATTGATGTCATTGTCAGACGGTCATTGTATTTGCAAATGACTCTCATAGGTTCTTGTCTGGTCACCTGATTCCTCTCATAGACTAAGTATTCTCATCATGACGCCTCTACAGCCGTGTTTCTCTAGTTAATGCTAAGCAAAGTGGGGAGGAGCACATGGGAGCACGTGAGGAGCACGTGTCCTGGAGCTACAGGTGTAAGAGGTACACACAAGGGTGCTGACTTGGAGACTTTGCGTATTTATTCAGGCCAAACTTGCTTAAACAGAGATAGGACAGCTTTATGTATAGGAAAGGAACAGTTAAGCAGAACCCAGGGAGGCTTATCTTTCAATTATCTGCTGGTGATACTTAGAATTACTTTTACGGCACACTAAGTAGCATCCCTAAAAAGCAAACGCAAAAGCCTGTGTTGCTACTGTGCCTCTGAGGAGCAGCGTCTTCATCTGTAAAGACCCAGCATCTAGTGTTGCTATAAATAACCTCGTTATCTATAGTAGAAACTCATCTGTCACCGTTTTAATTAGAAGGTGACTAAGAAAGTCAGCGTTCAACAAAGGCATTCGTAACATTCGGTGTTGGCAAGAAAGGCCTTGAAGTGCAAAAGTTTTCCAAATTTCTTCTCATTTATTTGTGCTTCATGCCCCGTTATTGTCAGTTTCTATATAAAATTATTGACATTGTTTCTTTAATTGCTTTCCTAAACACAGTATGATCATAGTGATGGGGATTTTGGAAAACGGGGAAAGCACAGAGAAGAAAGCCTTCAGCCTAGGTTCTCCCACTTTGATCTCCCAGACATTCTTTGCATAGACAAGCATTCTCTAATTAGCACCATAATGTTTTTCAGGATTATTTATCAAGGTATATTAGGTTTAGTTTACACTCTCTGTTGGCGTTTTATATATTTTTTGGTGGTTATATAATGTTCTATGACTGTAAAATGCGACACGGGTTTCTCTGCAGAACATTGGGGTGCTCGCTCGCTTACTCCTGTTGAAAGCCTGTTATTAGCAAGTCATGCTCATACATCGGCTCCTGGCTTCGTCATCTTTAAGGATGATTCCCAGAGGGCGATGATCTAGGTCTCGAGCTCTGGTGTTCATGCCTACACATCTGCATGAGTATTGCCCACACAGACTGCCAACCAGGCGCTCACCAGCAGTGTGTTCCAATGGTTTCTGCTTTGCTCCTTGTTAATTCTTAGTTGTTTTAGCCAGTTTGATCATTGGGGGGTTACATTGCACCCATGTGTGTAGGAGGAGCTAAGGAAGAGGAGGAGCTAGGAGAGATGAACCAGAGAGAGAGAGAGAGGAGAGAGAGAGAGAGAGAGAGAGAGAGAGGGAAAAATGGAGGTGGATGTTCACGTGTCTCTCGCAGTCAAAGGTAGTTGGTATATCTAGGTTGGGTATTGGGTTATACCTCTGATTGAGTGGGCATCTTGTTATTAATCATTACCAAATATATAAGCCTGTGATTAGTCTTTAAGCATTAGAGTCTCATTTTTCTACCAGGCCCATGTGGATGGGCCTTGCAGAGACAGTGTGGAAGATTGGCAGAGCCATCTCCCACGCTGGCATCTCATGGGTGGCAGGGCTGGTGTTCCTGGCGGGTCATTTCTAGCTGCGGCGTGCATGTGACCTCTGGCCACAAAATCTGGTGGCTGAGCTAGGCAGAGCCACTGCAGCTTAGATAGTCGATTAGACCAGAGGCCGTTTTAAATAATTACTTCAACACATGTGTATATTTTTTGGTGTTGCTTGTCCTTAAGAATAATTAAGAAGGAGAAGGAGTAGGTCTGAAATTCAGGCAACAAATATTCTGGCTGTTGTTCAAATGTTTGGGGGATTTTAGAAATTTATGTAACACTGTTCTTCCTTAAGGTTATGATACAAGAACCTGACCATCCTCTTACAGGGTTTGGTTATCTCAAAGACATTTCAAGGGCATTCATTCATGTTGTAGAAGTTGGGCATCAATTTGTAGTAGAGGGGATTATTTAAACCCCAAATTTGCTGCTGTAAGATCTCCTACCCGAAGGAGACCAGTAAAGGAAAACACAACTCAATAATCATGGTATAAATTGCACGCCTGGATTGGGCAGATTTACCACTACACTACTCTAATCCCTGGCTATGAGATCCCTTATAACTTGTGGTTTATCCAGGCCACGTGGTTGTCCACCGTGGTCGGTTTCCTTCTGCCTGCTTCCTCCTGCTTCTACCTCTGCTTGCTTCTATCTCTCCCGTTGACTCCCTTCTCTTCTGCTTCTGCTCTGCCTTTTATATCGAATTCCTCTCATCTCTCCTCCCCTAAGCCTTTTTCTCTGCCTCCCCTTCTACTGCCCAATCTCTGGCTCTAGTCTTTATTTTACAGGTTTTAATTGGACAGAAGGTTTACAAGATGTCATCTGTGTACAGATTCAATCATCCTCTGCAGCCCCTCCCAGAAGGGTGGAACTAGGATCAAAATACAAGCCTGGGGCTATCCACTGGGAACTAGGATCAAATTACAAGGCTGAGGCTATCCATAACACATTCATATTTATTCTCTCCCTCTCTCTTTCCTTCCCTCCCTCCCCATTTCCTCCTTCCCTCTCTCTCTTTCCCTATTTGCAGCATAAATTGGATGTGTTTTCTTCTTCTCCTCCTTCTCCTCCTCCTTCTCTTCCTCCTCCTCCTTCTTCTTCATTCTCTTCCTCCTCCTTTCTTCTTACTCTTCCTCCTCTTCTTTTTTTTCGGGAGGAGTCACAAGTGTGAGGGGGCCAACCTGGGAGGACCAGTAAATGAGTGTGATAGGATATGTGATGTAACATTTTCAAATAATCAATAAAAACTGTTAGAAAATGGTTTAGAATTGAATCTTAGGGATGACTGAGAAGGTGCCAGCACAGATCTTCGGGTTGTTTCATAATGGTGCTTTTAGAATCGATGAGTGCTCACCCTAAGGAACTGAGTGAGTTGTTGACATGGTGGTGGTGAATGAGAAGAATCTAGAGATGTATGAATGTCTAATGCAAATAGTCAGGTGAGGGATGATGTGGGTAGGGTAGGAAAGCACAGTTGGCTGTGAAGGGCCTTGGACTCAATGGAATAAAGGTGTCAGAAACCCTGCAGAGTTACCAGGCTGTGTGTTCTCTCACCTCCACTGCCCCCAGCCTGAGGTGTTTTGAGTCATTAAGACTTCCACTGTCTACAATGGCACAGCTGCTGAATCTTACAGTTCAGCAGTCACTCACAGGGCAATGGCCTGTTCTGAGGCCACTTCCAAACACACATGGAGTTTTGCACACTGTGGTTATCAGACAGCCTGAAGTCAAGTGGAGTGAGGCCAGTCGGCAGACATTTAATGATTCCTCCATCTGGTTAGGGAGCTAAAAGCAACATGATACTCTTAATGGTGGATTAAACAGGGCTGTAGAAGAGCGTAGAGACTGAGAGTGAGTGATGTAGCGTGACTAAAGTAAGTGGGTTAAGAGCTAGCCCGTGCAGAACCTCAGATCTGCTAGACGGTGTTACTGAATGGGAAAAGTCATGGTAAATCTTACCTATCTGTGAACCCTGTGAGACACAGTAATAACTGTTGGACATGCTCACTGATGCAAAAGTGTCATGCCCATCATGGGGACAATCAACTGCTTTCTGATTAAAATCTTTTCTCATGGAGATGAAACCCATATTTGGCATCAATACTGGGCAAAGAACCTATGGTTAGACAGGCACTAGGGAGAAACTACAACTACTATTCTGTCAGATGGACATAGTTTTAAATCAGCTATTCCTGATGTATTGTTACATCCATAGATTATGGCGGCTTTCAACCCTGACCAAAGAAGCTTCTATCTGCAGTAGATGCTGATTATCACAGCTGGCAAAGGTGCAAAGAATAAAAGACTTCAGAATGCTCAACCCTAGAAGGGCATCATGCATACCTTCTGACCTCCTCTCGAGCCTAACTGTGGAATGGGTCAGGAAGGCCATAAAAGCCAGAGGCAGAGGATGGTCACAAGGAAACTCTTCTGGAAATAGTGCAGCCATATATATGACTGCACAGCAGTTGTGATAGCAAATAGTTGCCGAAGACCTGTGCAAGCTCAAACCATACAAAACGCTGGCATGGAGCATTAGATCTCACCCCTAACCTAGGAACTATTAGCAAATGATAACTGTTGGCACAGCAGAGTTAGTTTTCACTAAATGTAGTCCCTGGAAGTCAATCGTGCTTCATGGAAGGCCAAACATCCAAATAAAAGTACCTGGCAATTTTTTGTTTTTGATGTTTTTTTTTAAGAAAAGGCCACAACGTTTGAAGAGAGGGTAGATCTGGGAAGAGTTGTGAGATGAGTTGGATAGGATCAAAGCACATCGGATGATTATTTCTAATAACTAATAAAAACAGTTCAATGAAAACCATATGCACATTTCACAAGAGTGGTAAATTCTGCATCTTAAAAGATGGCAGGCAGGAGTGGAGGAATCTGGGGAACACGCGGGGCTCGGCTGTGGGAACATTAGTCAGTGGGCTACTGGAATAGCTGGGGTACCGAGCCATAGTTAAAGCGAAGACATCAAGGAAACATCATTGGTATGCTAAGGAAATCGTGTGAGATAGGTGTGAACAGTCTCCCAGGTTCCTGGATTACGTAACATAATGAGTGAGACACCCATAAAACTGAGCTTTTTTTTTTTTTTTTTTTTTTTTTTTTTTTTTTTATCTACTTCTGTGTTAGGCTAATTTATACATCTGACTCCTTGTCTTCAAATTAGATGCCTTATAGTGTTTGTTATGATTTTCGTATGAAATGCCCCAATGGTTCATGTGTTCAATGCACAGTCTCCAATGCAAGTTAAGTTTTAGATGTTCCTCAGGAGCTACCCACCTTGATTTTTGAGGCAGGTCTCTCACTGGTATAAAGGCCATTGGTTAGGCCAGGCTAGTTAGCCAGTAAATTACAACAATCCTCCTGTCTCTACCTTCCCAGCACTGGGTCCCAAGCACACACTACTACACTGGACTTTAAAAAAGATTTATCTTTATTATGTGTATTTGCCTGCATACCTGTTTGCTACCTGCATGTCTGTTTGCATACCATGTGCATGTCTGGTGCCTGCAGAGGCTAGAGAGGGTTTGGAGGTTCCTGGGACTATAGTGACAGCTGGTTTTAAGCTGCGGTGTGGGTGCTATGTGGGGAACCAGACCTGGGTCCTCTGCAAGAATAGAATAGAAAGTGGTCTTAACCATTGAGCCATCTCACTAGCCATTGGCTTTTTTTTTTTTTTTTTTCTGTCTTATCAGTTCTGGGGCTAGAATTCATTTCTCACATTTACATGACAGCAATTTGCCCACTAAGTTATAAATGCTCTCATTTTATGACGTCAGAACTCATGGCAAACCATGACATGAAGATGTCAATAAAGGCAGGCATGACTTTGGATCCTGGTTTTCACCTCTACCATGTGAGGAACGTGACAGGACAGTGCAGCTGGATGAGGTCATACGGGCCTTTGCACACCATCTTATTCATTCAGCTGTGGAGCTGGCATCTGAAAGAGCAGTGCTTCTTGGCCTGACTAAAAGTATTCAGAAACACGAAGACCCTTTCCTCATAAAACTGAAAATGAGAGTCCATGACGCCATTCTGAAGCCATTGTAGGTAACTCGATATTTATATAGATGTATTTTGCTAACAACCCTGGACTATCAAAGGTCTGTATACCACAAAGTGAATGTGTGAATCTCTAACCCCAACTACAGGGTCCTTCTGTATTTCCGCCAGATAAGGCCTCTGATGTGATGCACATGTGAACCCTGGGCGCTAAACCACACAAAACGGCAATCACTCCACACGGAAGATGAGAGCTTTTCAATGCATTTGCCATTTTTATTTCGCGATGCGGTGACATCATTCACGACGGGCTGTGATGCAGTTGACAGTGTAGTGGACAATATATCTTTCTGGAGGCTATTTATAACTAAACACTAAATATTTTAATTACAGTGGAAATTCTGTACAATTTAAGGCTTGGCTCTGAACTAGATTGTAAATATGGACCAGATTTGTAAATAAAACACCTTTTTGTTCAAGTAAAAGAAGAAAAAATAAATCAATAAAAAAAAAAAAACAACCCAGAAGTAAAAAAAAAAAAAAAAAGAACAGGAAACAAAAGTAGCCAGACAGGTATTCCCTGGAGTGAAATTTCTTAATATTGTAAACTAAGAAAAAAAAATACATATTTTCTTCCCAAACAATGATTAATTGACATATTGAGGGTTTGCTTAGGTATTTCCGGGACTCATTCTTGATTGAATGGAGACCAGAGCAAGTGAGGAAGAAGGAATTACATCAGGGTGCTAAAACCAACGCTACCTTATAACCAATGCGTGACATAAAGCAAGATCATAAGCATTAGGTATTTCTAGAGGGTCAGAGAGTTGTTTCGGCTTGTGGGTAAGGATAACAAAACCAGATTAGACAAAGACAAGATTCAAGTCGTTTACTGAATAAGGTTGGTTATTGGCACATCTAATCTGGGGTAAATCTGACACACCGGACCTAGACGGCTGATAGCATTGTAGGGTGATTACCATTTACTGTAAACAGAGAATTTGTCACCTAGGAAACTGCAGTTCTGTTGAGACTTTAATAATAAACTATGAAAGGCATGAGCTGTCAGGTTATATGAAATCACGGTTTACATGGTTGGTTATGAACGTGCAGGTAGAGTTGAAAACGAAGATATTTTGGTGAAAATTAAAAGTTCTGCTCTTTTTTTTTTTGTGTGATTTTTATCATTGCTTCATGCAGTATCTGTTTAGTGATGCTGATTCGACTTGCTTTATCATGGGAAGATCTCTCTGCCGGGGTCTTTCATTGAATGGTCAAGGTCGGCTCTTCTGGATCAGAATTTTCCACAGACGGATATAAGTCAGTTAGGTTAGAAGAGGGAATTCCACGTAGGCTCCGGTTTTTCCTAACGGTTTATATGACTGGGTTCGTGTGCAAGCTGAGTTATTCCTGTGGGAAGAGAAAAGATTTTGTTACTTTCTCATTTGAAAACATCCGCGTAGATACAAAAAAGTACCTCAGAAACTCCAGTGCTCATTCTGACAGGAAGCTGGTACACTGTGGCCTAAAATTACATCACTCAAGCCCACTGCAAGAAGGGAGGAGGGGGAAACAAGCTTTCTTTTATTCCCTTTTGTTTTCAAGAATCATATTAATTTAAATCTGAGTGGGGTTAGCATTTATTTTCTTATTTTAAAGAGACATTACTCAATAATCTAAATGCTAAACCCGAGATGAATCTGGACAAATCCTTTTCAATGATTACCCTTAGAAGTCCGTGAGCAAGTTGCTACAACGGCAGTCAGCACTCACAGCCCACCCAAGGGTGCTCACGGACACCTGAGTCCTTGCATGGCAGGTCGGTACACATGACAAGGCTGTGCACACGGAGGGTAGAGTTTGCTCACGACGCCGACCACACAGAATGGCAAGGCATGCATTTTCAGAAAAGCAAACAGGACCACAGGTCTGCGGTTTTTGCCTCCACCTCCCCTCCCCCGGCCCCAGGACAGAATAGACTACCACGGAGAACGTCACTCAGGAAATGCAGGAGATATAAGACATTCAAAAAAGAAAGTTAGTGCTCAGCTCCAAACCAAACCAAACCAGTCTGAGGCATAGACATTTATCTTGGAAGGGTGAGTGCGCTTCCAAGGGACGATGCTGTATCGAAAGCAAGGAAGGGGTAGGGCTAATTCCTCTACAGCTACACGTTGAAACACACATTCAGCTTGTCGTTAGAACCCGCTTTGGTTTTTATTAGACCATTTGCGCGCGCGCATGGCAACTGAAGTCAAATCTGACATTTCAAATTTGGGTAACGAGAAGAAGGCCAAGTCCAGGTAGAGAGAGCAGCGGTGAAGCCGTGCAAGCAAGGAACCCCCTTTCCCTTTTCCTCTCAGTGGCGTGGGTGCGAACACAACTCTGAAGACGGAACCTCGACATCGGAGGCAACCCAGGAGAACCCACAAAACAGTCCTCCATGCTCTTGCTAGCCAGCCCCACACGTGCCAGTGAGAGAATGCAGGAGGGGGCGGATCAGGCGAAGGACGGGAGGGAAGTGCCCCATGCCGCATGCCACTGAGGCAAGCCTGGAGGATCCGTGCCACCTCTTACCTGTGGTCAATCCTCTCCATCTTCTGGTGTGATTTCTGTCTCTTTATGGACTACTACTTTGGTCACTGACATGTCAGGGTGCTGCTCTTTGGCCTCTTTAATTGCCTGAGCCAGCGCCTATCCCCGGAAAATCACGGAAGGGCGAAAACAAAAAGGAGGTGGGACATGCATGAGCAGTAGCAAGATGTAGACTTACGAGCTAAATCTACCCCCACAATTAACACCGAGGCACAATGATTACGGGAGGATTCAAAGGCGTATACTGGAAAGTTAACTTGGAAACTTATTGTAGAATACGCGCTGGACCGGGAAGATTAGCACTGGGAACTATAAGGCCAACATGGGCACATTTACTACTCTGACAGAGCACAGAGCATTTACCATCTCATGCATACTACCTGGTCATGGTCAATATCGGCATCTCCCGTGATGACTATTCGCTTCTCAATCCTCGTCTCCGAAATGCCTCCTTTCACAGTCTAAAGGAAACAGAACAGCTTCGTGAGTTATCCGCTGGGGTGACGGTGGAAAGTGGCGGAGGCGTGAAGCCTACCAAGCTGTCACTCAATCTTACACAATTAAAACAGCAGTCGACCGCAGACATTTAACGTGTTTACTTTCAAAAGTGAGGGTACGGTTGAGCTCCTTGGGTCTGGTAGGCCCAGCTTCTGTGAGATCCGCTCTATGCCTACCACTGGAGGGAGCATCGAGGAAACCAGAACGAACCCTCAAAAGAAACCAGCATAGGGTGACAGACATGGTAAATTGTAGGAGGAGCTAAGGTGGGAGGAGTTAGGAGAGGAAGAGGAGGAGTTAGGAGAGGAGGAAAGGGAAGAGGAGGAGCTAAGAGACAAGAGGAGAACGAGAGACAGGGAGGAGATGGAGGCGGATGTTCAGTGTCGTACCAGCAAAGGTAGTTGGTATATCTAGGTGGTATCGGTACACTTCGATTGTGTGGGCATCTTGTTATTATATTATCAAATATTAAGCCTTTGTGGTGGCGGGCTGGTTTTCTGGCGGCCGTTCTGTGTAGCAGCATGTGGCCTGAAGGAAACAGGTGCTGGGCTAGGCACAGCCGCTGAGCTTAATGTTGGATTAACCAAGCCGCATAAATATTACTACTGGAATATAACCAAGTTTAAAGCTAATTACTAAGCAACTATTGAAGCATTTAAAGCTCAATAATTCCTTTTCGCCATCTATCCAAGGCTCTAGAGTGAATCTCCTTTGCAGCAGATCGAGGGTGTCCCGCCATTACCTTCTGGTGGGTGGTGGTGGTGGTCTCGGCTTTATGGTATGTTGGGGATCATTAGCACACCTGGCTTCAGTATCTGCTCGGGACCTATAGCAGGAACAGGACCAACAGCCCCACGGCTAAGCGGAATTCCCCATAGACAGCACCGGTACTTAATCTCTCCATATGACAGCCTCTTACGCATACTGAGGACTCTTCAACCCAGTAGAAATACTCAACACTATTGCAAGAGCTAAATTAATTTCGCAAGAATTTGAACAAATTGCGGAGAAGACACATCTTAGATTTAAACTGTGCAAGACTTGCAACCTATCTTGCAAGATATTTAAGACTGTTGAAGATGTTCACAGTTAAGGAAATGTTCATATTATTAAGGAAAGGTTTAGCATCCAGAAGGTTGTAGACCCATCTGGAGGAAGCATCACTTCCGAAGAATTCACATTCAGATAAATCAAGTGAGATAAGGAGTAAACTCAGGCAAAGCACTCAGCAACGAGGGTTAACAAGTGGATTAAAATGTGAGCTGTAATGTGGCTGAGTGAGCCTTTAGCCATAGCTGTACCCAGTTATCTAAGCCTTGCTACCAAGTTCCATAACCAATGATAACTACCGTTGCTAGCTTCCTAATCCTGTATTGATGCGGAACTCCGCTCTACGCCTCGTCTTACTGTTGGATAGCAGGATGCTGCAGCCATGAAGCGCGGATGTTTGTTACCAGTGTGAAGAGTCCGGTTACAGACCGTCTTACCTGAGATGACTCGTATGTGATTTTTGTTTCTGTGTGGACGTGGACCTCCTTGGTAGGATCTCTAGCTTTCCTCCTCCCGGAGAAACGCCGCCCACACTCACGCTCTCTACCTTCACAGTGGATGACTGTATCAGTAGGAGGCAAGGGGAGGAGAGGTTATGGAGGCGTGCACACAATCTGAGCTTCTTGCTCTTCTTGGTTCTTTTGTTCTTGACAAAGGTGTCCATACTAAATGAGGGGTGAGATGGGGATCGTGGCACACGATAAATCCACGTCGGCCTCTCCAAATTACAGTGTTGTTAATGTCGATTGTTCGAGGCAATGGAAACATGTGAAAGCAAATTAAAGAATCATCTCTTCCTTCTGCTCAACCTCATATGCAAACACTGATGCTGTTAAACCTATAGATGAGTTCTTAAATTAGCGACCAAGGACAATGAGGCAAGTATTAAACTATCAGTCGCCACCCACTGGTGTTTGGAGAACCTCAGTAAAAGGATAAAGAATAAAGTTCTGTAAGTTGGAGGAGAGCTTTCTGGTCCTTCTGGAAAAGTCAATAAAAGATCAGAAATAAGCGTTAAGTTTTATTTTAAAACCTATTATTAGTGTGTGTGTGGTGTGTGTATGTGGATGTGTGTGTGTACGTGTATGTATATGTATGTGCATTTGTGTGGTATGTGTATGTGGGTGTGTGTATAATGTGTGTGTGTATCTGTGTGGTGTTTGTATGTATGTGTATGTGTGTGTGTGTACGTATATAAATATACATATATGTTAGTATGTGCATTTGTGTGTATGTGTATTTGTATGCGTGTATGTGGATGTGTGTGCACATGTATAAGTGTACGTGTATGTATATGTATGTGCATTTGTGTGGATGTGCATGTGGGTGTGTGTAGGTCAGAGGACAACTCTCAGAACGTGGCTCTCTCCTTCCACTCGAAGTCTTAGGGAGCAGAGACTGAACTGAGGCCATCAGGCTTGTGTGGCAAGCACTGCTAGCCACTGAGCCATCTTTGTGGCCCTCAAAATTTCCAAAGTGTAATCATGGGTCTCCCGTGTTCTCTTCAGTCATAATTTCAATGACAGAACCCACATCCTGGGATTAGCCATCAGTACATACTAGCTTCTATGTGACCCCAAATCTGGAAACAAGCATGGAGACCCTGAACTGCCATGCAAAGAAGAAGAACAGAGAGGAAAACCAAAGGCCCGTCCGCGACGGGGCATAAAATTAAATTTAGCTCCACTTTCTCTCTGGTCTGAATCTCAGGGCATCACAGGAGAATAACTACCATTTACCTCAAAATGAGATTTTGTTCCAAACCCTCAGAAGAGTGGATGGCCGACACCTGATCCTCCTCATGGGAAACAGTGGCTGGTTGTTCCTGCTCAGGGGCAGACTTGTCAACCTCTTCTCCTCTCTGTTCCTTAGCTGCTTCGGTCACAGAAGAGCCCTCCTTCGCTTTCCCGCTGTGACGATCTGCGGGTAAGGATTCTGCTGCATCGACTTCATCCCTGCTGTGTGAGGAACGTCCCCGCTGGCGTGCACACTCATCACATGCCTCTCTTCTACCAGCACCGTTTCCTGCAACACTTTCTCCGTGCTGAGGGGCTGAGGGTGTGGGGTGGATTCCACCTCCGTTTCAATGGACTCAGTCTTCGTTTCCAGTTTCTGTATGGGAAGAGTACAGGGTCTGGGTGACCTTTCATGAGACAAAAACAAAACAAAACCCCCAAAGCTGCCATGCTAGGATGTCCACAGCCTGCATCAAGAGCTCATACGCACAAACACCGATGGAAATAAACACTAGTTCTCCTTCCTCCCACCAGCTTTGAGGTGTGCCTGTTTTGACACACACACACATACACAGAGTCCTGCATAGCTTCCTCTGGGCAAACCGTAATAAAATACACAAGTAGAAGAAGATTGGAAGCTTTGCAGGGTATTCTTAGACCCAACAGACAAGACAAAATGTTTCTAAAAGTTAAATGTTGTTAAAGTCTCCTAACACGGTTGCTTTTGAGAGAGGAAGCACGTTCTTGAAGTGGAGTGGAAGGCACATGACGGACACATGGAACAGTCAAAAGACAATCACTGAGGCCACCTCTGAGATGTAGGAAGGCAAGACCACTTGCATGCAAAACACACACACACACACACACACACCTGCCACAAACTCACAAAGCAAAGCAAACATTCAGAAACACCAAGGATGGGAGCAAACGGCCACCTGCACCCAGCTCTGGGTAGTAGATGAAACCCCTCCTATGAACTCTGTGGGTTTCCGCGCAGACTCTAAAAGACTGAGGATCTCCGAGCCGTCCATGAGCTTCTCCCCAGAAGACTGTTTAGTCTGAGTAAACAAAGAAATGAGAGTCAAGCACGAGAGAGACAGCTCAGACACACATTCGCAGCGTGTTAGACAAAACTGGAGGCAGAGGAAAGGGAGTAGGAGGGAAGGAGTCCAGGAACGGAGCTTGGAAACAGAAAAGAACAGGGTAAAATGTAGCGAACTAGGCGACCACGAGCCCTCGTGTGCTAAAGCAGAGTTATTAGGATTAGGGCAGCCCCGATCTAAGCGGGTCATTTCCCCTCATCATTGCAAGCCACAGAAGCTTCATCACACCTTGGGAATGGGCAGCTGGAAATAAAACGGGAAAATGTTTTAATGCTGACTTTGGACTGCAATACTGATTTAATTATGGGGGTAAAAAAAAAAAAAAAGAAGAAATAAAAAAGAAAAAAAGCTGGGCCGGGCTCGCTGCTCTCAACATAAAGCCAAGCGGCAAGAGAAACGGAAAAGGTTCAGGGTGGAAGGGCGCCGTTTCAAAAACTGTCATGCTGGAATCTTAAGCGGTGATCGAATGAGAGCCACTGGTTACCACCACTTGGGATGTGGACGACTCGGTGACATAGTGAGCAGTAGCGACAGTAAAGGCCGGCTCGTGGGAGTACCGCCACTCAGACAGGCTCTTCCTGCGTGGGCCAAAGGGCCCCACCTTGAGGACCTCGCACTCCGGCACCTGCTGGGTTTTGCTGAATTTGAGGTGGGCAGGCGCATCCTCTTCTAGCTTTGGAGCCTTCTGGGTATCGTCGTCTTCAGGGCTCTGCCGACGAGATTCAGCTTCCTTGATGGGCGCCAGGGATTCTGACAATCTCCGCTTCGGGGTCTGGACCTCGGGCGCTCTTCTGGATTTCTCATCAGTCCGGGCTTCCAGGACCTCGTACTCCACCAGCAGGGGACCCATCCTCACAGCTTCTGCGGCTCCTTCCAGTGTGGGGGGGCTGCGGTCCTTTCTCCCCGTCTTTAGCTTTCCCGGTCATGGTGACGATTCTTCCAGAGACGGTGTCGTAGGATTTCCCTAGCGTGTATACCTTCTGCTTGTTCTCTTCTTTAAGCTGCATTTCTCTGGTCAAGTCGTCGAAGCCATGCATGTCCATCATGCCAGATTTCAGCAAGTCGGCTGGGATCTCACCGGTTTTACTGCTCAGCGTCACCACTTTGTAAGTGACAATCTTTTTCGAATCACCATCAACTACCTCAGTGGGTATTTTGTCTACAATAACCCAATCCTCTGTGCCCTATATTCGAAATATAAAAGCTAAATTAGAAAAGCCCATGGTATCTGGTTTCTAAAATAAGAATTATTTACAAAAAAAAAAAAAAAAAAAAATCAAGGCACAAACTATACTCAGGCATTGGATAGGACAGAAGCAGAGGGCCAGCTGCTGCTGTCATCTAAGGATTGTGGCCGCAGTCTTTGCTCACCTAAAAATCTACTAATTTCAATTATGTTCTGTGGGGCAATGTTTCAATTTCAAGTTTCTTCAAATAGGAACGTATTTTGGCAACGGATTTTATAAGAAACCTATGTGACCTCTACTTCACCCCTGGTTGGCATCTGGTTGCTTTTTAATCTTAAGGGTGGATGATATAACTGAGCTGTCTAGCTTTACAGACATACATATGTACAAAAGACACGTTTCCTTGTTTGCTGTTGCTATACAGTGCTCTGCAACCTGGTATTTTCACAAGGAAGTTGCCAGCTTTCTCCACATTTCTGTGAACACCGTGTTCCACTCATACAAATCCTTATCTAGGGCTACCAACTCATGAGTACACATCAATGCACATTGAATGCACCTATATTCAAGGTATGGGAATGGAATTTCCCCTGATATGGTACTACTGGATCCTTTAATAGATAAGACTTAGTGGCTTGTAGAGTGTTCCAATCTTAATTATAACTATGTTTCGATGTCTCAGTAATTTTTCTCCCAGTTTCTTTAGGATTAGTTCCAACTAGGGAGAAGGAAGGTAAGAAACCCTGGTCTACAGGAAAGATGACAGGGTAAGATGGCCTAACAGCTAAGCAGCCCAATAGGTTACAGAAGGAAGACTGACCGAGTTAGAGCAGCTGAGTAATGTGTTTTACGACTTAAACTCAGGTGCTCTCTCTTGTATTTACTGTCCTCTGAGTATTTGAATCTAGATACATGTTTGTGTGAAGAAAAAGTAATTACAGGTTGATCTACATGCTGGCGTTGGAGTAAAGAAAATGAATTGGAAAAAAATAACCTCTAGGGTCGATGGGACACTTTTCTGGAAAATTATTTGATGAGAAGTAGCCGCAGAATCAGCGGAGACTCCGTCCCGCGTTTTCTTAGTCACACTTGGCTGGTAAGAAAACCAACATAAGTTCAGAGTGTTCGGAATCAGTCAAGGTCATCTACAATCGCAGCTGCGTACGGATGAAAACAGCGTGGAGGTAAGGTTGCCACAAGCAGAACTGAGGCTTCCCCGGGGAACTTTCATCATGTAGAAGTCAGGAGCCATATGTAACTGATCACTAACATACTGAGAAAATCCCCTTCCCCAAAGTCCAAGCAAATTAACATACCCGCTCTAGCTTCAAACAAGAAAAACTAAAGATGTAAACACTAGATACTTTGACAATACCAGAGAGTGATCCTTTACGCAAATACCCCACGTGTGCCTTTTACCTGAGACTCAAGGAACAGCGAGCTTCCTTGCTGTAAAAATACAACTTTCTCGGAAATCTCTCTCTCTTCTTTGGTCTGTTTGAATAAAGGGGGTTGGGTTGGAGAAGAGGGAGCAGACATTTTCCAAAAGGATGAGTTAGGAAGCGATGCCTTATCTTATACAACGTTCATATCGTTCACGCCCTCCCTGAAGAATTACGAATTTGAAAAAAAAAAAAAAAACGATCTAGAGCCATTTCAAGTTTTAACAATCCTATCCAGAGAGCAATGCTATTTTCTGAGATGGATGCTCACACAACTCAAACGTTTTTTACATTTCCACAGACACAGAACACACCAGAGTGATGGGAAGGGTTTCTTAGCATTTCTATGGGTCTCTCTCATGGCGCTTATAGTACTGAAAGGAAATGTGTAGAAAATATTTCTAAGAGTAAATTAGGGAGAAACCGCTCTCTTCTGTTTCTCACAAGGAAGCCAATCATAGCCTTCCTCATTCATACGTTGAAGAAAATGTGCACATGGTTGGCACGTGAGCCACTTGCCCTGGTTAGCTTTAACTGTCAACTTGATGGAACTGGAGTCACTTGAGAAGGAAAAGTCAGCTGGTAAATCCCCCCCTACACTTCACCCCCATCAGACTGGCCTGCAGGCATGTCTGCGGGCAACTGTCTTGATTGTTAATTGTGTAGATGTTGTCATTCCCTGGGTAGATGGTTCTGGGATGCATGAGACAGCTAAGCATGAGTCTGTGGGTGAATCACCAGGCAGCCTCCTCCATGGACTCGCCTCTGAGTTCCTGCTTGACTCCTACCCTGACGCCCTTCAGTGACGGACTAGCCACTGGAGAAACCAAATAAGCCCTTCGTCCCTTAAGTGGCTTCTGGACAGAGTGTGTTTTAATCACAGTACAGAAAGCAAACCGGAACACCATTCACTTGAATAAACCCGGTTATTTTTGGAAAGATGTCTTTGCTGCCCTCCAAGCAAACAAGAGTCAGACTTTCATTTGAACATCTATCATATGATGAATAAATGATTTTAAAGTTAATTTCAGATGATCTGACTGGAAACTTTAAATCAAACCATAGTTTTCTTTAATGTATAGAATCAAGAAACTACCTCATCCTTTGACGTAGGAGCCAGTCCTTGAGTTTTAAGCAATCCCTTTGTTACTTCCTTTAGCCTTACACAGACCTAAGTCACACGATCATCTCATTACTACCAAGCCAGCCTCTGCACAGTGTACAACTCCATACAGCAGGGATAGAAAGAATATTTTTGAAAATTAATCTAAAACTAATCAGGCAAAGTTCCAAATTTCTAGAAGAATGGAATTCTTTCGACAACCGGTATCATCATCAACAATACACTTTTTTGAAACTAGACTCTAGCCCACTTTCAGAACCATGTGTCGCTAACAGAAACAGCCAACACAGTGGGATACATTTAGAATTCAATTCTACACATGGTTTACCACCCAACCTAAGCAGTACTAATGAAGTGACGATTAGTTTGTCTACTGGTCATTTAGTAAGGACTACGCTGGTTGCTTGCCTATAGGAGGTTGTAGGGGAACATCTAGAACATTCTGCAGGATCTACTATAAATAGTGATAATACTACTGTCAGAGATCCTTTCTAAAGAGAGGCAAAAAAACCCAATTTTCTTAGGAGAAAAATAATTCCTATCCTGTTGCAATTCTGGAGGAAGACATTGCAAACAATAAAAATTAATATTACTGCAATTATTAAATGTAGATAAAAAAAACAAACACTTTTCCTCACAGCTTCTTCTTTTTTTTTTTTTTTTCAAGTGAGGAACAGAAAGAGAAGTTCAAAATTACAGGTACTCTTCCAGAAATTCTAATTATAATCATTGAGATAAATGTTAACCCAAAGATAAAAGCCAGGGAGGAAGGCTCGCACCCAAACAGTGGTTTTCAGGAAACCTCCTGCCTTAAAAATAAACCAATAGAACCCTGATTTTAAAAACATATGCCTGTTATATTGGAAACCTCAACTAGTCACATTTAGAACCATGTGCCAATAACAGACACAGCTAACACTGTAACCCGACCACTGCCCCTCCTAATGAGGTGATATGCTTCTGCTGAATGCGAAGCCTCTACCCAGGTGTCTCCATTACAGCTGAGAATACAGTCCTATGCATATGGCAGCCATTGTATTGAGTTACGGACCATTGCTCTGCAATGTACTTGGATGCCGGGTCTGAAATTCACAACACTAATCTGGATTATTAAGGTTTTCCTACTAATAAATGTGAGAGAGTAGGTGAATTTAAAAATATATAAGCTGCAAATAATGGGAATCAACCAATCAGTGTCTATCTCAAAGCTGCACCATATTAGGGTCACTACACGTACTGGGATCACCATCTCATACATGAAGTGCATCCGGGAATTTACTACTCACATGCCGAAGAGGACAACGCCGGTACTGCACAGGCATTAACATTGCTCATTTAATTGGGATTTGGAACATTTGGGTGTCTGAGCAACCACCAAAGAGCACAACTCTAAGACGTGCTTGGCCTTTGTGCCATGAGCAGGGCCATTTTGGGAACTGTTTGCGCTTGCTGTTGCTGACCTCACGCCTCTTTTATGTGAACCAATCTGGGTGCTAGTTTTAACGAGGACTTGATTTTATCCACTGCTTTGGGGACACGTCTGCTATTTCTCTTCTGTTCCTTCACTCAGACGTTTGAAACTTGGAATTATTGGCAATCAAAGTACAACTTTACGTACAGTGAACATATGATATTCTCAGAATAATCATTATCAGTCACTGTATAGTCATTATTAGTGAATAATAACCATTATTAGTTCATTATAAAGTTAACTTCAGATTTTCCTAATTGCTCATGAATGATACTGTCTTGCAGAAATAACGATTAGTATTCAATCACTATAGATAAAAAGATGATAACATTAAAAATCTGAAGTTATTAGATTTTTTTACCCAACATATCATTTTCTCACTGAAATTCATCAAAACCCAAAAAACAAAGCAGAAACCAATTAAGTTGGGTCATAAATGTGAATCTAAGTCTCTTCCTAGTTCTGACACAAAATAGCACTATTTTATTTGTGATGCAAATTAAAATAAATTAAATATTTCTATGTAGAAACAACTGGGCTTCTTTCTGCACTGGATAATTCAAGTAACTGGATAATATGAAATAACAGAGGGATACCAAATAGTCAATATTCTTTGAAAAATGGCCCCTATCTAAAATAAAACTGATTGTTTTTGAGTCTGTAAACCAATATGCTTTGTACATGCCTAGCTGGAGACTAAAAAGATTGTCTGCTTTTTCAGAAATCCAGAAAGAAAAGTCAAGGTGTAAACATAGTAACTGGAGTTGATTCAGACAATAGGAATGTTTCAATTGCTCTTAAGGCTATCTGTAGGGCTTCCAGCGGGACTACAGACACACCGGGGAATGTAGAGGTCTTTCTGCCTGACCCAGCTGTCTAAGGAAGCAAAGGACTTGTACCACAGCTCTCATTTGAAAGATGAGATCAGGATCACCCTGGTTACCCAGCATGCATCATTCTCAAACTTGGCATACCCAGACAAGGGGCTCCTGATGTCATCTGTGTAAGATAGCAAAGACATATGGAAATCCTGCACACTTTAGCAGAGAGAGAGCAGCCATATGCGACAGTTCTGAACGCCTTTTAGCTACAAAGGGATATTTCTATTCCGTTATGTTGAAAAGGCCTTTCTGGGCTGTCTCCATTGTCTGCATGGACTCAGAAGGCATGGCTATCTTGGGAAAGTTCAGAACAGTCAAAGCACCATCTCTTTTAATTACTAATTTAACACCATTCCCTAAGATTCAGGAGTAAAAGTTTTAATCAGTCTTACGGCTTTGACTTTTAAAGTCTTTGCGTTTATTAACATCTCCTGTTACCCAAATTATCATTCAGAAAGGCTATCAACTGCTCTTCCTCCACTATCAGCACAGAAAGGGCTGCTGGGCTTTTGTTTTTCTTTGCTTTGTTGTGGTGCCTGTTTGTTTTGTTTTATGTATTTATAACTTAAGCCAGTGTCTAACATGTTTAGAGCCAGAACATCTGTATCCAAAAGAGATAACAGAAATAGTACAACCCAGATTTCACAATGACCATTACATTTATATCAGTGTAATTGGAGTGACTTTTTTTTTTTTTAAAGTGTGTATGTTCATGCTGGTGTGTGCACACACAGACACACATACACTGACGCACGCACGCACGCACGCACATGTAGAGATACGTGTGAGTGAGGCACACAAGTGTCACAGCATGTATGGGTTTGAGTTCTTGCTTTCTACCATGTTTGAGGCAGCATCTGTTGTTCACTGCTGCATATGGCAACCTAGGTGGCTCAGGAGCTTCTGGGGGACTCTGTGGTTTCTGGCTCTTTTCTCAGCAGGGATGCTGGGACTACTGGAACACACTACACCACATCTGGCTTTAGGGAGCATTTTGGAGAATCACATGCCTGTCCTCAGGATCTCACAGTAAGTGCTTTATTAACCGAGCCATTTCCTTAATCAGTCAGTGCCGTTCTTGATAACGAAAAGCCGGTAACAATTAAGTCAACAAACGTGACACTCTGTCTCCTCGTCCTTAAGCAATTTGAACCGAACCGTTGTTTAATGATACGAGGAGACTTCGGTGACACTACTTTTATTTATTCTACCTAAAGAAAAAAAAACTTCTTCAAAGTAACTCGAATGGGTCTCCAGCTCTTCCCTTTTCAGCCCGGACTGGCTTTGTTGTGAGTACAACGATAATGAGATACTGGCACTTTTGATAAGCAGCATTCAAAGAAGGAGAAGAAAATGACGCACAATGGATGTAATTGGATTCTTCTTTCCTCTGCAAGGACTTAGCAAATGCACATACAGGACTGTTTAAAGGCTCTCTCTCATACGACAGCTGGAGTTTTAATTCTCTACTCTATCGCAGCTTCTTGGGCAAGTATCTCACAGTAAAAGGATCTTGATAAGGAGGGCAATCGATATGCTGCTCCAGAGATGCAATTTCCAGAAACGATTTAATTTGAAAGAGAGATAACAGGATGCTTCCCAGGGGGTGACCGAATGGTCACTACACCAAGCAGAGTGGGAGCCCTGACGTGACATAGCTGTCCCCACTCTGTCGTTTAAGTCAGTTTTCTTATCTGAGAAAGTTTTACTGAAAAAAGGGGGGCTTCTGTCACCTGCTTCTCTCACTTAAAAAAAAAAAGAGTCATTGATTTAGAATGAGTTAAAAGAGCCAGTATGATTAAAATAAAAAGAAAAAACCATTAAATTAAATAAAAGCCCAGTATTATATGACAGAGAACTATCTATCCTGACGTGCTATCAAATTCTGACCCCCCCATTTAAACAGCAGACAGTTTCATCAGGCTTCACTTTCCAGTCAACGAGAAGAAGGCATGAGTATTCATGGACACTTCTCAATGTAGAAGAAAGTGTGTTTACCGAAAGTATCAGTTCATTAAGAGGTCATCAGCTTCTCCCAGGTATTGAGAGTCCAGCTAAGAACCGGCAACGTGCTTCGGAGTCTTCCTGCACTAGCCTGGTCATTAGCTCCATCTGAGGCTGAGACACGCAACACTCTTTAGCCACCTGCTCTGTTTACCTGGCGGGTTTCTTGAGAGCCCTGAGCACCACGGTCCAGGTGTCACCATACCCTTTTCCTAGTCCCAGATCCCGTGGAGAAGCAACAGCACCACAGAGAAGGCAACCAGCCCACAGCCCAAATACTGACCTCCTCAGGAACCAGTGGCTCGATCATGGGCGCATCCTCCTGCCTGGCAGCCAGCCGCACGGGAGATGTAGAGAGCCTCTTTTCCCACTCGTTTGTTAAGGCAGTTTCTGTAGAGGTTTCTAGGAAGGTTCTTTTCAGCTCACTAATATTGGTTTGGTGCTTCATCAGTTCATCTTGAGTTTTCTCTAGCTCCTATATTCAAAGCAAGACAGAGTCCAACAGTCGGACTTTCACAATGACTTTCTTACGCCCCAGTCTCTTTTTTTTTAAAGTATACCAAACGTATTAGTAGTCAAACGGAAATGGAATTTGGATCAGGGTTCAAGACACTACCGCAAACGCTCTGGTGAAAATGTAGTATTTCCAGGAAAAGAGAAAAGAAAAATAATTTCAGATTCACATGAGCACAAAAATAAATAAATAAATAAATAAATAAATAAATAAATAAATAACCAAAACCCCAAACCAAGTTAAAGGTAAATTCTACAGTTTACACGTAGCCAGAGAAAGGGTTAAAACAAATACACACACAGGAAAGGGACAAAGTCTAGAAGAATAAAGAATCAGGGTAAGCTAAGAAGTCACCCTGTCCCTGACAGCTGAGCACACAGTCATGCATCACAGTTCAAGTCCACAGGGATGGCAAGGGAGGAAAACACCATACACAAGCATGCACCAGCATATACCAATACCAACCTCTAACATAAGATTACTATGTTTGACATACACATTTTCACCCTTTATTCGCTTAATCAGACTATTCTGAAAAAAGTGGAGAAGAGAGGGAAAGGTAAGGGACGCAGTAGTCACAGAGACAAACGCCATTCTACACGCTGTCGGCACGGTAACCGAGAGGGAGCATGCGGAAGATGCCTGAACATGGCAGACAAACAATGGCTTATCACACACTGGTCTGGGGGGTTTGCTGTGTCTTCAGTTTTCTACCTGTGCCTTGAGCTCTGCGTCTTCCTCCTGGTCCGACTGCCAGCATCGAGAAAGAGCGGGAGATAAAGACTTACCAAGGGATTTACTCTAAGGTTGAAGACCTGTGGTCTATACACGATACTCACAGGTTGAGGGCACTACAGTTCTCTCTCACACAGATGCAACACTATCTTAGACACCAAGCGTAATTCTCTCACACAGATGAGGCTTCATTAAGAACAAAGTGGAGAAAGGTTCCTTGCTCAGTGGTTTGAGAGGCGGACTCATGTGCTTTGGAAAGGGGTGGGGAGGGCTTGGCAGGCTGTCTTTACTGAACATAAGCAAAGAGTTTGGAGTCTGGAAGATAGGGAGTCACCTCACAGTTCCTAATGAATGGTTATCATTACAGGATAATGACAGTCCATCTATATGCAGGGGCTCACAGGGATTATACGTCAGTTCTTTCAACGTTCTTGGTAGGCCACAGGACCACAGCTGCAAGAGCTTAATATGCAATGCCCTGCATTTCAAAGCCACGTGGAATCTTGGCTTCCTTGTACTGTACTTATGTACATTGCTTTTTAAATTATTATTTATTTTTTTTTAATTTTTGTGTATTAGTGTTTGGCTTGCATGCTGTGCATCTCTATGTGCCTGGTCCATGCAGCCACTACATGAGGGCACTGGATCCTCTGGAACTGCGGTCACAGATGGTCATGAGTTGCCATGTGGGTGCTGGGAATCAAACCTGAGTCCTGTGGAAGAGCAGCCAGGACTGTTAACCACTGAGCCATGTCTCTAGTCCCCAGTTTGTTCTTGTGACAAGGGTACCAACTTCAGCCTATGAAGCACTGGGATTGCAGGTATGAACTATCACACCCAACTAAACATTAATACTTAAACAAGTTTTAGGGGGGAAAATACTAATATTCATGAAAAAGAAGTATAACAAAATCAGTCATTACCAACAACACTATTGTATCTTTCTTTAAAATGAACACAGGGTAAGTTTATTTTTAATTAAAATAGACCTATCAAAAAATATGCCACAGCCAATTCATTATTCTTCCCTTTCCAGTTTTAAGGGCCTAGCTTTTCCTTGGTCTGATATCTAAGTACCCGTATCTGGACAAGCAGGCCACGGCCCATTGGCAAGCATGGTAAAGCCGCTTCTCACCACAGTGCTCTGACCCGAGCCTGGCCTTCGGGTCCTCATAAGACCCAGAGTCAAACTACAGATGAGAATAAGGTCCTAAGTTGCCATAGGTGAAGCAGTCAGTCTGTTTAGAGCTCGGCACTTTGTTTTGTTTCTGTTGAGATGGAGTCTTGCTATATAGCCCAGGCTGGCCACTTATTTTGTCTGGGCTTTCTAAGTGTTGGGATTACAGGTACGCATGCACAGCCACATCTTAACTGTCTTAAATTCCTTATCAGCCAATGGGACCAAGGTGCTTTCTCTGCACATCCCTGGAGTGTGGTAATGCTGGTGACATGACGGGAAGGGGATGTGTTTGTTCACAGAGGCAACAGGACACCAACGCGACATGCTGGTTCTTAAATATGTGTTGGGTACTAGCTCTTTATTTCATCTCTAGGTTCTGCAATATACGAGATCACATAGAGATATTCACTTGTTTTAATGATATGTAACAAATTTTAAAACTGCTATAGAGATTTAAGGTATTATTGTTGAATTATTGTTCATTTCCAGTATAGACCAGGTTTGGATGGTATCTATTGAATGTACTAGCCTGTGGCTACTTACAAGTGCATGCTATCTACTGAATGTAACACCCTGTGGCTATTTACAACTATTTCTTACAATCCAAGGTATAGTTTTATTTGGCAATAAAAATGAACAATCTGTACACTTAGTTATGGCAGCTGAAGAGAATCTGTAAAATGGATGTTACGCTATAATCTTTTACTTTAGAATATGATTTATAAGCTGTGGCATTTCTAAAGGAAGAAACCCTATAAAGTACCACCAGGAAAAAAAAGTTTGTTTTTTCTTTTCTGAAGACATTTTCAGTTAAGTGATATATGGAGATAACATAGTATTTTAAAATTCTTCTCAAAAACTCAACTAGAAAGAATAGTTATTATTGAACTACATAAAAAAATAGCACATGGCTTAAAGTAAACTTTGTCACCAAGTAAAATAAATTCATTCTGCATTATGAGAAGTGAGCACTTTGATTTCCTTACTATATAATGTCTTTTTACTATATCTAAAAATATTTAGATATTTTAGTCATATGTGTGTGAGGGTACACACGTGAGTTCAGGTACCTGTAGAAGCCACAAGCATCGGATGCCCCAGGAGCGGCCTGATGTGGGTGCTTGGATGCACTCCTAATTGCTGAGCCATCTCTCCGATACCAATTTTATAGTATCTTAATTGCTCCTAACAGAGCAGATTTTAAGAACGGCAAGTCACATACAGGAGAAAAAATAGGATTCTGTCTGAATGCATTTTTTTTTTTTAAACAATAGTATAGTTGCTGGTTTCCTTTAAGGAATTCATTTCTTAGAATGACTTGTGTGATAGCCAAGGGCTCAGAAATGTGTTAAGTGTTACTTTAATAAGTATCAGATGGCCACTGGGGATTTAGAAATATATCTGTATACAGCCAGTACGGTAAATCAATGGATCTTCCTCCTCATCTATCATGGCTGCTAGTATACACCAATAGTCTTCTATCTGAGACAGGAGAATCACTGCCTGTCTCTCCTCTCTCCCATCCTGGTCCTCTTTTGTCTTTAAGGTACTGACAGTTAGATAACAGTTCCTTAAAATGTAATCCCAAGACCAAGAGTGCAGACATTTGTGAACCAGTTATAACTACAAATCCTCCTCTTTCCTCAGCCCTTTAGAACCAGAAACAGGAAGTGAGGACCATGCAGATCACTCTGCCCAGTCTGAGTTTGAGAACCACTGGCTTAGGAGAGAACAAAGGAACCACAAACTAAAAGCAAAACAAAACTTATCTCATTTCTGCCGAAAGCATTTCTTTCCAGTCCGAAAGCTAAAGCAGAAACCTGGTGCTCTGAGTCACCCTCAGAGCATCTCTGCTAGGTACTTCAGCCCTCACCCTGACTTCATCCTCACCTCCGTGGCACTGGTCTCTCCATCGGCAGCGGTGTCTGTCCGTTCACTGTCAGTCTGCGGATCACAGAAGAAATCAGATCCAAGGAGGAAGCAGGGACAGAAAACAAACCCGTCTGGTCAGACAGAACACAATGGTAGGATCATTCACGCTCTTTCTCTGGATCTGTGGCATCCTACCTTCCCACGGGGGTACGGGTATGAGCAAAGCAAAGAAGAGGCAGAGCCTGGGGTCTTCAGCAGAGTCCCTCCGAGGTCAAGACCCGAGGCACACACACAGTGGGCCGCCCTAACCTGTCTGCTTTTACAGTTCAGAAATTCAAGTTGTCCCCCACCCCCCACACTCCCTTTTCTACTGATGCCTCTCAAAGCTCTCCTAAAAAAATACTTAACACAAATCAAATGGAGTTTCAATGTATACATATTTTACTCTAGGATTGCCACATTGGAAAAGTAAATGAGTTTAGATTTGTGCTAATAGCTACTGTAACAGTCACTGGACTTTCAGCCCCTCATTTATTCTATTGGATCATTTGCACCCATTATGACCACCAGGCTGTCTGCATTACCAATTCATGATTGGAGCACACACTGGTGATTCACGGGCATATATTTAATATAGAAAACATAACTTAATTTTCAAGTAGCATTGCTAATGGGTAGCAGCCTGGTCGCTTTGCTCCACTCTCCAATATAAAGAGGTATGGTCGGGAATGCATTTAAACATCTCATTGCAAAAGTTATCATTCAAATGATGCAAATGATAGAAATAATGATTGAAAGAATGAGAGAAGAGAGAGCAAGAGACATATGTAGAGACACATAAAACAAAGCACAGCATTGGGCAGGACCGAGGATTCTGGGAGACGACGAGAGCCATTTCTGGGCTCACTTTTAAGGTCTGTGTGTTTTCATGTGTTTAAAGGGGTCTATGGTTTAAAACAGACACTACATCCTCTTAAGAAGATGAGCTGTCAAACACAAACTGATTTTTTTTTTTTTTTTATCCACAAATTTCAACCAGCTAGTAAATTTCTCTCAGTCAAAGCCTTGTGGCTCGTATTTTGAAAGCAAGTATCTGAACCAGAGGCTGTAGAGCTGTGCTCTGAATCCAACTCTTACCTAAAAGGGATGTTAGCAATGGTGGCCAGGACTGCTTTGTCTCTCTTGACCTATCTCTGGCCAGGATAGTTTGTTGGTACTATCTCAGATTTTGGCTCTACATATTCCTAAAACAAAGGAATTGAACTGCACATTCAGGTGTGATTGAGAATGGAGGACAAAATTTCAACAGATTTTTCACAGCCTGATCACTTCAATTTAAAGGGAGGGGGCAGAGGTGTCTACTAATTCTCTTTCAGGAGTAAGGCATGGCTGTGGTGATCCCAAGGCCTCCACAGCTGACAGCCCGGGAAGGATGATTCAGGATAGTACAAAAGACAGACTAACTTGAAGGCTTAGGTCTTCAAGAAAACAAGAATCACTATGTCTGGAACCACAATTAGCTGTGTCAGACACATCTAATGTTATTGAGGAAATCCTCTTCCTACCTTAACGGGTTTTCCTGTTCCTACAATTTAAAAATTTACTTCATGAATTCTCCAACATCTTAGCACAAGAGTTCAGTAACAGGTAAGAATGAGGAGTTGTCGAATTAAATATGCCCAAATCCTCGCTTTTCAAGCCTGGGGCACAATGGTCATATTTCATAGTTTAACTCTAGGTTTTTTGGTTTTTTTTTTGTTTGTTTGTTTTTTAAATGGAGATAGTAACAGCTGTAGCTGCATTGCTTAAGGGATGTCAAGTACTTTATGGAATTCCCACCACACAGAATTGAAAAGTCACCAATGAGCAACTAAAATACAATATATTGTTAGTTATTATCACTCTGATTTTCCTAGGTATCAGATGTTGTTGGCCATATCTAGACTCCCTCAAAACCTAAGAGGCACATGGAACAAAAGTTCAAAGACAGAGTGGTCGATGTGATCAGATCCTGCATTGAAAAAAACTCATCTGTAGACCCTGAAATTCCTAGTTTACAGTCTACTCTATCAACAAAAATAACAGTAACTGAATAAAGCGGTTTTGACGGCAGCTGTTATTTATACTGTATATTACTAATAATATATACTATGTACTTGTGACAAAGCTCTAGGGCAGAATGTTATAACTTACTATACAATTCTATCTTTACACAATTTAAAGTTACAAATCAGCTGGTGAATTATTTTTTTCCTTACGTATTTGAATACATCTCCCTTTTCTTTGTTCTATAAAGAACAACTCAGAAACTCATATATTATCATATCCTATCACGGCAGAGTAAACTCATCTTAGTGTTTCATGGAAGGCGATTTGATTTTCTGCCTCCTACTCGGTCATTCTGAAAGGTAAGAGAAATACTGCTGGCCAACGGCTCCATTATTTGAAGTGATTAAGTGTATGTCTGTTGGGTTTTGCTTTGGAGAAAGGCAGTAACTGATTAACTGTCTGTGACAGGAGGAACATAGGAAAGGGATTGCTGTCATTAGAGATTTTGCAAAACAAATGTGGCAGAGATGAATTGCATTTTAAGGAGTCATCCTGTTTGGCTGTCACAGCAGGTGAGGCCTACGGAATAAAACAAGCCAGGTAAGCAAATGGCATTTTAAGAAATGTGGTGACCCAAATGTTGGTGACTCTCAACACTCGGGGTTGAGAGTCAACACTGAACAGATGGTCAGATCCAGTGTCTGCTGGCAGAAGCTGTCTCAGGGGACCCAGGAGGCTGGAGACAAGGGGGAGGCTGCTCTGGTCAGTGTTGACTCAGTCCCAGAGTTGGCTGTACTGAGGATAGGGGCCTGGGAGGCTCCTACTCTGCATCCACTAGCTTAAAACGGGCTGCTGTGATTTGCTTTGCTGATGTAATGCGGACATGCCCAATTTAACATTAGCTCTCATGCACCGACTCCAACAAGATGTAAACCTGGATTAGGCACAAGATCTGTGTGGTTAGCACTAGAAGCCTTCAAACAGTAGTTCAGAATTTAGAAAATACACAGAGTAGGCATCGTCTTATGGGATTCACGGAGCACGAGGACTTATTCCTCTTCTAAAAGAAAAAAAAAAAAAAAAAAAAAAAACCTAAATTTCCATGTTAGAAACCCACCAGTGGCCTTTGTAGATAATATTCCATTCCCAACGGCAGCATGTTCTATACTATTTGGTAACGTTGCCACTGTGAAAAAGTTAATATTGAGAGCCTAAGGTTGAAAGTGGTCCCCAAAGTCTGCTGCAGCAGAAATATGGCTATCTGTTTATACACACACACACACAAGAATATGGAAAAGGACTCTTAGGCAGCAATGAACTGAAAAGCCTAGGCTCTCCTTTAAAACACCAGTGAGATAGTTTATATTTTCCCCTTTGCTGCTCAGAAACAGTCACACTTCCACTAAATATAGGTGCTAATACATTTTGGCAGCTCCATGTATTAACAGGGGCAGGTTAGATTACTTTCTAACTAACCACGGAACTGCATAACCATTCGTTCTCATTCTCTCTTTCTCTTTCTCTCTCTCTCTCTTTTACGTTGCCTTGACTCTGATTTTCTTCTCATGCAAGGAGTGCCTGGCTTGTCTCCTGTCACATAAAATGCTTGTCTTGTAGGACTGGGCAAGCTTGGGGCTCCTAGGGAGTGGTTCAGGAGACATGAAAGCCAGTGCCTCTGGGGGGGCGGGGGCAGAGTCTATTCTTTTCCCTCTGCTCTGATTGAAGTCCTTTAAAAAGGAAACTGCTGTGCTGTTCACAGGGCTGTGGAGCCACAGGAAGGAGAGCAATCAAGAGGGAGAGGTGGTATTTACAGTCACTGGTTCACCTAGCGGCTGGGATGAGGGACAGGAGATGGACAGGCTGAAAGTTCAGGTTTTTCTCCTTTTGTAAGAATACCTAGCCAAGGGCTAGAGATATCAAGCCAATTTCCTGGCTGTACCACAGTACAAAATGTACACGTGGGGTCTTACGCAACTGTCAGATACATAAAAGGTACGACCAGCATAAGAAAGAAACGTCAAATAAATCTTGCCCTGAGCTTTTGTGGACACCACAGCACTACCTATAAGGTTCAAGTGGCCCTATTTATGGTCTTACCGATAAGTGATGTCATGTAGGTGCTATAAACTGTCAGCCTTCTTTCTGACTCAACAGTGAGAACTTGTGTCTCACAGGACCGCGGAAGCATCTTGGATCGTCGGGAGAGTAGAAACAGGGACAATCGGGGGCTGTTTCTCAGGCATGATATTATTTAACACCCCGCACGGTCACTTGGCAACTCTGTTTTTGCATCTTCTTTGAGTGGGATGCTACTGATTTGTATTGTACGAGATTCAATTTACATGATGGTAACTGAGCAGAATCTGTAACTAAGACATGAACTCTCTCCACAGTGAATGAGTTATGCGGAATCCAGTTCTGGCTGAGTCCATGTACAACTCTGTGGGGAGCAGAATCACTAGTTGGCTACAGGCTGCTACATCCCACATGGTGTTGTGCCTAACCCTGGGGCCTGGCTCGGACTCCCAACACATTAACCCTCAACATGGTGGCACACACAATAAATGAGGCTCTGAAAGTAGGACCACTAATGGCTGCAGCAGCTAACACTGGTTTGGACTGAAGCACGGAACACGCAGGGAAAGTGTTCTATGCTGAGGTACACACCTCTTCTTCTGAACTGTCACTCGGGTCATTGTCTAGGGAGGCGCTCAAGGAGGCCGCCTTGGGCTCCAGGTAGCAGAGGCACAGAGCCAGAGGGAAGGAGAGAGTGAGGGCGTATGGTACTGAGAAGGAGGCAGACAGCAGGAAGAAGAAGATGAAGAGGAAGCAGGGAAGGAGGGAGGGGGAGCGTATGGGCAGGAAGTGCTGCCAGCTCTGGGGCAGGAGGTTGGTTTCAGACAGGTTGGGGAACGAGAGATACCCGTCCTCATCCAGGAGGGAGGGAAATGAGTCCGGGAGCTGCAAAGAGAAGGAAAAGAGTGTGGTCCCTTTGCCAGCGGGCTGCCTGTAACTAAACGCCACATCGTGGTCCCCTACGTAGGCCTTCCCCTGGGCATCAGACTCCGAGGACGGCTCCGCTTTAGGCAGAGCGGAACCTTGAGAGGCCCTTTCCTTCTCCTTACACCTCCTACGGAGCACTGTGGGAGAGGGAGGGTCAGGATGGGCTGATGAGGGTGACAGGGGACATGAGTCAGCAGTGCCATGCCCCGGTGGCGACTGATGTGAGAGAGACAGAGGAAGACAGGAAGCGGTAAACATGGATGCAAAAGGACAAAAAGAAAAGTGCGATTAGTCAACTTTCTCATGGGCATCAACGTAAAATCGTCAAACAAGAGCTTTAAAGTAGTCAGCGCTGCCTGGCAGCAACCTCCAGGAGGAGAACTACCAGTCTCTCAGTAGACCGTCATACAGAGGCTGAGATGTCAAAACTCAGGACAGAATTCGCCGGGAAGAACCCCCGCCCCCCCCCCCCCCCCCCCCCGCAGAAACATGCTTGATGACCGAACAACTCTAATAAACAAAAACCAAGACTTTCAATAACGTTCTCCTGATCTCCAGGTAGCTAACTCCCATAGCTTGGCTGGATTTAGAAATGAAAATGAAATACAATTTATATTTTGACTGTGTTCAAAATTTTTCCAGTCATTTTCCTTCTCCTTGGTTAGCCAATTATACCCCAAACAGATGGCTTCCTACTCAGCAAGTTTCTGGCCCCACTCCTGTCTGAATGCAGTTATCAATGGGATGAAGGTATCAGCAGTGAACACTCCAGAGTTTCTGGCTCTCCACAGAGAACTGAGGCTCTTCTGAATCACCCATTTGTGGCTTCTTTATCTATGCTGCTAAGCAGGACCTCAGCTCTTATCAGTGGTTTAGGAAAGCTAACCAGCAAACAGAACAGGTTTCTGGTTTCCCGTACTGTGGTTTCTATGTCTTTGGTTTCTGCCACATATGGTCTACGAATAGTGGAATAATGAAATTTCTTAGCCTTCCTATTTTTCTGAGCAGACAAAGGGTATGTTTACAGCTGAGGTTTGACTCCTTCACACAGTGATAAGCATGTATTTCCACTGAAGTGCTCCTGTGAGCTCTCACCTTTATAAGCTTGGAGAAACAACTCCACTCCCAGCAGTCTCAATGGCCAGAGCCGGAAGCAAAGAGTCCCTAAACAGGCTGGGGCAAAGTACAGGGGCTGTTATAGCAGGATACGCTCAGGGCATATGGAGCCTGAGATAGCTTTCTTCAGCTGCCCTGCCTCCTCATGTGTGTCTTTGTGTGTGTGTGTTAGTTACTAAGCATCTTGAGAGCATAAAAACTACTCAGCCTGCTTGGTAGTGGCTGTGGTGTGTGTGTGTGTGTGTTTGTGTGTGTGTGTGTGTGTGTGTGTGTGTGTGTGTATGTGTATGTTACCTAACTTTTTGAGAGCATGAAATTGCTCAGCCTGTTTGGTGATGGTTATCCAATCCTGACTTAGAGAGATGTGACAAATATAGCGACACACGGGAAGAAAATGTACAAATCAAATCACATCTGAGACACCAGGGAGGGAGACAATGGCCCAGATACAATTTGTTTATCTGGATATGTCAGCCTCTGAAACGTTTCTCTGACACTCACACTTGACACTAAAACTTGCATCCTAAATAGGGCTACACAAGGCTCATTCAGCTAAGAATAATGCAGACATTAAAGTAGCCTCTTCATTGAAGGTGACTCTCCCTAGGCAGTGAGATGTTGGACCTGATGGGTCACCCGCTACAGCAATATGCCCCAGGCAGCCTGGGAAACAGCCTTTTAAACATTATTTCCAGCAGTGAATTTTCATTTTGGTTCAAAATAAAGTATTTCCATGTAGCTAGTTATTTGAAGAGGGAAAAGAAAGAAATTATGGTTTAATCTTGTGTGCCGTGTATTAAAAGGCTTTTGGGAAGCCAGCTTTGCAGTGGGGAAATAAAGAAAGCCAGCACTGGATCTCAGCTATAGCCTCCCAGAAGGCGCTGTTGAAAGGCTGTCTTCCAGGAGACTGGAGTTATAAGGGTCGTCATTCTCTATGTCCCTCATTTCCCGGGGACAGCGATAGCCCAGGGCAAGAAGGATGGGTGCTGTGTGTTCCTGCATATAAGGGTCACGGGGTGGTCTTAAGAAAACAAAATAAAGGGAGAAAACCTGGATCTACTTTGGAAGAAAACATAAAATCCTTTTGCTCTGTTGGCCATTTAAGTGAGTTTTCACAGTCATGAGAATCGCTTGTAGGCATTGGTAACCTCAAGAGAAGTTGAAACAATCAAATATAAGAACCGTGCTTGTTTACACCCCTGGTGGATTATCTCCCCTTCCCACTTATGAGATCTGATCCCAGTTATGAGACCTGACCTTGGCTTAACTGTTGAGAAGAATGTGAACATCAGATTTAGAACAAAGATGTGACCCGAAGGCCCTGCCAGCCAACACGCCACTTCTGACTCTGTGCTGATTTTCGTGTTTGTAAAACAAAGAATCCATTCCAACCAGGAAGAATGGAACGATCCGTGGGGTGAACTGAAATATGTTTATCTACTACAGAAAGTGTTTATTTATTCAGCTTAGGGTTTTGAGGTCTTGGATGTTAGTTAAACTAAGGTATCGTGCATGCCAGGCCGGCTCTTTACCACTAAGACACATCCTTGGAGCAGACATCATTTATCTGAAGACATACTGCTTAGGAGGCTGTCAAACTTTATGGGAAGAGGCTTCATGCGGTCCTATGCACTTTTTAGAAAAGGAATATTTGTATGCAAAAAAAATCACCAGGGAATCAAATGCACTCACATTTCAGGATAACTGGGTCTCTCTCTGTGCCCCTCTCTCTGTGTGCCCCCCCCTCTCTCTCTGTGCCCCTCTCTCTGTGTGCCCCCTCTCTCTGTGTACACCTCCCCCTCTCTGTACACCCAGTATGTTACAGGAAGCTCCCGTTTCCGTTTTTGCTATGCATGCGCCTCCAACACATGTTACGTTTGAAACTGTTTTGTTAGCAAGCTGCTATAACACTGAATCATTAGAAATCAATCAGACACTAAAAACCAATGTGTAAAATGTAGTTTAGGCGAAGTGACGTCATGAAAGGCAGTGAATGGAGATGGCTATTGTGTCAAATTGGCTTTTCTCCTTTACTGCAACATGGGCATGTCTGTCTATCCCATTTCAACACACAGTCACGCCTTTGCAGATTACATTATAGAGGAGTGAGAGAGGAGATTTAAATACTCAGGTTATGATCACTCAGGGTATATGTCCTCGGAAAATAAATATGGGTTTCCTTAATGTCTAAGAAAGCATACCATACCTGGGGAAGGGAGTGAGGCCAGAAACATTCAATAGCTTTAGTGACAGTTATAAACTTTGAGTCCAAGCAGAAAAAGGCAATGTACTATCCAAGAACATTTTTAAAGAGATCCATACAGAACAGCTGTTGAAAGTCTCGTAAAACACACTCCTTGTTAAAATTTTTCCAAAAAGTTTTTAAGGAAACAACTTTCAGAGAAAATGCTGAAATAATAATAATAGTAATAATAATAATGATAAAAAATATAAAATCTGACATGAACATGATCAATGCTGGAGTCTGAACACTCCTCCACCTTAACACACTCCTGGTCCACCATCTCAGAAAGACCAAGCTGTTAGTAAGAGCTGGGGGCAGCTCTGGAAGGCAGCCCGGAGCTGTACCTTTCCCTCGTGCCGGAGGGCTGTGACAGGAGTGGCTTCCTCCGCCTTCTTCCTTCTGTCCTCTTCCTCCACGCGTTCTTCTTCAGCCTTTTTCTCCGGAGTCACAGTGGTGATCAAGTTGGTTTGAGAGATGCCCTTTGTTGTGGCGTACTGGCCTGTACCAACCTCTGCAGCAGACATAGAATCCTTCATGTATATTTCATGGTTTTCACTCACTGACGCTAAAAGCAAATACAACCAGAGAAATAAAATCCCAGATAGTTAAGTCAGAAGACGGAACAGCAACGCCACGTGGTACCATTACTAGGAGTAAAACACCAGTATAAAGTATCAGGCTGGTTTGAGTAAGGCAAGGGAAAGTTGCAAGGACCTTCATCCTTCATCCAAGCCCTATATCTTTCAGCATCACCTGGACCAGTGTTTTAAAATGATTTAAATGCCATGTCTTGAACCCCAGGATATGCTTAGCATTCTCGTGCTCTCTGGTGGGGTTGGGGAGGACTTGACGGAGAGGAAGCTGCTTTTACCAGCAGAAGCAATGGCTGGGTGCTCACACTAGATTCACACTAAGTTCAAGAGCAATGGCCGGGTAACGTTACACCGGATTCACATAAGTTCAAGAACTCACAGGAGTCTCCACAGCAGGCGCTCTAATCACTTGACTTTGAGCATATCCACGGGAGTGCCCTCCATCAAAGGAGCGAGGGATTGCTTCTATGATGTTTCAGTGTCGGAAAAGTCCGTCACCTCTTACGATATGAAAGCTCAAAGCACAGTGATAAAGCTTAATCATTTGGGTGGAGGTTGTAGAATTTAGAAGGTCATTCCTCTCAATACGGATGTAAGAAAATGTTTTCATTTCCACTGCCGTGAAGAAGTGTGTGTGCATTCATTCTCATCTCTACTATTTGGTTGGAAAACAAGACAAACACGGCCAGCAAGCAAAACCCATGCAAGGACAGAGCGTGTGAGGGCGGGACACGGGCTCAGCCCTCATCCCAGCTGCTGTCTTAGTGAAGGACACTTCATTCTGGTCAATGCTTGATTTGAAATGTTGCTGGTCATTCTTTTAGGGCTTAAATATCATAAAAAAAAAAACAAAACGAACTGAAATTTAAAAGCACCGCTTTTCAAACACTTAACAGTTGATCGCAGCCAAAAATATGAACCAGAATTCATAGTTTCTGTACTTTAAAATACCAAACCAAAACGAAAAAGGATTCTAAATGAAATCCTTCACTAAGATAGTCTCTGCCTCTTTATGCTGATGAAAAGCTCACATGAGACATGGTTTCCTAGCGGCAATTTACGCTGTTACATACAGGCTGCTGTCTTGTCAGAAAGCAGTTTAATGTTCCAACATGCAGGAAGGGCACCTGCTCCACAGCAGAAAACATACTAGAAATGGCAGGGCAACAGAGAGCAAGACAGCACATACTAACGTCACTTTTGGGCAGAAAGGAAGAGACAGCATGGAATTAGTCCACTGATTTCACAATTGTCTTCTGTTTTCTCAACAGTCATTTCCACACAAAAAAGCAAGAGGAAACAGGACTGACAATAACGGCTTTCCCTTGGGAGCATCCGGGGGAAAGAAAGGCGTGAGTCTACGCAAGTTCCTCAAATACTGACTTAGAGAACATACAAACGGTTAGTGAAGAGACTTGAAAGAGCAGAAAAGAAGTTGCGGCGTAAACATGGAGATTTTCATGTCCTCACTGAACCGCAAATGGACCTGGGTCTAGAAACACCGAAAGGTATAGAACGGCAGCATTCTCTCTCAGCATCTACTGTGGGTTGTTGCCAGGACCTCTCTGAATACAGATGCCCAAGTCCCTTATGGAGAATGACACACCTTTTACATACACAATTTGTCTCTAGTGTTTAAGCCATCTCTACTGGTTTTAATGCCTAGCACAATGTACACTTTAGAGAATGATACATGAATGGAGTCTGGGTATTTGGCGTGGACATAATTTTTTAAGGGGCAGAAATACTTAAGTTGTAGTTATCTGTCGGCTGTCTGTAGGTCTGTCTATCATGTTTTCTGGTGCTGGGGATGGAGCTGCTTGGTAAGGGAAACCCCTAATCCGCCCTGGAGTCTTTCATATTTTCAACCCTCAGTTTCCATCTCCACTTAGTCGACTGCAGAGTCAGAAGCTTCAGACATGAAGGCTGACTGTAACTCATGTGGTGGGCAGCTCACAGAAGCCTCTAAGAAGAATTACCAACAGAAGTATAGTGACAATTCTGTTAATATGAAGACTGCTTTCCACACATCTTTCCTCTTCATAACAACCTGGAGAAGGGGAAGGAGGTCTCATGTCTTTTTTACATGAAAAAAAAAAAAACCTAAGGAAAACAATAGAGCCCGGACTCCGATACATATTTTCCTATGTATATACATTAAGTGTTGTTTCTATATTAGTAGCAATATACACAACACAACACTCACAGTACAAGCGTGGCTGCTTCTTAATCAGGGGTTCTAGGGAGTCCCGCACCCACTGCTACCTTGGGGTAAGGTAAGTGGAATGAGGGGTGCTGAGATCCAACAATGAACAGCATAAACATACAGATGAGGAAAGAGCACCTCAGGCAAACTAACTTTTCCATTTCTATTGAGGTTTACTTATTTTTTTTTTTTTTTTTTTTTTTTTTTTTTTTTTGGTTTTTCGAGACAGGGTTTCTCTGTGTAGTCCGAGCTGTCCTGGAACTCGCTCGGTAGACCAGGCTGGCCTCGAACTCAGAAATCCGCCTGCCTCTGCCTCCCAAGTGCTGGGATTAAAGGCGTGCGCCACCACCGCCCGGCTGAGGTTTACTTATTAACATTACCTTCCTGAAACATCTAATTCTTTATACACTCAGGCTGAGCCTCCCAAGAGCCAGGTCAGGGCCAGGTGCTGAATTAGACCAGCCCACACCCAGGTCCTAAGTGTCACTGTTGTAGTGTGCTCTAAGACCGGAAGCAGAGCCCTCTGTCCTGAGGGGTAACATCACATGCCATAGATGAAACCACCCCCTACTGGAAACTCGTGATGAAGCCCATCCCTGAGGTAAGCTGAGGGGTCATCGTGTGCTAGACTTTTTCTGACTAGACAGAAAACGGGGATATCCACTACAGCAATGTGTTCTCCCAGGTATAATGGTTCTTAATGTCCCTGATTCTTTAGAAACAGAGATGTATTTAACTTATAGTTTTCTTCCTGCTCATCCCTGAAAACCTGCCTGGAGGAGAACCGATTTGGGGAGGGTAAGCCCCACCCTGACAGCGAAGGTCCTCCCCCAGGTTCTTAACTGAGGTACTCCCACGTGAGCTCACAATAAAACAGACCGACAGAGAGGCGTTTTGGAGATGAGATGGTTCGAAAACCTGCCATTCAGTTGTTGTGATTCACACCGCGACAAGGAGATGTCTGTTTCGCCAAAAGTCACGGCAGTTCCATACACCCTGCTGTGGAGCTACCAAGAGTTACCGAGGCCACCAGTTAGCCGTGCTTACCTCCATCCAAGCTGCGAGACATGGTGTATCGTTTGCTGGACGAGCGTTCAAAGTAAGGCGCCGGGCGGTCTATCAGTGCACTGGCTCTCCTCGTTTGCGCCTGGGTTCTGCCACTGTAGCGGAACTTGGAGCCCAAGGTCAGGAACTTTTTTGGAGGTGCTTCTGGTAGCAATAGCCTAAAGGTATTCAAGCAAACACCAGAAAAGTGAACCCACCCTCAGATGGCCTTAGAAGCTTAGCACTGTGCTTCCTGTGTTAAAAGTTTAACACACAACTTGTAGTTAAATGAATCTGAGTTGATGGGAAACATTATCAACACATACAGCACATATTAATTGAGGATGTTATACAGAAGTTAAAGAAAATGAGGGTGAGTGGGCAGAATAGGGAGGAATGTTCTGGGGATACAGCTTGGTGGTAGAACATTTGCCTAGTATGCCAAGGCCCTGGGTTCTATCCCTAGCACTCTAATTTATTTTTTATAAAAGATAAAAGATATAATAAATCAGGTGTGGTGGTACAGGCCAATAACTCTTGCATTTAGGAGGTGAAAGGAGAAGGGTAAGAAGTTTGAGGTCAACACACACATAACACGCATACATACATATATATACACATACATACATACATACATGTGTACATATACACATACACAGACATACAATATACATATACACATACATATACACATTACACATACATACATACACACAACATTCACAGACATACAAACATACATGTATACACACATCCATACACACATATAAAGACATACACATATACACACACGACACACATACATGCATACATACATGCATACATACACACACACACAGACATACACACATACATGCATACATACACACACAGATATACACACATACATGCATACATACACACACACAGACATACACACATACATGCATACATACACACACACACACATACACACATACATGCATACATACACACACACAGACATACACACATACATGCATACATACACAGACATACACACATACATGCATACATACACACACACAGATATACACACATACATGCATACATACACACACACAGACATACACACACAGATATACACACATACATGCATACATACACACACACAGACATACACACATACATGCATACATACACACACACAGACATACACACATACATGCATACATACACACACAGATATACACACATACATGTGTACATATACACATACACAGACATACAATATACATATACACATACACATACATATACACATACATACATACATACATACACACATATACACATTCACAGACATACAAACATACATGTATACACACATCCATACACACATATACAGACATACACATATACACACACGACATACACACATACATGCACACATACATGCATACATACACACACACAGACATACACACATACATGCATACACACACACACAGACATACACACATACATGCATACATACACACACACAGACATACACACATACATGCATACATACACACACAGACATACACACATACATGCATACATACACACACACAGACATATACACATACATGCATACATACACACACACAGACATACACACATATATGCATACATACACACAGACAGAAGAACAGATAGGATAACTGACAATTATGAAATACAATGATGATGACACACGACATAAAGAAAGGGCAAAAGCAGATAAGTAAAGATAAATTAAGGAAAATCCTTCACATTTGTCAGATGTTCCTTTAGAGTTTTACACCAGCTCTCAGCCGGGGACAGCAGCACAGGCTTGTGATCCCAGCTCTCTGAAGGCCGAGGGAGGAGGACTGGGAGCCTCAGGGCAGCTTGACTTACACAGTGAAGCTGCATGCGTCTCAAGAGGTGATGCACTTGTCTCATGGCCATGAGAACCTGAGTTTGGAGCCCCAGAGCCCACGTAAACCTGGCAAGGTAGAGCCTGAAATACCAGCATATCTATAGGGAGCCAGGAGTTGGGCCAGGAGAACTCAGCTAGACTCATGAGCAACACATAGCAACGTGAACAATGAACCTTGTTGTAAACATGGTGGGAACTGAGGAGGGACAACAATCCAAGGTTGTTCTGTGGCCTCCATGTGTAAAGTGACCTACCTACCTATGCATGTGTGCGCATAACACACACACACACACACACACTACACACACACACACACACACACACAGAGGGAGGCAGGGAAGGAGGAAGGAAGGGAAGGATGGGGAGAGATATGCACTCATGAGTGTACATTTTTAAAAAGGAAGGAACTTTCAGACAAGTGATTCTGATTATAGGAGCAGAAAGGGTCCCTGATGTTTTCTTCTACAGCAACCTTTATTTTCCTAGTAACAGTGGCTCCAACAGTTCCTAATGCTGTTAGGAAGAAACCTAAATTCCTGCTTCTTACCTGAAAAACGTATGATGCTCCACACACACCTTCCAGAGGCGCTTGGCCGCCCTGTGGTTCGGCAGTTTGAACCCAATGGTGCTTTCAAATTGCTCAAACTAAAAATCAAAACGAATGAAACCCCCCCAAAACAGGAAAGGTTAAAATGATGTTTGTATTATAAATAAAAACTCCGCAAATAACGCACAGACTTAAGAGTCCACCCTAATTCTTTCTGTTACTTACTGAATCGGTGGTTACGTACAGAATTCACGCTAAGGAATCTGCTCACTTTTTATCTGTTATCTTTCACCTTAAAATGCCTGAAGCATAGATATCTGTGTTAGGCATGTGGTGTCTATACGAACATGTGTCTTACAAAATCTGAACTCAAATCAGGGAGATGCATGGATTCCTTCCTCAGACCAGTTCATCCTGGTCTCACCTCGAGCTGTTTTCAATGGTGTGAGGGCTTGAACTAAATTAACACAGATGTCGAAGTCATCCACTGCAGACATAGAAATAACATCTACTACCGGATGGAAATACACATCCTTTCTCCATAGCTGACGCCTTGCTGTTTATGATATTGCTGAGGTCCCCTGTGTGTTCTGCTGTGGGTTACAGTACTGACTGCTAACACATCTCTACACCGAACATCACACGGGCACAGCACATTTTCCTATCCCCCATCTTGTTGAAAATCTTCATTGGATACTCTGTCAGTCGTTTAAGCTTATGCAATAAATATCTGCTCTTCTGTATCATGTTTGTTTTGGTATTATGACAGATGCCTTCGGTGTCTGCAGGCGCCATAATACATCAGGCCAGCAGAGGGCAATGACCTTATACATAATGGCTTGTTCCAAAGAGCACAGATATTAACAGCAAAAGTTATTTATGTGGCAAAGACCAAGGTAAGGGAATCAAATACACTTGGCATGGGAGATATAATTACTTTTGACCTCTCTCTCTCTCTTTTTTTTTTTTTTGTCTGCTCAGGTAACTGGGGTAATTGGGAAATACATCAGAAATTGCCTTTCCCAGTTTCGTATTTGATTCAGTCGTTCCTGGATCGTGGGGGTTGGGAAAGCTGCTGTTGTCTGAAGGTCCTAGTAAGCACTGTGGCTGTTGACTAAACACCCTCCTTTAGAATGGCATCTAACATCTAAGAGCACAACACCCAGGGGGCTTCAGACTTGACTCACTCTCCATGCAAGATTAGGAGGAATTTCTCTTCTCTTTTTAAAAGAATTTCAAAATGTTTACCGTCATATAATAATGGTACACATAATGGTACATACTTCAGAGAGTATATATACTGTGGGTGTGTCAACTGGATTAGCGATAGTTTGGGATAGTTATCTCCCGAAACAAGCTCATGACTCAGTGCTGGGATATTCCAAAGCGTCCCTGCTAGGTGTTTTGAAATGGAAGATTCCTTGTCAACTCTATGTATCCACTGAGCTACAGAACACTGAAGCACTTCCTCCTATCCAAGTGCAGTTGGATCTGGTAGCCACCTTCTTTCTAACTCAGTCCCTTCCAGCCTTTGGACGCCCCCTTCTTTCTAGTTCTAGCTGCTCATTAGTGGGAACAGAGAGGCTTCCCACTCTGGTTTGTGTCTGCAGAGCTTGTGTGCCATTGGTAATTAACTCAAGTATGAGTATAAAGGGTACACGTTTCTTTGCACATGCTTCTGCACACCTCAAAGCCTTGCTTACTCTCCTCTACCTTAGGAAAGAGGAGCCACCGTCTGTCGCCCCAAGAGCTCACCACTCACCCACCCTCATGCACTGGCAGGTGCTCCTAATGCCCCCAAACTCTTCCATGGTCACTGAACACTTTCGCCTGATCCCCATTCTGCACGCCCTCTGTGTAGCCCACAACACCTGCCAGTGAATCACTTTACATTATATAGAGAGTCATGCTTGTCACATGGACCCTAGTCCCTTAATGTCTCTGGGTGTCTGCTCCTCTGTATGTTGTTTCTCTATCTGCCCTCTCTTGAACAGTGAGGCACACGGTGATGGTTTGAGTTCGAGTGGACTAGGGAGTGGCACTGTTAGAAGGTGTGGCCTTGTTGGACTAGGCATGTCACGGTGGGCATAAGCTTTAATACCTTAGTCCTAGCTGCCTGGAAGCCAGTATTCTGCTAGCAGCCTTCAGATGAAGATGTAGAACTCTCATCTCCTCCTGCACCATGCCTGTCTGGATGCTGCCGTGCTCCTGCCTTGATGACAATGGACTGAACCTCTGGACCTATAAGCCAGCCCATTAAATGTTGTCCTTATAAGAGTTGCCTTGGTCATGATAGTCTGTTCATCAGCAGTAAAATCCTAACTAAGACACACTGGGGCAAAAGAGATGGCTTTAACAGTTAAGAGCAGTGACTGCTCTTCCAGAGGTCATGAGTTCAATTCCCAGCAACCACATGGCGGTCCACAACCATCTGTAATGGGATCCAATGCCCTCTTCTGGTGTGTCTGAAGACAGCTACAGTATAATAATATACATAAAAGAAATAAATAATTAAAAAAAAGACATACTATTTTTTATTAAGGCCTCCTTTTAAACTCTTCCTTTTTTTTTCTTTACACAATGCCTAAGGCCTTCAATAAGTTGCATACAGCTGGAGATTCATTATTGTCTACTGTGCAAGCACTAACCCTTAAAGCCTGCCTTTGCTCTCAAGTCTATCAAGTACCTGAGTCATTTCGATATTTTCTTTAAAGTACTTTTGTTTCATGATGTCTCTTGATTTATTTCTCCTTTGTGATACTTAAAAGTCAAACCAAAACAAACGGCAAAGTGTTAATAACTTTAACGAGAATCCAAAGAGCTGGGAGCGGATCCTGTGTGAGAAGAATTTCAATATTATGTTCTGAAAAATTTCACCAACTCTTTCTTCATGGTTAAGATCATCTCTGTCAATGCCACTCAAGGGAACAGAAACTTCTGACTCTTCTGGAAGCTTCTCTCTTTATTCTCATCCCCATCCTCTCCAAAGCTTACCAGTTCTGCCTAAAACCCTCTCACAAACCTGTTCCGTCCATTCTTTCTTCACTGCCTCTGAGCTGATGGGGTCTCACCATTGTCTCATTGGGTAGTTGGGATTTCATTATGAAATTTATGAAAGTAAAGTATTCCTCCTGGGCATTATATGTCCTTATTTAAACCTCTCATGGTTAGCTCATGTCACCAACTCTCCCTTCTGCCCTCCCCCCCACCCCCCACTGCTCACTCCACAGCTACAGAACATCATCTAGTGTGTAGCACTTGGCACTCATGGTTTCTCTGCTCAATACAAGATAAAGGAAAAGACTTAGGAAAAAGAGCAGGTCGTGTGTGTCTGTTTCCCATGTTCAACCTGTCTGGACAAAAAAACTGCTGCTCACTTGTCAAGGGCAGCCCTGCTTATACAACTGAAGGCCTAAAAACAGCCATAGCCCTAAAAATCAGCAATAGGCCTGACATACATGCCTGCTAACACAAAGTCTTGGGTCTCTGTGGAAAAACACATTGAAACCTCAGATGACTAGAAGCTATTGTAACACAGTTTTCACTGAATTCAAGTGGAAAGCATGTGCCTTAAGTGGTTGATCATATAATCTTTAAAAATGCATTGTGTATTTTAAAAACACCATCATTTTAGGTTAATCACATGGAATGCTTCAATATTATGCCATTATACATAATTATTATTTCGAATTTATATATTACATTCGACTCTTGCTATATATTTTAATTTTTAAACTTTTAAAGATTTATTTTATACACATATGAATGTTTTGTCTGCATGTATGCATTACACCATCTGCACGCTTGGTAACCAAGCAGACTTCTGGCAGAGGGCATCTTATCCTCTGGAAATGGAGTTACAGATGTTCGTGAGACACTTTTTGGGTGCTGGTCATAGAATCTGGGTCCTCTGCAAGACCAATGAGTGTGCTTAACGGCAGGCATCTCTCCATCTTTACAATTTTCATTTTGAAAAATGATTTTCCACCAAGAAACTTCAGTGGAGACATGAAAGCTTGGGAGAGAAGACTCCTGCATTATGGCAGAAAAATTCAGAGATACAGATGGGCAGGGGTCTTTGAGGCTTGAGAGCCTTTATATATTAATCACACTTATTAGAAATTATAGGTATTTATTAATTTTCTCCTAAGGGGAAAAACTACAGGCATTTACAGCTCACTATGCATAGATCACCAAAGGAGATGTAAGTTCACTGGGTAGACTGTTGCTTAAACAGTATCAACAATTCTTTTATCAGTTTCTCTAATGAATAAAACAAATAAATAATTTGCATTCAGAACTCCACTCCTTATACCTTAGAGCATGTTATCTTGAAGTTACTGACTCGAGGGAGCACCCAGATTTACAGGAGAACACAACGACAAGACACAAGGGAAGAGAGATATTCACACAGTTTGAAGCATCTTGATTCTACATTAAAATACAATTTTAAAAGTCTTTTCAGTTAATGTATGCAGTTGGCTCAAAAAAAAAACAAAAACAAAACTAGAATAGCCAAATAAAGAAGAGAACATGTTGCTACTATTTACCGGAGAAACCTACAACAAATTCTCAGAGGCATTTAGACACAATCCCCCATGTCCCACAGTGCTTGGAATTCGCCAACACATGGTTTATATTTCTTCCTGCACTTGGGATCTTCCTTCCAAGAGGCTATGGAGATACGGATGTACTCACCTCTCCTGGCCGGATTTTAATGTAAAAGTTGTTCCGTTTATAAGAAATTTTCAGGACCTTGGGCCATGCAAATCTATTTATTCGAAGCCGGTCACGATAGATCAACAGACCACTGGCACAGACTCCTAACATAATCTCTACTCCTTCCGAATCCTGGAAGAAATAATGGAGCAGGTTCTCACTTGTTTCCATTTTCTGCAGGTACAAGATTATTTAGGATTCCATGACAGAAGAGGTAATTGACTAATTTAAATACAAAAAAATACGGCTGCAGTTTTTTTTTTAAAGCACCACGACCACATAATAGCATTTTAATGACGATATTTTTCATTGTGGAGGCTGGAAAGTTAAATCAATTCACCAGAGTATATGAGATGTATAGCATTACTACTGTACACACACACACACACACATGCACACGCACGCACATACAAGCACACACACACACACAAAAGCACACATGCACTGCACACGCAGCACATACACACAAGCACACGCGCACACACACACGCACACGCACGCACATACACACAAGCACACAAGCACACACACACAGACACACAAAGCACACACATGCACACACACACACACACACACACAGTCTTCACTATCAAATTCTGAGGCTTGGAGTTGCCCAGCTGACTGGTTTATGAGGTATCATTGTGACACTGTGTCCCCTTTGAATGTTTTATCCATGGAAATCTGTAAAATGGACTCTGTGACGGCTTGTGAAGGATAACACAGGACAACGCCACAATGTATGTACGGTGCAGTCTCCCACAGCTCTGGAAGCAGAGCACAGGAAGTTTCACAAGCAGGCCTGGCCCACCCAGGCCGTGACACAGAGGGCTCTGTCTGGTAGCTGGCATGGAGTAACTGTGCAGCACCAGAGAGGTGAAGAGGGAAGAAAGAAAAAGCCAGACATAGGCACTTCATTCTCCTATGTGGTGGGAGTTACTTCCTAAGACCCTCGCCACAGCAAAAGAGAAGGATGTTTCCACAGTGAAAAACCTTTCGCTTGGAAGTATTACAGTTTGGAAAAAAAAATAGGATAGTTTAAAAATCAAATATTTTTTCCTTGGAAACATACTACTCCACTAGGCACCAAAGTACTCCATAAGGTGAATGACTTTAAGACGGGCTTTTACATTATTATAAAATAAGGGAAAACCACTACTGGTAGCAGGGGCTTAAATATGAAGGGGCAGTTTATGAATTTGTAATCTGGTGCCCCCAACGTCACAGGTATTGATCCTTGAGAACCAGACAGTCTGTTCCTACAGTCACTCATCAGGATGCTAGGAGCTTAAGTAGCCAGGCCAACAGGAGGAGGGATTGTTTCCACCGTGACTCTCAGAGTCACTTTCTTTGGATATAAACAGTTTTATGCCCTTGTCCAAAGAGAAAAAGGATATTTAAAATCATTTTCATTACTATCTATATTCTCATCAGTATCGCTAAAAATAAGGAATACAGTGTTCTCCACAGAGAAATTAAGGAAACCCCCATCCCCCTCCTCCAGTGGATTTACTATGTGTGGCTGTGTCCCAAAGTCACCTTCATCACCAGCACACCTGTTAGCCAGCCGTGCTGAGACCAAGTCTCCCTTCCTCTTCCTTCTACTGGAGACTTAGCTGTCTAGAACTGCACAGTCTAGCCTCTGTAACTGGCCAGCCATGTTACAACAAGTCAACATGTTTGTTAAAAGGAAAGGTGAATGAAGAATGAAACTATGAAGTTTGTAGCTCAGTAACTGCACAAGAACAGAAGATCTGAATCCAAATTCTGCCAGATGGAGCTAATCTCAAGGATCTTTGAGAATAAAGTTTTCATCGTCCTCCTGGGGGCATCTCTCTGTGACAGCTTTCACATGCCTGCTGGGCTGGCCCTGTAGACAGACCTGGGAATGTCATTCACATACCTACTACTTTGGTACTGTAGACAGACCTGGGGTGTGTCTGCCTGCCTTGCTGAAGGCAATGAGTTATGTTATCACTTTAATTAATTTTCATTCTTTTCTTTATGTTTTCTTGCATCGTTAAGGATTTTTACCTGAAGCTTTTGCTTTACCACCGAACAACAGACTCGACTTAATTGTCTGAGATCTTGCTCGGTGGCTCTGGTGGTCTTACATTCTCAATCTTCCTGCCTCTCATTGGAGTGCTCAGGTGACAAGTGTTTATCATCATATGTAGCCTTTCTCTCCACTCAGAGTTACATTGAACAATTTCATCCACAGGGCACCTGATAGGATCCCACCATGTGTGCGCACGGCACACACACACACACACACACACACACACACACACATTTATAATCTTACATCAAATAAATAAATTTGGCAAAACCTAGTAAGATGGATATTAAGTGATGAACAAGCACATACAGATTTCCTAAGAGGAAACAAATTATTTAGGATAGGTTTCCCAAACACAAGACCATTCTCAAATACAGGTGCTTCTTATGGTGCCCAAGACAGCAAATCCAGAATGTTTAAATGGATCTTAAGCTCAAGGACACTCATGCCACCCACATAAGAGAAGCATCTCACCGATGACCGGAAATTAGCACTAATTTAATTCATTCAATTTCCTTCTTGAAATGATGGAGCACAGCTTCATGAGAAAATGAAGTGTACAACCGAATCGTTTGTTATCCTTAATATTCAGATAAAATCCTGTAACAGGCTGTATTCCACGTCCATAATTCATTCTTTTTAATTGGCATAATTTCAAATCATATTATTAAATAAAAAGTGGCCATCTATTTAAGTTCAGTGGCTACCGCTATGTTAAGTGGTTTGATTTCCTGGTAGCAATGATCCATCCGGAGCCACACTTCCCTAAAGGATGCACTAATCTTTATTTCTAGGTAGTAAATGGATCATGGTGCAGTATGTAATGCAAAAATTGCTCTGCATTCACTCAGATTATCTTGCTACATTCATTTTTTTTTTCACCTTTTAGCCAACTGGAGATAACATGAAGATTTAAAATCAAGTTTCGCTGGATGTCCTTAGCTTTATTTTGAGATCACTACCCAAACGTATACATCACATAACAGAAAAGGCAACAAAACAAAGTAAAAACCAAAAACAAGTAAAAAGAAACCTGCTGCTGATAACACACACACACACACACACACACACACAACAACGCAAGGAGCTTGGCATGTAACATACTAGCATACGCCTGGCAGAAGCTCTGCCCATGCGAATAGACATTTTAGTAGCACCTGTGCCTAAGAAGTGCTTGTCCTCAGGAATGTTCATGGTGATCCAAAGACATAACTAATCAAACCACATAGACATCACCCATCAAATCCAGATGCCTACCATTTTCCTGTCTAACCTCACGGTAGACTTGACTTGTTCCCCAAAAGTCAACCCAAGAGCTCTCTCAGGGCAAGGTGACACACCCCAGGTCTGTCTACACTGGCAAGCCAATAGGCATGTGAATGGCATCATCCCCAGGTTTGTCTACACAGCCAACATAGTAGGCATGTGAATGTCATTAGAGAGATGCCCCCAAGAAGGTCAGAGAAAGGTTTGTTATCAACAGGACTTACAAAGCAGAGACCTCCTTCTCTTTGTTTATCATGGCTATGAGATGTTTGACCTTGGCCACCTGGAATCTCCTTATTCCTGGGCTTTAGGATGGACTGTGAAAAAGACCTACTTCCTTAGAAGTGCAATGTGCAACCACATATCCTTTTGAGTTCCAGACTGAAACTGGGGACATCAGAGGTCACATCCTTATTCCTATACAAGACGATATCTTGTCAGCCTCAGGCAGATGCAACTACCCATGGTCAACAAGGACTGACTCTTTGAAAAGGCTGAAATACAAGATTCTATCTCTAGAGTCCAAGCAAAGTTTATATTTTGTCGGGAGGAGCTTTTAAAAGTGCTTCCTGTATTTTCACAGTATGTTTGCACACAGCTGTCTAAATAGTAGGCTTGTAGTCATGTACTCAGCCTGGCGATGCTGGGAAGAATAATTCTAGATGAACCATCACATGGGGTCAACACTGTTCTATGTCCTTTAATAATCAAAACCATCCTGTGATTTAATTTCAATTTCTTCCTTCCCAGATGCACCTCCAATACTACATCCATAACTAGTCAGGAAGGCAGTCCAACACGTAGCTTTGGACAGCTGGCCAACGTCAGACAGACAAGACTGGAGCAGGACCGTTCAGATGAGGAGGGTATGTTTAAGGTCAGGGTGGAGACAGGGTAGTGGGGCACAAAGGTCACATGTCAGCAGAGAGTGAGAGATATGTTTGCATCAGGGAGGCAGGGTGAGCTAGGGCTCCTATGTGAAGGTTAAGTTACTGTGAAGGGAACAGAGACTTCACCTATACCTGGTTTCCATGAGGCTTACCATAGCAGCAACGTAGGTCTGAGCCACAAAGGGTGCCCACCGCCCTACAAAGATGAACGCTATCTGTTTTTTTAACAAGGAATAGGGTTCAAAAACACACAGGTTTGAAGCACAGAAATATTCATTTCCACGAAACAAGGTACAGACCCAGCTTGTGGTAGTAACAAAAGCAAAGCAGAGTTTGAAATGCGTACCTTGGCATGATGTAAGTCCACTCCGTACATGGAGAGCTTTTTGGCATTTTCCAGGAAATGCATCTCTGCTTCAGCTGGCGTCATTCCTCTGGACAGGAGGAAGTCAGTGTTAGGTCGTTTCCAATCAATTAGAATGGAAAGCGAGAAGCAACTGGCCTGCTCCTGCATGCTCGTCTGTGTGCTGCTTCCCTTTATCTGGGAGGGCTCAGAGATCTCCCACTTAGCTCCCTCCTATCTTGTAAGAAAGCCTTCAACTGGAAACCAGCAAGTTCATAATTCAAAACTCCAAAGCTCTAAAAACCCAAATCTTTTAAAGTATTGTTATGATGGTTGAGGCATTCTAAAATACTGTGTAAAGTCACCTGGAAGTCACACATGTCAGGTGTTTACGAAACATACGTGGAGTTTCCTATTTAGACTGTCATCTCATCCCAAAGATATGTTACTAAATTATATAACTATCCGATAGTTGAAAACATCTGAAATCTGAAATGCCTCTGCTCCCAAGCATTGTGGGTAACAGATACTTAGCATAAACGTGGGAAAATCTTGAGACATACAGCTTTGTAGGAACATTCACAAATGAATGCTTGGATATACTGAGAGGGAGTTTACCTAGGCCACCACTTTGAGCACATGTAGGCTCCACTCCACCCTTAGATCCTGTAATCAGAACTGAGCCGGAGACCTCATGCTCTCACAGCAAAGCCCATGATGAGCGCACACGGGCTCTCCTTACCAACCTGTGGCTCTTGTGCAGCTCGATCACTTTATCTTCCAGTTCTTTAGTGTGGTTTGGCGCAAAGCGGAACTCACTAATGTAGTCGTTCCCACATTCATCAGGATCGTAGTCCCCGAGCTCTGACTGAACCGTGTAGGAGCCCAGCAGGGCAAGGTCACGAAGGAACAGGGTAGCCGTCCAGAAACAATATCATCTCGAAGCTGCAAGCAGAGGTAGTACCTTCCAGGGCCGGAAGAACAAATAGAAAGCTAGCGTTATCACGTGCTGAACGAGGCGGAAGGGGCGGTGCAGGGGGAAACGCATTCTAAAAACATTATATTCACGCATGAGATTACCGAAGAATCAGACGAAAGGACAGCATTTGGTATTCATAAACAATTTCTCCAAGGCCAGTAACCTCTGTAAGGACACATCTGCATACTCTTCTCAGGGTTTCAACTATATCAGTCTAAGAGGAGCCGAACTACGAATAGTACTTAGAGAACCTAGAAGCAGGGCCTTTCGTAATAAAACAAGGCTTAATCAACCAAGCACAGGATGAAAGACATTTAAAGATGTATTTTCCTAGTATTCTGGAAATCAGTTGGGGTAAGTTGTAATATCCATTAGATCCAGGCAGCCTTTGGAGAGGGCTTATCCTGAAGTCTAGACTACAGGACTTGCTATGCAACCAAGCCAGCCTCAGCTAACCTATCGGCTGAGGGTTAGGGACTCTACCCTCAGTGACTGCATTTCTAAGAACCTGTAATTTCTACTCTTTTAACTCTCTCTAGTGTGATGTCTTCCTGGAATCTTGCTGACACGAATTCTATAAAAATCTCCTACCTTGAAGTCTGGAATCTGGTCATTATAGGCAAATAGTTTTAAAAGGAAGAAATATAAAACAGTTTTTTTTTCTCATATAATTGTGCCATAATGCCATAAAGAAACTACGTTAGTACCGATCTGTCTTCTTTATTAGAGATTCATAGATATAAAACATAAAAGACAGACAGATGACCCCCCCCCCAGGGTCAGCGCTGACAATGATGCTGACACAGATGAGTTTGAACGGCCATAGTCATCTACCCTCCGTGAGAGAGAAGTCTGCAGGCCTGCAGTAAGCTTGACCACGGACAGACGCAAAGTCTATATAATTCAGGTATGAGAATATTACACATCCACAGGTTCTACGGATGCTATACATGAATTTACAAGTCCAAGCACATTTAAGGTCGGATCTACAACCACAATTAGTGTAACTAATTGCTAGTCCCGAGCAGACGTGTCTTTATAAAGACAAAGTGCAAGTTTTCTCTAATTTCTTGCAAATATAAAAAGATATCCTTTGAACTAATCATTACTCCTTTCAAAGATTTTGATAAAATTGTTTCAAGCAGCAAGTGAGGGACACTGGTTTGAGTAATTTCCTTTCTTTGAAAAACCTTCCAAAAAAGGTGTGAGGCTTACACAGAAACATGGCACACACCCTAAATCATCTTGGTCACGACCTCACTACCGCGCACATTGAGGGATGGGACTTTGAGATCACAGTATGGAAACATCAAGGGAGACATGCAGACTGAGAATGAGATGCCTGTGTCCCAGCATCTGCCCCAGATCCAAACCCCCTGGTCCTATCCCATGTGATGGGCTGGGTGGGGCTTTGAGGGATGGTTAGATTCTGAGGGAGGAGCTTCAGAAATTTGATTAGTGCCTTTTTAAAAATGCTACAGGAAGTTTCCCCAGGGAAGACACAGTAACAAGTTGGCCGTCTGCGCTAGGAAGCCGACCCTCACTGGAAAGCTATGTCAGCACCCATGCCTTGAACTCCACGGTGGCTCCAGAAGGCATCAAGTAAATTTCTGTTTGTCAACCAAACTCTTTGGTGTTTTGGGACAGGAGCAAAAACAGACTAAGTTTCACGGTATGATTCTGTAAACGGATCTCCCTTTCATTCTCTAAGTTCAACCACCAAATGGGAATATTTGTCTAATGTTAGATCCATTTCTTAATATCTTCCCAGAAAACAAAACTATCTTTTTATGTACATAAGAAAGGAAACTCTTACATTGATTCATGCATTCTCCTCCCTGTTAATCTCTCTCTCTCTCTCTGTTAATCGCTGTAAAGTTTCACATTGGTAACATAGAGAGCATAAGGATATAAAGGTATTTGTAATTTAAGTTAAGTTTAAAGCAGGGTCACTCAGCGTCGCCGCTATATCATGTATAGCTAAATCGTATGCAGTTTGGCTGTGGTGGGTGGGTGGCTATCTCATTTTGCATGTTTTCCCAGGAGGGTCAGACAGACAGAAATATCAGCCTCTCACCGAGGATTCAATCGGTGGGAGCCCATGTTTGTGCTCATTTGGTTGCCTTTTGTTTGCTACTGAGAGAGAGTGACTGTCACGCTACCAGACATGCATGCTCTTTCCAGGAGCACTCAAGGCAAGCATGGCTATGCTCTCCGACATGGCTCTCCCGACATGCCTACTGTTCCCACAGCCGACCATATCCAAATACCTGGTGATATCTTCTGACAGCTGAGCAGGGTCTGGTGGGTAAAACTTCACATTAAATGAAAAATGCCAAGCACCACCTGCGGGGACAGGAAGAAATCAGAACAGATCCTTAGGGAGCTACCATCCACGTCCGATCTTAATTCAGATCTCCGAGTGCCTTCACTCAGGGCAGTAACACCAGGCACCTTTTGACCAGTGTTACCTGAACTCTATAGATAATTAATTTTCAAATCTTGTCCCTCCCCAGTCAAGTCATTTCCTGGCCTTTTTAGAAATTAAGGAAAGTGACCAAATTTTCTTTCTCATAATTAACATAACCTCTGTCAGTGGGAAAGGAAGCCAACGACGGGGTAATCCTGCATCAGCTAGCTGGACTGGCTAGATTTACTGCTATGAATTTCTTGGTAGCACGTATACCAAGCACACACAGAACTCCCATCTCCTAGGTCCTTTCTGCTTTGTTATCGAAGGCCAAATCCCATTATGATAAATGTCAAGGGACTAGCAAACATATATTTATTTTATGGGAAAGGTTTGTGGTAGTGAATGTTGCTTTCAGTAAATGGGCTGCTCTGCAGCTGCTGAAGATTCCTTTCTGGCTCAAGAAAAAGTTTTGATGCTGTGGATACCCAGATGCATCGGATGGACGTCATCCAATCCCACTCACAGATCACACGAGCCTTTTTTCACACTGTGCCATGTTTTGCCCATGGCACCTTTTAAGTCTTCTCCAGAAGCAAGAGTGTCAAGCAGATGTTGGCCTCTCCATTCCCTGGCCTGTCTGTACATGTCTACCCTTAAAGTGTCACCTGGATTTACTGAGTGCCATGGTTAGGATTTAAAACGTTCCCTCCCTCGAGCTCAAGTTGAAGGCTTGGTCCTCGCTGAAGCAGTGCTTAGGTGGGGCCTTTGGGATGTGACTGGATAATGCCAGCTCTAACTTCATGACTGGATCAATTCATTTATAGATTCATAGCCTCATGGGAGGTAGAGAAGTGACACTTATAAAAGTAAGCCCTTCTCCCTGACCTGCCCCTTCCTGGGAGTCAGTGAGCCAAGTGGCCATGGAACTACAAGCTAAAACAAACCGTGTCTCCTTTAGGCTGGCTCCCGTGGATTCTATCACAGTGTTAGAAGCCTCCCGGCACAATAAGCTCCACACTTCAGTATCTGAACAACTGTGTCAACATGAACACGAGGCAGAGACACACTCATTTTTTCCCTTTTCTATTATATTTTTTTAGACATAATCTTTACTGTTGGCTTTAAGATACAGTGACTTATCACATTCTGGACACTCCTTCTCTGTGACAGCGAACTTGTTTCCTTCAGTCAGAGAGAACATGAAAGGTTCCTCAGCATTGCCTCTGGAAGGATCTGCCAAGTTCCTCAAGTGTTTGCTGACATTCGTGCCGCAGGCTTGCTCTCATCCCATGTTTCTGAGACCCTGCTGAACAGCAAGTACTTGACCAGCCCTCTCCACACTGTCCTCCTCCCACGTGCTCTGCCTGTGAACTTCAGGTGCCCCAGAAGCCATTCCCAGACACCCCGGACAAAGGAGCACCACCCTACACATTTCCTCCCTTCCCTTGCAAGGAGTTAGCAGCATCAGTCAGCTATGCCTGGGTACTTGATCCCATTTTCAAGCCATCCAAGCCAGGAATGAAACATGGGCTTTAAGAATTATAAGCTATAAACATCTGTCATACAAATATATTTTTTGGTAATCATTTTTTACTGTTTCGAAAAGCGTTCTTTATATTATTCTGAAACTCGTCTTATTTGGTTTTATGTCCTTATTGATTCTTGATCAGTTCTTATTAAAACATATCCCTTTTGGTGTCTACCAATAGTGAGGTGACATCAGGACTGGCTCTTCACCAAACAAGTGGGATTCAAACTAATGGATTACTCATTGGGAAAAAGATTGATTGTTCCTCATAGTTTTCAAGGACTTCAAGTAAGGCTCAACTCCATTGACAGCTCAGAGTTGGAAACCAATCACTAGCGAGTATAGCAACATTTCAATACAAACCCCTCATTCTATGTATTGATTTATAATGACAGTGAGCCCAAATGTGTTCTGAGAAATGCCAAGTTTCTAAGCTTTATCCCAGAGGCTTTCATTTCCTAAGCCTAGGAATATTGTGTTGAACCTGTGGTTTTAGTAAGCTCCTAATCTGGGCGGTGTGTGTGCGGTAGTCACTGTGATGACCTCTATTACAGAGGAGTCACGTCATAAGTTTATGCTGGAACAACTACAAAGTCTTTCAGTGCATTTGCAAACAAGTGGAAATTTTAAGGAGACAGTAACACAATCTATATGCCAATCAAGGACCCCAAAGAAAAGTCAGTGAAATGAGACATTGAACCAGAGATTACTGAGAAAGTGAAATTAGGAGAGATGGGTAGAGGGAAAGGAGGGAGAGAGAGGAAGGGGACACAGAGAGGAGAGGGTAGAGGGAGGAGGGCAAGAGAAAGGAGAGGGAGGGAGAGAGAAGGAGGGGAGAGAGGAAGAAGGGAGAGAGGAAGGGAAGGAGAGGAGAGAAAGGAAAGGAGAGAGGAGGGGGAGGAGAGGGATCGGAGACAGAGAAAGTGACAGGCACATGGAGAGGCTTATTCAGAAGAGCTGACAGCCTCTGATCCAAGGATGGCCTAGTGGGAAAGAGGAAGCAGCCCCAACACAGTAATGTAAATACTGTGTGTACACTCTGCAGTATTTCAAATTATAAACTTCTGATAAACAAAAAACTGTCATATAAAGTTTCTTAGTCTTCAATGCCCGACAGATATTAAAATCTAACCATCTTTTTCTATCATACATCACTGTATGTCACATTGTTATTATATATCATAAATTATCTTATTCTATAACATACTATTCACATTATACAGTAGATTGTGAGATTTTGTTTCTAAGCTCTAAGGTGGATGTATAAAACACATGACCTGGAGTGCTTTCCTAAAAACAAACTGTCCAGTTTCAGAATTTGCATGAATCCGTGACTTAAGTGTTCATCAGCTTGGTCTCCAGTCTCTGAAAGATCTCATCCTACCAATTTGGAAGAGACTTGCCAGTAAAGATGATTTTAGAAGGTGTTAAACTTACTCAATCTTCACTGATACAAATAAGTGAAAAATGATGCCCCATTTTAATTTGCATCTAAACACTAGATTTAGCAACTTGCTTAATATTGTTAGCTACTTATATCCCATGATATTAGCTACTTATAGTCTTTGTCAATTAGGAAATACACACTTTTTGTTGTTGATGACTTTCTGACTCCAGCTAGGTATTGAACCCATGATCTTCCTGCCTCAGCCTTCTCAAAGCTGGGATTTGCAAAAATGTGCCACTAGGCCCAACAGAATTGTACATCTCTTGTCTTTAGGGAGAGAGGAAAGGTTGCCAATGACAACAGATTAACTGGTTTGCTACCCTCTTTCAAAATCACCAAACGGCTAATTTTAGTGTGGCTCCGTACATTAGTGAGCATTTTAACATGAATAATTAAGTTTGGTACTTTAAATGCTTAAGTGCTAAGTGAAGCAAAACTTGATTAAATTGCATTTCACATCTGTGTACTGGCAAGGAGCAGGTCACCTGTCAAAGTCATTTTGGTTTTTGAGCTGTGATGACAAAAACAAGTCCTACTGGAGACAGACCCATGTGTCAGATCAAATTTCACCTGGCAATCCGTCTTTGAGCCATTTCTTCTTCATACAAGCCACTTCAGTGTGGGCTATCAGTTCACGCAACACCCCTTCTAAACACTGCCACCACACCACATAAAAGAACTAGAAGGGACTTACTCCGAATCTGCTTTTTAATTTCCTTAGCAGGGTCCAACCAGTTCTGAAAGAGAAATTGACAATATAAACTTCAATCAGAAAAATAAATAAAAATAAAAATAAAGAGAAGAAAATCTAAGGCAATGACTGGACACAGACAAGCCCTAAGTGTAGTAGGAGGGAACTGTCCTGAGGAGGCCCTCCTCACTGTGGCTCTTCCATACGTCTGGTGGCCTCCTGTCAAGCCTTGTGAGAGCACAAATAATAAATATGGAGACACGTGCATTTACAGTTAATGCCTGATAAAATTCATCTCCTGGGAAAAGCCGGATGTTTAATAATGAAGTCACACATTATCTATCAGTTCAGGAGGAATATTCTTGACTTGTGTGTGATGAAAATAAGCGATCCATCTGAATGCAACGACCACGGTTTGTTTTTAGTACCCTCACAACGAAAACAATCCCCCTCTGTGTTTCTTGTTTAGTTGTGAGATAAATCTCTGAATTGTTGCCTTTAGTTTGGTGCAAGCATGTAGAGATATCGTCCTAGACACCTAGCACCTACTTACACACCTGACAGATACTCACCAATAGGTACTCACGCACCACACAAGTTTCAGACACGGCACAGGTACTCACACACTGCACAGGTTTCAGACACCGGACAGGTATCAGTCAGAAAATGTCATTCTTTCAATTTTTTTTATGTCACATTCAGGATTTCTTCACGGAATGGGGGGGCAGTTTATGACTATTTTCCATATATTTAGCTCTCATGGGCCCAAGAATGTGACTGAGCTATGTTACGGGGGGAAAGCCCTGATCAAATGCTTCCCTAGCACCAAATCTAAAGGATGGAAATTGGCACTGACCTACTGTTTTAAAAATATTCAACGATACAGGAAGTTGCCAAGAATTCTCTTCATGAAGAAAAAAGGGAGATCGGTCACATTTAGGGACGCAAAGATGCCTGAGCATGGGGCAGGGGTGCACACAGAGAAAGCAACATGTCGCTCTGGTTTCAGGCCACTTCCGTAGAGTAATATACAACCAGCCTTAATGGTTCATAGTCTCTGATCTCTCACCTTCTGATTCTCCGCGTCTCGATACGTGAGGCCAAAGTAGTCTTTTTCTAGCAGGTTCAGATGCTCACACACTTTGTCAAACAGCACTTGTCCTCGGGAGCGCTTCTGTACAAGAGGGAATGGAAAAGCAAGTTAACTCAGAATATCTCCCAAGAGACTAAAATAAAACAGGGCAAAGCATAGAAAGCAGATAGCTGAAACTGGCCAGTGAGTGTCAGACACAGTGGCCCATGTCTGTAACCCCAGACCAGGGCCAGATGGAGACAGGGTGATCCCCAGAGGTCTCTATCTGAAAAGTTTGGTCACTCAGGCTTAGTGAGAGACACTGTGCAATAGCTAATACTCATAGCTTATTATTGAGTGGACAGGATGTAAAAGGACCTAGGAGACAAGCCTCTGGGCATTCCTGGGGATTTACCTATGTTAGGTCAGCCCCTGAGTATACCTGTGAGGGTCTCTATGAAGTAGAGCAGTTGGAGCAGGAAGGCCCAGATTAACTGTGGGTAGCATCTTTACCCGGGCAGAGGTTCTAAACTATGAACAGAAAGGGAAAGGACACCGAGTTTGGCACTCTCTGCTTTCTAAGCTCGGGAGACAATCAAACAATCATTGTTGGCAGTTACCACAGTGCAGACTCCACCGCTGTGTTTAAGGGCCTTTGAAGCACGAGATGGAAACTGACGAAAGTTACCATGATCATTCAGCTGATGGCTATGTACCCCCACCTGAGTAACCTTTTCCCCTCTTGGAGATTCATCCCACAACCAAGTCGTGATGCCATGCTTTCTCAGCCAAAGTGAATCTCTCCTTCCTTTTAAGTTGTCTTCGTCACACGGTATTCCTTGTATCGGAACATGAGCAGCCAAGTGATAAAGATGGCTGAGGCTGACTTCTGGCCTTGAAACCCAGAGTCATGCACATGTACATCCACATGGGAAGCACATACATACATTCATGTGCACACATTCATGCATACACACACCTGTACACTGTACATACACAGACACAGAGACCACACAGACCACACACACACACACACACACACACACACACACTGTGCACACACACATACACGCACAAAGAGATTCTCATCCTATAAAAGGTACCCCTATAAATGAATAAAACAACAACAAAAAAATCCAAATGTCACTGGTGTCACCAAGGAAGGACAGGTGACTGGAGGCTGACTCTTAAGTCAAAGTAGCTGGAGAAAGCCTGTGATGCTCACTGTCAAATGCTCTGAAACACAAACTGTCTGACCATCTGAGAGCAGAAGAGAGTACACAACGCTTACACAGCTATGCTCCGTATGTCCAGACTCAATAGCTCTCTGAGTCTTAAGCCCCTGAGCCTGGGAAAAACTATCTCTATGTCTTATTACTTCAAATTCTGTTCCAATCTTTACTCCACTTTTTATAGGTAATTTTCCTCTAATCTCTGTTCATTTCTGTAACTTTGTCATGACGTTCAGTCTTGTCTAATGGTAGTCAGAATTCTCTTACCTCCTTTAAGACGAACTAATGGGAACATGACAAGACAAAGGAAACAAAACTTTCCTTAAGTTTAAAGATTACGGTTAGGTCACTTAACTATATGGCGCAGACGGATGTGCTGCACTTTGGGTTCTCAAGCCGTCATCAAGAGAAAGGGGTGGGGGGAAGTTAATCAACTGGGGAAATAGCCATCAGCTGAATTATTGTAATAACTTCCATCAATTTCCATCTAGTGCTTCAAAGGCCTTTAAACACAGCCATGGAGTCTGCAGTATAACTGCAAACAATTAAGCTAAATTACTTTTTCTGTTCTGGGATATTGATATTTTATATACAATATGCTAAGCATATTTATATTTGAGATTTGATATATTAACAGTGAAATAAAAGAAAAATGATAAAGTGTGTCCATGACAAAATAATAACCATGAAAAGACCAGTGAGCGAAGCATGTAACTACGCATCTGTAATTATCCCGAAAGAGAATTACTCAGCCCTTCCAAAGCATGAGTGTTTGAGGAAATGAATAAATTTTGATGGGGAGGTAAAGTGGAAATTATAGCAAGCTACAAAAGCAATGGTGTGTTCCACAAGGTAAGAAATTAACGACTTGTTAGCAAAACTACAACACATGGCTCAGAAAACGTGGAAAACGTGGCTTAAATCTTTATTTGCGAGTTACCCTATAGCATTTCTGAATCGTAACGGAAACATCGTAAAGTTTGTACATTAGTATGAGTTCTTCCACCAGGGCGACGCTTCAGGAAGGTGTCTTCTAGTGTTCTCCCGTTGACCTAACAGGGACGTGGATGGCCTGAGGACTTCCACGTTTCCTGTTTGTCAGAACTGATTTACATTAATGACTCCTAGCCCCGTCTGCAGTGGTCTACGTCTTTTCTTATTGAGTATTTTGAATATATTTTGTTCATCGTGGTCCCTCCCTCACAGTGATGGCATCTTGCTTCTTGGCCTTAAGAATCTTTAAGCCAGTTGCTGGGCATCTACTACACGTGCATCTACTACCGTGCATCTACCACACGTGCATCTACCACACGTGCATCTACCACACGTGCATCTACCACACGTGCATCTAGCACACGTGCATCTAGCACACGTGCATCTAGCCACACGTGCATCTACCACACGTGCAACTACTACACGTGCATCTACTTATACACATCCATTTACTACACGTGCATCTACTTACTACAAGTTCGTCTACTACACAGGCATCTATTACATGTGCATCTAATACATCTATTACACGTGCATCTACTACACGTACATCTACCACACGTACATCTACAATATGGACTGGAAACAGTTACATTCCGATCTCTAAGTTTCAGATACTCAGTGGATCTAGAATGTTCATTATCTCTCCATTTTCCTGATGGCATAGGGCCATGGCAGTGTGAGGCTATAACTTACCTCCTGTGGCGAATGGCTAATGACTAGATTTAAAATATTTTTCCTTGGCCCACAAGGCTCTGGCACCTCCACACTTTGGCAACAAAGGAACTGCTAATACGAGAGCTAGGATCTGACTTCAAACTTGTTTTCCACATCAAGAACACTCTTCTCCGAAATCTCTTCCTGATTGGAACAAGTCTTGATTTTTCTAACTCAGATTTTGTTTTTCTAGTGGATTACTCAACTTGTCAACTATCCCTACTTATGGACATCTGTATGTACTTAGGCATCAGTTATTTCTCTGTTGCTGTGATAAAACACCATAATCAAAAGCAACTTAAGGAAGAGTTTATGTTGGCTTATAGTTCCAGGGGCCTTGGCATCCATAAGAGCTGGAGACACAGTGTGGCAGGAGCAAGAAACTGAGAGACCCCATCTCATATGTACACAGGAAACAGATAACTAGAGGTGGGGTGAGGCTATATGTTCTCAAGGCCTGTCTCCAGTGATACACTTCCTCCAACAAGGCTCCATATCCTCAAACTGCCATAACATTTCCTAAACCACCACCAGCCGGGACCAAGTGTTCAAGTACCAACTATGGGGATATGGGGAGCATTTCTTATGTGAAGCACAACTTGTAAGTACAGACGTGACTGAAGCTCAACAGATGAATTTGTAGAGAATTTACAATGTATGTGATAGCTCTCAAAGACATGCTTTTCATTAAATGATTAAATATAGGTGCTTTGTCGTTAGACTGGGCTATGTGATTGCTTAATGCCAACTTGATGGGATTTAGAATCACTCTGGAGATCTGGAGATAACCATGAGGGTACTGACAGAGAAATGTATGTGAAGAGAGAGGACACACCCTGAACATGGGCAGTGCCAGTCCATGCCCTAGGGCTCTGGACTGAATAAAATGGTGGAGGGTGGATTCAGTGTGACCAGTCCCCTACATTCTTGTCACCCTGTTCTCTTCATCTCAAACTATGAGCCAAAATAACTCTTCCCTTTCTCAGCTGCATCACCACGGCAATGAGAAAAATAAATGAATACAGGACATAAATGGATATTTTGAGTCAAATGCGGAAATGTATATATATATATAACACACACACACACTATATACATATAAACATATGTGTACATGTACATATATACATATAAACATATACATACATACATGTACATATTCACTCATCCCAAATTAATGGATCAGTTACCTAACCAGGTAAGATTATGTTTTAATGCTTGTGGTCCCTTGTGAGTTAAGTTATTTTTGACTTACTCAAAGAGTTCCTTGTTCACATGCAGCATTTCCTATGATATCTTCTGAGGAAGATGTTTCAGTCCTAGAGGAGCATCCCTGTGTTCATACCTCCCCCCAGAACAATTGATTAAAAAAGGTTAAAATATTCCCAGGTGATTCTTGTAGATACTGATGAAAGGTACACGATAAGTTAAATTAGGTTCCTATTTAAGAATTCTCCAACGTGAGGATCTTAAAGCAATTTTAATTTTCATGAGAATATACTCACTTTTCCAAATTCACTGTAGGACTACTGCAGCTCCTTTCAAGCCTCTTGCATCAACACACATGTGTTATGAGAAAACTGACTTATCTCTGCATTAATGCTTAAAATCTGACGACATCCTTTCCCAACAAATGTTTTCAGGAAAAAAAAAATGTTCTCAAGAAATGACGGATGTACTAGCCAGAAGCTTCCATAAAACGGCACAAATAACACCCTACAACACTGACAAAACCCCACGGACGACTAACTTGAATTTGAAGCTATACTTGACATCTGTGTATGACAACAACCATGAGAACAACAACAACAACTATAATAACAATGCAACAACAGTGACAACAATGACAAGGGGTGACGATAACAACGAGAGCAACAACAAGAATGACAACAAATACAATGACAACAACAACAACAGTGACAACAATAAAATCAATGACAGTGACAACAATGAGAATGGTGACAATGACATCAACAACAACAACGAAATGACAACAACAACAAATACAATGACAAGGACAACTACAATGACAAGGACAACAACATCAACTATGAGAAGAACAAGAACGACAAAGACAATGACAACAAAAACAACCATGACAACGACAAGTGCAACAACAATAACAATGACAACTACCACCACACACAAATTTGAAAGCAAAACCAAAAAACCAAAAAACCAAACTAACATACAAGCCATAACAACTTAGCCACAGCTACTTGTTAACATAAAACATGGAGAACAGCAACACTAAGCAATTCAGGCAGGAAAGCTGAGGCTCCATCCATGGCCTCTCATCTACTCTAAATCCAGAAGAAGCCTCAGCAGCACGGAGCACCACTCACTTTCCATCAGGAGTCTTACACAGACCATCACCGGCTCTCCTGGGAAGTTCCCCTCTTGGGTGACTGCAGTACCCATTTTGTGTTTATATTTCTGCTGCCTGAGGAGGGGAAAACTCACTCTCTATAGCCGAGTAAGCAAGGAGCTGGCCTCTGTGCCAGAGAAGCCTGCTGGCTGGGTCCTAAGGAAGAATTCCTGCTCACTACATTGGATTAATCTTGAAGCAGAATGCTGCCTTTTAAAAAATGTCTCCCCCAGCGCTTCCTTTCTTCATTGTAATTTCTCACTGGATGCTTGAGTATTTTCCTCTTCTCTAAGGATCATTTGAAACTTCATTTCTGAGGAATTGCATTACTACTTCCCTTGGGCCCAGGAGCTCATGAAGAACTCGATAAACTCCGTGCGCCAGGGCTCCCGCCTCTGCTGCCTGCTCAGCTCTGTTCACCATCCTGCCCTGGGTCTTCCTTTTCTCTACCAACCTCTTGGCAAAGGCATTCTAACAGCGTGTGTGCTGGGAGTGGGTTTGGTTTTAAATTTATATGTGACTGCAGTAAAGCCAGGGACAAAGAGCTGGTATCTGGACAACTGAATCCACAAGGTCTCTTAAAGGAGCTGGAGACGGAGCCCTGGGAAGCAAGCTGTGATGCCAGCTGTCCTTGATGTGTCTACAGCATTTTATACTTTCTGTCTTAAGTGCACAGTCAAAACCACATTCAATACGCATCGTAGAAAGTCCATTATCCCCATCACTCCTGTCACAACCATTCCACGGGGGTAGGACATAATGGCATCTTCCAGCCTATGCACCAGACCCATGTGAGATACAGGTCGCATATGCATGGAGGCATGACGTGAGAGGCAGAGATTAAATTTATAGAGGACACATATGTCCACCACTTCTAGCCTTTAATTTTATACATAACCAGCTCCCTACCCCACAAAAGTCGTTCTCTCAAATAAGAAGCCATAAGTTAGTCAACAATTATCTTGCCATATTCTTGCTATGTGAAGTTAGAGGACTACCTAGAACATTCTGTTAAAACAGAAATATGGAATGGTATCCTGGCCCTGATTAGTTTTTAGGCAAAATAGTTAGTAAGACTTATGTACATGTCTAAACTGACTACACGTTAGTTTACCTAACATCACTTAAATACCTTTAGGATAGGTGTTTCAAGTTTATATTTACATTTTATTGGAGCATATTAGACAGTTTCAGTTTTACACTCCGGTTGTGCAGCCACCTGGCTACGTGTGATATGAAAGATATGAAAGAGGTTACCCAATTTTTCTGAGTTTTACCGTCTCGAGTATAAAATGGAAATATGATTAGCACTCCCTTGCAGGGTGACGCATGAAACACACTGAAAGGCATACTCCCGGGATCTCGGAATATAATAAGTCAAAAGTACTACTAACCATTCTTAGGTCCCTTAAATAAGATCAAGGCAGTTTCTAATCCTGAAAGTCCTAGAAACTGAAGTACTCATATTAAAGGCCCATTTCTTCTGTAATGAATCTACGCTGCCTTTATGACTCACACCACGATACTCACTGTAGAGGTAAAAATGATTAAACGTTCCTTGCAAAAACCATCCCTACCATCAGTGACGTGGGTACGCGTTCAATCCTTTACCAACACACACAGAATGGCTCTGAATATGCATTGGGTAGACTGGCACATTTGGTTGTCTTTTAGGCCAAGGCATAAGACGGGCATACATCGTCATAGATACGGCATGCTGCGATGTCAAAACAGGAGTGAGTAACGAGAGCACATTAGCATCACCCCCAGTGTCTTCCACGAGATTCAAGGCACGGATACTCCCGGCATATACATCATCCAAGTCCCTTCTTGCAATTAAGCCCTTGGACCTTTTATTTTTGTAAAGTTGTCTTTCTTTCATCCATAATTGGTTTCTGCCCTCATTTGTTGCAGCAATTGGAGCCCGTGTTTGAAATCAGACTTTTGTGTTGAGGGTTGAGTACTGTGGCAGATAATAGCTTTTGAGTGGAGCATGCTTCTTCTTGGCCAGCAACAACACTTGGCTTCATTTTTCACAGAGACTTTCACAGCACACATGAGACGCTGGCAGCAGGCTGCTAGACAATATTTCCTGTTGTTAATCTGCTATGGATTCAGGTCACTGTGCCAATGTGTGCGAAATGAATGCAGAAGAGGCAGTCCAAGGAAGAGGAATTTGTAAGAGAGACGCTACTTAAACTCCATGTCTAAGGCTCCTATTAGCTTGTTCTGAATAACAAGCTTTGAGAATTTCTGCCTGTAAGAGGACGTAGTTTTCTGATTTCCCAAGCCAACCGACAGACAGACAAAATTCAGCAATTTATTTGGTCAGATAAAGAGCCAGGGGGAATGGAACTGCACAGAAGCAAACATGAATTCTAAGGATGTAATCAGTCTAGATTTGATACACTGCTTTCTTTTAACTATATAAGATACCGAGGATTAAAATAATTCAGTAATGACACTGACATTGCTGTAAAATTATGTATTAAGTCAATCTGCATCATTCATTTCCAGGAAATTTTTGGTTGTGTAACTTTAAAAACAATGCCTGGGTCACTATAGAAACTCCCCACAAGTATTATAGCGTTTACCAGGGGAGAGTAAGATCTGCAATAAATGTGAAGAGAAAGGATGAAACTGGAGAGACTGAGGGACGTGACTCAGACAGCTCTCCATTTTATTTCAACACATATTTAAAGCAAGTAAAACACATCATTATTACAGGTACTGTTGCTATTCTATTTCATCTCATCCCAAGGTAACAAGAGACCTTGCTTGATCACACCCCTCTTGCTCAGGAAGTCTAGTCTTTTCATGAATGCTGACTACAGGTTTTGAAAGTTTTACGCAGAGTTACCGTATAGTTAAAAGGTCTCTTCTTCTATACCTAACTACAGAGACCTTAGAACAGGACCATATGGGTGTTCATTTGGAATCCTACTAGAATGTTCTACAACATGTATGCATCATGTCCACTTACACAGGTCTCACACCAAGGTCGATGTTTTTGCAGTAGTCACATATTTAATGGGCTTACGACTAATAATTCTACATGGAAAATAAACTCATTTGCATATCTGAGTACAATACTTGCTTTGAGGTTATGTTGAGCAGTAAAGCATTATATCAATTCAGCTTTAACACCCTATGAGTGCTTTACAGTTTATATGAGACAGAATTATTGAAATCATACCCTATGAACTGCAGTTTGGGTGTCTTGAGCCTCCTGTGGTCTCTCTACAATAACATTGATTCAAACTCAAGGTGAATTTAAATCCAGGCTCAGGTATTTGTGTGGCCCATGTTCTTGCATAAGGAGGGTGATGAGCCTTTAATGTGTTCTTGTCAGGTCCTTTCATCTCTCAGGAGAAGAAGTCAAGTCATCCGAGAGTTGAATAACAGTCATGACACACTATTGAGACACTGCAACTACATGAACCCTTCTTACCAGCTTCAGGTGGGACAATGGCAGTCTAATGTCACTGGACTGCTATAAGGTCATGGCAGCTTTATGTACACTGTGTCTCAGTCCTTCAGGAGGACAGATGGGGAAGCAACTCTGTAAGCCCAGGACATCTCTTGTGATGGTCCTATCCATTTGAACTTGGGTGAGGGGATGTGGGATGGGAAGTTCCATTGGTCTCTCATTTATGCCACTATATCTGGTTTTATGCACAATAAAACTCCTATGTTTAATAAAATATGTGTGTGTGTGTGTGTGTGTGTGTGTGAGGGGGGAGAAAGATAAATAGATAGAAAGATATTTAGATCCTTAAATATCCCAAGAAGTCAAATCTTGGATATTTCTCTGTAGAAAAACATATAAGAAGGTTATGATGGGAGGACTGACCAACAGAACTTGCTGAATGGAAAGAAGGTCTCTTGTGTGGCTGTAATCTTTAATTGACATGTAATTACCAAATCCTTTTCAGATTTGACAGAGAGAAGGTTTGATTGGTATGAATCAGTACCAGTGGCTATTTACAACCAGTCCTAGAGTAAGACTTGGCGGCTGCAGTAGCAAGTCTCCATGGCATAACTGTACTTCTCCTGAACAAATGAGATGGTTTATGGTTTAGACACTGAGTGGCAGCTTTCTCATCTGAGCCTGCCAGAGAGAGGATAGTCTGTGAGCCAATCACATGTCCAGCTTTATATTTTCTCTTTGTTTTGTTTTCTATTTAAAATCTTCTCGTTATATGTTGTGTACTTATACGAAGTGAAACATTAAAAATCCTCTGAGAGTAGGGCAGAGACTACACAAAGCTCTAGCTGTGGGGTGGGGTTTGTTTGGCTCATCCTGCGATCATGACGAATTCCTATTGCTATGCTCTTTAGGAAAGCTCTGTAAGCCATGACGTTCTGGGCAAGATCTTATATAAAGGGATAACTGGAGACATTACAGCATTTTGCTTGGGGTAATTATCTTAAACTATTCATGTGCTCTCCCAGGTCAGGCTAATGGCATTTCCCTGAAGAATGTGGCGCCTCTTTGGTGACTGTATTTGCCGTCACCATGGCATTCCATAAGAAATAACGAGTCTCTGTATGCCTTTCCGTTTCCCAAACATCACGACAAGAAGAGTTTCTTGTGTGGCTGTACATCTGTCCTGCATCACTCATTCCTCTGAGGGGCAGTGGGGAAAGCGAGGGCCTTGTTACCAGTAAATGTGGCTCCAAGACAGGCTTTCCTTTGCCCTTACTGAGGAATTTCAAAACTACATACCAGTGAGACACAGCTGTCTGTCACACTGAAATGCTTCACTCCCATTCAACAAAGACATCGTGCATACTGGGAAGAATGCTTCACCCCACCAAAGAGAACAGTTCATAAGTGAACAGCTACCCAGGCTGTTTAGGCTCAAGTTTGCCATCTATAGAGTTCTCTCTGTCCCGGATAACAAAAGATCACAGGCAACACCCATGAAATAGGTCGGTCTTGCAAGGGAAGCAACACAAGGATCATAAATTACATTCATCTTAAAGCACGTGGTCCATTAATACTTATCTGACAAGGAAAAGCACAGAGTTACTAGAGGCTGAATTTATTGGCAGCGATGCTATATGTTCCAATAAAGGTTCCTGTGACAAGAAGTCTGTGACCTCTGGTAGAAAAATATGTAAGAATCTGATGATGCAAAAGCTGGCAATACAACTTCCGAGTAGAAAGAGAAGACAATCTTTTGCTTTTCTGAAGAGGGGAAGACCAGATGTGTGTGCAGGGACCAGAGGAGAAAGAGTCCCAAAAGAGAGAGGAGGGAGTGGGAGAGACATAAGGGACAGGGCATTACTGTTAGTGTCACACTAGGTAAACATGAGAGGTTACACTTACAGAGATTTATTTTTTCTAATTTGAAGAGTGCCTAGAAGAACCATCTGAATCACATCATTTCCTCCTGACTTATAACAGAATAGCACAAACTTTAGAAAACACAATACTTCAGAACACCAGTAAAGTTGCTAATTCTCATTGAAGCTGTTCAAAGAAATATCTGGACCAGCCCTGCCTCTAAGCTGTACAAAGCCATAGCTCTTATCAGTCGGTATAACTGAGATAAATAACAAGCAAAAGGTGACAAATCCAATCTGGAGAAATAAAAGAGACTTAGCAATGGATTCAAAGGAGTCAGGCTGAGACCATCCTCAAAGTATGACAGCACTCCATAAGTCTTCCACAAATGTACCCCTTCCTGCACCTAACGGAGAAACCTTCAGTGGGATTCTTGAGGTTGAAAAAGAAATGCTTTTCCTATACAAACTCCATGAAAACTGTCTGAAGGAATCTAATTTAACCAGGGCCACCCACAGTAACCTCTCTACGGAACAGCACACCTGGTGATGTGTCAGACCATGCCTAAATGTAGAGGGTGGGTCTGATGCTAAGGTCCTGTTCCCCATTGGTTCGTGGTCAATCAATAAAGATGCCAGGGACCAATGGCTGTGCCAAAAGAAAGAGATGGGACTTTCTGGTCCCCAGAGGCCTATGTTTCAGAGGGAGAAAATGTGATCAGCCATGTGAGATCTTTGGGTGGAGCAGCTATAAGCTGTTTCTCCAGGTGAGAGGTTAGAAACATGACTAAGCTGAGGGCAGATTCAGGGTGCTGAGCTAGAACTAAAGGTAACTGAGTAACTGAAGCTGAGGGGGGGATTAAGAGATGCTGAACTAAGAGTATTGGGAAGGGCGCACTAGGCACGTTAGATTAGAAGCACCACAGGTTGAAAATAAGTTTGTGTCTGAGTGTGTGTGTGTGTGTGTGTGTTTCATCTGTGGATCTGAGGGAATCTGGGTGGACCTGGTAATGTGGTCCGCCTGGAGCTTAAAGGTGGGTAGAAAACAGGCTACACCTAAAAGGAGAAATGGGTTCTTTGTGTGTGTGTGTGTGGGGGGTGTCAATGTTAAGAGTTGACTAGTGGGATGAGTGGGGAGGTATGGGTAAAGGTCTCCCCACCCCCTTACTTTGAATGTCAGTATTCTTCTGACTGAGCTGATAATGACCCTTTCTTTCCTTCACTCACTGATGTTTAAATTAATGTAGAATATAATGGCCCCCAGAGCATGCCAGTCTGACATCTTTCCAAACGCCAAAGAAAACATGCAGGTGCACCAAGTCACTATTTACTTAGTTGAGGTCACTTAGTAGGTCTGTGGTTAAGTTCTTCAAGCTCCTCTCCTGTAAATGTTCTTCTTGGATCCCATGCGAGTACAGATGTGATGTGTTTGAGTGGTTTGCATGCATCTCCTCAAAAGTTCTCAGGATGGAAACTTACTTCATCAATTCATGCATTAATGGTCTGGGGAGAAAGGACCCTTGAGAGGCAGCTGGGATCAGACGAGATCACAAGCATGAGGCCCTTATGAGAGGAGGAGGAATGGTGGGCACTGGAATACCTGCTTCGTCTAACGCCCTCTCTGGCTGTTTTAAATCCTGAGAAGGTCCTTAGCAGATTGTCAGCTGTGTTCCTCAGCTGCCTCCAGACCACAAGTTAACCGAACTTCTATTTTTTAATCTGGTCACAGATGATCACAGTGACAGAAATCAGACTCAGAAAGAAGTTACTGTGTCTGGCTGTCTCGTCACTAACCCACCTGCATAAATCCAACCGATTCAGTTTGCTGACTTTCAAGGCAGGTCTCTGAAATATATTTTCACCTCTACACTGGATGCCTTCGCCTTGGTTGGCATCTCAGCACCTCTTGCCGCGTTTACTGCAAGGGAACTAACCAGCCTCCACGTTTCTAGTCTCTTTCCTTACAACTACTGTTTCACGAAGCAAACCTAACACACACTGACGGATCGACAGACTTCATGACGGAAAGCCCTTCAGAAGCGTGGAACCCTACAGTGATCAGGAGAATTCTACATGCCCCCTAGCCTCCCTGCCTCTCTGGTGTATATGCCCTCATAATCCTTGAGACTATCAATAGAATGAATCTCACTGTGATTAAGTGTGATTTAAGGCACATGCTTATGGTTTATGCATTAAATAGGAAAGCAGTATACCAATGACACAGACAGAACCCTTCTACCATACGTGTGGCATCCATCCTTAGGCCCTTTGGTCTTCCCCTCCAGCTCTTCTCCTCACACCAATGATGCAAATGCACACAGTGCTTGCCCCTCACAGCATCTTACCTGCCTAAGGGATGGAAGCTCCGAGCAGTGTGGTGTAAATATCATGAGTACAATATGGATTCCTTAAACTGGAGGGAAGTAAGGGGAATGTAATTACACCACAATCCCAAAAGACCCTAATAAAAAAATCACATGAATGCTCCTCACCTCAATCCTGCCTCAGATACCACAGCACAGACTGCCAGGGCTTTTTGATAATTAATTCAAATACCTGCCAAGAGTAGCTGGAGACCCATTTATCATGTTCAACAATCTGAACCACTTTGGCGGAGTCTTCATTCCCAAGGAAGTATTTATAACCAGCCAAGGGCTGTCGGCTCTCTATTAAAACCTAAACCTAAAAAGACACAGAAGAATCCAGTCCTCAAAGAGCCGAACCTTCTCCAGACAAGAAAGTTCCCAGAGAGCAGAGGATCTGTCCCAACAGAAAACAGAGAGCAGCAGCCAGGTTTGCATCTCTTTCCTGTTCCCAGAGGCTTCTATCATGTTTCTTGATATTTTAAGAAAACCCAGCTTAGTACAGAACTCATCACAAGACAAAGGGCAGAAAGAAAGAGGTCTTAGCCTATCCTTGGCTTTGACAGGCAGGTAGAGGATAACCTACACTTTCAAAGATACTTGAAATCAAACTGAACACCGAGGAAGCCTGTTTCCATGCAGGGTTACTAGGTCAGACACCATATAATATAACCATTCGAGGCTTTGTGGAGAAGAATGTTCTATGTCACCTTCGGAGGCACTCAAGATGTAGGAAAAGCAGGGTGAGCCCCTCATGTGGTCCCGTCTTTCATTGACCATCCTATGCCATCTGAAGAGTTCATTACTGAAGGGAAGAACTGCAGTTCCTCACTTACCATAAATGTGAATCAGCACAAAGAGAGGCAAGCACTGCCAGCTTGGATGGAGTGTGAGTAATGATGCACACAGCAGATCCAAGCTTGCTCAGCACATCATGGTGTCTGACACCGGGTCCTCTGGTTGCATCAGGGTCACCAGGGCTGTGTGAGCAAAAACAGGGTAACTGCTCCCCGGGTTGGCTGCTCCATCCTCCACTGTCTGGTCAAAGGGCACAACAACTTCCTGTGCTCTCATGAACAACTTCCCTTACCCTCATAAAACTGTTGAGCATGTCTAAAAGTGCCAAATGAACGGTTAGCTGAGTGAAAAATCCTGATGCTAGGTTTTGACAATACTGGAAATGGAGTCACAAGGAACTTCCTTTCTCAAAAAGTCAAACACACTGTCCAGTGTCTGATACGGTATAGTGATGAAAGTGATTTTTAAGACGGCATGAGGGAGGTGACTCCAATTCTATTTAAAAAAAAAAAACATGCCAGATATATAGAGTATTTTATACTTATACTTCCTCTTAAGTACTTTCCGGAAGGATATGCTTTATGCTGTACGGGATGATCATGTCACTAAGTTGAGGGAACCATTTGAACCTGCAAAGCACTGCAGAACATTCCCTGGAATCTGGAGAGCATTCATTCTCTCTGCTCCTTATGATGACCCTGAGCCTGTGTTTTACAGATGGACGAACTGAGGACGTTGAAGGGTAAGAGACATAGGTGGCAAAGGCGATATGCCACCAAGGTGAGTAATGACGCACAGCTTTCTGAAGGCCGGAGGGAGCTTAAGTTCAGCATTCAATTCTATAAGGCTGGGAAGACCTAGCTTAGCCTGTGTAACATCACCTTCGTCTGCTTTTATTCATTCTTCTCTCTGCAAAATCTCAGCCCTCCCATTGTTAGAATATTTATATGAGCTTCAGAAATATATTTTCAAAAGCCTGGGTATGTGTAACTCCTTTAAATAAAATGCTAACTTATGCCCATGTCCTACCAGTGAATGAGATGAGACGTGATTCTCACATTCTATCTTAATGAACTCTAGATGCCTTCAGGACTGTATCATGAGACAGACACAGCAAGTTCCTCTTGATAAGCCTTTAGGAAAACACGAGTTGGTTAAGTCTATTTCACAACTTCAGATGGCTCTGTTTGCTCGAGAAACCAGCTGCTGTCAGCATGTCTGACACAGAAACCAGAAAAGATGGCTAGATGGTGACAAAAGCCAGGGGCCAGGAGGCAGCTAGTCAGTAAAGTGCTTGTTTTGCAAGCCTGAGGACTTGAGTCTGAATACTCAGGATCCACTTAAGAACCTGTACCTGGTGGTCATATCTGCAATTCCAGAAACCAGGAAAGGAGAGAAAGGTGGGTTCCTGGAGGCTCACAGGTGTATGTGGAGAATTTCCAGGTCAGTGAGAGACTCCTCTCAAACAATAGGACTGACCCTTGAAGTGCCCTGGCTTTTCAGGCACCTTGAGAACAACCTTCCCCCAACATGAACCCTCTGACACTTTCCAAATCAACCCATAAAACAACAAAATCCCTGGCAAGAACTTTGAGTAATCTTTAGATGTAGCCTCAGATTCAAAGGATGGTTAGCTTTATAGTAAACAAACCCTTACCCTGAAATAAGGGGCCAAACCAACCACTGCTAGAATTTACTTAATTGCCAGTAAATACTAACTAGAGAATATGCCTTGCTACCATTAACAAACTGAAGGGAAAATCTATTAAATTTCACGATGTAACATTAAACAGGGCTTTCCCTCTATTTCATCTACATGTTTTGCATCTCCCAATGAATTATTTAGTTGAGAGCCAACAGCACTGGACGAAGATGTTACCATAGCAAATCTTTCCTTTGTGTCTGCTGTCAACACAAACAAGATCACAAGAGTAGTTCAGCCACAAGGTACTCATAAATCCACTCTAATGTTTTCCTCGCATTTGAAAATGTTTCCAAACGAACAGCCCCACTTTTCCTTTTGCAATAAAAGCTAAAAGAACACGTTACTCCTCTTAATATGCCAATTAGATGCTGGACTCCAATATGGTAAAGTGAGCCAAATGCAGAAACTAATTACTGACAATGTGTACTCTGCACTGAAGCAGAATTATCCACAGTGTAACATACCAGGACCTGGGTGAATCGCTTTGTAAATATTTCACTATCCCTATGACAGGTTCTTCAATCGTATACCTATCTGGATCTTTCCTGGATGTACATCTATATTTTGTTGAATTTAAAAACACACACACACACACTGAATCAAATAAAAAATAAAAATCTAGAGACTGACCTATGGACCACGTCCTCCTGTGTTTCTAAGAACAAAACTCTGGTCAAAGAGATTACAGGTGCCATTTGTAAGGAACATGATTTGGGGACATGAAATAATGGAGAAGAATGAAGCTGAAGAGATAAGCGCCGTCACTACCAGGTGAGTTCCATCAGTGCAAAGACTTATCCTCATCTCGTAGCTAATGGCCACAGGCCGACTTTCCACATGTGCTGAAGGGCCAAGCGTGTGCCCATGAAAAGCCAGGCATTGGCTTACATACTCAGCCGACATCAGTGACAATCTGGTAAAGTAGTAACCTGTCTTTTGTGGGGGAAATGCTGGGATTATGAAATGAACTGGCAATTGACTGGAAAATTAAAAAGGAAGTCACTCTGTGATGTTCTTCTCGGGAAGGCGAGGTTGGGGAACCCCAAGTCTGATGAGGAATTCCAAGTGATAAATACACTGATATGGTTGGTTTCACCCAAAGATGGATACAGGCTGAGTGGAGTCTTGAACCTCATGCAAGGAGTCTTGAACCTTGCTCCACACAAGGGCTGGAGGTCTTTACACATATTATCTCACCACCCCTCTTCTCAATGTGAACAAAAGGCAGTGTTTCCTATCTCTGCCCACCCCATTCCATCCTCAGAACTCTGCGAGTGGTCAGCGTTGGAGCTGGACACTCATTTTCAGAAATAACCTTTAAGAAATACTGGGAGACTGTCCCGTGACATTACACTCTTGAACGGGTTCTGTTCAGAATCTCAGCTCGTCTGCTCAGATAAGTCTAAAGGAATCCACTCTCAGCTCCCAGCCTTTTAAGAGAAAGGACTTGCTATGTGGCCCATTACATCTCCTAGCCATAGGAAGGGGACAAGGAGGACACATTAGCAGGCAAGGGGGATTTTAGGAGCCTTTCTTCCTTTTCTCAAGCTATATTTATGATACTAAGAAGAAAAAATATTTTAAAAATGATTAGTTTTGAAATCATGTGTTTACAGAATTTAAATAGAGTAAGTGACCAAAAATCTGTTTCTTTTGTGTGTGTTATGTGTGTTTGTGTGTATGTGCATGTGCAAACAAGCGTGCTTACATGCAGAGGCCAGAAGTTGATGCCAAATGCCTCCCTTAACTGCTTCCCACCTTATTTTATTGAGAGAAGGTCTCTCTCTGAGCCTGAGGTTCTCCGATGGAGCTGGACTGCCTGGCTAGTGAGCTCTCGGGACCCTCCCAATGTTACACCCCTCCTCCACACCAAGATCCATGTCACACCCAACTTTTTACATGCATTCTGGGCGGCTGAACTCAGGCCCTGACGCTTGTGTGGCTAACATGCCCTCAAATCTGTTTCTTCTTGAGAGACCACTGGTACACCGCATAGAAAAATCCTCCCTCTTTTTCTTTCAAGTAGAATTCCCCAAGTCCAAACTGAAGGCAAATCCTACCCTTTGCTTGACACCTTTCCCTATGTAGGCTTTGCACTTTTTCAGTGAGAGGGTTCTAGAACCTTTGGTTCAGAGGAGTGGCCCATGGATTCCTGTTCCTCTCTACCCTTCCAGACCATGTTTTCTTTTTTTTTGGTTTTCCGAGACAGGGTTTCTCTGGGTAGCCCTGGCTGTCCTGGAACTCACTCTGTAGACCAGGCTGGCCTCGAACTCAGAAATCCGCCTGCCTCTGCCTCCCAAGTACTGGGATTAAAGGCGTGCGCCACCGCTGCCCGCCAGACCATGTTTTCTCAGGCACAATATTGACTTCTCTGAGCCTATTTTCCCAGCCAAGAAACAATGCAAGGCCATAGTTATGTCCAATGGTTCTTGTAGATGAAGCAGTTTGCCTCTATAGTGAAGACAAACTCAATTTTAAGCTTGAGCATCCACTCGACTATTTGGTAGTGACAGGAACAAAGTGTATCCTAAGAAACATGTCCTATCAAAGCCTTTGTAAAGTTAGCATCGGCTAATATACTCAGGCTAATAGAAAAGGTGCACTATTTGAATATTTAAGATATCAGCACTCACTTTGCACAATGCATCACTGTGTGTGAGAATAGGCAATCTTAGTAGCTGCCCGCCATTGTCACTGAAGAAGGTTTTGAAGCTCTAAGTATAGACAAGCTGCTAGGCAGGAGTCCGGAACAGCTGACGGCAGCAGCTGCACCTGTCCCAGGGTCACGGAGCACATAAACCTCCACAGATGAGAGGCTATGGTGTCCATGCATAGCACAGCTGCAGCCCACCATGTTAGGAAGACTTTCCTGAATAAAGCAACGAAAGGTGCTCTGGACTAAAGCCCTCCCTGGGACTCAAGCAAGGAAGGCCCTGGGCTCAACTTGGAGCCGTGTACAGGGAGATGTGTGCAGGCAAGAGGTAGCAAGTGTACTCTCTGCTTCTGTCTTCTGTGAGATGTGCTATGGGGGAACCAGGCTGGCTTTGATGTGAAGCTGGAACCAAGAGTGAGTGGCCCTCCTCTGCACCCAGGGGTCCAAGACAACCACACATGGCTATGTCAGCATCTCCTGGGAACTGTGGTGATTATGTCACTGCCAATAAGGATTTCTCTCAGGGGACATGTGACAGCCCTCAGCCACAAGGATGGGAAAGATACTGAAAGACATGAGCTAGCAAGCTAGACAGAAAATACAAAGGAAGACTTGAACTCTTGAATCTTCAGTAAAGAAGGAAGTCGGCCTATGATGCCTGGAGGTAGGGGTGTGGAACAAATAGCATTGAACCAGGCATGGTGCTGTGGGAGTTGTAGACGGAACAAGTTTGTTAGTGTGGAACCAAAAAAACCAAACAATGACTTAGTAACACAATGTTATCACATTAAGACTTGGAAATGAGGGCTAACTACACGGATCAGTTAAAAAGGGTTTGCTGCAAAATCTCAAGGACCAGAGTTCGATCCTCCAGAATTGATATAAAACTACCAAGAACTGTGCTAAGACAGGAGGATCCTGGCTTACACATATACACACATGTACAAATACATATACAATCAAATCCACATATACAAACAGGCACACATACATTAATACAATTTGGTAGCTTGAGTAAATAATGAAAGAATTCCTTAGTAAGTTTTCTTTCGTAATATTTAGTGTATTGCCCAGCACCTAATCAGTCAGTATTCCTTAGTAATATTTAATATACTACCCTTCACCTAATGACTTAACTGCTCAAGCTCTCAAAATCTACTTGGCTTTCTGTAACCTAAAACAGATGACAAAGACGGTTTTACAGCTCCTATTTCTCGAAATATATGCTCACCTTTTAAACATTAATATTCTTTAAAGGGTTTAATGGGCCATGACCACACTCACAATGGACTATTAAAGATTATTAATTTTAAAAAATGAATACTAGGAGAACAGATTTAACTATTTTACTAAGGAAGTCTGTCACTAAAAATCTTAATGCCAAAATTCTCAATGCCTTGGGGAAGATCTCACGGCATCTCTCTCAGGTATATGAGACAATAACCATCCTGTGTGCAATGTTCCAATGGTTGCACACAGAGCCTCATGTGAAGAAAGAAAGTGAACCCATGTCCTCCCATCCTCCTGAGTCTGGGAGTGGGTCATTTGTCATGCAGGAATTGCTGCTGCAGGGTGAGGCCATTAGGTCAGAGCATGAGACAGACGTGTGACTGGATAAGCCTTTGCCATCGAGAAGAGAGGCATATTACGGCAGACGACGGAATCTGTAGTCACACAGAATGGGATCTCTGATTTATAGGTTTTCTTGAAAGAACAATATTTGTGCAGGCTGTGAAAATGTCATGTTTCATATTTTATATTTATCTGTTTCTGGTAATTCAAGAAAGGTAATAAGCGTCTGAGTCAACTTGTGAATTAAGGTGATTCTGTCATTCTGTTCAGAGATTGAAATGGTCAAGGGACAGTTTTTTTTCACATAACCCATGGAAACAGAGAGGCTTTTAGATATTGAATCATTTCTTCCAGCCATATCTCCCTAGGTAAAGAGCATGAAATAAGATAATCAAATGGTCACAGAGACAGACCACAGGCAACTAAACCTTTCGAAAGCTGTATTTGATTTGTTCCACTCTGGATTCAATTCTTTCTCCAGTGTGGCTGGCACAAAGGTATCTTTTCCTGGATATGAATCTAGAATGGATATACCTGGGCTCCAGTCTCACTGCCTTCTTCAAAATGATTGACAGGCTAAGTAAACTGGGAATTCAAATGGGGAGAGGAAGGCAGTAGGACCTTTTCAATAACTCTTCCAACAGAAACCTTCCAAAACCGCCTTTTCAAGAACTTTTCTGGGCATGTCCCATCTGTTGCCCAAGAGCTGGATATGTCTCAGGATGAGAATGAATGCACTACAAACTATTTCCTCATCCAACATCCAGCCAAAGTGTCAGAAGCCTGGACACCCTTGTCAATCCACTTGCAGGAACCTCAGCAGAATGCAAAACAAACTACACCATATAATATTTCAAATATCTTAGCCAAGCACCAGATGAGTAGATTATGAAATACAGAATCCAAATTGAGATCAGGTCTAAGTTAGTTTTCTAAAATCAAGGTCATATTAGATAAGAATGGTCTATACACAGGATATAGCAAATGTCTTACTGGATGGTCATTGGGGGATGTTGCACATTCATCGGCGAAAGGCAAAGCTGTCTGCCTCACATAGAAGCAACCGGATAGCAAACACTGATATGAGGACTGTGTGCCCTGTGCTGTATGGGATGGGACATTTCTCTTTCAAATGTCAACAAAGCACAACTGGTATGGGAAGTCATGTGTGTTCTAGGAGTCAAGAATACGATGTGAATTATGTTCATAATTTTGTTGCATATATAAAAATTTGGAGGCATGTAAGCATTCCACAAACACATATCACGCTACATTGCCTGGATGACCTTTTTTATACTGCAAGTAGTCAAGCAAAATGCCTGGAAAAAAATGACAGCGGCAAAGACTCTCAAGTGGAAAACCACTGCACACCACAATGATGTAAGACAACGGTCATAAGGAAGTTTGAAGAATTTGCAAACAGGAGCATCAAGACATGGGGCATGCTCTGAAAGTGAGAGTTCAGTGATGGTATCAGAGGAATGCTTCTTATACCCCCTTCCTGGTCTCTCTTCTTATACTCCCCTTCCTGGTTCTCTAGTTCTGGTTCTCTTCCCACCGTAGAACTGCTGAAAAAGGGAAATTAAAACCTTATGGCTTCAAAAGAAAAGAGGTTCAAGACATTCAAGTGTGTCTGTCTGTGTCTGTCTGTGTCTCTGTGTGTGTGTGTGTGTGTCTGTGTGTGTGTGTGTGGTGTGTAGTCAAGGGCCTTCTGTAGGTGACAGAAAGGCCTCAGGATTAAGTTGTGACACAGTTGAGCCTTGTTGATTCTGCTGAAATGATGGCAGCATTAAGGTAGCTATAGGGAAAGACATAACTTCATTAAGGTAAAACAACACTTTATTAAGTGCACAGAGGATTTGCTTCTGTCTTTTGTTCTAAATTCCCTGCAACTACACATCTTGGGGAAACAGTCAGGGAAGAGATGCTGTTCCTCCCCGTGAGGATGTGTGCCTCTCATTCCACCACAAGGAAGGAGGTTGGAACCTGTCTGAGGCAAACGTGGCCTCTCTAAAATTCACCTCTCTAAATTCTCCCAAGCTCCTTTCAGCTAAGGGCTGAGCACGAATAACCTAACCCAAGATTAACATTTAAAAATTCTCTGAAGACGGACTCCAATGCCTATGACCTTAAGTCAGCTTTCTGCAAACCTTTCCGCATTCTGAGAACGTTTCAACAGGACTTCTTTATGTCCTGGAGAATAAATCACCTAGGCCCTCTGAGGCTCATGCTCAGTGCAAGCAAATGTTCCAGTCCTTCTTGAGAAGAGTTTCTGATCACCCTCTTCTAAAGCTCTCTGATAAAAAAAAAAAAAGCTCGCATCAGATTCCATTTCTCTTATTATCATTATAAAACAGGTCCCAGAGAACTGCTTTCTAGGAACAGGCTACATCAAACACAGAAGGAATCATCAAGCAGTGTTCCTCTGACCCAGAGAGACAGCATGCTGATTCGCCATCATTTCTGACTCAACCAAGCAGCAGTGAACGAATCCGTGAACTTGACCACATCCCCAAAAAGCGGTTGGTAGTGAACACACTCTTTCTTATTATACCTGTTATGAAAGTTGCAACTATTCTGCTGCAGACATTTTTATATCAAAAGACAGCGCCTGTAGAAGACCAGAACAAAGACCCTGCAAAAGTTCAATTCCGAAGGAATCAAGATAGAATTGGACAGAAGACAAAAATGGAGAATAGTTTTGAACTCACTGGATCAGGAAAGGGCTTTCTGAATAGACACAGTATCACAGGCTTAGGCCAATGGCACAGGCACTGAGAAAACAATTAATAAATGGGACGCATAAAGCTAGACAGCTGTATGACAAAGTAAGCCATCATGTGGACAAAGTGGCAGCCTACAGAGGAGAAAATGATCTTTACTAATTAAACATCAGACACAGATTATGATCTGACAGAGGGCTAGTGTCTATTTAAAGAACTAAAACAACAACAACAACAACAAAAAACACACACAAAAAAAATCCTAAACCTAAACATCAAGAAAACAAATAGCTTATAGAAATAGCCAAAATATAAAAGGCTATTAAGACCACACTCAAATATGTCATTGAAGATGAAGTAGATGGTACACAATTAGAGGCTTTACATCTACTGACTAGCGTTCAGAGTACTGGAAAGACTCTGCATGCTACCAGAGAGAGAAGAAAGGAAATCACTAACCCAGCTACAAATCCTGCAGCCTTCAATAGTGAACTGCTGCAGGATATACTGATATAATACTGGCACAAGTACTATATGGATAACCAACCACTTGTTGACTAGATTTAAAGCCCACTCCATGGAATGGAGCTCATACCATTGGCACTGCTAAATGGCTAAGAACCTGGAACTAGATAAGCCACGGGCCTATAGGGAAATTTAAAACTATTATTATGATAAAAGAACATAGAAAAAAAAAAAGACTCCAAAATGGAGTCTCTTCATCAAATCCTTTTCCATAAGGATCAGGAATTCTCTGGGGAGAGGAGATCAGAAATTCTAAGAGTCAGAGGTGAATGATTTCAAGGAAACTGTGCCTCCAGCCTCAACAGGATAGACGAACATATAAATTCACAAAGACTACAGCAGCATGCACAGCTGGTTCAAGCTAGATGTGGTCAAGCAGCACTGGGAAGGAGAAGCAGACGAGGTCTCTGCACTAACCAAGAACATCTGAACTATACCTGCTATATAAGGTAAAAAAAAAAAGATACTTTTTTTTTCCTCCAGTGGTTTCTCACTAGGTACAACAATGGCATTTGAGAGCAGGCGGTATGGCCTGGAGTAGTCGGTCAACACAAAACAAACTCCAGGGTATTATTGTAGAATTTTTGTCTCAGTTTGCTTTGTTAGGGCATTTCTGTCTTCTTGTTTTTTTGCTTTTGTATTTTAATTTTTGTTTTTGTGTGTGTGTGTGTGTTTTAAAATTATGTGTGTGTTTTATTTGTTTTTGTTTGAGAAAGAGAGAGAGAGAGAACACATAAAGCTAGGTAGGAGGTGAATATCTGGGAAGAGGGATGGGGAAAGTATTATAAAAATACATTGTAAGAAAAAAATTTTGTTTAAAATGTATGCTTAGAAATGTTTTCGATTTATAATGCTATGAAAGACCAACATTGAAATGTCACTCAAAATGATCACAGTGATATTTAAAGAAACAATAAATTATCAAGTTAATTATCAAATAAGGATTCTACACTCAAAGTCATATCATCTATAAGGAAGCCAAAGCACTGGGTATATATTAAATTGACAAAATAATAAATGTTTTATGTCATCCTGCAGTGGTTTGAATATGCTTGGTCCAGGAAGTGGCACTATTTGGAGGTGTGGCCTTGTTGGAGCAAGTGCATCACTGTGGGTATGGGCTTTAAGACCCTCATCCTAGCTGCCTGGAAGTCGGTATTCTGCTAGCAGCCTTCAGATGAAGATGTAGAACTCTCAGCTCCTCCTGCACCATGCCTGCCTGGATGCTGCCATGTTCCTGCCTTGATGATAATGGACTGAACCTCTGAACCTGTAAGCCAGTCCCTATTAAATGTTGTCCTTATAAGAATTTCCTCCATCATGGTGTGTGTTCACAGTGAAACCCTAACTAAGATACATCCCCAAGGCAATTATGTCCAAAGATGAAATTTTCTCCATCTAGAATCTTTCATAGAAAACTAACAGCAGTGAACAGAAGATTATAAAGCAACTCATTCAATCTATGATATAAATGCAATCAAAGCTAAGCAAAAAGTGTCTTTGCATAGCAAATTTTTCCATGTCATGGATCTTCACAGTTCAAGTCTAGTCTCTCATGAAGCTACAGAAGTCCTCCTCTAAGCCACACGGAAAACCCATCTACAGATTGATCATTTAGAGTCCCCCAACAATTAACATCTAAGTCAACAACTATACACACTGATTGGAAAAAAAAACTATTCAAAATCAAAGCTAGCAATATATATATATATATGATAGATAGATCTGTGCTTAGTAGAATTTTGGGTACCTGATACACACTGCACCAGCCCACTACCTTGTATATGACTAAATTCTCTATACAGCAGCATATGACAAAGTAACTTTACTGAATGTAAGGATCTAACTTTCTATGTTCCGACAATCTGAAATAACTTAGACATCCATCTTTTATTTTCATCAAGATGATGCTAACTCTGAAATGAATTTAAATGTTCTGTTGCCAAAAAAAAATTAAAAAAGCATTACACCAATATAACTAGAATGTAAATACAGTGTAAGCTGACGGAAAAGGGATGGAAGCCGGAGAGAGGGCTCCATGGTCAACAGTTCTTCCAGAGGACCCGAGTCCAGTTTCCAGGACCCATTCATTCCTGAGGTTAACAAATGCTCAGAACTCCCCACCCCCAGCTCCACAGGACCTGACTCCCTCTTTTGGTCTCAGCAGGTACTGCACTCATGTGCACATATACCTACACAGACAAACACAAGTATACTAAATTTTAAAAATAAAATAAACATTTTGAAAAACAGAGAGAGAAGACGGGATGGGGCAGATGAATGTGAGATGAGAGAACCCATGGACAACAAAGAAGAAAGACGATTGTATTTTACATTGGGCAGGTGGCCTAAAGTCTACCACATGTGATTTTTGTCTTTTGGAAAAAAAAAAAAAAGAAATTACTCAGAAAGAAAAAGGACATGGCCACTTTAAGTCATCCAAGTACTACTATCCGAAGAATTGACACAGGGTGTCTGGGCCCTAAGTGATGCCAAGAGGAAAGGTAAACGTGAATGAAATGTTGTTCGTAGCCTGAATATTAACACAGAAACGCTAAGACAGCCCACCGGTTCTGCATTTAGAAACACTAGCACATTCTACCTTTGACGACAACATTTTTGGGACATCGCAAACTTGCAGTAATTTAATCTCCCATTAGGGCCGAATAATTCAGTCTTTTGAGTTCAGGTGAGTGCATTTCCAGGGTTCTGGGAAACGTCACCTTGCACGTTTTTGGTAGCAGTTTCCTGCTTTTAGGCGCACGCACACTTACGTCCACTTCGCAGCCGTACTCTGATCCGTCTAGAAGCGTCACTTTGCACTGCATGCTTTTAGGCCTTTTCACAATCTTCAACGGGGACCGTGAGAGTTTACTGCTGGATGATCTCTGAGAGAGCTTATCGTCCTCAAACTGCTGATACTCAAGCTGTTCGCAGCTCAGCGGATCCCGGTCTTTGTCACCGACCTGTGAATGGCAACAATGAACACCTTTCACAACAGACAGGAAACGGATTGATACTGGTGTAGCTTCAGAGAACAGGCTGAGTTCCCCCTTCCTAGAGGATGTGAGCTGTCTCACTACAAGCTAGAGGCTGAGACTCAGATGTGAAATTCCCAAAGCTCAGCCACACCTAGATAACCCCACCCACTTAAATGCACCACTGGGCCCTTTTCTCAGCTGACCCAAGACTTAATAGAGAAGAGAATTTGCCAGTTCTACCAAGATCTCATGAAATAAGAAGCAAACCCACTCCTGCCACTTAAAAGGCATTGGATAGGGGAAGAACTCAATCACATCTGGATTTCCTTTTACTCTGTCTTCAGAATTCACCAGATGCCTCTATATTCCCTGGCCTGTTAGCACCACCCCCATAACTTACAAGATATCTTATAAATGTTAAGGGCTTAGAGGGCTGCCAGTGTTAATCTTGCCGGTAATTTTCCGACTGTTGAAATGTTTGCTCTCTACTCTGAATCAGTGCAGTGAAGTCGGGAGTGTTAAAGCTCAACACAAAGTAATTCCCCAGGCCCGTCTCTCTTCTGGTAGTTAGTTGGTGTGTATGAAGCTCTCACCTGCTTGAGTCTCTACCTCTGTTCTAGGCCAGCCTCTCCACTGCAGAGAAACATCTCATGAAACATGAAACTCTCCCTCAAGTCAGCTCCCAGGGCATCTCTGGACACGGCTCCCCAGATGTTTCTGCAACCCTCTGTTATCTAATCGTGATAATGGTGGTGTGCAAATCTGACGCGTGGCTGGTGGTCTGCGGTGATCCCGCCTTGTAAGCAAGTATCCAATGTCATAAGGTGTTAGAACACTGAGTTCCAGAGTGTTCATGCACGGGCTGACTTCGTGTCCACTCACTAAACATTTTCTAAACATTTCCACCTATGCAACCACTTCAGAAGGCTGAGGTTCGGCTAGGCTCTGGCTCCTGATTCCTTTATTACCACAAGTTAGTGCTCTAACACATGTTGATTCTCGGTGTGAAGTTTCAAGACTACAGTGGTTCATCCTAACTACCTTCATCCTTTACCCTTTTGATTGGAAGTGTCTGTACTTACTGTTTTTATTTTATTTTTTTTTAATTTGGTAATAGTGGGGACGGTACCAAGTTTCCACAGGCTAAGTGTGTACCCTTCCGGTGAGCTCCATCGCACAAGGGCGTACATACATGTTCATGCCATGTGTTAAGGAACAGCATGAACCTACAGATGTATCCGAGGGAGGGAGAGCCTTAGCAAAGCAGCCCTTAAAATTTAGACAGCAACGTCTGAATAATGGCTGGGTCAGAATAATGGCTGGGAAAATTAATTTTGCCCTCACACTTTACAGCTTGAAATGAAAACAGCCAGAGGCATAGTTAGGGCTGCCAGCTTGCCGTCTGCCCGTCCTGTAAACCCAGATCTAGGCAAAATCTCCAGTTAGGAGTCAGCTGAATGTAAGTGTTTTAATCAAAGGCAGGAGGGATAAGTCCAGGCTGAGGAATGCCACTGACTGGAAGCCGTCACAGCACCACTGTTACCCCTGGTGAGAAGCATAGTTGCCCTCAGGGTTGACACCAAGCATCTCAGCTCAGCCAGGTTCCCGGATTGGCCTTCTCCAGAGACACTCAGGCTCACCTCCCTCCTCACTGGGGTGCTGTGTGCAGCAGCTTCAGGGAACTGCTCTAGTGCTGGCTGCTCCTCGGTGTTTCCGCCAGCAGGTTCTGGTCCAGGCTGTGCCCCTGCTTGTCCCTGAGCCCTGCTGCCTCTTGGGGCTCAGCCTCCTGGTCTGGCTTGGATTCTGAGTCTGATCCCGATTCGGTCGTCATGGTTGATTGTTCTGCAACCAGAAAACAAGGCAAGGGCTGGTCACTAGGTGCAATTATCTTTTCCAGAGGAGCCAGTATGAAAGGGGTGAAGGGGAAGTCCAGCCAAGCCCAGTCCTACGCCACACACCAGATGCGCTCGGTCAGAGGTACCCAGAGAATCAGAGAACAATAGGGGCTCGCAATAGCTCAAAATGGTCATGGAACGCTGAGAAGTCACCTGGGAGGAGAGAGCCTCAATTAAGAGGGTGTCTCCATAACGCCAGGCTGTAGACGAGCCTGTAAGGCATTTTCTTAATTAGTGATTGATGGGGGAGGGCCCAGGCTATAGTGGGTGGGGTCACCCCCGGGCTAGAAGTCCTATACAAAAGCAGGCTGCCGTGAGCCATGAGAGCAGGCCAGTAGGCAGCACCCTCCGTGGCCTCTGCATCAGCTCCCGCCTCTATGTTCCTGCCCTGACTTCCGTCAGTGATGAAGTATGATGTGGGAATGTAAACTTCTTCCCCAACTTGCTTTTGGTCACAGTGTTCATCACAGCAATAGTAACCCTAACTGGGACAAACACACATTAGAAACTAATCTGTAATGATCGACAATGTCTCTTCATAATAGATTGTGGCCACAAAGTAAAATTAAAAAAATAAAATAAAATGCATCACACTAACTAGGATAGCTGATGAAGAGTGAATGTCTGCTGAATTCCCTTAGTTTTCTAATGCCTGGGAAGGATGACCTATAAGATATTCCACTGGCTTCTCAACTCTGCACCAAGGACTCTCTTACCCCTGAATCTGTGGATTCTTGTAGAAACAACAGATGTCTTCCTACTTGTTTTTAGCTAATTTTGCAGTTTCCTTTTGAATTAAAATATACAAATATACAGGGACCTTCACATCTGCAGCATCCGTCCCTGCATTATTCCCCGCAGCATCTGTCCTGTGTAGCTGGGTAGGGGACAGCCTGTATTCCCTTCTCCCTTGGTCCTTTGCCTTTCCTGGGTCCCTACTACTGCCTGCGAGCACTAGAAAATGACTGTATCATATCTCATGTGAAATCTCACATTGCTACACCCAACAACACATCTTGGGGCACAAAACTACCATCTTGTAACGAGTTCTCGGTCACACTACAATTCTGTGCCTCAGTTTCTATATATGCCAAATGAGAATGCTGAGCATGTTCAAAGCTCAACAACCAATTTCCTCAGCCATCTCTGTCTCTTTTTTGGCAGATATGCCCAATATCTTAAAGCATATTCTTGCTGTATGCAGTAAGAGATGCTATGCCAAGCACATCTGATCTTTTGTGTAATTTGTTATATGTATGGTAAATACTCTAAAGACAATGTATCTTTTATAATTTCTTTCCACAATTCTCATCCCCTTTTAAGAAACAAAATATTCTGAGCAAAGAGCTAGTGTAATTCCTTAAGTAAATGACAGATGTACTGGTATGATATGGGATTATGCAGCTTTGACTGGTAACTACAGAGCAAACACATCATTTAATAATTTAACTAGCTCAGTAAAGAGACATCACCAACACCAATCAGTGCTTTAAGTAAGCTCTTTACATAGGGTTCCTTCTCTCAGTCACCTATTCCTCTTGTTGAAAAGAAGATATATCAACTTGGCATGTGCTGAGCTACCCTAAGCAATGTAAATATCAAACCTGGAATAAGACTGTGAGCTAACCTCCCCCAGCCCATCCTATCACACTTTGAAAGCTCTTTAAACACATCTTGAAAGCAAATATTACCTTTCCTTGGTCTGCTTATCCTGGAAGCTGGTTTGAGTACAAAGAAATTGTGTGTGTGTGTGTGTGTGTGTGTGTGTGTGTGTGTTGTGGAGATGGGGGAAGGTTAACATGGTAGAATTCAGATCCCATGTGGACTTCAGGCTTGGGACGGCAAGAGATAATTTTAGTCGTCAATTTATCTGACTATTGACACTGAGGTCCAAATACAAAACAGTGTGGTTTTACAGCAATTACAACATAGCTGCCTCCTTCTAGTCCCTAAGACTGCACCAGGTAAGGGAAAATCCATTTCCTCCCGAAGGTCTTAGCTCAACCACCATTCCTCCCCTAGCTTTAGTACATGATGACAGAATCAAATTTAAACATTAAGACAACGGAAAATATGTATTAGACACCATTGCTGGGCCAAAACCCTATGTCTAGATAAGTTATGGGCTATAAGGAGAACCTAATATTACCATTCTGTTAAATGGGCATAGTAATAGACAGAGTTCCAATAACTTATCCTGGTATCTACCTACAGATAAGTGCATCTACAAACTTCATCAGTGAGGTTATTTTTAAAAGTAGATGATGATAATACATTGATCCACAGCTCTCAAGGGGGAAATAAAAATGCTGAGTCCTAAATGGAATGTTTTATTTCAGACATTCCCCTCACATGGCTCACTGAGGAAGAAGAGGCAGAGAGATGCTCAGAGCCAGCAGAGGTGAGCAAACACAAGGGTATTCTCTAGACATAGCAGGGAAGTTGCACATATGAATTTACAGCAGTCACAACAGCACACACAGAACCTGTGCAAACTCAAGCCACACAGACAAAACACGTGTGGAGTCAAGAGGAGAGCACCAAATCCCCACCCGTAAGTGGGGAGCTATTGGCAGCTGAGCACTGCTAGCAAAGGAAAACTGAGTGCTCTCTGAGGGTGTGGGTCCTGGCAGGTTAGACATACTCCAGGGGATGGCCCCACAATCAAGTATTTAAGTAGCATAAGACACAATGTTGAACGGTAGGAAAGGGCATCTCGGAGGAACTCATAAGGATGCCTGGATACATTGTGTCGAGTTCTCAAGGAATAAAAACCATGAGAGCCTCCCGTTTCAGATGGTTCTGAGACACTACTGTGTCTTCTTTGTTTGTATTTAGCATACACACCTGCAGCCACTCTACTACACAGAAGGCAGATCCTGCAACCCCTTCAGCTACCAGCATGTTTCTATCTTCTTTGCTCCCTCTTTTCCTTCCCACACCTCATACTAGCTGCTGACTTCATTCTGGCAGCCACCATATCCAGCCATCGGCTCAGGCCTGTTCCTCGTCTGAATCCTGGCAGCCCGGACTGAGTAAGATGCCCCCATTATCGGACTGTTCTACACCCCAACACATGTTGGTCTTGGGGTTCAGGACACACCATTCACTCTCCTCCTGACTTGGTTCCTCTGCTCCTCCAGCCCAGTCCTATATCCAGTCCAATCAGGGAACTCTATTCTACACCTTCTTGCCTCTTCACAGTTTCTCTAAGCACACAGCATGCTTTCCTGTAAGACAATGATTACATGCTCCCATCTCCAGCTTAGATCTCTGCTCTGTGCTGGGAGCTGGGATCAAGCCTTCCACTCCCAACACTCAGGAAGCCTTTCTTGATCTCTCTACTAAAGCCTCTTCTACCCATCCCCCTTCTCCTTTGCCTCGGAGATGGCAATGTTGTTTTCTTCAAGTCAGAATCTCAGAAACATGTTATTTCCCTTATCTTATTTATCTAATACAAAAAAATTTTTGGTCTATTTCCAGAATCCATTTGGAACTGCCACTACCTGAGCCCCATTATTTTTCTACTAATTCTATTTTTTTTAAACCTCCAATTGATCTTCCCAGACCCATTGTTGCTTGACTGTTTAATCTTCATAAAACATAAAAACCTGATCTACGACTCACTGTGGAAAGCCTTTTACCCCTTCCCAGTGCATGCAAGAGAAATCTAAATTCCTAGCTGCTATGGTTTTAACATCAATGCCCAGGATCCAACTCCCTGCCTGGCGGCCACTCTCCACTCTCACCCACACAAAAGGGGCTCTCTAAATCATTTCAGTCTTCTGTATCGCATTGTGGCTTCAGAGACATGAAGACTTGTTTTTTCTCACTCTTAAGTAGTTAAGAGTGTTGACAGAGGACCTCTTTCTGGTCACACAGCTGTTCGTGTTTCAGTTTCCTCTCTGCAGCTCCCCAATTTGTACTAATTCTCTGCTCTCTAGAAATTCCATCTATATATTTCAGAGTGAGAGCTGTCCATACTTATGCCCCAAAATGCCCTCAGCACCAAGATACAAGCAGCAGCAATATGTTACTGCAGCAATTATTTGCAAACCCAATTTCTTTTATTCTTAGGTATACATACTTAATCTTTGGGGAAGTCTCTCAAGGGTTTATACAGATTTTTTTGTTTTGTGGTTAAGTAAAGTCACTTCAGTTTCTGAACTGAAGAACCTGAGAAGAGAAGAACTATATAGAGAATAAAAGTTACATATATACACTGGGAAATCTGAGAAAAGAAACCTTTGTATTTCCCACTATGAAGTGAGAAGCATGGCCCACTGGGAGGCCACTGGTCTCTACACTATGATGATTTTGCCAATAGAATGAAAACCTTCTCAAGGAATCAAAGAAAAAGGTTCGGCTATTTCACAGAATCCCTATAAGCCATGAACAAAACACCAGTTGCTAAGTCATGAGTATAGAAAACCATAAATGACTATGGGAAAGGAGGGTTATAAATAAAGCTCTATTTTCCTATACCAATATAGTTCTTAAGTATAAATCATGTTCATATTACCAAAATAATTTGGGGTATCATTAAGGCCTTTTTATTATGTTTTATGAGTATCATATTTGGGAATTTTTTTTGGCATGTTATTATGAGTGGTTGAGCAAATGGCAGCTATAACTTAATAATTGGATGTCAATTTTGTCACTAAGGACAGTCAAAATGATCTAGCAGGTAAAGCTCTTGCTGACTGACAGATAAGATGGCCCAGCAGGTAAGGGCACTTTCCAACAAACCAACAAGGCCTGAGTTCAACTTCTAAAACCCACATGGTAGAAGGAACTGACTCCTCAAGAGTTATCTTCTTACCTCTACCTGTGTGCTGTAGCATGCAAACACACATGCACATATACAAACACACTGTACACACATGCATACACTACATGTAATAGAAAATTTAAGGCAGATAAACTATGAATGATTAAAAGTCTAGAACCTCATTTTAAGGTAGAAATGTTTATGTTTCTCTTGATAATCTCTTCCCATAGATGGATATAATCTATGGGAATAACTGTCAGCAACTTAAGTGTCACGTATGATGTGTTTTAGTCTTCTGCAATGTATTGTACCTTTCATGGTCTTCACGGTTTCTGGTTTTTTTTTCTACCTTTTCAACACAGGAGCATTTCAAGAAGGGCATTTTTACCATAGATATCACTCATCGCCATGGAGGCGTAAACGTAGTTAAAAAGCTACCAAATAAGGAGAGGGCAAGCTATAGCACCATGAATTGTTGGCTGTAAAACGGAAGTACAATACTTAGTCAGAACCCCAGCAACCATGTAAAAGGTCAGCTGTGGTGAGCCATATTATCCCATTGCTGAGTCGACAGGGATAGGCAGGTCCCTGGAACTTACACCCAGCCGGCCTGGCTCAATCAGTGAGTCCCAGGTTCTGTGAGAGATCCTGTCTCAGAAAATAAGGTCTAAAGTGACAGGAAGACACCTACAGCTGACCTCTGATCTCTACATGTGTGCATGCACTACAGCACATACCCTACGCCACATGTGTACATACGTGTACATGTGCATACAATGTACAAACACAGAAACTCTTAACTGTGTGTCAAAACAGGAGTCTTTCCAAACTCGACACCAGTCTCTAGAATAGCTCAATATGAAACGTAAGAGGGAGATTTAATGAAATAATTCAGTGTTGATGCCAATGTTGTAATTCTAGTTGTGAATCTATTTCTTGCTTTGTCTTTAATTCTAAGACTCATCTCCAGGGCAGAGAACCAAAATGCTGGCTAATTTTTATGTTGATGTCATACAGCCTAGAGCCATTAGAAGGAGGGAGCCTCAGATGAGAAAAAGCCCCACAAGATTGACCTGTGGGCAATCCTGAGGCACACTTTATGATTAATGATTAATATAGGAGTGACCAGCTCACAGTGAGCGGTGCTGTCTTGGCAGGTGGTCCTGGGTTCTATAAGAAAGCAGGCTGAACAAGCCATTAGGAACAAGCCAGTAAGCAGCACCCCTCCATGGCCTCTGCACCAGCTCCTGCCTCCTCTGGGCTGCTGCCCTGTTTGAGTCCTTGCTCTGACTTCCTTTGGTGATAAGCTGTGATGTGAAATAGTAACCTGAAATAAACCCTTTCCCCCTTCAGGTTGCTTTTGGATACAGTGTTTTCTCACAGGAATAGAAACTGTAAGCAATGTGCACAATGAATAGAGTTCAACAGCTACCTACAAGCTATTTAAATAAACAATAACACACTGCCATTTTTCTTTATCTATGAATATCTTTGTCTATCATATACCACAGGAATCACAGAACTCTATCCTTCAAAATAAACGTGTATGGTGTCGTCAGACCTTTCTCGGGCATTTTACTGTTTCCAGCCCTACACAGACAATAGAGTGAATGAACACCTCAGCTGGAATTTGATGGCCTTTTATAAATTAGAACTTTCAAGGGTATGAGAGACAGCAGTGTAACAAACCTTTAAAAATGTAATGCTTCTTAATGCTGGACTCTCACGAGAATCAATATCCAATTCCACCTATATACAAGGACATAAATTCATCTCTCTCTCTCTCTCTCTCTCCCACACACACACACACACACACACACACACACTGAACCCACCTTATAGCCTAGAGCAGTGCATTCAATCCCCCTTCCCTACCCAAATGCCAATATAACCAAGAAACAAATGACATTACAAACAGCAACCGGAAGCCATCAACTAAAGACACTACTGATATCTTTGTTATTTCAATACATTCACAGTACGTCCCCACTGGGTCTCAAAGTCAAAGCATTTCTTCTGTTTTGATTTTCATGGTTACTGTCAGTCCAGCTTTTCCGTCCGCTCCCCACATCTTGCTTCCTGGGTGGGAACGTACAGCATTGCCTCCCCCTTGCAGTAGACCTGAACCCGCATCAGGACCATGACTGTGGAGCACGATTCACCACTGTCGTGCTGAAAACCAGCACGTGCTGAAAACAAGAGTGTGGTGGGACCCACACCTTTCCACTAGACACCGCCCATATGCTTTTAACAAATTCCCCAGTATCAAACACACCACCACCACCAACAACAAAACAAACAGTAAATCTGAAATCACGAGGAACCAGAACAATGCAGTTCCGGTCTCACTCCATACCCTTCTAGGAAGCTCCACCTCTACCTCCCGGGATATCTTATTCTCTGCTTTTTCTTACAGCCAGGGATCTGGGAAGAATCTTCTCACACGACCACCACATCCTCCTCTTTGCTCAAGCTTTACACACTCCACATTATCCTAGAAAACTTACGCAGGTTCCCAGTGACCTTTCAGGAGCCAATAAATCCCAGGTGACGCTGACCCTCCAATGTCCCGTGCGTGGGATGCTGTGGTCTTTCCTTCTCTCTTTCTGCTTAGTCTGTTTCCAGCTCCTCTTCCTATCGTGATTTCCAAGCCAAGCAGAAATCTGTCTCACACTTCTCTTTCTTGGAAAGCTTATCCGCTCCAAACTCAAATACAAAGACAATTCCAAAATACACATCCCTCCATATGTGTGTGGCCTCTCCCTGGATCTCAGACTCATCTGGACAGCTGTCCTTCTTCCCACTCTACCTAGTGATCCCAGCCTTTTCTGCAACCAGACCTTTGGTTGCCTCTATCCAAGAGGTGTCTCTGCCACCATTCAGTTCCTAATCTGTTACATTTCTGTCATACCTACTTCAACAAGCAGCCTCCACTAGGTTCACAACACCCCCTTCCTCCTTACCCACAACTTTAATGCAGGCCACACACTGCCTACTGAGTTTTCCAAGAGGTGTCTCTGCCACCATTCAGTTCCTAATCTGTTACATTTCTGTCATACCTACTTCAACAAGCAGCCTCCACTAGGTTCACAACACCCCCTTCCTCCTTACCCACAACTTTAATGCAGGCCACACACTGCCTACTGAGTTTTGTTTAAAGAAATAACAGAAGGCAGACAGGAAGAAGTTAAAGGCAGAGACTACCAGTCGGGGAAAAGCAGACCAAGGCTGAAGGTCACATTTACTTGTGTTAGGTCATGGAGTCTGCTGGGAGAGGAACAAGAGGCAAGTGGGGCACTGTTAAGCAGGGAGGAGGGAGCTAAGCAAGGTCCGTTGTGTAAAGTTTTCTGTTCTCATCCTAAGACCTCACTTGTCCCATGACAACACTGGCAGCCATGAGGACCAAAGGGGCCAGCTGGAGTCTGTCACCCTTCAGTGCAAAAGCAGACCACATAGCATGATGGGCAGCAGCAGGCAAGTTTCTCCTCAAAATGCACAGAAGCCACACGCAGGGCTGCTCATCACCTATCTCCACAAATGATAACAGTATAGAGTTGACATATTGCTTATTGCTAACAGCAGAGACAATCCTGACACACCCATGCACAAAAACACACTCACACACATGCTAGCACACACACACATGCTAGCACAGGCACACACACATACACACACACACACACAAAATATAAATCATATATGCCAACATCTCAACTCTAATAGCATTGATTGACATATAAAGATCATGCAAGAAGCAGAAAGTTGGAGTTTTTATGAAGAAACTCTAAGTCAAAAGTCACCATAACTGTGGCTGGTGCAAACTTGGGGAAGACAAATGCTATCACCTACCAACAGGGAGATAACTATACAGCCTTGTTATAGCTGCAAGTTAGTGGTGTAAGCGGAGAAGTTAACCAGATCAAATAAGTAAGTAAATAGATAAAATACTCCTCTACGTCAAGAACCTGTACTCTAAGTGGTAAAGTCAGAGACCAACCAATTCCTGTGTAAGGCTAGGCCTCAGCCCAGGGAGGGGACTTCAGATCTGTGGAGGAAGGAAAGGTTTCTGTGATAAACAGTACGACTTGATACAAATCAGTCCCTAATTTCAGTCCCTAACAAAGTTGCTAATTTTAAACATTAGATGTCATTAAAGTCAAAGCCTACTTCAGAAAGATCAACTGGGAATAAAAATGACATGGAGGCACTGTGACGGGGGGCGTGGTGACAGAGCAGGAGAGGGTGCAACATGGTCAGGAGACCTTGGCAGTATCCGGACCCACCTATGACATGGGTTCTGTGACCTCAACAGATTTTGGTTTTACTTTCTGTTCCAAAATTCCAAATTCTACGTGTACCAAGAGACGCTGCGGTGCTGCTGACAGCCTGAGGCTGAAGGAAGTTATTTATATAAGGTAGGTCAAACTGCACCACCTGACCCTTTTGACCACATCCAAGGCACCTGCTTCCCCAGGACAGGCAATTGTTAACATCCTAGCTGCTAAGGAGGCCAGCCTCATCCACTGCCCAGGTCGGCTGAAGCTTCCTTAACTATTTGAGCCCACTACGAAGGTTCATTCAGCTCACTGAAATCACACACAGACAATGGCGGAACACTAGAAGACATACCTGCACCTAATAGATTAGGAAACTGGCTCCTTTTCTGTGATGCTTGTTAGCTTTTCAAATTAAAGAGGGTTTAGATCTACGGGTGTGCAGAAACAGCTTCAATATACATCTGCATACTTAAAAACATACAATAACTATGTAAGCATGGTGGACGGCCTGTCTATTATTTATATTTTTTAAAGCCAACAGATGCCAGCTACTAAAGCGTAAAATTCCCTATTCTCTAACATACGATGAGTGTTCCCGTGTTTGATTCCACAAGTGTCCCAAGCACACGTCAATAAAACAGACTTGCCTTCTTCTGAAAGGGCAATTTGAGCCACAGGGGACCTTTAATAAGAGTTCAGGGACCCTAATGAAAGAAGAGAGAGGTTCCTGGTGGGTAGAACTTTCTGGAATCAGGTCTATAGGGAGAGTAGCCAGTCAAATTTTCTTTGAGGATCTTTGCATCTGTGTATTTCATCCAGCACTTAGGTGTCCAAGCTATGGACTGCCGGACCTCAGAGATCTGGGAGAGGAGGCTGAGCATACTACAGTATAGCTACTTAAAGGAGAACACACACGTCCACACTGACCAATATACCTGCTCTGAGGCAGAGGAGAATCAGCTGAGGTTATAAATACTGCCCTCATCCCTGCTTCGTGCATGAATACATTCCTTCCATGAACATTGCCAGGGCAGCTGTACAGACACCCGGGTACATCCGATAAAGCCATCTGAGTTCTCTGCTCTGATAGAGCCTACCTTCTACTTGACGGAGAAAGAGAAAATGCATCTAGTCTGCAAGGGGTGGGTGTCCTCAAGTCGACGGATTAAAGTAGACTCTGGCTACTTTTCGTTGAGTGGTTAGAGATGGTTTTATCCAGGGGGAAAGGGCGTTTAGGCAACATTCAGATATCAAGGAGAACCCTCTATGTGGTGACAGGTGTGGGGTTAAGACAATGGACACTGGGGCTCAGGCCTTACATGGGAAATGAACTCGCCGTGGTCCAGTCACACAAGTGCAGAGAAGCTGGGAGGAAGAGGGTGCGGGAAAGGGGGTCAGCAGAGAAGACACAGCAGAGGCCAGATCCAGCTGGGTCCTCTCATAAACATCAAGAAGCATTTGAAGTGGGTAAAGAGAGTCTTTTGGACACTGTCACAGGTCTCTTTGGCATCTTGAAAGGATGAGTTACCCAAAAGAAACCAGAGAGCAATCAAAGCGATGGGAAATGCCACCCAGGCCAGGATGCTCAGCAGCATTGCCTAAGGCCAATTCACATTCCTGCTATAGCTTTGAGGGGTGGGGCTGGGGGCTGGGGCAGGGATGGGAGGGATACCATGAGGCAGGCGGTGCTATGGACCAAACCTCTGGGCAAAACCAATGTCTTACAAACGTTAGGTCTCATAAAAAAATAGTGTCTCTAGGTACACTGGCTGGTTTTGTGTGTCAACTTGACACAAGCTGGAGTTATCACAGAGAAAGGAGCCTCCCTTGAGGAAATGCCTCCATGAGATCCAGCTGTAAGGCATTTTCTCAATTAGTGATCAAGGGGGAGGGCCTGGCCCATTGTGGGTGGTGCCATCCCTGGGCTGGAAATTCTGGGTTCTATAAGAAAGCAGGCTGAGCAAGCCAGGGGAAGCAAGCCAGTAAGCAGCATTCCTCCATGGCCTCTGCATCTGCTCCTGCCTCCAAGTTCCGGTCCTGACTTCCTTTGCTGATGAACAGCAACATGGAAGTGTAAGCTCAATAAACCCTTTCCTCCCCAACTTGCTTTTTGGTCATGATGTTTGGTGCAGGAATAGAAACCCTAAGACACTAGGGTAAAAATATTTCACTCTCCTACGGATGGTAAGGCAGGGGAAGGTATCAAGGTTTAGGACATTTCAGCGACAGTGGCTCCCCCATCACTTTCCACTTGGGAAATCCGCAGTCAGCCCCATGAGTCATCTTAATAGTCCTAAGCTGGGCAGAAACAAGGGCTGCCCTCACCTCTAATAGCCGTGTTTCTGCGGCTTGTGTGACGGCTCCAGCCTCCCACACAAGTAAAGGATTCACTTGTAGCTCTGCGGTGAACTTCTAGCCTTCACCTGAGAGCTCACTAGAAGGCAAACTGCACCTGTATCTAATGCTCACACTTAATCTGGCAGAGTCCTAGTCTCCACGGAATGAACATGACTCTGCCTGATCCCACCACTGGGAACCCAAATAGGTACTATTCACAGTTTCTGTCAGGACCATACATAAATCTCTCTGGTGCTATCAGTAGCTTTAATTTTCTACATCGTGGATATGCCTATTCTGTCTTGCTCCTCACATCCAGCCCAGGGCATGGTTGTTCTACAATACATTTACGTTTCTCATTGTAACACAGAGTTCAGTATCCAACAGAAATACTTAAGGAGTTGTTCCTGGGAGTACAAAGTGGTGGTAAAAAAAAAATCTGCATTTTTAGATGTTAACACAAATACTTGGGTTCTGTTTCCTGATAGCTTTGATTATGGTGAACCATTAGCATTACCTAGCCTTGGAACAGAGACCAGAACTGACAACGACTTCTTCCCTAGCCTTGGAATGGAGATCAGAACTGGCAATGACTTCATTTCCTTTACCCAAAGGCAACCAGTTAACAGCATTCTGGAGATGTTATGAAGAATTCATTAAATCAAAATAGAAGTTTCAGAACAGGAAGCAATATACAACAGCAAACTCTTTAAGGTAAATTAAATCCTAGAAAGAGTCAGTGGATAAACTAAGGACAGCAACTGTCAAAAACCACCATTATGCCCTCAATGTATACAGTAGAACTTAAATACTGGGGATGGGGTGGGGGCGTTCAGTTCTCAATTAGTCTTTAAACAAAAACTGCCTCTAAGCCAAAGTTGCCTCTTGGCTCCCTAAAAGGAAGACTAAGGACACTGGCTCTTCAGGAGCTGCCTTTTGTGATGTTCCTGTCAATTACCAGTGAGTTGTACCCATGAAAGAAAAGGCAGGTGGTCACAGGGGAGATGCATGCTCTTCCAAGCTTACTGTGACAGCTGTGGAACACACATGTCTCTTTAATAGAGCTAGGTCTGTGTATAATTCACACAGGTCACAGGACAGTGTTTAAATGACATGTATGATGAGGCTTGTCCACAGAGAAAGCTCAATCTCTGCCCCCAACAGCACAGCTATCTACCATCCGTCCATCCTGCTCAAGTTGTACATGCTGTTAAATCATGAAGAATCCACTTGACCCATTTTTATTGTAGAACTGAACAATTTCCCTAACTTATTAGATTATATGATCATCTGTAATTCCATCGATTCGTTGGGCTTTTTACTTAACAACTCAAGCATTAGGAAATCGAAACTCTGGTAAAATATCTTGCCTTAAAACTTATTTTCCCTAGTACTCAATAACTTTAAGTCCAGATGTGAAACCACAGAACCCTACCATCTTCCTTCATAAGAAGATGTCCAGAGGTAAACTTTCAGGATTCTGTCATTGGTTGTCCTTTAAAAAACATATCATCATAGTTGCTTCTAAAAAAAAAAAAAAAACAGGAATGGCAACTTAGATCCTTACCAGCCCTGATCTGCACTTCAGTGGGCCTAAGCTTCTAAGGCTAAATTTTACTCAGTTACAAGCCTGAGAATTAGCAGGCAAGAGGTCAGAGGTCACCTGTGTCCAACCCCACTGCTCAGAATTCCCAGGAGTTCCCTTTAAGAGGCAAGAGATAGAGACAGCCCATTTCCCTGCACTCTTGGCCAATTCGATCTGGGAAGAACTTATTAGCAAAAAGATAAGTTTGGCACCTTAATTCAGGAGCATGTTTTTCTATTACGCAGCATCTGACTTTGCATCTGTGAGAAATATGGTGTGAGGCACGGAGAAGGAATAAATTACAACAGGCTCTGTAAAGTCATCACCCCTCCCCCCTCCCCAACTCAACAATAAGAGCTCTTCCTTTCTAAACAGGTCTCTCACTCACCTAATTCGCCAGGTTTAAGGACAGGGAGAAAGTTAAGACTAAGAAGTCCAACTTAGGCAATGGGGCGGTGGGGGGGGCAGTATCTCCCCCTCTAAGGACCTGTGGTCATGATGTTGATGAATGGGTGCTGCCTCAGCCCATGGTGCTAAGTGTTGTGTTTTAGAAAAAGGAAAGAAGAATATGTTTGTTGGGGGCGCAGTAAGGTGTTGGGGAAAGGGGTGCCTCTGAGGGCCCATGCTGAGGCATAACGATCAGCCACATGACTATAGTATAGAATAGAGTTTATTCAGGGCATGGGGAAGGAAGTTGAGAGAAATGGAGAGAGTGGAGGAAAAGGAAGGAGGGAGGCAGGGAGGGAGGGAGGGAGGGAGGGAGGGAGGGAGGGAGAAGGAGAGGGAAAGGAAGTAGAATAGAGTAGAGAAGAAGAATAGAGGCCGCCATGAGCATGTGGAAAGAGACGGAGAGGGAAATGGGGAGAGAGGGGTAGCAGGAACAAGAGGAGAGAGCAAGAAAGTGTGGAGGGGCAAGCAGCCCTTTTTATAGTGAGTCAGGCATACCTGGCTATTGCCAGGAAACTGTGGAACAGAGCCTAGGCTAAAGGCCAACACTAAGGAAAACCAGAACAAAGATGGCTGCCTCCACTAACCTGTGAGTCTAGCTCCCTTCTGTCCAGGAGAGCTTTTCCAGCAAGTAGAGCCTGCAGGATGAGTGCACAAAGAGCAGAGGAGACCCTCTGGCACTGTTGGAGCCCTGTTAATTCAAACAACAGGCAAAACAAGCAGCTAGCTAGCCTGCCTGTTTTCTGAGGCCCTTTGCAAGTCCCAGGGCTTTGATCTCTGCAGTTAGCTCCTAACAGTAAGCTTTGTGCACAACCCCCAAACTAGGGCTCAGTCAGGACACATGGTGATAATTAGAAACGAAAGAGACAAAAAAGAAAGCAAAGCAAAGGGCCGCTCAGGAACTCAGGGCACCAGGCAGTGCACAAACGTCCTATTTCTAAGTCGGTAAGTCCTGATGACCTGTGTATTGCAAGGTTACAGCGGCGCGCGGCTTAAAGTAGACCACACCAGACTAGCTGATTCCACGGGAGAAAGTGGATTTATTTGGATAGAGGGTCGGTTAAGAAGTGGGGAGAAAGATGGCGGGCGAGAGAGAGAGAGAGAGAGAGAGAGAGAGAGAGAGAGAGAGGAGGGAGGAGGGAGGAGGGAGAGGAAGGAGGAGAGGAGGAGAGGAGGGAGGAGGAGGAGGGAGGGAGGGAGGGGGGGAGGGAGAGGAGAGGGAGAGATGTCGCTCACCCTGAATATTTATATCACCTGTGACGTATTCGCCCGAGGTAACAGGTGAGGTGGTCAGGTGAATTATGGGAAGGTTTGGCGGTTGTCTTGGTAACGAGGTAGAGGTCGCAGGTCACCTGAATATGACGTCACTCATCATGCACAACATCGCGTCAAATCAATAAATAAGAAAAAGCTGCTCCTACTGTGAAGAGCTAAATGTGTATAAAATCCTAGAAGTCTATCTCTGTCTCTATGTAATTCTTATTAAAGATCACGCATGGTGGTGATCATAAGACCTAATATTTGGATATGATGCCTCTGTTAGCTTAAATGCAATTGACTAAAGATGTCTTGAAAAACCACATCCAGGTCAGGCTGACCCCAGGCCCTTGACTGTCCGGTGGTCTCCTGAGCAGAGCCATAACGAATGCAGATCATCAGTACTCAGCTTCTTTCCCACACAGTATGCCCCTCTGCCTCAGTTACTGTCGTGGGTAGCCCCGCCCTTGTATTTTGGTACTAATTCCCCTTTCCTGTGAAGGGCTGCAGAGGAGGTGTGAGTCATTACACAGATGATTTCTAGTGAACCTTCTGCCCATCTTAATTTGTAAAATAAAGGCTGGAGCCAGTGATTGGGCAGAGGAAGGGGAGGTGGAGAAATAAGGCTGGGTAGAGAAGAGTGAGAGAGGACAACTGGAGGAAGACAATGGAGAGACGCCAGAGACGATGGAGATGAAGAGAGGAGACAGAAGACGATGGAGGACTACGGAGGAGGACCTAGGAAGCAGGAGGAAGAAAGACAAACGCAGGGTCTGGAAAACCCACAAGTTATAAGGGTCTCATAGCTGGGGAACAGAGTAGTGTAGGGGTATCTGCCCAATCTAGGCTTACAGATTATTTTCATAATTACTGAGTCGTGTTTTCATTGACTGGTCCTATTTGGGATGGAGATTTAGATATCTCCCACTACAAGTTACCCTTCAGCCTTCACATTTCCAGGCCACTATCCTGCATCCCAAAGCCAAATGACTGTCTTTCTGGACAGTTCTACAGTACAGCACCTCTTACGCCTAACAATTCATTAACTCACAACTGCATCTATCATGGCTCGTACAGAGAGAGGAAATGGGGAACACTTCTGATGTGTTAGACCACTCCACACTCCCGGAGGTCAGACAGACAACTGAGTTTTCCAATCTCTGAGTCTGAGGCCAACTGTTTAATTATTCTGGTTTTATTGTAACGCATGATCTTATCTCCCTGCTAGCTAGAATGGATGGAGACTATACAGAATGTTCTTATAAAGATGAGGTCTCGAACATGGCACCTCGTCAAATTCTCTGGAGGCTCACATTCGAGGACTCCCTTGTTCAGGGCTGTTTGTGTGAGGTCTCTACCACCGAGAGGGCTCCAATTTACACCTGAAACAGCTGCTCAGGAACACTTTAGGAAAGAAGCCCAGATCCTATTTTCCTGCCTCAGAGGCAGCTTGTAAACCAGTAGCTTGTGATTGAAGCTACCTGCTGCTATCCTTATTATAGGGGCTGATTGTCTCACACAATATACTGAAAAAAATGATTGAACAGCTTACAAGGTGTGATATTTTGTTCACATTATTTTTCTCCAATGGGCAACTGAGCCAGTAAATAGCTCTTTCAATTTTCAAATCCGCATATCTCCAGATCAATGGGAACTCAATATCTTCCAGCCAAAAAAAACACATTTGAAGGAGAACCGAAAGGCGGAGCTGCAGCTCATCTCTGGGACGCCTATGGGTTCCTTAGTTCTTCGTTTAATGTCTTATCACGGCCACCCGTGCTACTCTGCATGTGTTGATAGTCTTTCATTACTGTAGTTTTCACAGCGAAATCAGTCTAAATCCCTCAATTTGTCTGTTTGAGATGTTAACATGAAAGCAAGTTTGTCTAGGCAAAACCTTTAAGTGCATCACATAAGACTCTGCAATGATCCTTCTACCAGCCCTGCCACCCTGAGGGGTCTGCACAAGTAGGGAAGGAGTGCTGGCTTTTCACTGTCTCCAGAAACTGCAAAGGAAGGATGCTACTGCTCAAGGAAAACCTGGAACTGCTAAGAGGGTCTTACTGCTTCTAAGGACCACGACACGGGGTCTTCAGTCATCGGCCAACAGTGCTGAAGAGGATCATGCCAGGTGTTTTTTTTTCTCCATTATTTTTGAAAAAAAATAATGTGAAATTAATTTGTAAAAAAAAATCTACTTGAAAAATATTTGAATATATCTAAAACATATTTGAAAATTACATTAGAAAAAATTATATCATGTTTAAAATATTTTGAGCAAAACAAAAAAAATGCCAATAGCTTTTCAGGTTTTCTGTAAAATAATACTTTGATAATCCAAAGAACGTGTGAACTGGAAGTTCTCCCAGAAAGCCACATCTTACATTTTATATTCTACAGAGGCTGACTGACAGAACTCCACAGTTGTGAGAGGTTAGAATGTCACAAGTCCCAACACCTAAACACAAATTATCTTGACTTTCTCTAGCCTCTTCAACAGCTACTTATGGCCCATTTGAGCCTGACTAACATCGTGACTATTACATAAAACCTTTGGGATGTATTAGTTTGACAGACCAGCTTCCACAAGCCCCCATACTGAGGATGTCATCAGATAGAATGCAGGGCCTGTATTAGATGTCTCCCTGCACTCCCTCCAGTGTCTTTGAAAGGGTTCTGATTTATGACTTTTATCTTTTACTATCAAAACTTCATGAACCTGTTAAAACACTGGAACATGAGGTTTGAAGGGAGTTAAATTACTGTTTACAGGCTGTGGTTGCCCATATTTGGCTCCAGAATAAACTATTCCTTATCCTTTTCAAGGTGATTGCTGTGTTTTTGACATTATACTATCAAAAACAAATTAGTAAAATATTTATTAGATACCAATAATAGTCAAATTCTATTCATCACTTTATGTGTATACAGTATGCATTGTGATCTGAATATGTTTATGTGTGTGTGTGTGAGAGAGACAGAGAGAGAGAGAGAAAGACAGAGAGATAGACAGTCTGACAGACACACAGACACACAGACAGACTGACTCCGTGTTAACCCAGAGGTTGCCATTGGGATGACTTCCTCAACTGTTCCTCCATTTTTGTTCCTAGGGCAAGGTCTCTCATTAAACCTGTACTGAACTCAGCTGGCCTGGCTGGCCAGTGAGCCTCTGGGATCCACCCATGTCTGCCACAGAGCCCTGGGGTGCAAGCATATGCTATCATGCCCAGCTTCTATAGGTAGGCATGTCCCCAGCCCTTTCACGCTCCTTCAATGAACTTTTAGCTACTAATGTATTCTACTACCAAGTTACTTTGTATGGAAATAATTATAATTTTAATTCGTCTGAATAACTTTGAAGTGAATCCTATTTATCCAACTTTGTTAACGAACCTAGTGACAGCACACAGTGACTGGAACTAAGCAGAGAAGGCTAAAGGCGTGCAAAGGATAATGCTCTGGCCATCATCTCAGAGGCATCTCAAGTCCATTTAGAATTTCAGATTGTTTAGGCCTAAGTATATGTGCACAGAACCTCTGAGTGAAGAACTCTTACATCCCCATTGCTGTCTCAAACTAAATCTTCCCTAGTTCCTCCATCACAGCCTTCATGCTTCCAGGGTCTTAGAATAACGTCCACTCAAAGCAAGAGAACACACACAAATCCCCACCACTTCTCCTCGTGCTACAAGTCGGTCTTTAGCATATCCTGTGGCACACCCTTCACACACGTAAAAGAGTGACCATCTTAGCACGTACGGTATACCACAACTTTACCATCACTGCAGCCCTCCACACCTTTCCAAATACCTCTTCCTCAAACTAGACTTCCTCACTTGGCCATTTCCTCTAGTAATTACCCACAAGCATGCACCTGACACCTCCATGTTTAATGTCTGATCTCCATGGTGGCACAAGATGGAGAGGCTTTCTGATGCTGCGGCATCAAGGGAAGCTGCCACAGTTTCATTTCACTAACGGTAAGAGGTGGGGAACTGTTGGCCCTTTGTGGGTGAGGCACATTCAGTCCTGGACCACAGCCCACATTCTAGGGCCAGCATCGTGGAATGAGACCAGAGCCACACATTCCTGACATACTGTGGAGGTAGAGACATTTCTCAACTGGATAGATCCTTCCAGGTCTTCTTAAAACAGGGCTAAATGATGGAATGAAAGGACCCACGTCCAGGCCTTAAGGACGGCCTAATTCCTCCCCAAGGCCTACATGGAAGAATGGCTCCCAAATGCAGGGAACCTTCACAACAGTTTGCATAATGGGACTGAATGAAACCAGACTTATAGCACAGCCTTAGCTAACTGGCATTAAAAAAAATAATAGTATACCATTAGCTAACTGGCATTAAAAAAAATAATAGTATACCATTAGCTAACTGGCATTAAAAATACCTGCAGAGTATTAACCACTCTCCAGAAAGAGACAACTGAGGAACACGTCATTTTGTGTAAAGAAAAAAAGGCACAAGTGTCTTTATGATTCCTAAAATCACCCGTTCCAAACCCTGACCCTCAGGGATTAATGTTTGTCTGAGGGCTAAAGAGAGCACATCAGCTAAGAATAAAAAGCCCAGAGCAAACACAGAAGCACACTAGCACTCAACATAGATGACATGTGGCTTTAAGCAATTCAGGATGAGGCCCGTCTTTCACACAGATTAACAATAAAAAATAAAAAAACAAAGACAAACATTAAAAACGGCAAGGATAACCGTCATTGGTCACTGGCAGATTCATATCAGTCACCCTTCTGCAGCTGGCCATACTTAACAGACTGCTCAAAGTTTAACTCTGTCTCTCGGCAGCTCTGTGAGCTTACATTATGCTAGCTCTAACGATCACAATTTACCAGTTGTAAAACTCAGATGAAATTCGTCTTGAACTGATAAGAGCACGCAAAGTGGTATCTGATGTGGGGCTACTGGCGGGAAGCACCCAGCAAATGGCTGTCATTTTTAGATCAGGACAACATCTCCTGTGACCATCTCCCGGCTAGAATTTATGCCAGTCTTAATGAGAAAAAAGATGGATATCTTGTTAAACTCAAATAATGAGTAGGGTCAGGTTCTTTAAAATTAATGAAATAGCATGCACTCTCCAGTACTCTCTAGGCTGTAAGGATCACATGTGCTAACACAATCATAGTCAATGTGAACTAAATTATGAGACAGGGTGAACTCTGGGTATAGATCTGTCAGTTTTGGGCACTACTTGTCATCTCCAGTGCCTTTCCTAGATGGCACTCCCAAAAGACAGGGTCATAATCATCTTACCCCAAAAGTATCGCAGAAGGGAGATAAGGGTTAACAGTTCAATGAAGGCTAGCCTGGGTGCAAGAGTCCCTTGATTAGCTAGGAAGACAGTGGAAATAAATCATCTACGAATTAGGGCTACAGCTACAGAAAATTCTAAATACCAGGGCCTACTTCATATCTATACAGAAAATAGACAGTCTTCTTCATTTACCTTCCCAGAGGCATCAACAAACAACAACAAAATCCTTGCTGTTTCCCAAGCTGTACCATCTCTCTGGCGATGGGGAAGAAATGCAAAATTGTACAGCATCTCCATTTTTATACTAATATAGTCTTAACACCTTCAGGAGGCATTCGGTCCACTGAAGTATCTTATTTGTTCCAAAGCTTTTGGAAATCTGCCCGTTGCTTTCTGTTGTCTGGACACACCCCACACTCCGTATTACTGTGTCTGCTTGTTACATCAGGCAGCGCGTAGCAAGGATAGGAGCTACTGATGACCTGCACGAGAGGATGCTCACAACAGGCAGCCCAGGTGAGAGAGTGAACGAACGCTACAATGCTCACACAGCTGGCTTAATTATAACAGCAAAGATGGTTCTGAGAGATAAGCAGGTTAATACCATTTGCTTCTCAGAGAAGGATATGAGGTCAACCTAGTAGCCATCGAGGTCCAGTTTTTGTGGTCTCACCAGGCAAAGGCCTCGGAAAGTAATTAAGGCAATGCTTTTTGGGCTAGGGTGGAGCTGGGTGGTAAAACCTGCGTTTGACAGGCACGAGGGTCCTAGTTCCAGTCCCTCCCCCTCCCCCACACTTTCCACACTTTCATTATCAGACACTGGTATAATGTTAAGCAATACCTCTTAAATGATCTAAATGGCTTGGCATTTGCCTGAAAGAATAAAGACCTTGCAGATTTCTGAAAACTGAGCCCAGACAATGGAGACCTCGGATTCTCATCTGATCCCAACCAGCTGCCCATGATTTTCAAGGCAGTAATTCTTCGCCTTGCAATGGAGGCTCATGCTACAAATGACTGTAGATGAGTTCCTTCCATACGTGAGCCCATTGGTGCCTCCTAGCTGGGTCCGCCTGAGGCAGTCATCTCTATAGATCATGAAGGTCTAATGAACAGAAGGATGATGGTCTGGGAAGAAAGATGGTGGGGAAACTTTAAACGGGATTAAAGGGATTACTCTTCCTATATCTGGGTTTGTACTCCATAATCAAGCTAATTTAAAACCAATCCCAAGAGATGAGAAGGTAAGTGAGCTGGCCCTGACCTGCACGTGCTCCAGCTGTGTGGGGAAGGCACTCTGACCTCTCATCCAGAGCACGGCAAGTCAGTGTCCGCTGAGAGGGAGTGGGCTCTCATCCGACCTTGTTTTGCTGAGTGAAGTCGTCATTTATCACCCCCACCCTTCACCCATAATCATTCATTCAAGTAACCCATCGTTCAGAAATACACACATTGGGTCTCCACTAGCCACAGGTACTAAATCTGCACACCCAACCCCTACTGATTAAAAATACCATGAGCAAAGTCTGCACTGCGCAGAGTAAACCTTTTTATTTCTTCATTCCACATACTTTCCATGGCTAGGTCCTGCACATATAAAAGACTAAACCAATATCGAGACAGGAATAAGAGGATTCTAGAAAGGAACTGTAGACTATTGAGGACACAGGACAACATCTTGGGGTGTCTGGCTATATGATGGGCAGTGAGCCCCACCTCCCTGTTCAGATGGGCAGTGAGCCCCGCCTCCCTGTTCAGATGGGCGGTGCCATCCACCTCCCTGTTAAGGAAACCAAGGTAGAGAACCACAGTACCCTTTCCCAGACTTTTCTCTTTCTCTTCTTTTCAGGCAAGGCCACATTTACTAGTCAAGTTGACTCCCTTCCTCCCTTATTATAGTAACTAAAGGCCCTTTAGAAGCGCTAACGCCTATGGAGTCCAGTAAGAAATGGATGTTTTTTAAAAGACCTTTAAAGAGATGTGGTGGTCTCCACAGCAGATTAACTGCCTACTCTAAAGGGCCGAACTGGAGACGAAGGCCATTCATTTTACAGAGAGAAGATAAAGCTGGTTGTATTTTATTGAGTCTGAAATACCTGGAAAAGCAGAAAATGGGGCTGGTACGATGGAGACAAGATAGTGGGGAAAAGTGATCAGCCCTTTCTCTTGTCTTTCTCCTCTGTGGTGCTCGGAGCCTATTGCTGTACTCCTGGGAGACTTGCCGGGTAGAGCAGAAGTCTGAGGCCTGTGGGCAGACTACTGGAAATCAATCATCTCAACAATGAGCTGTGTGACGTAGGGTAACTAACTTAATTTCCTGGAACCTTGGATTGACAAACGGGAATATCAGTCACAAACTCAGAAAGAATCACTAGTTTTTGAGGATATAGAGGCAATACAAATTCTTTTTTTTTTTTAAATCAATAGCACATATTAGTCAGGTACTAGATATTACTTATTACTTATGTATAATGTTCTAAAACCAATACATACAGTTGATAATCTGACAATAAAATAGGATGAAGCAAGGCTACAGTTCTAATTTTTTTTCCAATTTTAAAATCATGTTTGAAATATCATACAACGTATCTTGATCATATCCACCTATACCTCTTCGCAGACCCTACCCTCCCAACCTTGTACCTTTTTAAAAAGAAATAACTCAACAACTCCAATTTGTATAGCCTCTGTGCTCCTGGGTGGGGCGTCCACTAGATGTGGCTCATCTACCAGAAGTCACACCGTTCAAAGAACTCCCCCAACCCCCAGATCACTGCTCACTGCCATCAGTTAGGGGCAGAGGCTCACAAATCCCCTTTCACTCCACTAAAGTCACATTTTTAAACTTTAAGTTCATATCCATTAAAAAAAAAAAGTAATAAGCACTTCATTCATGTCAGTGCAGAAGCATAATTACAAGGCTGGGAAAGTGGGAGAAAATTGAGCATTTCTCCCAGCATGTCTTGTGTATTAAATTACAACCCTCAGCGGCAACGGAGATGACATCAACCCTCACGCGGTGATTATTTCAGTATGGAAACGCTTCTTCTGATTTCCAGCCCCGTCTTAACCGAAACAGAACACCCAAACATCTGGCAATACTTGAGCACTGTGCGAGGCTCATCTTCCCTTGGTGCTAAGACACGTCTAAGACACATCCTCATGATGCCGACGGCAAATTGTATGAAATATTCTTGTACCAGTTCTGAGCAATTGGGATCTATAACCAAGCTCGAAGCTACATTACACAAACAGTAGAAGTACAGGCCCCTTACCAGGACATCCTTGATATCTTCTTCTCCCATCTATACGCAAGTATGATGGCTCATCTGTACAATGATTGCTTTTTATATCCAAAGTGGCTGTCCCTTCTTTAGACGAGAAGCCTTTAGACCTAGTCTTATTTGCATGACATACTACTAACATATCTGCTTTTCATTTATCGAAAGGCATGAAAACTGAAACAATATAGTTCTAAATTAATTTCTTATGAAAAACTGCTAAAACTTGGGTGTGTAGTACCTCATAGAAATCACTGTCACTTTGCTGGTAGTTCTTGTGCTTGAGTCTTTATTAAAAAAAAAAAACAATACAGAATACTTCTCACACCATATGTTAGAAGGTGAGATTTCCTTCGTGTTAGAATTCACTAGGGCAGAGGCAGGGTACAGCTGTACCAGTGATATCCTGATATTCCAAATAACCTGTGTAATATTAATTTCCTCGGCTACCTTTAAGCTAACATGTAAGCCATGGCTTTCACTGCCGAACTCTAAACTATAAAAGATAAGCATGTGTACCCTTGCTCCAGACCTCTGGAGCCAACACTTTGAATAATTGGCTATCAATCTATCATTACCAGCCATAAGTAGAGTGATTCTGCAAGTGTCTAAGGCCAGCAAAATGCTGGATAGGACATGTTATTTTTATTCTACATGGACTTTGGCTCCCTGGTGCCCAAGGCAAACAGCTGTCATTTGCTTCAGGCCTTTTGCTAACACTTTCTGAAATTCCTAAGGGGCTGCCCACACTATAATTAGACCTGCCAGCTGCAGCCATGGACACTGCAGGGTATCTTGGAGAGGTCTCTGCTTTGCTGCATTCTCTACAAAAATCCTCTGTTGCTGGAATCGCACTGCTTGGGATTCAGCTTGGATAGAAAATGTGAATTCTTTAGCCATTTGCTACAAATGAGTCTGTTCAACGGCAAGGTCTGAGTCAGCCACACGGGAGAGGAACTGATCGCAAAAGAAAGGGAAGGAAAATGCAATAGCAGAAGCTGACGTGAATGTGCGGACAGTGCCGGGGCTGTGTGGGTTATGGCAGTCCTCTCAGGGATTCGAGCAACACCCCTTCCCAGATATCAACCTCAGAACTAACGGAAATGACACAGCAAAAATGAACTAAGAGGGGCAGGCCAAAATCTCACCCTACTTCCAAATCCTTCCAGTTCACAATACCAGAGCAAGAGGAAGAAGCAAGATTTAGGTTAGAGTAAGTCTTTCACATAAAATGTAAGGAAAGTATTTTTAAAATACAGCTTAGCCACCCAACACTATGGCCATTCAGCCTGAGTGTCCCAGGAAACAAATGTTTAAGGCAGATCTATCCTGTTCCTCCCGAGCCATAGAAGTCTCATAGACCCGTGCAACTGCAAAAAGCAGCCTGGGTTTCAGTACCACCTCTGAAGGCTACTGTTGCCCTGGCCATGAAATCTGCTAGAACCTGGAGATAGAGCTCACTGGTGTTTGTTCAATCCTCAACATCAACAAAATAAAACAAAACCGAAGCCTTGCCTGTATTCTAAGAAACCCAAATGCCTAATAGCTGATAACCTATACAGAGTTTAGGCAGTAAGTTACATAATCCAAGGTTCTTGGTGCTGCAGATGTCTGTGGTCTGAGGCTCAGGCTGAAGCTGCCATCCAGGGAAGAGCGCTCCTGAAACATGCCATGTTTGTCTAGCACGGCTGTGTTCCTCTCAGGCAGGTGATCCCTGTCCACTACTGGAAACTCACTGAGCTGTAAGGTTCTTAAGCGCCAAAGGACAAGACAAAACAGTGGCACCATTTACTTTATGCGAAATGTCAAACCTTGACAAAGAGGTGAGGGTATTTCCGTTAACCTTCTGCGACTATATCAAATGCCCCAAAAGATCATCTATGGAGAGAAAAGGTTCATTTTGGCTTGGCTTTGGAGGGGTCCATCTATATTGGGTAGAGCAGCTTTAAAAGCTCTATCTATTGAGAGCCCAGGATATTACGTCAGAAATGAGTTAGGGGCAAAATACCTTCAGGAGACTGAAAACAAGAAGGGCCTGGAGTCCCACTGTTCTTTGGGTTCTATCTACAAAGACATGAAGACCTCAAATGACCTGGATGGACACCCTAAAGCAGAGGTTCTCACCGTCCCTAATCCTTTATCACAGTTCCTTATGTTGTGGTGACTTCCAACCATAAATTTGTTTTCCTTGCTACTTCTTAACTGTAATGTTGCTGCAGTTATGAATTGTAATGTAAGTATCTGATATGCAACCCTCAGAGGAGCTGCTCCAGCCACAGGATGAGGATCCCTGTCCTAAAGTTTCCACCCCACCCCTATAGCACCAAGCTGGGTACCAAGCCTTGACAGCAGACCTCTGGGGGCAATCAATAGCATACAAGTTACAGGAAGGGTGCACTGGGGGCTCTTATTCCTGCCTTCTGCTTGCCAATGAGAGGATTTCTCGGGCAGGATGCCACATGATAATGGGGAGGAAGGCGCACACACATGTGCCTGTCCCTGCCATTCTCAGATGTTCCTAAGAGATTTTTCTCCTAAACTGATACTTATTCTTTCCAACACCAAAAGATCTTTAAAATCACCTGCAAGGGAAAGTCAGGAGATATTCCGAGTCTCCCTCCTGCTTGTCAACTGAGAACATTCAATGTCGAATGTCCAGCATTCCCACAGCAATGGCTGGAATCTATGGTTCCGGACGCTGGCTGCTAGGAATGGAGACACGTGAGCTCGCTTTGGGATTGGCCAAAGCAAAAACACCAATGTGGAAAAAAACTGTTTTGAACTTAGCAAGAGGAGGAGGAGGAAGAAGAGGAGGAGGAAGAGAGGAGGAGGAGGAGGAGGAGGAGGAACTAGAGTAGAGGAAAGAGGAAAAGTGGAGGAGGAGAGAGAGGAGGATGAACTGGAGGAGGAGAGAAAGAGGAACTGGAGGAGGGGGAGAAGGAGGAAGTGGAGGAGGGGGAGGAGGAACTGGAGGAGGAGGGGGGAGGAGGAACTGAAGGAAGAGAAGGGAGGAGGAGGAAGTGGAGGAGAGGGAGGAGGAGGAAGTGGAGGAGGGGGAGGAAGAGAATCAGGAGGAGGAGCAAGCAGTAGGAGCAAGAGAAGTGTGAGGAAGAGAAGTTAGAGGGTCAGCAAGAGAAGGGATGGGAGGAGGAAGAGCAGAAAGAAGAGTAGGAGGAGGAAGAGGAAGAATGGGAGGAGAAGCAGGAGGACCCAACCCACAGAGCTCCTCCCATGCTCTTCTGTTGGATATGACTTCCTTCCCCGCTGGTCAGTTCCTTCCTTAAGAACCTGTGTGCTGGGCTTCAGGCTTTCCGAGATCCTCACTAATGGACCACAGCCCTACAATGGCTCCTCATCTTCTCTGTGTGTCTCACCCTCATCCCCTTGCTCACAGAGCACTCTGTGGATCTGCTAGAGGTTTCTGAAAAGGTTGGGTGAGGGCATCCCCGTGGCTGATGCTTCCACCAACTTCCCATGATTCTCAGGGAGGCCTTCCACTGGAAAACACAGCCCTCCTATATGTGATCCTTTTTTAATGATAAGCCATCTGTCCTAGAGCCTCACCTGAACGTCCCAGACACTTACGGGCTCACTCATGAGTTTCCCCTAAAGTATTCCTTAGCTGCCGCACCCAGAATTTCAACGATGGTTCCTAGTCCTTTCCTCAGCTTCATCTGATCCTCTGATACTCACCAGATCTCACATGCTGGAGAGATTTCCTATTTATTTTCTGTGCCCCGCCTGCATAGTATAAACAAGATGGTGAGATTTTCTCTTAATTTCCTTTGTTCCTTGGCTGTTCTGTTCCTAAAAACCAGAACTTGGGCCGGGCAGTGGTGGCGCAGCCTTTAATCCCAGCACTTGAGAGGCAGAGGCAGGCGGATTTCTGAGTTCGAGGCCAGCCTGTCTACAGAGTGAGTTCCAGGACAGCCAGGACTACACAGAGAAACCCTGTCTCGAAAAACAAAAAAACCAAAAAACAAAAACAAAACAAAACAAACAACAAAACAGAACTTGGGAAGTATAGGCTGGCCACTCATAATCTGAAGACCCAAATCCAAAATGCCCTAATACCTAAAACCAGCACATGCTACAAGTGGAAAAATCCTATAACATGTCTCGAATGCTGAGCCACACCAAATGCACCTACCAACGTCCCATAAAGCCACCCTCAGGATCTGTATTAGATTCACGCCAAGCAAAGGCGAACTGAATTTTACATTCGGATGGCCTCACTGCCAACATTATCTCATTATATACGAACATACCAAAGTCTGAAAGAAGTCTAAGATGCAAAACCCTTCTGGTCCCAAGTATTGCAAATAAGGGCCTGCGAGATCTGGATTTGTTACACAAGCAGGAAGAGCACAGACTGAACGTCTTTTCCCATCAATTTCTCTCTCACATGGTTGGAATGGCCTCCTCACAGGTATCACAGGACCAGCTTGCCCGCCTCCAGGCCCCCAAGATGCACTTGTGCCACCAGCCTCGGGAGCTGGGCATCTGGGGTTCCCCAGTCATTCACTGCTGAGGAACAGAAATGCAGCCTTTCACTGAACAGACATTTGCAAAGAAGGGATACTAAAATGCAAACTGTGGGCTTCCCCTTCCGTGATACATACCTTAAAATTTAATAAGAGTAAGCAGAAACCCATTTAAAAGTGGGGTAAACATGTCTGTTGGCCTACGAGCATGCAATCTGTTTGCTAGGCCGAGATAATCTTAGATTGTGTCAAGTGACACCCCATGGTGGATTATTATGTTAAATTATAGGTTTGATAAAAGAGAAAAATTACAGAGACAACGTCTCACGTTAAGCTTTGTGGAGGGGCAATCACAGCGTGGAACAACAGAAAAACCCCAACAGTTGTTTTTGGTAAAGGCGCAGATCACATTTCTAGGAAAAAAAAAAAAAAAGTCCTTGTTTTCTGGCAAAGCATTTGGCCCTCTTCTTGGGAACCTGGCAGAAAGGCACTGAGGATGGAAACACTCAGGTCTGATTGTCAGAGAGGGGACATCTGTCAGAACCCAGCTGTCCCGCGTCAGAGCTATTCCGGCTGGTCTACGCTTAAGCTACTTCCCGGCATGCCACACTGCTTCCTCTTTTTCCCTTCACAAACTCATCAAGGAAGAGCCGCTTGGTTATCTGCTACCACAAGCAGCACAAAGCAAGCTCCAACTGTGTCTGCAGAACAGAAGTGTTCCCTGCAAGTGTTCCACATGGCTTTTTCACGAGGAGGTGAAGGCATAAACTGTGTCCCCCACACAGAGGTGCCCTGTGGTCCCCGCAGCTATAGAGTCACGTGCCAGCCAGGGCAGGCAGACAGGGGCTTGCCCTACTTTCAAGGCAATCACTAGCACTTCCAGCCCCTCCCTGCATCGGAAGGAGTTGCAAGCTCAGTAATCAGTAATGCGTCATCTCCACTTGTCCTTATTCCACAAACTCGCTCCATTTTCAGGGCAATCACACAAATGCCGACTGGCATCGTAAGCACCACACACATCCCGGTTGGTGCAACGCAAACCTAAAAGGTTCTCAGGGGCAACCGATTCTCAGTCCTGGAATAGTTTTCTTCCTGAGGTGAAGTTCAGAGCTTCGTCCATGGCATAGTATTAAACTTGACACCTCCATCGCTGGGCCCAGGGCACCCACTAACAATGCAAGTTAAATTAATCTGCAACTTTTGAAGATGTCACATAAGGCTCATCCCCAAAAGACTGGCTCATCTCCAATCAAGGCGGAATAAACTAGGTCACTGGATTTACCTCATACTGCCTGATTCACGTTATTGAGGAAGAAGCCAGGAAAGAGGCGACGGTGACTAAATGTTTTCTGGTGAACTACACTACTCTCTTTAGATAATGCCACAGTATGATAGTCTATTTTCAGTATGATTTTTGTAGTTAAGCTTGTTAATAATCAAGCAAAGAGTAATATTTCAAGCCAACATTTCCATAGTTGTTACACAGATCAACATTTCTGACAGACAACACTCTTACTGGTACTATGGTGGTGTGAATAAGGATGGCCCCTATAGGCTCATGTGCTTGAGTACCTGGACCCCAGCTGGTGGAACTGTTTGGGAAGGACTGAGAGGCGTGGTCTTAGAGAAGGTGAGTCACTGGGAGGTGGGCTTTGAGGTTTCAAAAGACCCAAACCTCATTCTTTCTCCATGTCATGCCTATAAATCAAGATGTGGTGATCTGTGAGTTCTCCCTTCACCCCACAATCATGGACCCCAATCCTCTGAGATCATAAACCAAATTAAAGACTTTCTTTAAAAGTTGTCTTAGCCAAGGTGTTTTACCATATTAATATACGTATTAATATCAAAGTAATGAAAACAGATGTCTATTATTTGATAACACAGATAAAATGGTATCTAATTAACACCAGCTTTCCCTTCTGAGTACTATTACCTTTGCACCTTGGAGATTATATATAAAATCATATATTAAACACATATGTGGTAGAGAATATATAATGTTACAGACAACTGACACAAGAGAAAAATAACTCCTAAGATTTAAAACTCTGGGTAATTCAACTCCTACTGTACTGACTGGATTATTCAGTCACCAAAATAAAGACAAGGTAGGGAGCGTCTACTGCACAAGGCTGACAGTCTTGAGCAGGACTGTAGTCTTCTTGAACTTTGTTATATGACTCATGATTGGAAGCCCTCAGTAAGATAACCCCAAAAGGCCTCTAGGCTTTCATAACAATAAAAGACTAAATTTATATGTTTAGCTTGTCAGAACTAAACAAATGTTTTGAAAGAAAATATTTTCCAAAATGGGACCTCAGTCATAGGAGGCAAAAAGGAAAAAAAACAAAACAAAACAAAACAGAGTGCTACATATTTCACAAGCTCCGTGTCACTCAAATCTTAAAACTAAAATGTCGTGAGAAATTACCATTACCAGAAATGGCTGTGATCAAAACTAAAACTAAATAAAACAGTTCTGAGATCCTTCAGATTTTTAACAGAGACCCATTCATACACAGGAACTCCATCTTTTGTTATTCAAACCTAATTATTTTCAATGAGGGGCTGATAAAGAATGAACCAGGCAGTGATTAATTTTCTTTTAAGCATTTCATCTAAATTATTGACTAACATGACAAATTCTTCATCAAGGCATGCTTACCCTGGAGCACAAAAACAGTCCATTGACTAGAATTTCCTGTCAGATCTCTTGGGGGGGATGAGCATTTACTCGTGCCAATAGGAAGGATCTTGGTTGAATCTATATTTAGCTAGCATACAGCTCATCCAATTAATCTCAAATACCACCTGATTTAACAGTAAATAGGAGGAAATTGTCAGAGCTACATGTGTTACTGGTCCCCAGTCATTTAATAAGTCAATACTATCATGACAATGAACTGGCTAACTAAAAAGGCAATTATCAAAAGCGGAAACGTTTGAATTTTAAAATGACCACAGAACTTGTCAGACACACCAAGAGGGAACTTTCTCACAATGAAAAAAATAATCTAATCAAGGAAAATAATAATTGGTGCCAAAATATTGCTTTGAAATGGATGATCTCTTCAGATTCTAAATCTGCATTTGCTATGCGTATATTGTTAAAAAACTCACTTAACCCCTGAAAGTTCAGTTTCCTGTGGTGAGACCCAAGTGGATAACAGTTAACAGACCATTGTGAGGTCACAGCTATCAAGATCCCATTAGAATAGAAACTCACTGGAGGCACATGTATTTGCTTTTGGCTCACTGCTGTATGGAAAAAATTTCTGGCACATCTGGTATTTAGGAACTGTTTGGGTGAATGGTGAATCTATAAAATTATCATCCCAGGGTACCAGAGAGATGTTCAACAGGTAAATGCAGCTGCCTCTCCCTAAGCCTGCAGACTGAGTTCTGGGACCATAGAAGAGAACAAATTTCTCTGTGTTGTCCTCTGACTGTCGTGTTCATGTCAGTATGTGAAAACACAACACAGACACACACACAGACACACACACACACACACACACACACATACACCTGGTTAAAACATTTAAAAGACCATCTTACCTGGCCTTCAAAGTATTGCTGGATTAAAACATTTAAAAGGTATCAGGATGTTGGTACTTAGTCTCAACATTAATATAAGACTCCTAACCAGGGGGCTGAAGGGATAGCTTAGCATATAAGAAGACATACTGCTCTTCAAGAAGACCTGAGTTCGGCTCCCAGTGACTACATCTCAAAGTTTACAACTGTCTGGGACTCTAGTTCCAGGGCTCTGATACCCTCTACTCACTTTCATGGGTGTGTGTATGAGTGTGTGTGCGTGCACACATACACACACACACAGAATATTAAACAAACACATGTATGAACAAAACTTCAAAAATAACCTTAATTAGAATATATATCTTCCTTTTGAAATTCGCAGCAAGGATGCAACCGAACACTGTGAACTAATTACAAGTAAGAGTGTTTGCTATCTTTGTCCAACACAATGATCTCTCTTAGAAATGCCAAATACATTTCAGTTGAATTATAATACAATTTGTCTATAGATTGTGATCCAGAAGGAAGTAAACATTTGTCATTTCCACACCTAGAGGCCTCTGTTTTTCCTATCTTCTTAGACAGAGTCTAAAGTACACAGGTGCAGCCAACAGATGCTGTGCTGTGAAATACCACACAGCAGGCACCTACACGTTAGGTTTTTGTTTTGTTTTTTTACCAGTGCATACATATAATGAGATAAAATGGAGGGTGGGAACCGGAGTTTCTTTTAAATACCATCCTAATGATTGTGGGGGAATCTTAAACAGTGAAAAAAAAATGAGAGAAACAGATGCAAAACAATAGGTATACTTTCGTTCTTTATTACGAGAACCATACACCAACTTATCTTAATATTGAAAAAAAAAGATAAGGAAGATCTAGCCAGTATCAGCAACATTTTAGGATTTAACAAGCAGAGATATAGAACACGAGTGACTCTGATAGAAAAACAAGTTTACATTCATTTAACCTGGGTCTGGGGTGGTGAGCACGTGGTACAGTATCCTGTGAAGGTCAGAGGACAACTTGTAGGAGGTTGTGATGGTTTGTATTGCTCAGCCCAGGGGGTGGCACTATTAGGAAGTGTGGCCCTGTTGGAGTAGGTGTGTCACTGTGGTGTGTGGCTTTAAGACCCTCATCCTAGCTGCCTGGAAGTCACTATTCTGCTAGCAACCTTCAGATGAAGATGTAGAACTCTCAGATTCTCCTGTACCATGCCTGCCTGGATGCTGCCATGCTCCCACCTTGAAGATAATTGACTGAACCTCTCAACCTGTAAGACGGCCCCAATTACATGTCGTCCTTTATAAGACTTGCCTTCACAGCAGTAAAACCCTAAGACAGAGGTGGTTCTTTTTCCAACATATAAGCCCCAGAGTCCAAACTCCGGACATCACAAGTCCCTATGACGATCTTACCCAAGGGCAGCCTGTACCCTGACATTCTATTTCCCACTTGTTGACTTCATAGACTGGTAATGCAACAATGTGTGACATCAGAGGCATTCAAAATGACCCTGCAGCAAAATGTATCCATGGTGGCTTCTGAATAAAGGCTTTGAAAGTGTGAAGTCTTTATCCTTCTGCTTTCTCAGATCTTCCCTTGACTCTTAGCCATCACATGAATAAATGACCTTACCTCAACATTCAGAACTTTTTATAACACCAGGCTCCACCCTGATCGTAATATGCATAGTTATTATACACATATACATATAGTAAATAGATTACTATCTGTTATCAGTAATATACAATAACATAAAACAACATATAGATGTCAAATCTGTTTAGAACTTGGGAGGAAGAGAACAATTTCCAGTGGAGCAGGCCTCCTGCATTTTCAGTTGCCAGATATAATGTCTCGGTTGGAGTCTCTTTGTTGCTCAAACTCTCCCATCCATGATTACTGCAGAGGCCTTAGTATGCTTCCCCCACTCAGAAGGATACCTGTGGCATGTTTATCACTCACAAGAGCTGTGACGATGCCGCAGTTCTACTGAACACTTTCCATTTTACCCTCTTCCCCAAAGGACAGTCCTATTAGAACGTTCACGTCACAGAAAGTCATGAAATGGGACACACTTATTGGGGACCCTAAGAGCTTCTGTTAGCAAATTTACTTCGGCCCAGACGTGAGACCATCTACTTCAAAGTGCAGTCACTTCCAGTGGACTCACAATCACGAGTCATTTCAAACTCGGTGAGGGCAATTTCAAGGGAAGCCAAGGAGTGTGAGCATCTCCGGTTCTCCTGCAGACCTTATTGTGTGGCTCAGCACCAGCGTCGTTCACACGGAAGACTGAGCAGAGGCTGGGTCTCACATACCTCCAGTTAATAGAGAATATCTAGGCCGCCATCTTTACTACCCTACTTCTCTTCACAAGGCAGCTGTATGGAAACCACGGCGTTAACCCTCATTTAAGAACCGACATCAAGAACAACTTACAATGGATTCCAAATCTAAGAATGAACAGAACACTCTACTTCACCGATGTGCAGAGATCCAGAATCTAAAGGGAAATTCTGTATTTATGCCCTCCTGAATCTAGATGTGAAGTGAGATTAAAAAAAAAAAAAAAAGTTAAAGTTGTAATTCTAGGAATAAAAATAAGGCAGTGAAGTTACTCCTCTGGATGAGAAGTTCTTCAAAACTAAACTTAAAATCATTTGGCCAGAAAGAAAAAACACTTATACATGTCTTTAGACTTCAGAACTCTGCCCTAACAAAGGTCCGAATGGATCAGAACTCCCGTCCAATCAGATTCTTGTCTGCCCATGAAGTACTTAATTAAAGAACTCAGCAGTGAGAACCAACTTCATTTTGTCATTTCTCTCAGCACTGGGTACAGAAGTGAAAGTTAGGTACACAGTTTAGTTTTTAAATTTTAAGACAATGGGATATCCATTGGTCAGAAAATTTGTCTTTCTGGAACTGTGAAAAAAACCAGAAGACATGAAACGGACAGGCCAGATGGCAAGGCAGACAAAGTGCTGGCTCAGCAATGCTCATGCTTAGGAAGCACAGAGATTCCCAAGTCCCAATTAACTGACAGTGAAAAGCATGACCACCTCCAGTGCTGTGTGGGCCAAAGTCCTCTCATACCCCTAAGAATCTTCTGGGGGCATTATAGGCAAGTTCATGTCCTCAGGAAGACCCACATTGAGGTCCTGTTTAAAAATCAGAGTCAAGTTATTTTCAATGAAGCCATTATCTTTCAGTGACAATGTCAAGGATGATGAAGAATTTTCCTTCATTAAGTTCATCAGACAGCCTCACACTGTGAATTCCTTTATTTAAATATTTATTAAGGACCTGAGGGGCAGAGTTTGGTGATGCTTAGAATAAACAAAGCCAGACATGATCGTCTCTTCTTCCCCCTCCCCTCTGCCATGCTATCTCCAACTCCAAAATATATATGTCCAACTTGTATTAAAACAAAATTGTTATGAATTTTTTTAAAGAGTTAGAAGAGGGTGCCTATGGCAGGAAACAAATGCGTGATTCTGGAGCAGGGTGAAAAGCAAGCAGAAGGGGGGCTGGGTTGGGTGGGGTGAACAGTGGGGCAGAGAAATGAAACCAAGGATTGTTAGAGACAAGAGCAAGGTTTTGTGAGTAACTGGGGAGAGGTTCCAGGCTGAGGAGTTGGCGAGTCCAGGTCTCCTGAGATAGATGCATGTCATGGGACCTTGGCTAACTTCATTTAATAATAATACAAAACATATGAGCCCTTCAGATAGTAACATAGGCAAACCTTAATCCTAAGGTCAAACCAAAGGACCAATGGTGAGAAAGCACATATTAAAGTTTTTGAAGACTAAAAGTAATACTACAGAAATACCTACTGATCCAGATGTGAAAAGGAAACTACGATTGTGACAAACACAGACTCGGAAGACGAGTCTTCCGGAAGGAAGGGTACCTGGAGGAGTGTCTGCAGGAAGGAAATGTTGGAGATAAAACAATTTCCTGAATGCTCACTTGAGCTGGACGTTAAGTATAGAGGCAGTCTTCGCTCAACCTTTTAGTGTGTTACAACTATTCATACTGCTTTTCAAAGACAACCCACAATGCATTTCAGCAGCTCATCCTTGGCTTGATTGACACTTTAAGTCAGAGGCGGGGCAATCCCACTTCTGGTCAGCTATGATCAAGAACATCGTGCTACCATCTGAATAGATTTTTGATATGAGCAGAAAGAGCAAACTAAGGGAATTCAAAGGTGTCTTGGGCTTCTCCAGTTCTCTGTAACTGCACGTGGAGCAGAAAGGCGCTCCATGAAAGAAAATACAGCACGTCTCACGGTAACACTCTCGGCTGAGCTGCCTGTCCAAGGGCAAATGCAGCCCCTCATCAACATAGGAGGTACGGACTCTCAGCAATGTCACTTTGCTTCTCAACAAACTCCTTGAAACCAAACCAAACCGGGTGATTCAAGATGGCGTCTTATTCCTAATGCAACTGTATCTTCTCTAGTCTTCTCTTTGGGTTTCCTGGAGTTTCCAGATGTTCCTGCCGTGTGCACTGATGGTTCCACGGCTTGAATTTCTCTCACTGAGCTACCATAGCCTGGCGCTCACCCAAAGAAGAAAGGACTTGAGGATGAAGGAAGACAGCGATGAGGAAGACGGGTGTACACAGCCCTCACAGTGATGTTTCCCTTATACTTTCTCACCATCAGCAGGCTGGACGAGGGAACTGTGTGCTCATGGGACCATCTGAATCCCCGAAAGCTGAGCTGACCCCACCTGGGATCAAGCGTCCCATGTCTTCTTCCCTTTTCTGCCGTTCGTTCTTCCATCAAGGTTTATTCTGCTCTACCCATTCCTGGGGAGCTTGCTCTCCACGACTGGAGTCGCCTTCCTATTCAGGGATTTTGAGTTTCAATCTTTAGCTGGACCTCTCAGGTTTCAAACTGACAAGGCTGCTAGGCATCGATTCCAGACACCTCCAGGACTTTCAAGAAGAACCTTGGGTTCTTCTCCTACCCTAGTAACTCCCCTGATGATGAAAACTCTGGAAAAGTAGGTAAGGTCATCCACCCTCACTGGTCATGCAGTAAGCATTAAAATTATCCTTCTAAACAAGCAGGATTCTTCATGCCCAGTCTCTCTCCTAATGTTCACTACACTTAGTCTTCCTTGAAGCGCACCATTGCCACCATGGTCTCAGTCCTGACTAGGGGCAGAACACACCTGCACACACGCTTATCTCAGGACCGAAGTTTAATGGTGATGAGTCTGACCACTTTGACTGTATAGAAAGAGAATGTGAAGCCTTTAAAATTAGGCATTTTCCATAAAGTCACACAGCGTGGAACCAGGATGTGTTCATGTTTTACTAATCACTGGACAACACTATCAAACATGTGTTCTCAGAAAGCTAACATAGCCCCTCTAGTAATCTAAGGCATTTTTTTCAAAGACAATATAAAATTGTTTAAATGGCCATTTTGGATTGGTGCTTGAATGACCAAACAAACAAAACATTGAAAAAAAGCTCGTAGTTGGCCGGGCGGTGGTGGCGCCGCCTTTAATCCCAACACTTGGGAGGCAGAGGCAGGCGGATTTCTGAGTTCGAGGCCAGTCCGGGGCTACACAGAGAAACCCTGTCTCGAAAAACCAAAAAAAAAAAAAAAAAAACAAACAAACAAACATAGTGTTATATTTCTGTATAAATTGCAGATTTTTTTTTCCCTGTGTGAATGTTTCAGTTATGTTGGTGATTTTTTACATTTTTTTCTATATGATATATGCATTTGCTAGTGTGCGTGTGCATGTGTCTGTGTTCACATGTTGTACAATGTCCATGCATGTCTGTCTTCGTATGGAGAAGAGAGATCAACATCTGGGGTCTTTCTCAGTCACTTTCCATCTCATTCTTTTAGACAGGTATCTCTCAGTAAGTCTAGAGCTCACCAAGTGGTCAAACTGGACCACCAGCACTGGGCTTACAGACATAAGCCACCACGTCCAGTTCTTTTGTTTAATAGGGATCTGAATTCGAGTTCGCACACTTGAAGGAGGAGTATTTTAACAGCTGGCTATTTCCTTGGCCCCTGGTGAATCTCAATCTCTCTCTCTCTTTCTCCCTTCCTCCCTTCCCCTCCCTCTGTCTCCCTCTTCTCTGTTTCTCCTCCCTGTCTGTCTGTCTGTCTATCTATTACCTTTTCTCTCTCATGCAAATGATCATCCTGACAAGACAAATCACAGTATGAGAATGTTTGTGCACACCCAAGAGCTAAAGCAGTATCAGGTTAGGAGAAAGCCAAATGGAATGGTTGGTTTATTTTCTGCTGCCGTTTCTTTAGGTTGAGAGACACTTGAACTTGTCATCCGGAGACCAGATAATTCTAAAGTTGGTTCAGATTCCTCTCAAAGAACAGGGGAAAAATCCACTCAGATAAGGAGCCTAGGGAGCTCTCTCTCTGATCAGACCGGTAATACAGGCACTTGACTTCACTAATGTGACCAAATAAGACATTTTACAATCGGAGCCAGAAGAGGCCCCAGGCAAGAAAAACACCAAACTGAAATCCAACTCCTAAACGGGAGTCTGCAGGAATAACAGGTCTGATGGTAAGCCAACAAATACCATTACATTTTCTCCCCACAGAACATTGAGTGGGGAAAGTTTAATTTGCTACTATATGTATATATTTTATTCTTGACTGCAGGGTCTTTCAAGGATCTTCTCCTTAGGGTTAAGGCATTTGTAAAGGCAGCCTCCATTTTGGAAATGTGTTGTGGCCTGGAAAAAGGGAACCAGAGAGAGAGAGGCTGATGCCCAAAGGCGGGGAAGGCAGCTCACAGCAGCTCACAGGTGTGACGGCAAGCAGCAGGTGAGGGCCAGACTCTCAGGAAAAGTCCAGCTCCCATGACCAGATCACTACAGCTCCAAATGCTGTTGGTCTCCCATAGATTCTACTTTGAATTCCAAGGACCGACCTGGGTGTAGTTTATGGCAACATTAAGGATCCCAGGGTGTGGCTCACATTAATATGTGTAACTTTCACCGATATGAATAAATGGGAAAACACTAACCATGGTGTACCTGCCCCCTTCACCCCGGCACTAGTAACACCAAGTATAACATCTGCAATGAAAAGTTCTGACCCCCATCAAGTTCCATATATCTAAGAGCTTTGTAAGACTGGAGAGTATCTTCAAGACCCAAACAGCTTAGTGTGAGGACCCAGCTTAAGGCTCTCAAAGCAAATGCTTTAGCATTGAATTACACACCAGCCACAATTTTGATCAAATGAGTCTATCTATTCAGACAAGTATCTCATCAGTGAAGTCAAGGAATATTAACTCCAGCCGCAGACATATTAAGAACATATACTTTCAATTTTTATTTAATCCTTTCTGACCATCTAGGTATTGAATTGTTACCATTCCTATTTAATAGATAATAAAACCAAACCTTTATTCTACTTTTTTTTAAACTTAAATTTTACAGAACTACCCAGGGGTTACAAGTGGTAGACCAGTAGGCCATCGATAATAAAATCCAGACATTCTGAGTCAAGGCCAGTTCTCTCTGCTCAATCTTTGACTCTCTCTTAAACATCAGTACTATTAATTTACTATTTGTTTATAGTGCACCATCTCCCTAGAGTAAATGCTCACCTAACAACAGCCAGAAAGCTGGTGAGTCGCCGAATCAAGAGTCCCTAAGGCAGTATCACTGAAATGTGTCTCAGACCCAGTTCTCCCAGAGGTCACTGGAGACTCTAAGGATAACAGCTGCCCAGACTTAACTCCAGTCACATCAGAGGCAAACTGATGAATGGCCCCTAGAATTTCCTTTTTGCCCCTCCCCCCAGATAATTCTGTCACATTTGAAATCCATTGTGCCTTATTCTTTGCAAAGCTGTATTGTCATTTGGAGTCTTACACTTGACAAATTCTATATTCTGTTGGCTAATTATCTTTCTGATTCTGGGAATTTTACACAAAGCATCATAAAATTATCTGAGAGTCATCCTTGGATCAAAAGTCCTAATCTTTGGCTCTGCGAACTAAAGTAAGAAAATAATACACAGTAGAAGTGGTAAGGCAATGTACAATACCTACACTCATCACACACCTAGGGATCCAGTCAGCAGATCTCATTTGACGATTCAGGCAGCACCTGCACCACTTTCAGAGCTTTGCAACATTGTTACAACGATGCAGCCAATTGATGACCAGCTCCGGGTCACCAGATATTTCCACTAGTGTTTCTCTAACTCACGGCATTGCCTATATTCATCAAGACAGCTGTTCCCTGTAGGTTTCTGCTATCTACATCTCAAGAACTTCAAGTGTTTTAAGCCAAACAAATAAGTCCATTCCATTTTCCAAGCCGTATACTTAGCCCAGACATAAAGGTACAATCAGGCTGTTCAGTCCCCAAATGGCCACAGGTTAAAGCCTTGCTTGACAGCCTGCACCCAGTGAGGGCTAGTAAACAGAAGTTAAGGCAGCCAGGATGTGGACTTCAAGGGTATAAGCGCTTTTCCATTTCCAGCCTCCCTGAGGTGAACAACTTGCCTTCAGCACACATTCCTGCCACAAGGCGCTGCCTTGTCACAGGCCCAAAGCAACTCTGGACTGAATCTGAAGTCCTGAGCTGGAAGAAACCTTTCCTTCTTATAGGCTGGTCAAGCCAGGTATTCTTTAACAGTGGTGGGAAGATGACTAGCAAAAGTATTAGGGTTGGGGGATTAATTCTCTCATTTAATGTCCCAAACCCTGTGTCACTGTGAGCAAGTAACTCTAGGTACAATAAACCTCAAAGCAGACAACTCAAGTGTGCCTGAGAACTTGCACCTCCCTAACAAGGCTTAGCAGAAATCTATAGTACCATTGCTATTAGCACCACTTCAAGATCTTAAGTGTGTAAACTGAAGACCCTGTATTCATGAATAACAGAGCCCATCTCTCTGCAGAACTCGTGTGAGATTTGTGCACTGGGCTTACCTCTTGTTATCACTATATTACTATGGACAAAGGAAGAAAGGACTCAGAAGTCAGACAGAAACAAAAGCCTAGGCAAGCTTAAGTCTTTGTCTCTGGGACCCAGAGTCTCCTCTACACACTAACACTAACACACACACACACACACACACACACACACACACACACAGAGTAAACTACCCCAAAATGTGAATGAATTGACTATGTAAAGTCTAGTTTAGGGCAAGCTTCTAGTCTGCTGGCCCTTGGCATGCCAGGAGGTGTAGGGTTGGGGGGTCAGGACACTGAGCACCAAGGAACTCCCTATGAAGAAAGGACATTAAAATTGAAGAAACTGGAAAAAAAATGCAGTGGACGTCTGGTTGTTTTCATTCGTTAAAACTAAATGTTCACACATACCAAAGAGGTATACATATTTATCCTTAGACAATTTAATTGTGCTTACTGTCATGTGTCAGAGAAAGCCTTTTGGTGGCAAGCCAGAAGTAAATGATGACAAGTGTAGATAGAAAGCAGCAGAGAGAGGTAGGGCTGGGTGACACGGCTTCTAACGGTCATCATGATCAAGGTAACCATCCTTTACCAACACTGTGCCGGACCGAGAGAAAAACGCTTATTTACCATTAAAGAAAAGAGTATGAATAAAAATTTGTGTTTAATAACTATATAATATTGTATTAGTCAGTTCCCTTCCTAGTCTCTCTACTCACTTATAAAAAGCCCATGACTTTTACTGTCCAAGGTGTGAGGGCATACATGTGCACATGAGAAGTATTCTCCGGAAATTCTGCTCCACAAAGAGCATAGCTGTTCGGCACCATCAAAGGTAGAAGTCTGACATAAGCTACTATATTATTCACATAGATGAATCTACACACATGAAAATAATATCACTGACATTTGTTCAAACACTTAGGACACACTATGTACCGTGTGCAGTATCTGCAAATGTGGTAACATTTAACTCTCACGTCTTGGAGAGTTGAGATTCCTGGAAATTTTATAAATGAGTAGAGAGACTAAAAAAAAGGAAGGGAATTGACCAACATCGAATAGTTCTTAAAAAACACAAGGGTGGGGAGCTCATACCAGGTGCGTCTTAATTTTAGTCACACTGAAATGCATTCGGGAAGATGCTTGTCAAGGATGTGTCTCCGGACGATGACCAGACCTCCATGTTTTCAGTGCTGGTGGAGTACATTTTCAAGTGAGTGCTTAGAATTTTTAGAAATGAAGATGTTTTCACTGGAAGGATAAATAAAAAGGAAGATTTCCTCATCTTCTGTCTATCTCATTTCTGGCTCTAATGACCCAAAGTAATATCTAATCTCCCACTACATATATATACTTGGCGTTCATTGCCAAAATGTCAATCACTTAGAAGAAAAATTGTTACTCTCAATTTCTGAGAAAAAAAAATTAAAAGGATTAGTTCAATAAGAAAAACCATCTGTTTCTAGATCCTCAGTCCTGTGGTTCCTCCTACTTGGATCACCAGATGAAGACTTCCTCCCTACTCATAGACTTTCAGAGGCTCTGCACTACAGAGCAAATCCAGAGCCTTCCACAGTCAGACCGTACCCTGTGCCCTCAGAGTCATCTCTCACTACCACTTCCTGGTACAGAAGGTAAGTCCCACTATTCTTAGGCTCCTTACTTCTGGAATGTCCTTACAATGCTCAATCTTAATGAAAGCCAGACTGTCCAACAGGGTCAAAAAACGCAAAGTCAGAAAACAGGAGACAATGGATGCAGTCTTCCTTGCAAGATGGCACATCTAAGAAGGATAGTCACCTGACATACAGACAAAGACACAAATGTAAACACTCAATCATGTAAGGTGTTAAAAATGCACAGGCTAGGGCTGGAGAGATGGTTATGCATCTAAAGCACTGGCAACTCTTCCAGAGGACCCAGGTTCGATTCCCAGCACCTAAAAGGCAACTCACAATCATCCCATTCCAGGGATCCTATACCCTCTCTGGCTTCCTTGGGCACTAGGCATACACAGGGTACACAGACATATACACAGGCAAAACATGATACACATAAGATAAGTAAATAAATGTAGAAGATTTTTTATATGTCACCTATGGTTCAGATCTGGAATAGCCCCCACAGGCCCATTCTTGAAGCACTGGTCCCCAGGCTGAGACATGCTGGGAACCTTGAGTAGAGCTGAACTTGAGTGAATTGGGCTGAGGGGAGGGTCCTTTTGGGGGTGACACTAGGATATGTTCTCTTCCTTTTACTTCCTACAGCCTTGAGGAATTTACACCATCAGTTCTTCACGTCACGATGCATTGCACCACTGTAGGCCCAAAGGCCAAAAGTCAGGGACTGAATCCTCTAAAACCAGGGGTCAAAATAAACACTTTCTCTTTTTAAGTTGACTGTCTCAGGTATTTGTTACACAGACAGATTCCTACCATAGTTCATAAGAATGGCAAACCATATTCATGTAGATTATGACATCAGGTATGAGACAGCATTAAGTCACATGCCACTCCTCCAACTGAGCTATGACTCCTGCATTGTTTTTTAAAACCAGAATTTTATATTTCTACTAGTTTAAAGACCTCTGGGACTTCTGTAAGTATTCGGTGCATAAAGAAAAACATAAGCAAAACAAAAATCATCTAGGTATTTATAAAATTACTATATACTCGGATATTCTACATCTCATGACTGCACAGTCAACCACTGCTTACGCCTTCTGCATGCTACCACCTGTGTGTCACCAGGAGCGCCGGACAAGACACACGCATGCTCCAGAGCATTCTGCAGAAGGTCTGTAAAGGCAACTGGTATCCAGGCTCCGATTTTTAGCACACAGGCCTAATCTATGAATTAGAGCCAGCATTCTCTCTGCAGCATAACTGACACTCTAAAATAAAACCCAACGTTTGAGACTGTAAGCGGGGGAAACTCTGGATTTAAGTGATGAGATTTGGGGCTTGAATTAGAGAAACATACTACATGAGAATACAGACAACGTATATATGTATGGAAATAATGTATATGTACATTTTGTATGTATACATTATATACTTAGGTTATATTATATATTATATTATAGATACACACAGAAATAATGTATGTGTATGTCTTGTATTACACACACGCACACACGTGTACTCACACACATGCACACATGCACACATGCCTACACACACATGCACACATGCACACACACAACTTTCCTCCTTTTGCATTGCAGGCAGGTCCAGTACCATCTCCCGGCACTGAGACATTTCTGCTTTTGCCCTTCTTCCATTTGCTACCTCCCTTCTGAGTGAGCACCCCTCTACACTATACTCGTTTCCCCTGACACCAATTAGAGTTGGTCGGAAAGGAAACAGAACATGCACAGTCCTCCCCTTGAAGGCCCCATCCTCCTGTGTGCTAAATACCTCACATCATGGTCTTCTCTGATACAGCAAACCTGCTGGAACCTGCACCAGTTTAAGCTACAGCCAGGAAACAAGGTGGATACGCAGAGGCTCTGTGAAAAACAACAGCTGCACATAGGACCAAGTACTTCAGTCCCGCACGCAGTAATGATGCTTCTCAAGCATCTTCTTAAGAAATGTGTCAAAATTATTTCTTATTCAGTTGCATAAATACTGAATGCATCGATAGTTAAAACTGTTTGGTTCAGGGATAAAACCCAGAAAGAATAAATCCCAACTCATTCCAGGTACTTGATCTAGTATGACTGGAGGGAAAACAATAATCACAGGGAAAAAGTTAAACAATGCATTGGTTTTCTAGGCTTAACACAAGGCTGCCTCCTCCCTCCGTGTGTGTGTGTGTGTGTGTGTGTGTGTGTGTGTGTATGTGTGTGTGTGTCTGTGTGTCTGTGAATGCACACATGTGTGGTTTGTAAGAAAGTCTGTAAGAACAATGTATCAAAATGTCAGCGATCTTAAAATTAACTTGTCAGCCTTTCTTCCATACTGCAAATTACAAAAGAATTAGGGGTTTGGAGCTAATAGAAGCTTCCAGTCCTGCAGGGTACAATTTAACCAATCATTGCAAGATCTAAAACCACAGTACTGAAGACATTTCACCAGGGATCTGCAGGCCTAGCACCTAATTTAGACTTCTCTACCTCCACTGTTCACATGTCTTTTTCTTCTCTCTGCTTCAGAAGCGTGGCCTGGAATAGCCGAACCATTTAGTAGGAACCACCCCGACTTCCTACACCATTACCTCATCAAGGTGAGAGCATGGCAGTCATCTCTGCAAAGACCCATACAGAAGACAGCTGCAACTCATGCATGGCTCTTCCCCGTTCCCCACTGAGATCACACTAGTTCATAATCAAAGCAGCAAATGTACTTTATAGTCTATAAGGTGCACGGAGTATAGGGCACTCTGAAGCATCCTCTCATTACCTGTTAGATAATTTGGGTGAGACGTGTCTCCACACACTAGAATTCTACAAAGGATTAAAATGTCAAATTATAAAACAATATCAGCAAATAAAGCAAAGTTATAATAGAAACTAATTACCCTCAAATCATGGCAGATAGCGCCTACATCTGTGAAGTCTCTAGCTTTTCTATTCTTCCCCAGTTGCCAACAGCAAGCATGTCGCGTAAAAGCACATAACAGCATTGCCAACTCGGAACGTATAAAAGATACTAGGTATTTTAAAGACGGCCCTAATAACCTAACTCCCAAAATTTAAGTATGATATTGCAATAGTACAAAAGTGCAAACAGGATCAACTACCGACTTAATAAATTTAAAAGCCCGACTTGCTGATTCTTTAATTTTTTAAATGACCTTTTAAAAACAGCCCACAGTATTTTCTTATGGAACAGAAATATTCAGTGATTTTTACTACTTCATATCCATATGATACCTTGTTGTGCTGTTCACCGTGAAAGACTCATTAAAGGCATCTGCAAACTTCAATGGGACTCCAATGGTTCTGCTTGCCCCACCCTGGTTTCCTTTGACCATAGTGATGTCATAGCCCCAGCCCAGCAATGATGTCACTGCTCCAGGCCTTGTTTCTGGGGACATAATCCTTTGTATCTAGGACAAATGCAATGGCAGCAGAGCCCTTCAAGGGCCCTGGGTGTCTGATGAATTCCCAAGAAATGAGCAACCACTGGGCCTTTTGAAATGAAGGGATGCTGAAGATTAGCCTGATTCATGGGTCTCAGTGGGGAGTCTATATTCTAGCCCAAAGCCCACACTCAAAGGGGAAAACTGAGTGGTACTGAGAAGACTCTGAGGACAGAATTATTAAAGATGATCTGCATACTCTACTTAAGAAAATTCTCTTTGTTATACTTGAATTCTCACCCAAAGAAAATATTTCCCAGGCTACTCTTGGAGTCGACTTTCACTGCCGTGTAAATCATAGATTCCCATTTATCAACTGTAGAACTTGTGTGGCACTAACTTTAAAAAGATGGCTGCAGGCCCTACAAGAGGAGAAAGCACTGCTAAGCCAATCCCTGCACACTCACTCCAGTCCAGCACAGCGGAAAGGACAGCAGCAACAGCTCTCTGGGGTCACAGGTGGTCGCCCCTCTTCTACCTCAGTGCGCCCTTTGTGGCTTTGCCATTGGATTTTTCAAAATAAGGTTTTCTTATAATTGATTTATGTTTACTTTATGTGCATTGATGATTTGCCTGCATGCATGTCTCTGTGAAGATGTCGGGTCCCCTGGAACTGGAGTTATAGACAGTTGTGAACTGCCATGTGGGTGCTGGGAATTGAACCAGGGTCTTTCTGGAAGAGCAGTTCGTGCTCTTTAAGCACTGAGTCATCTCTTTCAACCTTGCCACTGGATTTTTAAAAAGCAACACACACACAACACCAGATCCAGTCAGAGAAATAAACCTGAATCTTATATTTCCACAGAAATCAAAGCTGGCCTCCATCCAAGGATCCAACAGGAACTGGCAAATGCATTCTCTAATCTAAACCATATTTACACCTAAAGAAATTCTTTTAAAAAAATTAATTGTAAATATGTCATTTGGGACACTGGCCTTTGATCTTTACCTCTATAATCCTTGGCCTAAAGGTGTTTACAGACTGCGGCGGCCACTCTTCTGGTTTCTGAGAAACCTCTCAGAATACATGCTCTGTTTTTGCAAGAACTTGCTGTGCGAGAGACCAGTTCGTGCAGAGGCTTGTGCTTCCAATTATTTGGCTTTTTCTAAACCATTGGAAAATCATAGTGTAAATAATTCAATACTCAGCATTCAGCTTATTCCATCAGTGTTTTGGAAATTAACAAAGGAGAAGCATGGTTCTTCAATTTAGAAATTATTTCCTCTCACAATCACTTTGTTACTCCAAACAATGATTTAAAAGTTGATGTCACAATGACCATGCAATTCAAAGACAACAGTAAAGCCCCACTGCTGAGTCAAGACAAGGATCATCAAATCTCCTCCTTGTCCTCGGGTTCACTCCTTCGAAGCCCCACTTTACTCCAATGGTGCTGCATTCATGGCCTCCGGATATACGTGGAGTTTCATCATTTTTGATTCATGGAGGCTTTAAAAGGCAGCATAAGATGCAAAAAGAAAATTCTTTTTAGCATCGGATATGATGACTTCTTTACTTGGTAACTTATGCTACCAAGAGAAACCCCAGAACATCCCACCTCCCCACAGATCCCGAAATGGGCCCCTAAAAACCACAGCCAAGGATGTCTGCAAAAGCAATTCCATAAAGTAATGTAAAAAAGCTGAAACGCCAACTTAAACACGTAATGGAAGCATTGCGTTATTAGCAGGATTGCCTGGCCCTCTCAGGACGGCCCAGCCTCCATGCTTAATTAATACCACATGTTCCTTTATCATTCGATTTGTTCTGTAGCACTCTTACCAACTTGAACCCTGGTCTGCAAAGACGGGAGGGTAAATTTCCCCCGAACCCCAAGAAAACTTCAAATCAGTAAAACTAAAACGAGAAAGAAGGACAAGAATGCTCCCACCAGAAGGACCACACTTACAATCTGCGAGGTAACCACACCCACCGCATTGCAGAAGCAGTGAACTTGGCACCGGGTGCAGGGGGTAGGGGGAAGGGGAAGAAGTAGGGCGCGATTAGAGAGGAATCCGAAAAAGCACGCTCCCCTGGTGCAGGAGCCTAGGCGCACCAGCCGCAACTAGCAAGGACCAGAGTCCTGCGGCCCCTAGCCTCCCCGCCCCCACCCCTCCGGCGACCCGCAGTCCGAAGGGCGCCAGGTGAGCCGCGCCCGCCCGGGAGCACGGGTGTGCAGGCCGGGGCGCGTTCCCGCCCCGTGCAGGGAGCCGTCCTAGGGGCGCGCGGCCGGCAGGTGCCCAGGCCCGGAGCAACCTGGCTGGCCCGCCGCCGGCCCGGGGACGCTGGCCACTCGGGGAAGGAGGCAAGTTACATAAAAGCGGCCGGCCCCGCCACGGAGCCGGGATGCTCCCAGCCCCGCCGCGCCCGCCCGGGGCACGGACGCAGCGGCAGCCGCAGCCTCGGGGCGCACGGCCCCTCCCGCGCACAGCCCCGGCCTGGCGCCGCAGTGTCTCCCCCACTCCAAGCCCCGCACGCTCCGAACATGGCGCCCCGACCCCGGGCTCCGCGCCGATGGCCGGAGAGGGGCGCAGGGCCCGGTCGCCCCCGGGGGCCGGAGCTCGGAGAGAGGCCCCCAGGGCGGAGGCCGAGCTTGGCGGGCGCAGCGCACTGGGGTCCCCGAGCCCAGCGCGCCTCGGAAGCGAAACCCCCTCGGACCCCATCGGCCGCCAAGGGCAGAAAAGTTACCTGGGGGCGGCGGGAAGGCCGGGCGCGCCGCGGCGTGGAGACCCGGCTGGCGCTGGCGTCCTGCTCGGCGGTGCGCAGGAGACTCCGCGCGGGAGGAAGCCGCAGCTCAGGGCTCCCCCGCCCCCCTTTGCAGGAGGCACTGAGGCTCCGCGGAGCTGCGGCGGGGCCACGCCCAGACTCTCAGCAAGGGGGGCCAACCTCGTCCCGGCTTCCCTCCCGCGCGGGGGAGGGGGCCGCCGCAGTTTTCAGGACACCTAGGTTGAGCAGTCCCTCTAGAACCTAGCTCTGGAGACTGCGATCAAGTCAGCTGCCAACAGCAGTAGCCTTTGGATTTACACTTGGATTATTGCAGGGCCTCTCTGTCCCCTCCTCTGCCTTTACTGATCCCGGGCGACTGAAGGGAGGCTTTTTTTTTTTTTTTTTTTTTTACCTTCCGGTAAGTTCTCTATTGGCTTGGGAACTGCAGTATCTCCCCTCCCTCCCCCAACCCTCCCGTTTTGAAATAGATAGTGTCTTACACAGGTTCGGTATTCCAGATATTTAAGTTCATAGAGAAGGCCCGAGTTAATTAGGATGGTAACTAGGTTTTGTGTCTATCAGCAGCTCCCTCCTTCCTGACATCTACAAAGCTTAAGCTGAGATGGAGAGAGGCAGACACACATCCTGACTTGCTCAGTTCTCTGGTCATCTCACACTCTTTGGGGCTCAAGCACCCTGGCATATTTATTCTAAGACTTCTAAGGCCTTTCTCAAATCACCTAGTCACTGACCTGAAGCTAAAACTCATTAAGGGAGGGAAAGAGATTCACAAACTATTGAATGTAATGGATGGCATAGGTACAATGCAAAAGAAATGTCTCCAGCAGAGAAGTGGGTGGCTTGCTCTGTGAGCAGCAGGCCTGAAGACATGGAGAGGCCTGGCCTGGGTATCTAGAATAGAGACAGTTGTCAGTAGGAAAGGGAGGAGACATCCAATTGCCTTGGCTGGAGATGAGGGGACTTTGAACCTCCTATGAGAGAGAAGGTTAGGAAATTATGTTACTGGTCCGCTTTGGAGTTTAGGGACTTGTTTTGTAGATGTGCAGCTCTGGGAATTAAAAATTTGAACGGGGTAGTCTGACTTAGTCATGCTTGTGGGGAAAGAAAATCTATGGCACTTCACAGACCATAGAGTAGATAGGCAGATTCTACGCTGCAGAGAGGAGGAGCTTATGGTCCAGATCCAAGAGCCAGAGGTGAAAATTACCCAGAGTCCTTTACAACTAACATGTAAGGGTTCAAATATCTAATATGTGTGAGGGGCACCTATGTTAATTTTGAGACACGTGTACATGTCATATGTGCACAGCCGTGACTGTGTTTTATGAATCCATGAGTGGCAGGGTTTTGTGTGTGTGCGTGTGGGTATGTGTGTGTATGTGTGTATATATGTATTGTATGTGTGCACACACATGCACAACAAAGGCCCCTTCTCTGAAAGTGGACTCGAACAAACTGTATCGTTTACAACAAACACAAACTAACTCAGCAATATCCTTTGAGACCCAGATGGCTCCGAGCCTTTCATTCATTTTGATGCAATGTTTTTGTGATTTAAAAAAAAAAAAAAAAAAAAAAGTTGAATGCAGGCTGTTCTCTCCATGACTCATGAGTCCTCGTGGCTAGATCAGTGGTTGCATGTGGGTGACTACTCTCCAGGGAGAAAACAAAAGCAGAATGCTAAGTGATTCTGTTTGAAAAGTTAGGAGTACCTAGGTAATTATCCTAACAACCTGCAAGTTCAAGGACTGCGTTAAGCGGTACAGAGGTAGCTCAGTTGGTAGAGAACATGCCTGGTATGCAGAAAACCCCGGGAGTGATCCCAGCAGCACTGCACAAACCTGGTGTGGCAGTGCATGCTGGATCCCTAACCTCAGCACCCAGCATAGATAGAGGCAGGAGGATCAGAAGTTCAAGTCTTTCTCTGCTACACAGCAAATTTTAGGCTAGCTTGTCCCACATGAGACGCCACACACACAAAGAATTAGAGTAAAACCTGGATCCTTACCTAGTTGAAATGTAAAGCTGGGAAGCAATTGTTCTAATTCCCTTTGGGCACAACCAAGACTATCAGCTACTTCCTCTGTGTATCTAACACAGATACGGTAAGAAAAGTGAAATGCCAGACAACACACAAGCTGAGCACTGCTCCCTCAGTAATTTCCTTGCATGTGCTTAACTGAACGGTCTCCTCCTGCCTTACCTATCTCGCAGGAGCCCTTGGTAGTCGTCTCTGTCTCCCCACAGTGCCTCACTGGGGACACTGCAAGTCAGAACCATAGTTTTGTTAAATGAATAGATGTTGAATATTAGCCTATGCTGCCTCTTTACATTGAGAGTTCAGACTCCTTATGTAGGAAGCAGCAGGGTATTTTCAAAACTCCTTATGCTTCCATATTCTAGGACGCTAGTAAGTTCAAAAGACGCCATGGACTGAGGAGCTAGCTGTTCAGTGCTTGCCTTGTAAGCGTGAGTTCGATCACTCAAAACCTGCATAAGAGATTCAGTCGTGGTACTATATTCTGGTAATACCAGCACTCTGAAGATGGAGATGACAGGGCTTGAAGGAGAAACAGCTAGAATTAATGGGTGCCTTCCAGGCCTATCAAAGACTCTATCTCAAAAAGCAAGGTCGCTAAGACACAAGGAACAACACTTGAAGTTGACCTCTGGCCTCCACAAGCACAGGCACATGCACACATCCACCTACAAATAACATATCACATCTTAATACCAAGTAAAAAAATATATTAATATATTAATAGCCTATGTAACATTCATTGGAAAATAAAATATCCAACTCTTTCATACAGAAAGGAGAGGGAGAAATAGTAGAAAATAAAAGTTTGAGTAAAATGATACTATCAATCACAGCTGGATCGATCACAGCTGGATTTGCTTGAATTCTTCCCGAATCCCTTTCACTGTTGCTGATAAAGCAGCTTAGACCTCAGGGAAGCCCTCACTTTTCTAATGCAGAAACTGCTTCTCTAACAAGTTACAGAAAAGTGGTTTTGTAGCCTATTTCTAACTGAGATTGATAGCAGTGCAACCAGGTAAAAAGCCTTTCGTACTGCCCCCGCCCTCCGAACTAGTGGCCATTTTACAGAATTCAGGTTTGTATAGATGGTATTACATGGGACTTTATTCGAATGCTAAAGTCCACAAAATGCAGAGAAAGATTCTGTCTCTGCAGCTTAGGTCTGAGGCTACCTGTTCTGCTCTCCTCCTCCACACTCAGGCTTGCTCTATAACATTTATGTTATTTCTATGCTTCCTGTAATTGCTTTACTGCACATACTGTGTATCACTGAAGGCCAACAACCAGGCAGGAATTCAATCCATGGTGTGACCTTAGGAATGCAGCTTATCGTAGATACAAAATGAAGAGGCAGGATTCCCCATGAAGCCCATCCATATGCAAGCAGCAGCGTGAGGCTGATTCATTGGTACTCAAGGCCCTCCACTACCTGAACAACAGTGATTGCTCCCACTTCATAACCAAGGCAGGGCAAACAGAATTTTCAGGTTGCCTTGGCAGCAACATTTGTCAGCTTCATGAAAAAGATACCAGAAGAAATGATAGGAATCTGACTGTTGACCCTATTTGAAGATGTTCCAAACATGAAGAGGAAGGAAGACTGGAGTTGGAGCAAACCCCAGACGCGCTGCTTCATTAGGCAAACACACCATTTGTTCTCATTTGTTCAGTTTAAGCTGCAGGCTTAGTAACATGTTAACAGCCTTTGAAGGAACCAGTCGAGGCCTGCTTTACCTTCAGAGGAATGCTGGGTACCTGTATTGCATATCAAATCCTTGAAATCAGGACACAGGTCTTTAGTCAGCATTACGGAAGACCGTAAATAAGAAATACGAGGATGAATGCATAATTCAAAGGCAGCAAGCATCTCCTTCTGAAATAAGAATTCATTTAAGAGTTCCCAGTGTCTAGATGCTCAGAATAGTGCTAAGCTTGTAGCTCATTAAGGCTTCCAGATGCTGGTTCCATCGTGAGAGTGTGTATCGATCAGTTTAGAAGCTGGATAGATGCATGACACAGATGGGAGGAGTGATTCTAAAACCACCAACGGCTACAAATGCAACACAAAGTGTACAGGAGAACGTGAGCACTTGAGAAGGATCAGGTTTTGACATGCTGATGCACCATTAAGGGAAATCACTCCTGTTCAGTAGAATTCCTTACTTGTCTCCTTTCCTCCATACTTACAGAAGCTAAAAGTTGGTCAGTACACCCTGTGTTTCACTCTGTTAAAACACACCCTTATTTTATTTCTCTAAATGTTAGAGCTAGGTCTCAGTACTTTTAAACAGAGTTAACTTCTAACAGTACAATTGTAAGAGTTATTTTAACACCCAGTTCTTTGTAAAGCTGAAATACTCAATAATTTTAAGAATTCATTGTGACTGTTTTCTATTTGGGAATCTGGTATATAATATAAAGAATGAAACTGTAAAATGTAAGAGATGGGAGTTGAAATGTGCACTTTCATTCCATTTCCAAATAAAATAAATATACACAGAATGTTCTACTCCTGAGGGATTCTCATTAAGGTAAATGATTAAGAATGAAAGGCGCTAATATGTAATATTACTGAATTTAACTCCCAGACAGATGACTTACATTAAGCTGTTCTGAGATGTTTAAGATTTTTATCATTTTCTACCCTCCCCACAAAGACACAGTAATAACACCAGCAAGCCTCCACATCCCTCATGAAGTTGTCAATGCTCCTAATCACCCATTATATTTCTTTCAGTGGCTATCAACAATTAAGGGAGGAGTGAGGAGTGAGAGGCAGGTGAAGCTGGCTTGCTGACTTGCCAGCCATCTTCAGGTTCACATTGCCCTCTTTAGGCCAGCCTGCGATGGTGGCTCAAAAGAGACAGTCAGCTTTGTGTCTTAATTGGTTCCTGATGTCCAAGACTTTCCCCTCTCCCTGCTCACTGCCTGTTCTTGTCCAGTATGAGCCCACCCTGAAAATGGGATCTCATTATAGTGCACAGCTTCTAGACCGCTCTTAAGAATCAATGAAAATGATATACAGGATGTCTGTGTCTCTTGAAATCAATTTTCAGGGCATTTCAAAACAACCATAGCTGTTGCCTCTTGCCCTTATCAAGATTCTTATCAGGGATCTAACCGAATATTCAAGGCTTGTTTACAGATGGGAGAGATTGGGAAGAATATCAGAGTTTCCCAAACTAGATTGTGCACAAACCACTTTCTAAGCTGTTTCTGTCTCAGGAACAAACATAATCACAGCATTTATGCCAGACTCACCTTGAGTCTGACATATGACTAATAATGAAATGTTTCTGGGTAGTGGCCCAGACTATGCAAATAAGAAGACTTTGGGTAATAATTCCCAAAGTGATTATAACTCAATTCTGACAGCCACTGATCTAGGTGACCATTCAAACGTCCATGGTGGTCCCCATGGGTGACAGATGTTTCATAGAAACATAAAAGAACACAAAGTGTAAGAACTTTGCATACTCATATGCACTCACACACATGTACGCACATGCGTGCGTGTGCACACACACACACACTATCAGGACTGGGAATAGCCTCACTAAGACTCAAAGATGAGCTATGCCCACAGCACCCATGCCACAAATACATATACACACATGTACACATATACTTACACACACACCACAGACATACACTACACCATACACTACACAAACATATACATACACATGCACTTACACACCAGATATACATGTCACATACACACACACCATATACATATGCACATGCACACACATACACATACCAGGTACACACACACATATATATACACATACACATGCACACACACCACACACATAGACATGCACATACACACCACATACACACACACCACACACACATACATACACCATATACATATATCACAAACACACACACCACTTACACATACACACACATACACACACACATACACAATCTGGACTGGAGCAGCCACCCAGAGATGAGCTATGCCCACAGCACCCACACTATGCAGTCACTTCACATTTCCAGAAGAGCTATTGCTTGGATCTTGTCCTTGGATGCATCAGCCTGCAACAGCAGTTCATTAGCAGTAAGTACAGCAATAAATAACAATGAGAGATTGTTCTGTTCCCAGCCCCAGCAATAATTGCATTAGAAGGCCATTTATGAAGATTGCAATAATGGTACATCCCTCACCTTAATTTCCAAGCACAGGAAACATCTTCACGGAATTACCAAGGGGCGCCACATTGAGATGGGCAATCAAGGACTCATTTCTGGCAGTTTGGGATAAGTCTGGCAATTGACTGATTGAAACCCAAGAGATAGATTTTCCTAGATTAATATTTTGGGTCAGTGTACCCAAAGAGGCATTTCTCATGTTAACTAGTGACCAAACTAGGTAAACTGACAAGAGATTACAACTTTCTCTTCAAAAGCATAGCACATGGAATTTTCATGAAACAGTGCTTTTAAATCAACATGCTGTTGATTTTTCTCTATAAACCTTGTATTTGTACATCAGTTTAAAGCACTCTTTGGTTTTATGAAAGAACACATAGCAATAGAAATCAAGGTCTAATTTTATATCTATATGTGTTAAGACATAGAGTGTGGTACCAGTAATGTTTTCCTTGTGCAGGTCATGTCAAAGAATTAGGATTTGGCTCAGTAAATGAGGATGAATTACAGCTTTGATGTGATCAGGGCTGTGCCATTCAAGGAGACCCCAGCCGCTGCCTGTTAGTGCTCCACGGGACTTCTCTGGCTACAGGGTATTTGGCCAAGAACAACTGTAAAGTGCTATACAATACAGAGATGAAATTGTTCTTCAAGAGTCTGTCACCCAGGAATGGGGGTTTGCCTGTATTAGCATGCCCTGTGCAGCTGTAACTCAGATTCTGAGTTATTAAAGATACCTGGACACATTATTTGGTGAAAACCCTGCTAGCTTAGCTCATTACAGATCAAGATACATTTGACACTGTGGTGGTGCTTTCTCTTACGAGTCTAAAGACAGCTCCCACTTCCTCTTTCCTGAGAAGGCCCTCTCAGACCCTCCGAGCAATCTGATTTGCTCAACTTATTGTCACTCAGAAGACTTGTTTTTCATCTCTGAGCCATGCTTTACCAAGTTAACTTAGGTGGCAGGATGTGACACTGTTTGAAGTCAAAGCATAAATAGTCAGAAGGCAAAACCCAAAAGGTTTTTTTTTTCTTTTCTTTTTTTTTTTTTTTTTTACTGAATCCTTCTGAGGTATCAAAATGATTCTAAATTGTATGATTGTTAAAATTCAAGAAGCATATACATACATTCTCATGAGTGCCATTATATCTGGTAGGCAGAATATTAGATAATGTTAGAATCTACAGGCTGTCCGATTCTTCTCAATATCATCATCCCTCAAAACATTCTTGCACTTTCTGTTTAATTAGAATAAAGTGGTACTTCTGAACTGTGGATCCACAGAAGAATCCTGTGAGAAAGGTCCTGTAGCAGCTGAGGTTAATTACTGTGACTGGAGGCTGAGCATTTGTGGTTTATGGAAACATTCACCCTATGTGGTACACACTTGAAATATATTACAAAAGTTTCAATTAGGAGAAACTTAATACAGTGTGGACATATCACGACTAATCTTCAGCGTCAGCGCCTCCGGGCTTAGATTCATCATGGAAACACACACCTCTGTCTATGATTCAAAAGATGTTTCCAAAAAGCTTTGACTAGAGAGAGAGGGGACCCACTCAGCGTGGGTGCCACCAACCCAGAAGCTGGAGTCCCAGACTCTAGAGAAAGGACAGAATACAGCAGAGCATTCTTTCTGCTCTATAACTGCAGATAAATGTATCCATCTGTGTCACACTCCCACTGCCATGCCCTCCCCACCAGGATAAACTGTACCTTCGAGGAACCAAAGTAAGACTTCCTTCCCTGAGTGGCTTTTGTTAGATACTTTGTCACTGCAGTGATAAAGGGAACGGACTGGGTCTCACCACATAGCTTTTCTGGTCCTTTGTGCTTCCAGTTTTTGGTAACAGTGAAGAAATGGTCACTAATACAGTTATTCAGTGTGTCTGTTTACTGAATGGAGAGTGAGAGGCATGAATGGATGAATAGATGAAGGAAGGAAGGAAGGAAGGAAGGAAGGAAGGAAGGAAGGAAGGAAGGAAGGAAGGAAGGAGACAGGATTATAAAATATGGGACTCTATGAGAGCAGTGACTGTAGGGATGGAGAGAACATTAATTGTGGAGCCGTGATGCCCAGGACCGAGATGAGACACACAAGATTCAAAAGGGAGAAACTAAATACAATGGTAACAGTTGATGTACGATAAAAGTGTGTGCAGAGCTATATGGGACACACAGGAAGCATCTATTTAGCTGTGGGAGGTACATATAATACACACTGAAACCAGGGCCAGTATTGAACCCAGTAGATGCTATTGTTCCTGTGAATTTATCTGTGGTAAAAATTTAATTTACACATTAGACATAGTAAGAGATTGATGATAATAAAAGTATAGGAATACACTGTAATAAAAGTGTGAATATGGTGTGTTCGCCTCCTGAGATAGCTTACTGTCTTCTACCCATTCTTTTCCTATTGACTTGGGGGTAACTAAGCCTTTCAAGGAAAGCTGAAGGTCAACGGGGCTGCTATACATGGCTTCCAGCCAATCATTCTAAGAAGTACCCCATCCTTGCTCCAAAGACAACCCAGGTGCTACCTGCTGGGTCCTTCCCTATGCACCCAGAGATGAGCAGATCTGATATACTGAATGTGTAGACTCCCTGTGCACAAGCCATTCTGTAACAGCTGGGGCATTTGACAAGCACTTATCTCCTCAGAGCAAAAGACAGCATGACAGGATTGGAGGGGACCGTCTTTTCTTGTGTGCACAGCCCGTGGAGATGGCCACAGCAGTGGAAAATATCAGATCATCTGAGGCAGAAGTGTCCAGGCTAATATTAGTTTTCATATCAATGGTTGCCATGGTGATACCTATAAAGATTTAGCAACGGTCAAGCGGTTCACAGTTTTAAAAGAGGCTGCTGAAGTAAAAGAAATTGCGACCCACTTTTTGTCCTCAAGATCACTCATCTCACAGGTTCCTGTAAAACAGCTCACTTCTTTTAATTGTTCTTGGCGTGCCTATGAAAGACCTGGTAGAGCTTACCATTTGATGCTTGAAAGCTCCTTCCATGTGGTTTTGAATTAAGGTTTGGCTCAGGGTTCTGAGCATTCTTACAAACACCACCAGGCCATTCATGTATCTACTTCTGATCCCTAGTCTTGTAAGAGTTTCTTCACTCCAGCTTTAGGGCCTCTTATTACCTTCTAGCGGGGCATATATATAATATATGTATATATATATTAACCTTTTTTATTTATAACCAGCATCCTTCAAACATGTTGGACGATAGCTTGGTGTCATATATCTTAATTCATCGATCTGCACAGATAGACCGCCAACTCTGAAGGTCTTGCTCACACTACCGTTTTCCAGTATAATAAGCCTAGTGCATGGACATCAAAAGTGGAAAGTCCTCAAACCAGATGCCATACAGGTTGAGAGCCGAGAAGAAAAGTCACTAGTCCTGGGTCATGCAAGTTTGAAACTGGGTGTCGTGCTACCTAGCTTGTCACCTTGACACATGCTAGAGACATTTGGAAAGAGGCGCTCTCAGTTGAGAATATTCCTCCGTAAGATCTGGCTGTAGGCAAGCTTGAAGATTGGTGCGGTGCGGTAGGGCTGGCCCCGCCCATTGTGGGTGGAGTCACTCCTGGGCTAGTGCTCCTGGGTTCTATAAGAAAGCAAGCTGAGCCAGCTACCAGCAGCAAGCCAGTGAGCAGCAGTCATCCATGGCCTCTGTACCAACTCCTGCCACACTCCTGGCCTGACGTCCCTTGGTGATACACCTGGAAATGTAAGATGAAACAAACCCTTTCCTTCCCAATTTGATTTTGTTTGTGGTGTTTTATCACAGCAAGATTAACCCCAACTAATACAGATGTCTTCCTATTACTTTATTCTCCCCAACCCTCTTAGCACATCCAGGACCAAGTCCTCCAGACTTTACTCGGGTACTCTGGGTCTGTCCATATCCAGACCTGAGCTGCACTACTCTCTCTTCTGGTCTCCTGTCCAGTTTCCTTCGCATGAATGAATTCTCTGGTTACAAAGGAGATGCTCTCACCTAGGCCTGTAGCCTCTGCCTCCCATTCTCCTTGTGGCAAGGACAGCATTCTTTGATGCCGAGCCCTTTCTTCCTTCACTCCAGTCAGAAGAACCACCTACCCATCTGCATTTTCAGTGTCATGGAGTATGGCCCCTCTGTACTTGTGCATTGGGGGACCATCTGACGGATCACCTCCACCCTTCGTTAACTGTTAAGTTCTCCTTAGGATCTTGGGACACTTCTGTTCGTGTCCCCAACCTGCACACTGCCTGATGTGTGTGAGATGTACGTTGGATGCTGCTGACAGACACTGATGGGTTTCCATCATTGACAGCAGTGCAGTCGTACAGTCAGGAGTTAGTCTGCAGAGCTGCTGGCCAGGGGCTCTCTACTTCTGCTGCGTACACAGGGAAAAGCAAACCTGCAGACAGAAGTCAGCAGACTTGGTAGATCTTGCTTACATAATCTAGGCACACAGCAGACACTCAAAGATTGAAATATTTTTTTTCCTTATAATTTGCAAATATGGATGGGACACCTGTTCTAGGGACAGGACAGTATAAGATAGGGCAGATAGGGCAGGACAAGATAGGAAAGGACAGGATAGGACAGGACAGAATAGACAGGACAGGACAAGACAGGACAGGACAGAACAAGACGGACAGACAGGACAGAACAAGGACAGGACAGGACAAGACAGAACAGGACAGGACAGGACACCAATGGTGCTTCAGAAGCCCAAGCCTTGCCACTCTTCTTAGCTGGATTGGGGCAGTGTTGAAACACAGTTTCTAAAGGACAGAATAACTATTCTTCACTCTGGCCTCTGAAGTCACGTGCTGGTTCATACTCCACATGTACTCCCTGAGAACAAGTGACAATCGTGATTGGAAAGCCCAGGGCTGAAAACCGAGAGACTTTGGTATGATGGTCCTCGACAGGTTGAAGAAGCCCAGCACGAACAAGTTTCTCTGTCTGCCTGTGGAGCTTGGCAAAGTCTAAGCAGGACTCTTGAAGAACCCAGACGCATCAGCTCTTCTCCTTGCTCCTGTGCTAACCTTAGCTGGCCTGCATAGCCTAGGTTTGCTCTACCTGTTTTCTTGTTGTCCACCTCATTGACTAGACCTGCTTCAAGATCATAGAGAGGGTTAACTGAAACAATGTACATAGCAAGCACTGGGCTCTAAATGCCACATGGCGCTCACATTAACACCCTGTGGGATAGAGGTCTAGCATTCTCGTTTGACCTCCATGGACACAGATATAGGACGTTGACTATGAAGCTCTCATAGAGCCCTGTCTTTGACAGTGTGAAGGGGTCAGGCTCTCAACCTTCCTGGGTTACGCCGCACCAACTCTACCTCACAGGAGGAAAATGCTGAGGAGATACAGTCAGGATTCCAGGCAGCTCGACCGCTGTGACTGCTGACTTGGTTACTTTTATTTTGCTTGAGCAAGAGAGGCAAATGCAGGAAATGCATCAGCTTAGAGGCACAAGAGCTGAAAGACACCGGGGCTGACATGGAATGAGCTTGTGCAAACAGACGGCAGTCTGTGGTTTCCTGACCCCTCTCTCCAGCCTTGCAACCATATTTTATCTCACTCTTTAATTTTATGACAAGATCTTGTATAGTTTGGATTAGCTTAGAATTTATTTTATATTCCAGTCTGCTCCCAAACTTGTGATTCTCGTGCCTCGTTTCCCAAGTGTTGGGTCCACCACCATAATTGGCAGCCAAAACCATATTTGAACTATATTTATTTGAGAATATGTCTAGACACCACACACTGCAAATATATCATATACACATATACACATACTGTTGAAGACAGATCTCCTTTTTTCCTTCTTTCTTCTTCTTTCTTTCTTCTCTCTCTCTCCTCTCTCTCTCCTCTCTCTCTCTCTCTTTTTTTTTTTTTTTTCAGGTGGGGGGACAACATGGCTTAGCACCAGGATAAAGAAATAAAATGTTAAGCATGGTCAGAACTCATTGTCATCCATCAAAAAACATGAAACAACAACAATCAACAAAACAAATAACAAAAAAACAAAACCAAAACAAACCCACCTTTGGACTCTACAGAGTTCAGCTCTATAATAATAATAAAAAAATTCTTATGATAGTTTGATGAGCTACTCACAGAGGAAACTCAAAAGTATTAGTTTCCAAAAAGGTTTTGAGCAACAGGACCATATCCCCCTCAAAATAACCTCCCTTCATTGGTAAGCACTTAGTAGGTGACAGGCTTAATAGGTACCTAGTAAGTGACAGGTACCCTGTTAGCACATCCTATCATTTAAACATCAGATAACCTCTACCCCATCATTCTACTCAAAAATGAATAATGAAGTGCCTTGAGGTCACAACTAGGGAATGCATTTAATGAAATAGGTGTTACTTCCTTCCCTACTCTGACTATCTGGCCTCATTGATATTTGAGACAAAAGAAACCTCTTGTCCCTGATGCTGCTCATCAATCAGTCAGCATCAGGATCAGACAGTCAGTCATTTGAATGTGAAGTGACCACTCTCATCCCTCCCACCCATGCATATTTGAACACATAACCGCTAGCTGGTACGTTATAGACTCTTGTTGGTCAAGGGGCTAGCTGATGGAGTAGGCCACTAGGGTGGTGGATCTTTGCAATTACATCTTGTCTTGCTTCCCATCCTGCAGTCTCCTTCCTGGTCAATGCCATGTGAGAGACTACCAAGGGCAAGTTCATGGGCTCCTTCCAGACTCTGTACCCTCCCTATTGTGATTGATTTTGCATCTGAAATGATGGGACAAAAGAAAGTGCTCCTCCCTCAGGTGCTTCTGTGAGCTACTTGGTCACAGTGACCAGTGACGGGAGGGAGGTGAATAACACCACATTTGAGTTTCCTGCCTCCATATTCACTAATTATAGATCAAAAATACTCAGAAAAATAGAAGCCTCTGCTCCATGCTTTCATAGACTTTTCCCTTCTGTAATTCTTAAACTACACAGAAAGCAACCACTTACACAGGGATTACATTGAATTGGTATTATAAGTGGTTTTGCTATGGCTGAAAATATATGGGACATGTGTTGGTTGAGTGCAAATTCCATGCCATTTTATAGATGAAGTTTAGTTTGTGTCATCACGGTACCTGTGCAGTAGCCCCGGAACAGTGTCCCACAGATACCTGAGAAACAAGTGTGCTTAAATATCACCCCCCTCTTCAAGGAGACAGCATCTCTTTGAATGAAGACAACTTGCTTTGTTCTGTTTTCTAAAATGCTTTTATCCTTTACTAAGTGGGCTTCTCTGAGCCAGTACACAGCACCACAGTGGAAGATAAGCAGAGATCTTTGAGACTGGGAGAAGAGAGCTTTGGAAATGCATAGCACTCCCTAATGCTCAGATGAAGAGAGCCTTCCAAATGGGAGGCAGAAATGAGCCTAATAGAAACTTGGGGAAGCATTGTAAACAGGCATCGCCATGCTTTTGTGGAGAGATTAAGCCCATCGTATTTATAAACAGTATGTATGTGTGTGTTTGTTTATTCAGTTATAGAGTAGCTACACAACACTCAGTTTGTATAGTCTGGACATTAAGTGCTGTGATTGAGAGCTAGGGTTATAATTAGTAACAGTGAGATTAGGCCTCACTAACCAGTTAGTGAGTGTTAGCATTCCTTTAGCATTCATTCTAAGCTCCACCCCACAATTACCTGGCAACAGCCAAGTGTCCTGACTAATGAAAGGGGCTGCTTGTCCCCTCCTTACTCTCTCCCTTATCCTCTTACACTCTTCCCTCTCTGCCCCTTCTCTCCCCATTCCCCTTCCCCCTCTCTCTCCATGTGATCATGGCTGGCCTCTACTCCTCTAGTCTCTCTCCTCTCTCTCTCTCTCTCCTCTCACTCTCTCTCTTCCCTTTCTGTCTCTACTCCCTCCTCAACTCCCCTCCCCATACCCTAAATAAACTTTATTCCATACTATTTCATCCATATGGCTGGTGAGGCAACCCTTCCACCTCACCATACTTCACTGCTACCAAACATATTCCTGGCTTTCTTTTCTTTTTTTATAAAACATAACAGTGAAGCCTAAGTTCATTCTTGGTTCAGGGAATTGCTGGCAGTGAAGGAAATTATCAAAGCCTTAAAAACCTGATTGTCTTCATCATCCACTGTGCCTCATTGTACAATGAGGAGACCAAGTGTCCTCTTTATGGGATTGCCTGGGAATCAAGGTCATTGAGTGTACCCAGCTGTGCCTAAGCTACAGTGGTGAGCACACTGTGGTAGCTTGAATGAGAATGGCCCCATAGGCTCATATATTTGAATGCTTGGTCCCTAGCTGGTGGAACTGTTTGAGAAGGATTAGGAGGTTGGCCATGTTGGAGGAGGTGTGTCACCAGGGGTGGGCTTTGCAGTTTTAAGAGAGCCTTACCGGATCCAATCTCACTTTCTGACTCCAACTTGCAGATGAGGATGTAAGCTCTGAGTTATGCTCCAGCACCATGCCTGTCTGCTGCCATGTCCCTTACCATGAGGGTCATGGATTCACACTATCCAACTGTAAGTAAACCCCCCATTAAATGTTTCCTTTTATAAACTGCTTTGGTCATAGTGTCTCTCCACATGAATAGAATAAGTTAGTGTTGTTATTAATACTACATAAGCATATTAACTTTTGCTCATAGTCATTATCTGTAGGAAGTCATAACAGGGCATTTGTCTTTGACATTGGTAGGCTAATTTAATTTATTTAATTGGACTACATTAAATCTGAGGAGTTTTTGTTAGTTTAAGATTAAGAGTGATTTCTCAGTCAATATTACCATGTCTGAGATTAATGAAAAGCTCCTTGGACCATTACTGTATGAATCCTGGGAAAGAAATCATCCAGTGTGTGCTCTTCAGAACATGAATAAAATCTTTACTTTCCCATGGAAGATTTTGTCATATTCAGAATGCATGACCACAGTTTTGTAACATTTTATGACCAAGTTTTATGCCAAGAAAATAAAAGTATTTTCTTGGATCATTGGCCTTGATCTTATTAGAAGCAAATACCTTCATTAAGAACATTCAGGTTATGCAAAGAGAAAAATATGGACTCTTCCAGAGACTTCTCTGAGCACGGGAGCTCCCTCAGAGATCTGCGGTGTGGGGTGGGAGGGCTCAATTCACAACAGCCATCAGATAGAACAGGGAAGGCAGGCATCCCACCTCAGAGAGAAGGCAATCGATGTGGTGTGACTGACATCAGGCATTTTGCCCATTCTTCAAGCGTGTCATGGATTTAAAGGGCATTTGTCCAGTTATCTGGGAGACCAACCACTAAAAAAGCCTCTTAAAAAGAAGATGTCTTCTGAGTTACAGATGATCAGGTGTGAGCCAACCCGTGGACACGAAAGCTTATGAAGCCACAGCCGTTTGGAATAAGGAGACTTTCTTTCAGCTGGTGTCACTCACACAGGATTCTCTTTTGCTTCCCTTAATATGCCTATGCTATGCAGGCTTGACAAACATCTTGAAGGTTTAATGGCTGTCTCAGATTCTTTCTACAGGATCTGAGTAAAATAATTTTTTTTCTGGTTTTGTTATCTGTTGTTCCTTTTTGTTTCTTACTCATTTTGAGATTGGGCATTGCTGGGTTACCCTTCCTAACCTGGTACTCAGCATGTAGCTCAAACTAAGAGAGTCCTCCTGCCTATGCCTCCCTAGTCACTATTGTTACAGACATACACCATCATGCCCAACCCAATAAAATACTCTCTCTTACATAAGCACCAATAAGACCACAGAAAATCTCTCTTGCCTATCAATCTGTCTGTCTATCTATCATCTATCTATTAATCATTGATCTACCTATCATCTATATATTTACTACGTTCTATCATCTGTCTATCAATCAATCAATCATATATATATATGCATATGCATATACATATATATAAAATTTATCTATCCACCTATCTATCCATATATCATCCCTTTATTTGACATCTATATTATGATCTCAGTTTTTATATTTAACATTTTGACTTATGCACTCTTCACCAATAGCCCATTTGCTTAGTCATTTCAAGTAATTTTCTTTTCACCTTTTTTTGGTCTTTTGCCCAAATACAGATGCCATGCAGATATTAAAACCCATGCATCTTCATTGATCTTGTCCAAAATGAACTTTCCTAATAAAATCTCTGTTTCTACCAGTTCTATTTGAATTCTTTTGCTGGACTGGAATTTTCTACAACTTTGAGTTATGGAAATACTAAGAGTAATTTAAGGTGTTTTTATAGAAAGATGATATAAAAACGGAAGTGGTGCCGGGCGGTGGTGGTGCACACCTTTGATCCCAGCATTTGGAGGCAGAGGCAGGCAGATTTCTGAGTTTGAGGCCAGCCTGGTCTACAGAGTGAGTTCTAAGACAGCCAAGGTTACCCAAAGAAACCCTGTCTTGAAAAAACAAAAAACAAAAAACAACAAAAAAAAATAAATAAAAAAGGAAGTAGCAAAGGAAGTTATTAAAGTGAAACCTAATGTCACATGGGTTACCTTAATTGATGGCATGGCAACAGCCTGAAGAGCAATGGGTGGAGAGCAACCCTGGTCTACCGAACCCAGGAGTGAAGAGCTTAGGGATTTCTCTTTCAAGTTAATTTCAAAGAAGAATCTCCCCCCTGAGACGCAGATGCTACCTAAACAATTTTGGCAGCACTTTCGACTTGATAGTTGTTTTAACTTTTCAAATTTAATTCACTTTGAAGGAAGAGACAACTGACTATTGAGCTCAGTCAAAGCCTCAGGTGAAGATCAAGGTTCATCTAAATAGAGGCATTACGCTCACAGACACTAGAAGTTGTAAGGAACTCAGCAGGCACCCTGCCAGACCCTCTGTACCATTCCAAACACCTGCATTTGTTTGGGTACCTCTATCAGGAAGGAGAACATTTGCACAGTTATTGAAAGCAAATTAGATGGCAGGCATTGAGACATAATTGGAATATCGTCTACTCCACACATTACAAGGTAACCATTTAATGCCATGACTCTATGTTTTGGGCAGAACCTGAAGAACAACAGCAGGGTTACTGTTTCCCAGGTCTCTTGAGACAGATCCCTCACAAGAGATTCAGGCTGCTAAAACCGCAGTAACGGACCACATGAAATAGCCTACGAGAACTCTTTTGAGACAGAGTTTTACTATATATCCTCCGATGACTGCAAACTTGTAACAAGCATCTTGCCTCAGCTTCCCAAATTCTAGGATTATCCAATTCACTGCTGTCTTGGGAGTCCTGATAATACATTTTAGTGTCCAAGTAGGATATGAAGTTGCAATTACATTTTTAAGGTTTTTAATTTTCTAAGCATCAGTAAGTGAAAAAAGTTAAAAAAAAAAAAGGCACTTTTAAAAGCTTTTCTAAACATGACAAACTGGGGGGCTTATTGAAAGGACCCTGAAGACCGGAAGGGTTCCTAACGGCGAGGGTCAGACCATCTACAGAAAACTGTGATATAAAGATAGCATGGAATCAACCTCAAGAACAGAGGGGTATCCACGAGTTGATGCAGCTGTATGTGATTGAGTAAATAAAGGAAGGGGAGGGGCGTAGTTTGCTATAGAAGATTTAATTTAAAATCTGTAGGAGGAATGGTAGAAGCAGGAACATCCTCAGAAGACCACACTAGTAACTGCTACCAGAAAGATCTATCAATGCTAACACTGGTGCTCATCTGTTTACATTGTCTCCTTTCAAAATGTCTCCTCCATTCAGACATTTCTCAGTTGCAAGGGGAGCTTGTTGGCAGTACTGCAGAGATAACCATCATCCGACACCTTATCCCGGTGATCAAAGGTTTAACACTCTCAGTCATCATATGCTGCATCCCATATATCCTGAATGAGATGCATACGGACGAGAGACATCATCTCTGCAGACTTTCCCCAAATACATATGACCTTAATCTATCATTCAGCAACGCAGGCCAGATCCAAATCGGAGGACATGCTGTAAAATGACATAGTGGGTTAGGATTCGATTTGCCAAGGTTGGAAAGTGCAAGGAGAGATTGAGAACTGCCACTGAGTGAGGGGAACAGGAGATTTCGGGTGCAAGGTGGGATCCCAGTGAATATAAAACGGACCCAGAAGGTAAAAATGTGAAATGTGGGTTAAATCTGTTTTTAGTTGCTAGTATTGTACCCATGTCAATTTCTTAGTTTTACTCATTGTGTTTACAAAAAAGAAAATGTTTACATTAGGGTGGATGGTGTGAGTTTTAATTCCATATAAATAGAGGAATATGCCTGGCACGTCGATGGATCCCAACCAGCATTAAACAGGCCAATGGCAATGATACAGACGTGCGGACCCAGTATGTGATTGATACCAACAGAGATCTTCTCTGCAGCCCTGACATAGCCCATCTCTCCACTGACAGAGACCACTCAGTCACAGCTATCTTCCCAGCTGGTTTTATTCAAAGACTACTAACTACCCACTGTGTGATGGATGCTGTCTTAAAGTAACCAGTACACAGAGATAAGAGAGATCTCATCTCTAAGGCTGTGTTCTATCATTATACTAAAACACCAGAGACTGGGTAATTTAGAAAGGGAAGAATTATTATGCTTACACAGTTCTGGAGGCTTGGAAGTCTAGAAGCATAGTGAAAGCAGGTTATGACCAATAATAATAATAATAATAATAATAATAATAACAAACAACAGAGACTGAGAGAACAAACCGAAGAAGTGCTCCCTGCTTCATGATGACATATGTTTATGGTAATCAATGTAGTCCTGACAGAAGAAACTTGCTTCCAGAGGGTGGGCATGAATGCCCTTTAACAACCTAATGACCCCTTGAACCCATTCCCTCTCAATGACATTACATTGAGAATCAGATATGAAAATGAGTTTATTGAGGGAAAGGCACAGCAATGAGCCTGTGTCCTAGAGAGAAGGCTGTGCTGTAGGTCAGCCCTCACATAGCTAAGCTGAGCCTCATGGGAGACAGGGACTTGGACAACAGGAAGGGATGGGAAGACAGCAGGAAGAGATTCTAGGCAGAAGCAAATTTCTAGGGTCCCTGAACTAACCAGTAATGTGGAAAAACCTGTAAAAGAGAGGGTGGGAAATATTTGACCAGGAGCACAGGAGGCCCAGGTGATTGGCAAGGGTGTGTATCAGGGTCAAACTTTTTTTTTTTTTTTAATCTGTTTCTCTCTTTAAAAAAAATTTTTATTGGATATTTTATTTACATTTCAGATGTTATCCCCTTACCCAATTCCCCCCCACCCAGGAACCCCCTATCGTATCCCCCTGCTTTTATGAGGATGTGCCCCCACCCCAATCTCCACTCATACCTCCCCACCCTTGAATTCCCCCACACTGGGGGTCCAGCCTTCATGAACCAAGGATCTCCTCTCCCACCTATGCCTGACAAGGCCATCCTCCCTACATATACAGCTGGAGCCATGGGTCCCTCTCTATGTGCTCCCAGGCTGGTGGTTTAGACCTTGGGAGCTCTGGTTGGTTGGTATTATTGCTCACCCCATGGGGCCACAAACCCTTTCAGTTCTTTCAGTCTTCTAACTCCTCTATTGGGAACCCTATGATCAGTTCAATGGTTAGCTGTGAGCATCTGCCTCTGAATATGTCAGACTCTGGCAGACCTCTAAGGAGACAGCTATATCAGGCTCCTGTCAGCATGTACCTCCTGACATCCACATTAGCGTCTACCTTTGGTGACTGCACATGGGATGGATACCCAGGTGGAACAGTCTCCAGGAGGCCCCTCCTTCAGTTTCTGTCCCACACTTTGTCTACATATTTGCTTTCTTGAGTATTTTGTTAATCCTTCTAAGAAGGACTGAAACACCCACACTTTGGTCTTCCTTCTTCATGAGCTTCATGTGGTCTGTGAGTTGCATCTTGGGTATTGCGAGCTTCTGGGCTAATATTCAATTATCAGTGTGTGGATACCATGTGCGTTCTTTTGTGATTGGGTTATCTCAGTCAGGATGATATTTTCTAGTTCCATCCATTTGCCTAAGAATTTCATGAATTCATTGTTTTTAATAGCTGAGTAATACTCCATTGTGTAAATGTACCATATTTTCTGTATCCATTCCTCTGTTGAAGGACATCTGGGTTATTTCCAGCTTCTGGCTATTATAAATAAGGCTGCTATGAACATAGTGAAACATATGTCCTTATTATATGTTGGAGTATCTTCTGGGTATATGTCCAGGAGTGGTATAGCTAGGTCCTCAGGTAATGCTATGTCCAATTTTCTGAGGAAATGCCAGACTGATTTCCAGAGTGGTTGTACCAACTTACAATCCCACCAACAATGGGGGGAGTGTTCCTCTTTCTCCACATCCGCACCATTCTTATTTCCTTGTACAAAGCTCAAATCCAAGTGGATAAAGGACCTTCACATAAAACCAGACACACTGAAACTAATAGAAGAGAAGGTGGGGAAGAACCTTGAACACCTAGGCACAGGGGAAAAATTCCTGAATAGAACACCAATGGCTTATGCTCTAAGATCAAGAATTGACAAATGGAACCTCATAAAACTGCAAAGTTTCTGTAAGGCAAAGGACACTGTCAATAGGACAAAACAGCAACCAACAGATTGGGATAAGATCTTTACCAATACCACATCCGATAGAGGGCTAATATTCAATATATACAAAGAACTCAAGAAATTAGACTCCAGACAACCAAATAACCCTATTAAAAATGGGGTACAGAGCTAAACAAAGAATTCTCAACTGAGGAAACTCGAATGGCTGAGACGCACCTAAAGAAATGTTCAGCATTCTTAGTTATCAGGGAAGTGCAAATCAAAACAACCCTGAGATTCCACCTCACACCAGTCAGAATGGCTAAGATCAAAGACTCAGGTATTAGCAGATGCTGGCGAGGATGTGGAGAAAGAGGAACACAGGGTTGGACTTTGAATTGCACCTGTAGGTGGTGAATTGTCTACAAGGCACCATTATATTCATATCTCAGAGGTACCATCTGCGTGCATTTAGGAGAAACAACAGATAAGGTTACGGCAGAGACACCTAAGGGATACTTTGCCATTATTTAAGCTACAGGTAATACCAATATTCATATTTAAAAGCACTTATGCCAATTTTCATGTCACCTAAGCTGTGATTCAGGCACCAATAGCAGGGACAGGAGGAAGCATGCCAGAGGGGAAACACTGTTCGGGATTTGATGTACCATTTATCTTCCTCCTTCTGTGAACGGGCAGCTTAAATTTTGGATGGACACATAGAGCTGCACTTACTTGTGGTGTTTACTTAATGCATATGTGGTGTGAGATGGTTTGATCAGGGTAGTGAGCGTCTAGCACATTTGTCGTGTCTTCATATTGAATGTCTACAAACCTTCGCTGCATCGTAAAACACCCAAGCTGTCATAACCTGTAGTCACACTGTGTATCACAGAATGTTAGAATACACGTCACTTTTACGCATCTACCTATATTTTCAGACTCACTGGCTCTCTCCAGCCCTCTTCCTTTGATGTCAGGTCTTCTGGACAGTGTTGAGTGTATTAACTTCTGACTCTGGAAGATGGGCCTGCATTGAGCCTACCAGGTTTCCAGACCAGGTTATTGGCTTACTTTATAAGTGAAAAAAGAAGGGTAGATGAAGAAATGCGTTTGGAAGAAGATGGGAAAGAGTATCAAATAAGCTAATAAAATCTATGGGTACCTATTAAGTCTGAGTTATTCCTGTGATATTTAATTCATACTTTTAATAAATAATCGATAAAATGTTTACCCTGAGGCTCACAGGAGACTGGGACTAGGTAAAAGCTAAGCCTAGGAACACAGGAAATATCACCAAGAGATTACATGGAAAAAAAATAACTTAACTAAAGATGGATTCATCAGAAACTGCAGTAGTGCCTGGTAAGGGAGAAAAAGATCAAGTAATATAAAAGTTACAAGTGACTACATCTGAGACATTTTGATTGAGTTGGAAGGTAAGTAATTCAGTGGATTGAGGGGTGGAAGAGACTGAGGCTTCAGACCTGGTGGAGTAGGTCTGTAATCCTGTGTGTGTTCAGGAGGCTGGGGCAGAGAGAGGCAAGAGGATTATGAAACTGAGGATATCTTGGGTTCAAATCTGGCTTGGGTGTTTTATTGAGTAGCAGTCTATAAATTAAACCTCAAAGCCTGCCCTTGCTGTCCTATTTCCTCTAGCAAGGCCACACCTCCTAAACCTACACAAACAGGTAAAAAAGGAACCCGCTTACAAATTATAAAGAATGGAGAAAAAGTCAACTTTTATCTTACTTTCCAAAGAAATTAAACGGCTACCCCATTTCCCATTCTTTTCTGTCCAGCTCCCTGCCGCTGGCCCTGTGACCATAAGAGCTCATTTGTCACAGGGCCAACCAGTGGGAAGGTACATGGACATCAGAATTCTACCCCAAAGGACAGCTACATTCCTCATCAAGAACTATTCTCCCAGCTGGCCAGAGGTGGCGCACCGCAGCAGTCACCATGCTGTGGAGTCCGAGGCGGCTGCCTGTCTCTCCCGAGTTCAAATCCCAGCCTGTGCTTGTCAATCACGGGAAAACAAAAAAGAAACAAATAAAAAAAACCCTATTCTCCCAGTACCAGCAACCACACGAGAACTGTTTATCATTTACACTGGAGAGTGTGTTCGCCTGGGAGCACCCAGATTGCTCAAAGAAACATGCCTAGGCTTGCCCAGTTGTTACCTCACTTTGCTTGGCTCCATTTTCTTCAGTACTGGGGGATCGAATCCTGGACCTGTCCTTTAGGAACAAATGTTCCTCTCATTTTAAGAGGCTAACTTTCCTCTCTGGAGAAAAGCTGTCAGGAGGACTTTCTCTCTTCTCTCCTCTTTACAACCTTCCTTTTCACGCTGGAGGCGACAGAGGCAAGTCGGCCTCTGCCCCAACCAAGCAGTGTCTCAGGGAGTGACCTCCAGTGCGCAGAAAGGGGACCAACCTTCTCCAATACTTGTACCAGATTCAAGAAAATTAGTTTCGTCACTAATTAAGAAATCCTCCATACCTCAGGTAAGAGACTACTTTTTCCTTTCTTTCTACAAAATTGCAAGAGAAAATGAAGTAGGCTACAGGGTGGTTCAGAGATGTGGTGGGTAGATGAGTAACATGGTTTTTCAACTACGGCAGTTTTTATACCTCGATTGTTTTATTTGTGCTTGTCTTTGAAAATGAAAAGAAGAGGGAAGGAGGGAAGAAAAGAAGGAAGGATGGAAATATTCTGACCTCTATCTCATTTTAGCAAAATGTCAGTTATCCACTAACACATGGAATAACAGGAGAAAACACTCTGCTTATATTGCTACTTTTTACTGCTCTTTTTTTTTTTTTTTTGTATCTTATAAGTATCCATTTGTAGTGTATTTTGTGATGTTTATATCTAAGTTTACATCACTAATAATTGTGATTATTCCATATTTCAGAAGGTATTTTTAAAACCTAGTGTTTTATTCACATACAATAAAAATTGATATTATATATCATATATATTATATATATATATATAATGCTCATTTTATCACATTAAGTTATAAGGCAATTAGCAAAATGCTTCTTCCAGCCTAAAAATATTGCTAAGGTAATATTCTGTAGAGGAAATAGAAGGCAAATAAAAGTTTTTGGAGATAACAACATATGCACAATATCTTTTTAAAATATCCTCCTGCGCTTGTGAGGTATATGACTGTAGATGATAGTTTGCTATGGCATTTAAAAGACACATAAAAAGTGAGGTATGTCTTGGCTATAAAAAGTAAGATACACACACGATATCTGAAATTGCTCGCTGTAGGGCTATTTAAAGATAAAAAATCTTAGATGTGGATTTTTAAGCGTGTAAGGAGTATAGAGTTTCATCAAATTGGTGCTACATAGCCTATAGTCACAGCAGGAAAGAAGGGGCGAGCAACCCCTCCAAAGCCACCCACAATCTTCCCTCTCATCCGCACTGTGACTCCCACCAACTCCCTGGGATGGTTTAGCAAAAGGGTAGGAGAAAAGGCAAAGGCTCTGTTGACATTCTCAAAAATGTTCTGGAGCTGTTAATGTAAAGCTTTCCCTGGGGGGACACCCAAGTCTGCCAGGGTCTCACGGGGCACACAAAAGTCCTGATTAGATGCAAAACATCTGTGAGTGGCACTGATTATATATCGACAGAAGGAGAGAGGAACAGAGCTGCAGGCTCCCCGAGGCATCTTCCTAGCAACATGCATTCAAAACATCCATAGGCTCACTAATGGAAGAAGCGTGTTCCGTATTTTGTTCTTAAGACTTCATAGCTTTGGACCACTGATTGTTCCAAATGAAGAAGTTATTATCTATAGATTGTGCTAACCCTTTTTGCATCAGAATATTTTAAAAGCTTTGACATGACTCTGATGTGTTTCAGGATTCTTGTAAAAACTTGAGGTGGAAGCAACGCACGGTGACGTCCACCTGTCATTTGGGAGGCTGAGACGGTATGCTGTGAGTGTGGGGCCGGCTAAGGCTAAATGATAAGATTCACCCTCAAACAAAATAAAACACAAACGAAATAAACAACAACAACAACAATAATAACAGCAACAACAAAAGAAACTCAAATTGAACACCTAGGAAAGAAAACTCAAAATATATAGTCGTAAAATCCCGCGGAAGTCGGTTTGGGATGTAGCTTCAGTGGGCAGGGTACTTGCCGAGTCTGCAGGAAGTCCCGGTGTGGGCTGACGAGTTTGTTTTTAGCCAGTTTAGGAGTTAATCAAGTGCTCAGTACCAACCGTTCACCTTTTAATTTGGCATTACTCTTACTGCTGCGTGCATGACAAAAACAGTAATTATGAGTCTGCAGGGTTCACGAACAATTAGATTAAAGTATTGCTGAGGGATAATATAGAAAGTATTCTCCTTTAATTGGAGGTATCCCTTGGGAACGAGTAGCCATGCCAACAGGTACTTGAGGGTCGTGAGTGAAAAGGGATGTGCACAGTCTTGGCTTCCTTGCTGACGAACGGCTTTACAAAAGATTTTTTTTTTTAACACCTTAGAGACCCCTCCGAGGCAGGAATTTCTCTTGTCAGAGGTGAAAAATCTCTGTATTTCCTCAGAGCAGGCAGTTTTCTGTGGTCAGTATTCAATGTCTGTAAGTGGGGATACACATGTGACATTTCTAACTCTAATTCATAATAAATTCTTTTCTGACAATGATTAAGTTACAAGTATAATTAAATTATAATTACATAGGAAACTCCAACTTATTGTGCCTTATACACTAATTTTAGGTTAGCATACAAAATAATTATTTTCATTCTGGGCTTTCCATACATATATGTCATACATATATGATATGGACTATTTGGGCCTGGGGTAAGGAAGAGAATCAGCCCAAGATAGGCAGAAGGCATGAGGGGAGAGAAACAGGAAAGTGAAAACACTAGAATGCAGTCCAGTGAAGTTCACCTCTGCAAACTCTTAAATTTTGTCATCTCAATTAAAGAGGTTGTAATCAATGCTATCTTCAATGTTAACCATAAATAATGCAAGTTTTCCAAAATACATGATTGGGAATCAAGAAATGGAACATAATTCTATTTGTTATGATTTATCTTACAAAACAACAACAACAAAAAAACCCAACCCTTATGGGATAGTCCAGGGTGACCTCCAATTGACTATTCAGCTAAGGTCAGTCTAAAAATCTAGTTCTCCAGCCTCAGTCTCCTGAGTTTTGGGGATTACAGGCATGTTCCCCCAGTGTTGTATGGTTATGATAGTATGTGTATGAGTGTGTATGTGTGTGTACATGTGTGTGCATGTGTGAACAAACATACATATGTGCATGTGCAAACACACGTGAGCATGTACATGCATGCCAATGTTTGGGCAATCTACCACATAGATGTACAGGTTAGAGGGCAACTTGTGAAGTCAGTTTTCTCAGCCTACGGTGAGGGTCCTTAGAAATGGATCTCAGGTTTTCAGCCTCGGTGACAGCCACCTTAACCCACTGATCTACAGGTACGATAATTCTTGCATGTAGGGGCAATACCGGAAGCTTTCAGGAGTTCTGAAGGTGGAAGTTACTTTCTACGTTTGCAAAAGACAACAGACAGCTGAGCTTTGACTGTGAAAGGGATTCAGTGCCCACTCTGACCTCAACTATTAGGGGTCACTTCTTAGTTTTGACTGTCTGGTTCTGTTTTCACCATCTCTACACCCTTTAAACCCAAAAGCAAGACTTAAGACTTCACTGAGGAAGAGTATGTTGGCTTAGGCTTCAGCTAGTCTCTTCCATAGCTAAGAAGACACACTCTATACATAGGCTTTATAACAGCTCTTGGTGTTTAGTGGCATTTCCTGGCATTCGGAATAAAAGAGTCATCCATTTTCTAGATAGTGAAGGCATTTCTGTTCAGTGCTCAAGAGAGTTATGAATTGTATAGGCTGATAATGAGTAGATTAGGTACATGAAGAAAAATGCTTTTAAATCCTTAAAACCCAGCCTGCCAGCTTCTAGACTGCAGCCCGTTCTTATGCTGGAAACTTTAGTTACTCGGGTTTTCTTTCGCTGCTGTTGCCTAGCAACAAGATGCGGCCAGAGATGTCAGAGGTCAGGGAGCAAATCAATGTCATGGAAAGTAGCCCTATCTGCATTTCCCATCAAACTTTGGAATCTCTGCAGTAAAATAGGTTTCATTGTATTAAATGCCTGCATTTCTTTTTCTTATCAAATGCCAAGTTTTTAAGAGACATTTTTTCCTTTCTGAATATGAGTCCATTACACATAGGGAATTATGATTGTGTGCACAGATTTGTAACGGGCTTCTCCATTACAGCAGACTACCTTGAAGGTTAAAGTGAACAACGTCTGACGTTATGAAACTGTGGCTATGAGAGAAGTGACTGTGGACATTTTTTGAGAATATCCCAAGTATTAGAAACAATTATGCCCTCACTGGGAGGTGTTGGTTAAAATCACGTTACATTTTATCTTGGAGTGTGGCTCTCCGCTTATCAGGAAAAGTAATTAAAGCTACCTAGAGCTTTGGTTTTTTTGTCTCTATTTCAGAATGGGAAATGTTGTGTTCACGATTTAAATATCATCCCCAGTTCTATTTTTCATTCAGTTCTGTACCAAGCTCCAGAGGACGCTAATGCTTGGAGTAGTAAATGAGATTTTGGTCGGATGTAGTTTAAGGGTTATTTTCCAGTCTGGATAACACAGACTTCAGTGACAAGTCATTCTAAAGAATGATCACAAGCCCTGGCCCAAATGCTTAGCTTTCTCAAATTAACCTCAATCCAAATAAGATAGCTTAAGTTAGAATCACATTTCTTATTGACTTCAAAGAGATCTCTGATGGTTAGTCCCCCTCTCTAGGTGAAACAACAGCTACCAGCCACTTAAGGATATATCCTTTAACTTTATCAGTGAAAAATACCTGTGACCGTCTTCCTTTCCCAAAGGCTCTGGAAATGCTGACCCTTAAGTTCCAACTAAATTAATTCTAAACTAAGAACCTATGTTGAGTGATTCTTACCAATTATTAATAATTCCTAGTCATGGAACAGTATGTTCATGAATATCATTACCTAAAAGGATATGTCTATTGTTCTCAAATCTCGGCGTTTTACTCTTATAAAGAGGTAAAGACACCATGATGCCAGCTGTCTACTTACTGTCTCTGTCACTTCCTGCATTAGGGGACACAGGACTTCTCTAGTGTACAGGGCTGCTTTGAAGGTTAGAGTCAATGCGTGACAAAACAACATCCTGTAGTAAGTGAAAAGTAATAGTAGTTCTCTAAGAAGTAACAGGAGGAGGTGGGAGCTAACCACAGAAGGACGGGGAGAGGGAGACCTCATTCTGCAATGGCAAAGCACATGGCAATAATTACAGGATCACCTCTAAGGAAGGACAGGAAAATGCAAGCAGGGACCTCCTTGCATTAAATCTCAAAGTGACATTTAAGATCCTGACACATACTACACATGAGAATGTCACGTGTGTAGTCCACTTGCGTGATGTGGTTGTCTTAAAAAACGATGCAAGACTGTCATTGTCATCAAAGCCTTGAATTACAGGGAAGAAAGGCTCATTTCCCCATCGCATTCTAGCTTCCCAAGATTTTTTTTAATTCCCCCAGAAGAATGGATTCACTGAAAAGCTATCAGAAATACTTCATAATTAGACATGTAAAGGAAGATGGGATGTATTGTAAATGTAGGAGTGTTTAAAATATCACACTTGTGAGGCTTTCTCAGAGTACAGCTTTGTTTGTGAAAGCCATGATCAGCAGATAGATAGATAGATAGATAGATAGATAGATGATAGATAGATAGATGATAGATAGATAGATGATAGATAGATGATAGATAGATAGATAGATGATAGATAGATAGATAGATAGATGATAGATGATAGATAGATAGATAGATGATTGATAGATAGATGATTGACAGATAGATAGATAGATGATAGATAGATGATAGATAGATGATAGATAGATAGACGATAGATAGATAGACAATAAATAGATAGATGATAGATAGATAGATAGATAGATAGATAGATAGTAGGTAGGTAGGTAGTAGGTAGGTAGATAGTTTCAAAAGAAGAGTTGGCTTCCTATACATTCACTGCCTTATGCCCCTCAGGATAAGGCATGTAAAACAGATGGGAACTGTCTTGAGACATTAAGAACCCTTTGTGAAATGGATGGAAAGATTAAAGCTTTTACCAAGAGAAGTTCTTGAGGTGCCTGAGTTCTGCTGCTTCTCTCTGGTCATCAGTCACTTCCAGTCCTAGTCACTGCTGACATCCACTATTGAAGGATCACATAAAGATCAACACACACTGCAGGAGACCCAGGCATGAAGTGCTCTCTCCTGAAACAGCTGAGTCCCGTTTAAAAGCAGCCACATTCTTTGATTGTTGGGGAATTAGCAACCATGCATCAGTGAAATTGGGTTACCAGTTGTTTTCACGATTACTTACAAAGTAAACTTAAATTCCGTTGCCCTATTCTTCTGTTTAATTCTTGGCACAGAATAAAATGAATCACATCTTGTGAGCTGCAGAGATGAAGCCTGAGTAGAAAACACTCTTGTCTTTGGAGAGAGTTCAAACTTTCTCTTAACTACTTCCTAAACTGTAAGTTGCCATCACAACTAGAAAACTGTTTCCAGACAGTTCAAACATGTTTTGCTAGAGTGGAGAATTACTAAGAAATGGGTCAGACTGCTCTGTACAAGAGAGGACAAAGAACCTAGCTAAGGTGACATTGTGGCTAAGTCCTATGCCCTTTCATCCCCAAATTTCCCTGCTAAAACTGACAAGCACAGTTTTCAAAGGAGAGGACCGGTACCAGAGCAAAGTCACAAGCGAGCAAACAAGAGTATTATTCGGTAAGAATAATTTCCATGTTTCCTTTGTAGAATCCATGTGTTAGTTTGCTTAATGGCATATTATATTCAGACCCTAATTACAATTATAGTTCCTAACCACCATCACTCTGCAAAGGTATACATCCATGTTAGCAATAGAGAAAAATTTTACCTCCAAATCCTAAGAGAGACTTTGAGCACAGATAGAGACAGATCAAGGAAGGCATGCTGCAGTGCAGCAGCCTCAGCAGTACTGTGGCAGCAGCTCCCCGGGAAGCACAGCGAGCTCCAGGCAGAAAAGGCAATGCTTTATCTCGCCTTCTAAATCCTCCTCTCTGAATGCAACCTCAAAGATCAAGCTAGGAGCCAGAAGCCTTTAGTAACTGCATAGCCTTTTGGAATGCCCTTGGGATTCTGCTTCTAGCTCTTCCCCCAGGTTTCCAGTGTAACGGCTCCGCATGACTGTGCAGTGTTCTCCAGAATGCTGTGGAAGGAGGTTCTAGGAGAGACACGGAATCCCTGAAGCATCTAGGTTTCCCGGTGAGCCTGGCTTGGAATCTGCTGTTTGGTATCAGCTTTCCAGTTTTCTTGGGAATAATTTCAAAATTGTTTCATTCCCCAAGTGTCATATTAATTCACACATCAAAAGTCTACAGGCAGGCTGTTAAGATCACAGAGCAATTACAGTGAATTTCACCCTTTGTTTTTATCTCTTCCTTTCAATTTGTTTCTTTACTGATTCCCAAGTAGGTCTGACTGTATATAACTTGCTTCAGTTCTAAAATATAATACTAGCAGAAATAAACTGGTCACACCAAATCAATGAAGCTCTCCTCTAAGTAGATGGGGGCAAATTTCTAATGGAATCAATCCTCTGATGGGTGGTTTCTATGGGAAGGGGCAAAACTCCCCCAGCAAGGAAGAAGTAAACTTTTCCATGCTCTAGGATGCTCTATGGACAAATGCAAAGTACCATTTGCAAACACTAATTTATTTTTCAGTCAACTGTATAAATATTATATTATCATTCCACCACTAACTGAGGAGGAAAATATCTCCAAGCAGTTAAGTGATATGGCCCAGCATATTACAACAAACCAGCAAGAAAAAAACAGAACTCCGCTGCACAACAATGAAGATCGGGAATAGATTTGTCATGCCTGGAAGGAGATGAGCTGGTGTGTGACAAGAAGTCTTCATCACCATCATTCATCAGAGAAAATTAAATTCAAACTGCAACAGGGGGCAATTGCACCAAATAACATAAATTAAAGTTCTTACATACATCAATTAACAAACACCAAAGAACTGTAAGAATTTTGAGTCTTGGGAGAAACGTAGACCCACATTCTAATCATGAATAAAGGCAGCAAGACAAAGCTGGACATTTAAACATCCTGTAGTCCAGCAACTCTATTTGATTCAAGACAACTTCTCAGACCTGTGCATCAGAAATCACTGTTCTAATCAAGAATGCTAAAATAGCTCTCTCCTCAATAGCACAATCTTCAAAATACAAGTCAAAAAAACGGGTATGAATATCCAATGTATGCTCCATAGATGGCAGTATTAAACATATGAGCAAACGCGCTTACTACACATATCACAATACAGGTAAAATCTCACTCCACAAAGTATGCAAGGATTATAATCACAAGATGTCTTTTCTAAAAGTTTAAAACAGTTTAAATTTAAAATTCAATATTCAGAATAGCCATGAATGTCATTAGAGCATAAGAATAAAATATAGGTTAGAGAAATGTGGACCTAAGGATTCTGTCTGGTAGAAACAGAGAATGGGATTGGGGTCTGGCCAAATGTTAGGCAAAGGTTGTTGTCAACATCGTAGGTTTTGTTTGGGGAAGTGTTTTCATTGCTTTTTACAGTATTTAAACTGTCTCATTAACAATGAAACAAAACATAAAAAAGAAATGTTGATAAGAGTATTACATTGACCTAAGGTACTTCAATTTTGTATATCTCAGGTTCTAAAAGAACAAATAAGCAAAACCTGGCAGATATCACACAGAGAGGATGTTAGAACTCAAGTTCCAGTCTACAGGTCCTGAGGGGTGGGCTGCTTCCAAGGCAGGGACTAGAGTCCCTTTATCAACATGACAAGGGTAGCACACATGATTCAATCCTTTTCTGATGGTGAGTTCATGTCTGTGAGGCATGATTTGAACTGAGGGCAAGTCTAAACAGATCCTGCTGGGCAATAGAGAGATTAGGCTAGACCAGAACCCTTGTGCCATCTCACACCCACATCAGTCAGGGGGACATCACTGCCACTTGGTTTTAATTTTTTCTAGGATGTGTTGATAAAACAATGATATTGTGACTAACACTTTTAGTTGCATATAAACCAGCAGAGTTGAATATGATTTCACTAGAAGGACCTGCAGGGCATGAGCTATTCTTATTTTCAACTGAAAGATGAGGTGACTGAAAGAGAAGGGGGTTAAGAAATTTCCCCAAAGCCAAATAGTTGTGATGAAAGACGGACATGTTTCATCTTTCCTATCTTCCTGCTCTGTTGTTCATGCCTTTAACATCTCACATGTGCAACCCACACGTATGTAGACACATATGCAGATATGCACATATACACTCATATGTACATATAAACACATGTGCACATCAAAGCACTAATATTGTACATAAGTAAACATATATATGAGTGTAGACTCCTGTATAGATGCATATATGTGCTGATTCACAGTCACATATATGTAAAGACACATAAAGTAGTTACTTTATCACTGTGAAAATATTCTTGACCTGACCAACTTAAAGAAGGAAAGGCTTGTTTATCTGTGTGTATAAGTGTGTGTAGATGTGTCTACTTGTGTGTGTACTTGTATGTATATATGTGTGCACACATGTGTACACATGTGTTTGTGCTCATGCACTTGAATATGGAGTGGTCAGAGGACAACTTTTGGAAGTCAGCTCTCTCCTTCCATCATGTGGATTCCAGAACCCACCAGGCTTCGTGGCAATGTCTTTACTAGCTGAGCATCTCACCAAACCTAGAAAAATTTCTTTTGTCTCATTGTTTCATGGATTTGCATCTACAGTCCTTGGCTCCATTGATTCTGGGCTCATGTTAAGGCAGAACGCCACAGAAATGGGAGCAAGTGCTGGAGAAAGATGTTCACCTTTTAATGGAATGAAGCAAAGAGTGAGGAAGGACTAGGGTCTGGGTATGACCTCCCAGGCATGCTTCTAGGGATGTACTTGCTGAAGGCATAGGTCCTACCTCTTAAAGTTTCCAGTCTCCCAAAACAGTGACATGTTGTTCATAAATTATTCTGTGGGTAATATATATTCATACACACATATAGATATACAATCACACAACTGTGTGGAGAACACATACATACATACATGTATAGTCACACAGGTATATCTACATACACACTGTACCTCTTAATACAGAAGAAAACGACAAGTGAGTATGTGTGACTGTGTTTTCCACACCTGTGTGTGCATGAGTACATCACTCTATATTGTGTAGACATGTATAGATGTATACTTACATACACACTGACACCCACATATGTACAGGTGTATACATTTTTATATATGCACATACAAACATATATATATATATATATATATATATATATATATATATATATATATATGATGGGGACATAAAAATAGCTTCGAAGTTAAGAGAACTTGTTGCTCTCTTAGAGGACTGGAGTTTGGTTCACAGTACCCACTTTGGGTGACTCATAACTTCCTGTAACTCCAACTCTAGGAGATCTGACATCTTCTTGTCTCCATAGGCACTGGGACACATACATGCAGACAGATACCGTTTTGGTCTGAATATGCTTGGCCCAGGGAGTGGCACTGTTAGGAGGTATGGCCTTGTTAGAGTAAGTGTGGCCTTGTTAGAGGAAGTGTGTCTTGTGGGGGTGGGCTTAGAGACCCTCCACCTAGCTTCTTGAAAGACAGTGTTCTCCTGTTTGCCTTTGGAACAATATGTAGAACTCTCTGCTCTTTTAGCACTATGCCTGCCTGGATGCTGCCATGTTCCCGCCATGATGATGATGGACTGAACCTCTGAACCTGTAAGCCAATCTCAATTAAATGCTGTCCTTTATAAAAGTTATCTTGGTCATTGTGTCTCTTCACAGCAATGGAAACCCTAACTAAGACAGATACATACACATGCACATAAAGAGTAAGATAAAGAAACACAATGCACACACATATACACACATTCATGAACAAGCATGAAGATCAATATACATCCATAAATACTGACAATATTCATACATGTGTTTATGTGGATGAATACACCTATAGCTATATAACTAGACATACATGGATGTACATGTATACACATAAACACGCACAAATACATAGATATGTTCATACGCACAGGTATAGATAACACACGCATGCACGCACACTCGTCTGTTTTTTTTTTTTTTTTTTTCTGTATTGCTCAAGAGGTACAGGACCAGCTGCTGGGATTTCTTTCCTACTCCCTCCCCCAGCACATGTTTCATGGTGTTAGACTTGAGAAAAGCAAAATGAGTGTGGTTCCCTGGAGCCTTCAGCCCCATAGCTTCCATTTGGGGTCTTCTAATTAAATCTGCTTTGCATTTGTAGCATGCAGGCCTTAGTATGGCTTGTCCCTTCACACCAGGGACCACAGGCGCCTATGGTTGCATGCAGTGTCTAATTCTCTGGAGAATAAATGCCAAACCCATAAGTAGCTATACAAGATAAACTTAGAAGAAGCTAAGTAGCCAATATTTGCAAACATGTGTTTGTACTTTGGGGAAGAGTTATAAAATATTATTTATATATTTTAGTTGCAAATTTATTTATATTCATGTATGGAAGAAGATGGCTAAATTAAAACCAAATGAATAAGAAACATTTTTGTCATGGAAATAATAAAAAATGCTAATAATTATTATAATTACTAATAATTATAAATATATACTTACATATAAGTATGTAAATTATAAGTTATTATTATTATTAATTATTATTATATAGGAAACTAGTTTATATTTGGCTTTTGTTATTTTTTTTTTAAAGCTTAATTCTGGGGACTTTACCCTTAGAGTATCTAAATTTGGAGTTTTTAATAGGACTTATAAACAGTGTTATAATTTTTATCTTAAGTGTCTCTCAGAGGTTCCCACACTGACAGGTGGCCCTGGTGATGGTGTTACTGGGACACGGTGGACCCTTTGGGAGCGAGAGCCTACGGTAAGTTGGTCATTGAAGGTGTAGCCACCAGGAGGTCGTGGATCCAGGCTGCCCTTCTTTTCCTCAGTTTGCTGAGGAAAGCGAGAGTTTCCACCACCCTGCATGTCCATCATGATGCCCTTCTCCAAGGTCCAAAGGCCACAGCCAATCATCTGTGGACGAAAACATCTGAAGCCATCAGTGAAGCAAGCCCCTCCAGCTGACTGTCATGTTCCATCACAGGCTGGAAAGTCAAGGAGGATAAAAGGACAAAAGAGACAAGGAAGAGTGGTTATGATGCCCTTTCTACATCTGTGCTGATGTAATTAGTGAGAGGGTTAAGAGGCAGAAACAGAATGCAGAAATGCCAGTGCCCAAAAGGAGCCTCTTCAAATGCTCAGTATACACAGACGAAAGAAACCATGTAGTTAGTACAGGAAGAGAATAGACAACACACATGTGTATAAATGTGTGTGGGCATGTGCACACACATATATGCATGCACACACATGCATAAACACATGTACACATGCACACACATGCACATACATGCACACAAATGCACACATGCACACACACATGTACACATACAACATGCATACACATGCACACACATGCATATAAATATGCACACACATTCATACACACATGTATATATGCATGCATACAAATATGTACACATTCATATATACAAGCATACACACATGCATACACATGAACACACGTGCATACACACATACATACACACATGCACATATGCATAAACACATGTATATACATAGATGGATATACACACATGCATACACACATGCACACATGCACACACATGCACACACACACACATACATACACACATTATAGTTTACTTTGTCACAGTCTGTCAAATATTATGTAGGTCTCAACATAGAAATCTAATTTCCTAAAGACAAAGACGCTGCATTCCCAGCCAGACTTTCAATATAAAATGCAGGAAAGGAAAAAAAATGCACATGTGCAGTTTTATCTCAAGCTAGAAATTTTAGTTTTCTGGTGTTTTTAGAGAAAAATCCCTGGAGATTTCAATTTAAAGAGCAAAGAGTTTTCTCTCAAACTGATTCTCAGGGCTAGGGACCCCATGGTCTCTCAGTGGCTTTTCTCACATGACAGCAATCAGCAAATGGGTCAAGGACTATAATCTGATAGCTGCTGGGAGCTGCTGCCAGAGGGAAAGGCACATAAAGCCGCATGAACTATACAGTTCTTCATCTGAGATGGGAAAGAAGGTAGAGGAAGAATCCTGGTGGAAGATTCAAAACTTGGCAGCTGCCTCCAGGCTTGTTAGAAAGCTGTAATTTAAATAAATACTGCCACAGAGAATCGAACTACATCTGGAGTCTACAATTTAATTTCTCTAGGCATTCAACAGATGTTTACTTATAGAATTTTAAATAGAAAATGTTTAAGGATAGTTTAAAACTAATGTTTTCTAAATACTGTAGATGAAACTTGGTATTTTTATGCAGCTCAAATGATTTTTATCCTAGAACAACAGTCCTAATCAAGTCCAAGACAAAGAGCTACCAAGTCCTTGATTCTGAGTTAAAGAAGCCAAGCCTCTGAGGGATAGGTGTACAAATTGTGTCTGAGCTACAGGAATAACCTGAGTTGTAATTTTCACCTTAAATGTTTAAAATCTCCTGAAAGTTTATGTGCCCCCCCATAAGATGTAAAAGAACACATCCTAAGTGTATATACACAAGGTAAGACTATCTTCTGAGACCCAAGGGGCACCAGGAGAATCAGCAACATCCAGTACAAAGCTGGGGTCTCCACCAGGAAAAGAGAGGGAGCAGAGAAACAGCTAGCCACACCCACCAACCACTGCAGCCATCGTGGCAGAGAGCCACACAGCAGCCCAGAAGCTGCCAGGTACCCTGTGGGAATTCTAAGGTCCAGGCCGTGAGACAGCCCTGTTGGACTGTGGAGGGAAAGCTGCCGAATACAGATAGGAGAAACTTGAAAAGATTCTATAATTCTTGAGCTCTGCAGACAGAGAGAGGTGATTCCAGCAAATAATAATTGTCCACTGTTTTTTTTTTTTTTTAGCGTACTAGTCTAACTCCTCTGTAAGGCGGCTGAGACCAATAAACCACAAAATCAATGCAGAACACCGCGACCCTCCCCACCAGTGTATGTTAGCCCGCTAAACCAAACCCAGCAGAGGTCCTGCTGAGCCGCTGTATGATTTCTCCATCAATTTAATAACAGCTTTTTATTGAGGGGGAATTTGGGAGATAGGCAAACAGCTTCTCACTGTGAAAATGAAGCCTGCAGATGCAGAGTAACTGGGTGTGGCTGAGTCATGATTTTGCACACGTCTACCAGACTGAGGCCCTCCTGCCACCGATCCACACAGTCCCAGGCATCTGACCTCATTGCCATTCTCTGAGGTCACACATAAATTTCTTTGTTCCATCTCTGTTTTCAGAATATGATCCAGGAGAGCTGACCACAAGCAGAAAAGGTTGCCATCAGTAAACTTGGCAGAAGCACTTCTGTATTTCCTCCTTTTCCTCATTCCCTTTTCCCAGATATATCAACATATATGCACAGGATATGAACCCAACAGGGCGTCCATTGCTATAGTGATTCTACCATGGCCCGTCACTAACCACAGGCATCTTAGGAGAGTCATCCTACCATCTGCCAGACAATGAATACCTTTAAAACGTATGGGCTGAGAACTTTTTAGAGATATGGCTGGAAAACACAATTCTCACGAGTTTTCCCAGCATGTTTCTGATCTTGATCAAGTCTTTTATGCACAGACTCTTTACCTATAATACCACTGGGAATCAATGCGCAGAAAAACTAGCCAACAATCCAACTATTTTTCCTATATACATACCATAGGTGTATATGTGGATCAGTCAAACAGATCCAAAATTCTTGGAATATATTTGCTACATGGGTCAGATTTTTTTTTTTAAATGAAATAAACACATTCTTGTAATCCGACAGCACTCACTGGATACGACATGTTTCGCTATTTTGTTAGCAAGTGATTGAATCCTTATTAGCTTCTGTTTAAATGCATGAGTCCTGGTAATAGCTTTACAAAATTATTTGACTCTCTGAGCCTTCTTTTCTTCATCTGCAAAGAGGAATGGATAGGTCATCCAGTGTTGTAAGGGTTAAAATGTATCAATGAAAAATAATTTCAAAATTATTTCTGAAAAAAAAAAAAACCTGAGATACTAGGAAAGGACTAAATGAAAAAAAATGAAGAGATCATGGCAGGTGGTAGGTAGTAAGTGGACATTTCGCACCAGAGCAATTAATAAACATATGAAAACAACTTAGACCCGCCCATGGTGAGACTTCCTAACATCTCAAATTATTCCATCTGATTCAAAGTGAGAATCTGCAGTAAATTAGAACCAAATGCAAAGTGCTTCAAAGAGGAGCAGGATTTGTGTAAAAAATGGGCGGGCTCTAAACGCGGACTGAGACGATGAGCCAGGAAATCGGTTGGCGCATTGCTTGTGAGGTTCTTACTGTACCTATCAATGGCTGCCTTGTTTCCAGGAGCGAGCAATTTCCCACAAATTAATATAATGAACTTTTTATCCCTCCAGTGTTTATCTGATACTTTTCAAAAAAGAGGACTCAAAAACTGAAATCTAAAACAAAACTGGAAAATGAACACGCCTAGCGCTTGGGTCCATTTGCTCAACGGGAGTCTATGCTGGATGTTGAAGTCTAGCTGGAAAAAAACTATCACCAAAGTGCGAAATCTGTCTACTGGCTACATATAGCATCTATGGCAGGTCAGATTATACACATACTTATATGCATACTTTTTATGTATGCATATTTACATGCATCCATATGAAAGTCAGAAGTTGGCACTAGGTACTTTTCTCCAACCAATTGTTTTTCAGACAGAGCCTCTCACTGACCCTGAAGCCGTCCAGTTCAGCTACTCTGGCCAGCCAGTGAGCCCCAGATCCCAACTCTGCCTCCCCAGGGATTACAAGTGTATATAGCCACACCCAGATTTTTTTAACACAGATTCTGGGGATTAAACATGTTCATGCATATACTTCATTGAATAAGCCATCTTTAACCTCATATGCATATTTTCAAAGACATTTATTTGTCGAGGAGGCCACACTAGACAGGGAAATGCAGAGTGACTCATGTTGGGAGCAAGTAGTCTAAAAGAGTTTAAAGAAACTAATGAATTGTATTATATTGTGATTGTGTGCAGAGTTATTTGAAATAATAGGATTTCATGTATGGTAATTTAAGCTCTTCCTGAAGATAATTATTTGGCAGCTTGGTTATTCAGTCTGCTTCATGAAGCCTGAAAACACGGCACATTTATAGGCAGGTGCTGGAAATACAGACGCTGCCTTTGAATCCTTAGTGTCCCGGATAATCAGAGCTATCAGATTTCAATCTGTTTGGGAAAACTCATGGTTTATTAGCCGTGTACATGTGTAACTAGGTAGCAAGTCTTTAATATTCTAAAGCAGTGTGAGAAATTGGATGAAGTTGTGTGCTTTGGTTTCTAGAATTTATAAAATTCCCCTAAAATAGATGTGAATGTACATCTTGAACACAGAAATTCAATTAAGTCACCATCTCTGCCAGATATCCATTTGTAAGGGTTATAACCATGCAGCTGTGGGGGACTAGAAGTCTTCAGGGTAAGATAGGAAAGTGCGGAGGCTTAGTCTAGTGATTGTGGGTCTTAAAACTGGCAGAAGGCTGGGAGAAGCTAATCCTGGGGGAAGGCATGTGCCGTGTGGACCAGACCAGAAGAAGTCAAAAAACCTTGATCTCTTCTTGCTTGAGGCAGAAGCTAATTATAAGAATTTCCAAATAGCATAAAAAGAACCAAAAAAGGTTAATTTTTTAAAAATGAGCCATTTATTTTTATGTGCTTGGTGTATGTGTGCGTGTGTGTGTGTGTGTGTGTGTGTGTGTGTGTGTGTTGTGTGTGTCTGTGCATAACTCCACGCTTAGAACAGCAAATGCTCTTAACTGCTGAGCCACCTGTCTAGGGGCTCAAACTTTAGGGGGAGTCAACTCTTTCCTAATGCGACCTACTGTGAGCCTTTGATGAAATGCCATCATTCTGTGCGAACGATTCGAAAGTGAGAACTAAGGTGAGAACACAAAGATGCATGGTTCATGGTGCTGCCCACACGATGAATGTAAACCTATTAGAAGGAAGGATTTATGTCCCTCGGCCAACACTGCAACTCCACTTAACAGGACCACAGTTTAGCTCACCCAAAAGTCAGTGGACAGTTGTATCAGTATGTCGGACAATGAAGGTAACACAGAATGAAACCAGTATTAGGTGCCATTGCACAACCACTGAGCAAGGAAATGCAAATTGAAATAAACAGTTCTCTTGTCCACAGGAGTTTTGAGGACTCACATAACCTCCTGAAAGTGTGTGTGGCGAACTTGGAGAACAGCCATGCCGTAGGCTATAAGAACATTAAGGTCAACCACACCCCAAGACCAGTAATTCCAACATTAGAACCAGTATCCTCAAGATGCAAAGAGGTTTAATGAACAGAGATATTTCTTAAAATGCTTTCGATGATACAAAATCATGACCTTTTGCCAACTACAAATAAGGAAGACTGGTTTTTAAAAATAATACCTTCAACATTTAAATATGGAATATACACACTATAGAGATATTATAAAATTGCATGTGTGTGTATGTGTACATATTGAATCACAGTGTAGGAATCAAACAGTGGGTTCATTTCTGCATTAAGCAAATACCTACTTGGTGCTTCACTGCCCATCCCCGAGGTTTAAGTTCGGCTCTCATACACTTCAGATGGGAGAAATAAGACAAAAATGGAGAAGACACTGAGGGACTAGCCCAACTTGGGATCCATCTCAAGGGGCAGCTCCAAGGCCTGACACTATTACTGATGCTATGGTGTGCTTACAGACAAGGAGCCTGTCATGGCTGTCCTCTGAGAGGCCCTACTACCAGCTGACTAAGACAGATATAGATGCTTATAACCCAACCATCGGACAGAAGTAGGGGACCCATATGGTTGAATTAGGGGAAGAATTGAAGAAGCTGAGGGGGAAGGTGACCCCATAGGAAGACCAGGAGTCTCAACTAACCCAGACCCCTGAGGTCTCTCAGACACTGAGCTACCAAACAGGCAGCATACACCAGCTGATATGAGGCCCAGGACACATATACAGCAGAGGACTGCCTGGTCTGGCTCAGTGAGAGAAGACATGCCTAACCCTCAGGAGACTTGGAGATCAGGAAGCTGGGAGGCCTGGTGAGGGGTCAGGGAGGGAACATCCTCTTAGAGGCCAGGGGTGGGGGAGAAGGAATGGGATGAGTAACTGTGGGAGGAGGGACTGGAGGGAGGCAGTGACTGACTGTAAAAAAAAAAAAAGTAATAATATAATAAAAAAAGACACAATGAAGTCTCTGAGAGCTAAAGATCATCTCTTCACCATGATTAAGTAACATTCCTGGTAAACTGAAAACAAACAAACAAACAAACAAACATCTAAGTAAAATCTTGAGGCATCCAAGATAGGATTCATTAATAAGTATGATTTTAATTTTGGAAGAAAGTAAGAGGCATAGCCAACTGTCCTGAGATTTATTTCTAGGAACCTAAGTATTTATGACGCCTTAGTTTAATTAAAAAAAAAATGGTTGTAGCAGATGGGGAAATGTTTGTTATTTGAGAGGTATTTGAGTGAGTATCCGTGCTCCGTTGGACATAGCAGGATGATGTAGACATACTGTGTTCTCAAAAATGTGTCAATGATTTGGCATGAAAGTCAGAAAAATACAGCAACAGTCAAAATAAAACCTCTCTTTTTATTGAACTCAAGTTAATTTTATGATGTCACCTCATTACAGAGTGTACTCTTAGAAATGCTAATGGTTACAGGAAACCAGGGAAGCATTCAGCAAAACATAGCAGACTTTCTTCCCCTGTCAACTTCCCTTGCCAAAAATATTAGTGAAATTACTTAAACTTCTAAAGGATGCTTAAGTGTGGCAATTATAGAGTTACTTCTCAACTCAAGGTGGCCAAGATCGGACTACCAAAGCTCATCACTCCGTTTATCGTTTTGGTCATGATTGTGACGTGTGAGAGGGTATGAGTTCTGTTAGGTACAGTTAATCATGCTTGTATGCTCATGTTTGTGACATCACTCCCACTCAAGCTTGTGTGGGCTGAAATGCAGAGCAGAGCATCCTTGCTGTGGTGTTTTGCCCCAGAGAGGCACCTCACATCTGCATCTCAGTGATCCTTTCCCACAGTCTACCTTTTGCTAGAATTTTCTTCCTGATTAAAAAAATAAATACACAGGTATATGATTCTTCAGGATTCTCTCCCGACGGGGTTGTTATTGCTGTCCTGATGGGAACTCCCGCTAGGACAGTGACTCTGATGACTCAAGGACAGTAATCAGAGTCTCGGCTGTGTTTGTGTGAGCTAACACAAACATAGAGATGCTTTCTTTGATTATCTCAGTTACCGTTTTTCTAGAACTTTTTACTCCCATTGCTGTTCAGAGGGGTAAAGGGAGATTTATGCTCCTTAGAAAGGAATTGAAAGTAAAAGTAACAACTTTTAAATTTGAGTTAAAACAAGCAGCACTCCGTTTACTTTCTACTGAAAAGAAAGGAAGGAGAAAATGAAGACAGAGGCAAGGGGCTGTAAGCCACTCCATCCTTTCCCAGCTGCTTCTGGTTATATCCAATCTCTCACCAGGTCCCTTCCTCTTGGGCTTTCAAATCTTGAGTAAGAGTGGTTCGGTACAGCCCAGGGATTCCCAGTACCCAGGTTGGCATCTGAGGCAAAAAATCTCCCATAAGCATATGTTTGAATTTCCAAGGTATCATTGGCTCTTCAGAATGAAGACTGAACTAAAGTTAGTAAGAAGGGCCCTTCCTCCCTCACTTAAAACTTGTCTCGTGTCGGGAATGTAGCTCAACTACAGAGCAGAGTGCCTGCTTAGCACATGTAAGGCTCTGAGCTCAAGTTCTAGCACTAAACAAACCCCAGGCAAACATAAAACACCCTAGCCCGATTCCCATAGACATGTGAGAGTGGTTTTAATAAAATATACTGACAGCGCCATGTGCTGGTGAGGAGACAGAGCACCAGGGGCTGAAGAATAGGAACTAGAAGAGCTACCTATTCTGGAAGCTCGGCAGGTGCTAATGAGATTCTTACCATATGACGGAGCAGTCCTACACTCCTAAACATTGATCCCAGTGACGTAGCACTTACCTTTACATACACACTTGCACACACACACACACACACACACACACCGCATACACATGCGTGCACACACACACATGCACACACAAAGGTGCACACACACACAGGCATACATGTACACACACACACAGACACACACACACAAAGGTGAACACACACACAAAGGTGCACACATACACACAGGCACACATGCACACACACATATGCACAGACACACACATCAAATAATCAAACCAAATAAACAAAAACCCTGAACATTATTGATCATGGCAAGAATCTATATTTGCCTGAAGCTGGAATTAGCCTTTATCAGAGAGTGGGCAAACACGCTGTGGTACGTGCATGTAACCAAGCAACAGGTGATTCATGTACGGATCAACTTGTGGTGAGTGAAGAAGCCAAACAAAATCACACATAGCTTTATGCAAATGACATTGCTCCTATAATCTACAGAGAATATTAGACCATAGTGACGGAGAAGAGATCAGTAGCTTCTATGCTAGTGATAGAATTGCTTTATATTCTTGGTTACAGGACTCTACCGTGCCAAAAATCTGTATAAAAGGTGAAATGTTCTATATGATAATTTGTAAAAGATAAAAATAAAAATTGAAACATGTTTAGAAATGGAGACACAAAAAACAGTTTGGAATTAATTAAATATCCAAAATGGATATACCATCCATCTGTCCATCCATCCACCCATCCATCCATTTATCTATTCATTCATCTTCTATCTTTCATATTCTCTCTGTCCTTTCAATCAAAAATATTAATGGACACACATTCACAATCTCTAACTTTTTCAGGTCTATGAAGTCTGTTTGGGCTGTTAAAAAAATGCCATAAACTGGGTAACTTATAAACAATAGAAGTTTATGTCTCATGGACTCAGACTCCGAGAATTCCAAGATAACGATACCATTAGATTTGGTGTCTGGTGAGGACCCATTTTCTCACTCATGGATGTGATCTCTTGTGTGTATCTCATATCATGGAAGGACTCAGTGGTCTCCTTTGGGCCTCTTTCTCAAGGATGTTAACATTGGCCATCCTGAAGTCCTCACTTTAGGATTCAGTCTTCTCATCTCTCACAGGTCCCTCTACCTGACACCATTGCCAAGGGAGCTGGGATCCAGGTCATGAGTGTGGAGGTGTTTGAGGGTAGATATTACCATTTGGACTATAGTAAAGATGAGAAACAACACAACCTAGTAACACAGATGGGACTTGGGGTGTGTCGTTTTCTTTTGTAAAATTTGTGTGACTGCCTCTCTACTTTGACCCCTAAGTAAAAGATAAAAATGTAACATCAAGAGGAAGAGAGAAATGAAGTAAACACTGCAATTATTTTAATCCATCATTTTTTGTTCTAAAAGCAAGAACACCACGTTAAAGATACATGATGTAATCCTTTATAAAGATCCCACGTTCCATTAAAAAAAAAATGGGGAAACCGCCAAGCCACTACCAAGACAATCATTGTCTGAGACATTGTAGACAATCTTCACTGTGTCTACTGTAAAAGAATATTAAGCTAAGTAAGATTTTTATTTATGCAAAATACTTTAGATAATGGAAAATTTCCTCAGTGTCTTATCTTTGAAAATAGAAAGACAATGAGCTAATCAACAATAATTCAGCTAAAATAAAGTCTTATTAGAAAAATTGTTCCATTTTAGTGGAGATTTTCTTGCTTTTGTTTTTTAAATAAAAACCTCCATCAGGGTGCCAGTCTTCCATGTTGCCCAAACTAAAAGTCACAGTTTATTTAACAATTCGTTTTTGCTATAAAAATTAGTATAAAAATTAAGAACAATAAATTTCATTACAAAAAGCGGTATACGTGTATACAAACTCTAGTGCAAAGCTGCAAAATCAAGGGATTGGGAAATAAATGTAACACTATAAAATATGTCAGGGGGACATGTGGGATTTCCTGATCCACAGAAGTATCACCAAGCAGAGCTCTGCATCACTATGGGGAACTATGGCTATCTGGAGACTTCTGGGAACCGGCTGTGCTATCTCTGGCTTTGTCTACTGTCTACTTCCAAATCAATTGCCATTAAAAACCACTCTGTGCCTCTTGGCCATATCTCTTGGCGTTGTTCCATCAGTCACTCACGAGACAAACATGGCCCCCATGGAAGGACCAAGCAGGCTAATGTTGCTGCACTTGAGAATCACCCAGGCCCTTCGGAAAAACAAACACCAGGGCCCAGTCTCAGGGGAGAGGGACTTTATCATGGATGGACTTCAATCACAATATGGATAAAGGAACAGTGTGGTTGACAAGCCATGGGTCTTTTCCTTGCCTGGTTGACTGTTTTGTTGACAGACTTAACTGCACATACTGCTGAACTCTATTTGCATGTGGCTCAGAATGAATAGGTATATAGGAAAAGACTTCTTCTTGTAGGGTCTTGTACTGAGATAAAATACACAAATAACATACATACATACATACATACACACACACACACACACACATACACATTATAAAACCTTGACATTCAATGATATCAGTCTACACTTTGATAGCAAATCATGTCTTTTAGGTTTGGGGTAGACAACAACATTATGACACATGACTATGGGACTGAGGATTGAACCTGGGGCTCGGTACATGTCGGACAAGCACTCTAGCCCTTAGTTGCTTCCAACTCTGTTTCTACATATAGGGTTTCAGGTGGCCACTTACAAGCTGCCCAGGTTGACTTAGAACCCCTCTATGTCCCAGGCAGGCTTTGAACCTGCAGTATCCCTGTCTCACCCTCTGAAGCTGCTGAGTCACAGAACTGTGCCTCCAGGTCAGCTCACCAAATTGTTTGGATGGCAGATATAAGAACCAGCTGTGGGGCTAGAAAGATGGCTCAGCTATTAAAGAGCACTGACTGCCCTTCTAGAGGTCCCAAGTTCAATTCCCAGCAACCTCATGGTGGCTCACAACCATTTGTAATAGGATCCAGTGCCCTCTTCTGGTGCATCTGAAGATAGTGACAGTATGCTTACATACATAAAATAAATAATTTGAAGAAGAGGAGGAGGAAGAGGAGGAGGAGGAGGAGGAGAAGGGGGAGGAGGAGAAGGAGGGTGGAGAGAGGGGGGAGGGGGAGGGAGAGAGAGAGAGGAAAAAAAACAGCTCTATAAATGGCTTGCCTCCTTCACACAGAGCTTAAGCATTACCCCACCCCCCGCCCACCCCACACACATTGGAACCCTAATGTGATCAAGCAGAGAAGACTAAGGCTGAGCAATTAGTTGAATCAGAAAAACACTTCTCTACAGTCCTTATTTCTTCCAGAATTGAATAATCAAGAAACAGTGCTGGGTGACATGAGGTCACCAAGACAAAACTATCATAATTGGGAAGGTCTATGAATTAATGAGAAAATTACTTCCCTTGCAAGAATTAATTAAAATCTTGTTAGAAGATCGTAAAGCACCACCTTACGAACACCTATTAAGTATGTAGAATTAATGGATTCCCACCAGGCACCTTACTTGCCACTAAACTCTCAATGTTAAAACAGAACTGTTCAGTGCTGGGCAGCATCTTTTGGGTACAGAGCCATAACTTACTCACTATGGAGGGCTGCCTAATTGTTGAAGACCCAGTACCTTTGGTTGGACGGACTTCTGTTTCCAGGAGACTCCCTGGAGCTAAAGGAGGGACTTGAAGAGAGCAGCCAATGTAGGAAAATGCTTAACTTCACCTCCTCTTTAGAGATGGATACATGATCTAGCAGGAGCCAGGGGTTCTCACTGAAAGCTTTTGCATTGATTTCTGACAACACAACTCCTAATCAGCTTTCCACTTTCCAACCCAAGTCTCTAGCAATCTTCTTAGCATGCAGAGGGTCTTCCTCTTCCTGTCCTACCTGAGAACCACCAGAAGGTCAATTCACGGGCTTTATCTGTTAAGAATCCCCTCTCCTTAGAAAGACTCCGTTACTCAACTGGTATCTGTACGACCCTTTCTCAATCATAATAGGAAAGTTTATGAAGAGTAGAGAGACAACCCTCCCCAGGGCCAAAAAACTGTGCATATTATACAAGCAACAGAAGCTAGAGACATTGGTAGAACGGGATCCGGCTTCATAATTCTTGGGCATGTGTTTATTTTTCTTAACCTTGTATTAAAACATTTTCTAAGTCAGTATTACTTAACCATGACCCAGGAGGCCAGGGATGGCCAAAGGGAAGGCTGTGAAACCTCCGGAAATAATATACATCCAGCAGCCCTCCCTTTCCACAGATTCCACACCTAGGGGTTCCACTAACTGTGGATATAACATATTCATAACATCTCGTGTCTACTGATGAAGATACACAGACATCTCTATTCCCTTAACAATACAGTGTAACAAACTCGCATACTCTGCACCATCTATGGGACTCGGTGTGAAAAGTTAGATGGAAAAAGACTTCTCTTGTAAGGTCTTGCATTGAACTAGAGTACACATACAACTATAACATTTTTTAAATAAAATCTCTCTCTCTGTCTCTCTCTGTCTTTCTCTCTCTGTCTCTCTCTCTCTCTCTGTCTGTCTCTGTCTCTCTGTCTGTCTCTCTCTCTGTCTCTGTCTCTCTCTCTCTGGTCTGTAGTTAAGTAGGCAGTCATAAGAACCAGATCTTTGTGAGTCTTTTCACGCTCACACATCACTTAAATCATAGGTAGATGCTCTTAAATGTATGAGATAATGTGCATAGGATATAAGCCAATGGTGTTTTATCTGAGGGATTTGAACAGCTGCAGGTTTGGGTATCTAAAGGTTTTCTAGAACATATTACCCATGGATATTGAGGAAATGTATTTTACCCACTGGTAAACATGATATACTTTCTAATCTCTCTCTCTCTCTCTCTCTCTCTCTCTCTCTCTCTCTGGAAAAGTTTACAGTTCTTTTTAAATCTTAAAGCTACCATAATCCTAATGCAATTTAGAAATCACTGCTTAGTGTATCTTTGACAGTTATTCTTTTTCTTTCTTTTCTTTCTTTCTTTCTTTTTCTTTCTTTCTTTCTTTCTTTCTTTCTTTCTTTCTTTCTTTCTTTCTTTCCTTTTAAGACAGACAGGGTCTCACTATGTAGCTCTAACTGTCCTAGACTTCACTACGCAAAGTAGTCTGGCCTTGAACTCACAGAGATCCATCTGTCTCTGCCTCCCAAGTGGTGGAACTAAAGGTGTGCATCACTATGGCTTGTTGACAGCTCTATTTTTTTATCAATATGTTTTTAATTTAAAGAGAACGATATTACTTTGCCCTTCCCTTCCCTCCCTCTAACCTCTCCCATGTACCCCCTACTCTCAAGTTGATAGCATTTTTTTCTTGATGAGTATTGTTACACATATATGTATATGTGCACAAATATAAAATATGTAAATATAATTTGTGAAGTCTGTTTTGCTCTAACTATATTTTTGTGTAGACAACACTGTCTGAGAGCTTTATGAGATGACTCATCAATGGGAGGAGATACCTAAGATAATCCCCCTCTTCTGGATAGTTCAAAAGTACAACTCTCTGTTCTGATTGGTCCAGACAGCCACATCCCTCGTCTTAGTTTCTGATCTATTGCTGAAAGAGACACAGTGACCATGACCAACTCACAAATGTAAGCATTTAATTGGAAGCTGGCTTACAGTTTCACAGCATTAGTTCATAATTATTGTGATGGGAAACAGACAGGCATGGCGCTGGAGGAGAGGCTAAGAGTTTTACATTCTGATCCACAGGCAGCAAGGAGAGGAGGGGAGGTGAGGGGAGCGGGGGAGGTGAGGGGAGGGGGTGATACAGAGACAGAGACAGAGACAGAGACAGAGACAGAGACAGACAAAGTCTAATCTGAACGTTTGAAATCTCAAAATCCACCTCCAGTGATACATCTCCCCTAACACAGACACACCCAATCCTTGCAATACTTCATCCACTGGGGACAAAGCACATAAATATAGATATTATGGGTGTGTGGGATCTTCATTCAAACCATCCCATTCCTGAAGGCCAGAATGAAGCCTGTGACCTCTTAGACTCTTAGGTTGAGAAAGTTACAGAGAACCACAGAAAGCAACCAATCCAGAGGATCCCAAACTGTGACTGCACATGAAGGTACCTCTTGCCATCTCCCACCTCTATAATCTATTTTCGTAGGCATGGGACGGGCCCATGATGTATTTCTAGCAAATTCTAGGTGACACCGATGTACGCTTCATGGAACACCGTTTGAGAAATGCTGACCCAGTTTTGTCTCCTATATTATCAATCTGCTGATTGATAATATACCTTCAGTATATTACTATATACTGTATATATAGCATATTACTATATTTAGTATATTACTATATACCATATATATAGTATATCCACTACTACCTTCAGTAGTGGAATGTATTCCACTCAAAGTAGCATAGCTAAATATGAGATCTGGGGTCTAAACACATCCTGATCTGGGACAACATCAGACATTAAAATGTGTCTCAACCAGCGACATTCAAACTTGATCATGCCAGCTTCCCAGTGGTCACTGAGAGTGTGTAGAGAGGGGAATCCCTTAACCCATCGAAGAGTCTGTGAGAAGCCATGTACTCCTCCCGTCTCTCCCCCAACTCCGTAAAGATGAATTGTTTGTGATTATTTTATTGCCACAGCTAAAGCGTTCTTTCATAATAAAAGCATTATGCCATCCTTCTGATAATGCAACAAGAAAACTTTTTTATAGGTCACTTGCATACAGCTTTAATAATTAAGTAACTTTCCATAAGCCTCCTGAATGCATTTTAAAAATGACGTTTCAGAAATATATTTCCCAGCATTTCGAAGTCTCTTTTCCAACAAGACTTTGACACCATTATGCAAGACCATAAAATGTTCAACAAAGTTTAGACCACGTTCATTCACATCCCATGGCAGCATTCCCGTGGCAGTTTGCTGAGGGTCTGGCTACAGTCTGTTCTTTGCTCACGACCCACCTGTGATGTCATCAGATCCGTTCAATCCCCGTTTGCTTTTGTAGCCCGGTGCTTCACTGACTTGTCGTATGACCTCAGTACTTTCCACATCAGAACAATCACACTCGTGTCTGTGTCTTTGTACTTGGACCCGATCCCTCCCTCCGTGTGGCCTGTTGGTCCCTGGGCTTTCCTTTAACTGTCAGACCTCAGGGCTCCGCACGCACAGAGGGAGCTGCCTCAGTACCTGTTGTATTGAGCCGACAGAGGGAGCTCTGGAGCCGCGGGTGCTGCTCAGTGTCTGCTGTGTGATCAAGCCTTTGCTTCCCCACGAGTTCTGTTTCCATTTTTGTGGTGTTTGTTTTCTATTATTTTAGGGGGAAACTACCCATTATTCTGTCATTCGTTAAATATTGAATCCCACATTCAACATGAACGAACAATATAAAAACCCATCTTTGTTATATTTTGTTCCAGTAATAATGACTAAAATCAGTTTTTCTTCATGTATTCAGAGTTTGGGAAAGTCATGCAAACCCTACATTCAGGTCAGCCTCATTCTGGAGGACAGACAGAAGATGGGTAGAAGATGCCATAAAGCCGAGGGAAGGTGACCCTTGCCCTGTCTCTCTAGCCCCTTCCTCAAGCTGAGTGGGACTTCATTCTCTGCCTCTGGATACTGGGTCTCCTAGACCAGAGAAAACACATATCCTTGTCTACACCAATGCATTATATGCACTGGTACTGGTATTATACCTTGGGGCTCCCCACCCACAGGAGCAGCGCTGGAGCCGCGGGTGCTGCCTCAGTGCCTGTTGTATTGAGCAGACAGAGGGAGCTTGGAGCCGAGTGCCTCTTCTATGCTAGGCCTCCCATAACAGTGTCTCAGGAATTCAGGAGCTCCTAGACGTCACAGCTGAAATTGTATAGGCCTCATCTTGAGTAGACTAGTCTTCTCAAGGGGAAGGCATGGAATCCCTTGGATCGTCAAACCCCCTTCACGAAGCTACAGTGTTGAAAGAACTATCTAGGAGGATTAATAAAGATACTTTTCCATACCCAACTACATCCAACATGAAGCCGGATTTTTTTTACTAGACTTAAAGCAACGTATTGTAGGGCTTGGTGGGTAAGAGCGCCTGTTACACAAGCAAGAAGGCCTGAGCTCAGATGCTGGGAACCACGTAAAAAGTCACGCATGTGCCTGTAATCCCAGAACCGGGGGGGAGGGGGCAGTGGTGGGAGGAGCACTGTGGCCTGCTGGCCAACAGTGTAACTCCAGGTTCAGTAGGAGACCCTGTGTTAGAGGGATAAAGTGGAAAACTATAGATAAGGACACTAATGTCTTCCTCTACTCTCCATATAAACTTATAGACTCATGCACCAGCACGTGTGCATATACTCCACTACACACTACAGTAACACACACACAGAAACAGATACACACACACAGACACATATACATAGATACACACACAGATACAGACACAGATACAGGAACACACAAACACACACACATAGACACACACACAGACACCCAGACACACAAGCACACACACAGACACAAACACACACATTCACAAACACACACACATAGACACACACAGACACCCAGACACACAAGCACACACACAGACACAAACACACACATTCACAAACACACACACAGAAACACACACAAACACACACACGAAGACACAGGCAGACGCAGAGACACACACAGAGACACAGACAGACACATCCCAGACACATAAACACACAGACACACACAGATACACACACAGACACATACACAGACATACATAGACACAGAAGCACACAGACAGGCACACACACCCAGACACACAAACACACATACAGATACACACAGACACACACACACAGAGAGGCAGGCAGGTGGGCAGACAGACAGAGACAGAAAAACACACACACACGGACATAGACATATAGACACACACATACACACAGACATACACAGACATACATTCAGACACACACGTACACAAGCATACACACTCATAACAGATTAAATGCCCAAACACAAGAGAATACAATTGTCACGCAATTGTCTTCTGTTAAGATAGATGAAAAAAACATGACTAAGCAGTTCAGAGCACACATTGCTCTTGAAGAGACTCCAGCTTCAGCTTCCAGCATCCACATCAGGAGACTCACAACCACCTACAAACCCCATTCAAAGGACCAGACACCCTCCTTTGTGTCCTTTGGCACCTGCAGGCAGGTGGTGCACACATACACACTCTAGTTAAGCACTTGAGAGTCATACATAGAACACTTATATCAGCGAAGAGGCACATCTGATGGCAGTCCTGTGATATCACATCACCCAAGGACATCTTGGGGACACCAACATGGAAACCATCTCAGTTTTCGCTCTGTATTGTTCACTCAAGATCAAAATCATCTAGTGACTGATTTCTCAGACGGTATCTCCTCATTAAATGATTGTATTTACACCTCCTGCTTGGAAGTCACTGGCCGTCTAAGTGACTTTTCTATTGCTGTGAAGAGACACCATGACCAAGGCAAGTTACAAAAGAAAGCGTTTAATTAAGGGCCTCACAGTTCCAGAGGGCTAGAGTCTGTGAGCCTCACGGTGAGGACCATGACAGCAAACAGGCAGGCAGGCATGGAGCAGGAACAATTGCTGGGAATTTACATTTGATCCACACGTGGGGTGGAGGGAGGCAGACAGACAGACAGAGAGACAGAAACAAAGAAAGAGGCAGAGAGCTTTCTGAGAATTGAGTGGGCTTTTGAAATCTCAAAGATTAACCCTAGTGACACACCTCTTCCAAAAATACTAATGAAAGACCCTTAAGAATTCAAATATATGAGCCACTGGGAATCATTCTTGTTCAAACTTAAACACTGAACGAAGCCATACAGCACCTGAAGTTCCTCTCTGTGAGAGGAAAAGAAGAAGGAATCCGGAATCTATTTTCAAACTTGAAGAAGTAACCATGCCAACTGCAGGATAATTCCATTTGGTTACTAAGTAAACAGATCTGAATCGTAAAGCTGTATATAACATAGGAGCTTTCCCAATATAATTTAATGACATTATTAAAATTTTAATTAGATCGTCCATCAAAACACAATCCCCAGTTTACAACAATAACAGAGCAAATCAGATGGTAACTATAAGCCAACTGGTTGAGCCACTTCTGAGCTTAAATTTTAAGATATCTTCCTTGTTTTATCACCAGAAAATTGCATCTAAATCCATTTACCACAGGCGAAGGTAACAATTACAACCTAAACCTGAAATTAGACACATAAGTGATGCAATTATTGCCTTTTTAAAAAGTCTATGAAATAACTTTCCTGTGTGCCAGTGTGTAAGTCGCTTGCCACCAAGCTTGTCACCAAATGATATATAGAGAGAATCAACTCCAAGACCCCTGCTCCCCCCAACACACAAGTATATGCAGAAATGCTTTTGAAAAAGAATGCCTCCATAGCCACAATTTCCCGGATGTTTGGAGCCAGGGAAACACCTTATGAAATAGTAATATCTTTTGTTTTACAGTGCTGACTGGAGAACAGTCAGTAAGTTAATGTTTGCCCCTTTGAAAAAAAATCCATGGGATTTTCTTAACCCGAAACCTACACTAGGTGGCGCTCACAGCACAAGATTTGAATCAATTAATCCAAGGGGGAAAATTACTGGAAGAATTAGAACTAATATTTCTACCATGTTTACTATGAAGACACACTTGTGGCAAAGCTGCTATCTGCAGAGCCCACTCTAGATTGTGTGATTTGGGGACCAGGCACTGAGGGTTACACAGTCTTTGTGAATACCCACCCCCCAAATAGCTTAACAAGGTTAACTCTCTCATGCATATAAAAACAACTTGCATTCAGAAAATTCATGACATTCCTGTTGCTGGGGTTGGGGTGGGGAAACAATTTCCCAAACTACGCTCCAATCTCTCCAGTTTTCATAATGTGGGGAACTAGGAAGCCAGTACTCAGATCTTCTGAGTAAGTGTGAGGAAGGAGAGGCTGCTGATGGTACAAAGTCCGGGTTGAATTCCGGATAAGCAGGGCTTGCATTTTAAAATCGGCTCTAACAACACTCCTGAGCCTGGGGTAGGCTCCAGCGAGAGCAAGAGATAAAACTTCCAGATAAGCAGCCACTCCAAGACCTCTTGTCTCTGTAGGATAGATAGAAGCAGGCTTCCAAAACAGCTAAGTTGGCTCCCTGAGCTATCTCAGATTGCCTCCCAATCTGCCAACCCTGCTGGGAAAGCAAAGTTCAGAAAGGCAGTGTCAGACTTGGTCAGTCCCCAGTGCTTCTGCTGACACCCGCTGGACCTGACAGGCAGTAAAATGTTGCCGAGTCAATTCTACCCCTCCATAGGTTTCTAAAAAATCGTGAGACAGTCAAGATGTTCTGCTGACAGCTGAGTATGTGCCTGGGTAACCTTTGAACAAGTATGAGTCATGAATTCTTCCCAGAAGTCCAAGAAACAGGTTGGATCAGGGTCAGATAAGCGCGAAGGCATTGAGAACTGTCCCAGAAATGCCGTTCTGTTCTACATGTGACCAGATTTTTATTCTTGTGGCGGATGATCAATCGCTGTTTGCCTCACAGTTTGCAGATGTAAAGTGATTTTTTTCCTTTGTAAACTGTTGCTAAGTCAAAGAATCCAAGTGTTAACGCTGCTACCATAAATGATTTATAAAATAACACTGATAGGAATGAACGAGAAGAGCGATTTGGAGTGTTTTGTTTTTGCTAACAGAGATAGCTCTTTTTGCTTTACTATAAGTATGGGGGAGTGGGGTGGATGCAGAAGCCTCATGTATGGTAGCCAAAGGAGAACATTCGGTGTTCTCCTGCCAGGCTCTATTTACCCTCTTGAAATAGGTATGTTCACCAAACTTGAAGCTTGCTGTTTTCACCTAGGCTGACTGACCAGCAAGCCCCGACCATTTTCCAGCTACCCTAGCCCCATACCTCAGTGCTAAAGTTGGAAAAAAGTGTGGCCACACAGCTTTGAAAGTAGGCCCTACTAGCCGGAGGTGGTGGCATAGGTCTTTAAATCCCAGTGAATTTGAGACCAGCCTGGTCTATATCGTGATTTCCAGAACAGACAGGGCTACAAAGAGAAACCCTGTCTCAAAAACCAAAAGAAAAGAAAGAGAAAAAGAAAGACAGACAGAGAGGGAGGGAGGGAGGAAGGAAGGAAGGAAGGAAAAAGAAACAAAGAAAGCTAGCCCTGGGGATCTGAATCAGGCCGCCCAGTTTGTACAGCCAGAACTCACGGAACCATCTTTCCAGCCACATGGTTGATTACAAACAAACAAACTCCTATGGACAGCCTGAAGGTTTGAACTCTCAAGCTATTTATTGGCTAAAATTAAGATGAAATGAATTGGATAAATTATTTAAAGTGGTCCTTTTCAATAGCTTTAAAACTGAGAGAGGCTTTCATGTAAAACCGGCCGTTAAGATGTGTATGTCTTCACACCGGTTCTCAAATGGATGGCAAAGCAATTTGACCTACGATACAATGGAATTTTCCAATTATGTTTTTAAATGGACTGTGTGTGTCGCGGGGAAGTGGGGCAGCTAGCAGCATGTCCTGTGGTATAGAAAGCCCATGCTTCCACAGTTCTCCCTTAACACAGGACTCTTTCCACATACCCTGCCCAATCTAGAAGCTGACGTCAATAGCAGAATAACAGACCCTTGCAAAGAAAGTTATAGGTGATGGTGGTACCATATAAAGAAGGTGAAGCTAAATCGATACAGACACAAAATTTAAAGTTCCCTAGGGGCCTCCTGTCTTTATCCCTTGAGCATAGGCTTTGGAGTAAAGTGATCGATGGATGATTTTTAAATATAGGGTTTTAGGAAGGATAGGAAAATGACTGATAAATAAATCTACACAGAGACTATAATTGATTTTAAAGTTCTAGGCTAATAAGCACATTCTCTCTCTGGCTGGAAAGACGAATTTGATGAATCAATTGTTTCGCGTTCTGCTGATGTTCACTATTGGCCCTGAGTACAATTACTTTCTAAGCAAAGTAATGTTTAACTGAGTCCTCATCATGCTCACTGCCTCATAACTTTGGCTTTGTACTCCGGGATGCTGGCGTTGGTTTCCTTTCTACTAAACCTTTGAAAGAGACACATAGTATCTCATTCATCAGAACCATTGTTATCTGAGCAATGATTAAAGATACAGGTTGAGAAAACAAAGTAACAATGTAACCACTGAAACCACAAACAAGAGAGAGGCCTCAGGTAAGAGAACAAAGGCAGCTTCTTCTAGAACGCGGTAGAAAGAATCAGAGGCCCTTCCTTTCTGTGCAGCTTCAATTCACAGCAACCAGGGACAGAGTGAATCTGGAGTTCTGTGCAAGAAGACTAGACCTGTGTGCAAAGACTGAAGACCCCCAGCCTGGGCATGAAAGGTGTTTGCGGATCTAGGAACCTTGTCCATTTATAGGAATCAAACCCCAGGGTACCAACAAGTGATGGCTCTGACATCATCTTTAGCCCTGTCCTGTGCCTCTTCTTTATCTTGTGAGCCTGTGAGCCATGGCAGAAGCTATAAAAGCTTAGTAGGAAGGGGAAAAGGGAAAGCTAACATTTCTTGGAGAAGCCAAAATGAAGACTCTGGAGGCTTAGCTCAGGTAATATCTCATTCCTAAGGTGTCCAATCACACATACTAACACAACACAGCCACACATACACGCATATCCATGTGCATGTGTGCATGTGTGTAGACCACTCTACATGGCCCCATTCTCATCTTTATTCTGCCAATATGATTAGTACATCTATTCTCTGTGTATAATAATATTAAAATTATTCTTCTATTTTCCTTATACTATGGCTATTTGTTCAATAATGGCCTAGTTGACCTGTTGTTTAAAATCCCCATTACTCCCTGGTATTTGACTTAATTTTTAAAGAATTCATAAACTTGAAATAACCAATAAATGTTTATAGAATGAGCAAAGGTCCATTTATTTGCTTATTTGTTTCTTTGTTTTATGGGTTAGTGGTGTGTGTGTGTGTGTGTGTGTGTGTGTGTGTGTATGCTGGGATTAAATACAAGGCCTTTCACTGTTAGGCAAATGTTCTATCAATGAGCTGCATCTTTAGCCTAAAGTTTTAATATCTGGAAAGTTAAAAACTATTAGTTACTGCTTTTAGAGCCAGAATGCTTAATTAAATATTTTTCTGTGTGTTTGTGTGCACACAGTAATGCACAAATATGGATTTGTGTGTGTGTTGCTAAAGACAGAATGCAAAGGCTTACACATGCAAAGCACACACTCTGCCACTGAGCTATATTCCCAGGTCTTAATTAAACCTCAAGGGGTCTCTGAGAATCATATCTTCTTATTCAGAGAAAAATCCATTTTACTGAAAACCTCTCCTATTAAAATTGAAATGGCCTAATTGTTTCATTTCTTCTTAGTCCCCATGCCCCGAATCCATAGGCATTTCCTCTCTTTAGTTAATCTCACAAAAAGTCATGTATACTAGGATATAGTTCCCAGGTCCCATTATAGGAACAGATTCTTCAGTTGCTGGAAGTGCTACTAGCAAGTGGTCCTCGGGTATAAAGCTCCTTCAGAAACTGTCCTACCAAAGACAGACAGCTCTAGTCCACACCCGTCTAAGGGCATCAACGTCAGAAACCACCAGTCAATGTGGGCATAGAAACACCCAGGACTTCCTCAGTTAAGAAACGGCTGGAGTTCAGCACAGTTCCCCACCAGACTCAGACTGGAACCAAACTGAAGCTTGGCTCTCCCTCTGCTTGTACCTGCTCTACTCTTTGATGTTTCCAGCCACACTGGCTAATAAACTCAATGTCCACTTCAAGGCCATTCATGAAACAGCTGTGATGGGCCTACTAGACAGCAGATGTTAGGCACAGAGAAGTCTCTAGAGATGCAGGCACAGCTCTGAATTTCAGAAACCAACATGGGGTGAGGAAGGTAAGTCCCTCCCTCCCACATAATGAAGGAAGTTGGGTGAGGAAGACACAGACCTGGTGCCGTGAGTGTCTAGTGGGGAGAAGTTGGGGATGGGAGGATGAATATGGTCAAAACCTATATGATGTTCTCAAAGAGGTACTTTGAAAAGAAAGAATTCTGAAGGAGTCTTAATCCAGAGGAGAAAGGTGATTAGATCTCTGGCAGGAGCTGGCTATAACAAACAGCAGCAGCTGTTAGGTAAAGAGAGAGTGAGGAAAAGGAGCACAGAAAACTAGAGACTTGTGAGGCTTTCTAGGATGGCCAAGGCCAGACAGACGAGTGGGCAGGTAGGGGTGACCAAGCAGAGATTAACAGCAACCTAATGAAGAAAAATCGGGTGGCAGGATGGGATTGGAGAAAGTGCGTGTGTTGCATGTGTGTGTGTGCATGTGTATGAATGTATGTGCTTGTGTGTGTGCATATGTGTGCATGTGTGTGCATATTTGTGTGAGTATATGTGCTTGTGTGTGTGCATGTGTGTGCACATGTGTGAGTGTACACATGTGCGTGTATATGTGAGTGTATGTGCTTGTGTGTGTGTGTGTGTGTGTATGTATGTGGCTGTCCTAAAAAGTCTGAAACTTCTCTCACTCTGAGATACAGAACCCATGACTTTTCCATAAAGAACATATTTCTGATTTTTTTTACCTTCCAACCACTACCAAAGTTATTTGGGAAAAGAAAGGCAGCATTGACCATTTGACATCTTCATATAAAAACATGGATGTAGTGACATCTTCTATCCAACATAAAGAATTCTCAGAGCAGATTATTATTTTTCTCAGAAAGTCTTGGTTTTTTTTTTTTGCTGGAAAAAGGATCCTACACTTTTTACTCCAGACCTCCCTGACTGGTTAACATGAAACGGCAAAACGTATCCCAGTGGTAACACGTTATTCTGACTGAAATAAGGGGAAAGCACAGATCGTAATCTTTTCACCATAGCGTTTATTTTCCTGTTTGCCTGTTTTCTTGTGCCTTCTCTCTGCCACTTACTTCGTGATGACAATGATTGTCATCTGGGGAACAATGCTGGCACATCACTATGCATGACATAAATGTTGGAGCTTTCTTCAGATTTAGTCTCTCTTTCTACCTACAGATTATCTATGAATAAAATTGCACAGATAATCAACATAAAATCACGTCATACAAGCATTGAAGAAACTCTCCGTGACCTGAATTATTGGCTGTACCATGAACTTGGGCAATAGGACAGATATCAATTCTGATGACAGGAGACAATCTCTGGTGCTTTGCTGGCCCTGATACCATTTATCTCTTCTCCCCCACCCCTCTGTCTCTCCTTGTCTCTCTATGTCTCTCTCCCTCCCTCTCTTTCTCCCCCACAACACACCAAAACAAGGATATAAGTTAGTGTTGGCAATGTTGCTTTGGTGGTAACTGCCATTCTAATTTAAAGGAAAGAACATTGTACTGAGCTTGTGAGACAAAAAGAAAAAACATTGTACTGAGCTTGTGGGACAGCTCAGTTGGTAAGCTGATTGCCACTGAAGTATGAGGATGTCAGTTGAATCCCCAGAACCATATAAAACACCAGACATGGAGCTAGTGAGACTGCTCAGTGATAAAGTGCACTGGCTGCTCTTCCAGAGGACCCATGTTCAACTCTCAACACCCACATGATGGCCTACAACCATTTGTTGACTCCAATTTAGGGGATAAGATGCCCTGTTCTGGCTTCTGAGACCACTAGGCATACATGTGATGGTAGATATATATTCAGACAAAACATTCATACACCTAAAATAGAATATACAAATTGATGATGATGATAGAGCCAGACAGTTCATAAAGTACTTGCCACCCAAGTATGAGGACCTTGAATGAATCACCAGAACCTATGTAAAAATGAATCCTGGGCAGTACTGACTTGTGATACACTGCCAGGAAGGTAGAGACAAAGGGTCCCTGGGATTTGCTGACCAGCAAGCCTAGCCTACTTGGTGAGCACTTGGCCAGTGAGAGACCCTTTCTCAAAAAACAACATAGAAGACATATGAAGCATAATGCATGAGGTTGACCCTTGCTCCTACATGCACATGCATGCTGAACATGCACATGTATGCCCAAGCATGCACGTACACATATGCACATATATGCATACATATACATATATACACACATATACACATGCATGCTTGAGCGTGTGCACATACACACATTTGCAACACACATACACACATATGTGCACACACACATACACATACATGTGCACACATGTATATACACACATGCCCACACAGACATGCACACACATACACATGCATGCTCAAGCATGCGTATACACACTTGTACACATACACATGCATGCTTGAATATGTACACACACATGCACACACATGCACACACATGCACACATACATGTACACACATACACATGCATGCTTGAGTGTGCACACATACACACACACATGCACACATATGCACACATACACATGCATGCTTGAATGGACACATACACACATGCACTAAAAGTATACATATGTTCCCACACACCTCTTTTTTTAAATTTAGCATTCAGCTTATTAGTGGCACTTGCTGTGACACCCTTCACCTGGTTCTACCCCTTTCTGGGTTGCTGTAGTACTATACTAGAGGAACACTACCAAAAGCAGCATATAACCACTGGGCTGTTTGAAACAGGAGAGTATTATGGTCTGGGCATGACTCTGGAGGAGTCAGATGGAAGATGCCCTGAGAGTGAGAGGTCGACAGTAGAGACTGTGACTAATACCACAAACCCAGAGTAGGTGACCAGAAATTCGGGTGCTCTGGCCAACCCTCCCCGCTCCGCCTGGGCTCGGCTCATTCTTGTACTCGCTGATGGAGCTTCTTGAAAGGAACATGAGGGGCAATCGACCAAGATAACGTTCCACTTATCATGTCTCTCTGATTTTGAGAAGGGCCTTATTATCCTGCCTAATAAAGCAGAAAATTAGCCATTAGAGAAGGGCTCATGATTAGATTTAGAAGTCTTAACACGGGAGTCAAAAATCCAAATGGAATTTGTAGGTGAAAGATTTTACTGGGACCTAGAAAAGGATTAGATGCGGTTTGCTTTTTGCTCCTAGCCTGGGTATAGTTGCACCGGCATATGAATATACACTCAGATGCAAAGATGTCTGCTTATCTAGAGACAGAAGCACTCTGGGCAACATTGCCTTCTAACAGCCTTTATAACCTCGCCTGTTATCCATATTCTACTGCCAAGGCCTGGCCACTTTTGTCTCATGGCAGAACTTGTAGCTAAATGCTTAACACAAGTCAGAATGAAGTGGGTGTGACCTAATGTTCAGTAGGATGTACTCAGAGTCTGTCTTGTTGGTGTGGAGGGTCAAGATGTATATGAGGCAGGTTCACAGAGAGTGTGTGAGGTAAAGGATGCTATGACCCTGTGATGGTTTGTATATGCTAGACCCAGGGAGTGGCACTATTAGAAGGTGTGGCCCTGTTGGAGTAGGTGTGTCACTGTGGGAGTGGACTTTAAGACCCTCATCCTAGCAGCCTTCAGATGAGGATGTAGAACTCTCAGCTCCGCCTGCACTATGCCTGCCTGAATGCTGCCATGTTCCCACCTTGATGGTAATGGACTGAACCTCTGAACCTGTAAGCCAGCCCCAATTAAATGCTGTCCTTATAAGAGTTGCCTTAGTCATAGTATCTCTTCACAGCAGTAAAACCCTGACTCAGACCCGAACACTGAATCCAACTGTTCTCATTAAAAACAGGCTCCTCAGTCTGCTTCTTCATGCCCTTCAGCAAGCTGATCTCTGTACCCCAGTCTGTTCTCCTGTAAAGAAAGACGATACCAGTTCCTGTAACCAGGTGGAATGATCATAAGACTCGTATCAAGTCTAGAACCTGGGTCTTAGGGAGGAAAGTGATGGTGACTGGGCTCATGGCCCTGTGACAAACTCATCCACTGTTAACCCTTCGCTGCTGAGCCAGTGCAGCCTGTTCTCTGTGTCTAGTGAAAGGGTAAGAAACCCAGAAAACCTCAAAATCAAAAGATGCCCCAGTAGGACAGAAAGAGGGGGAGAGGAGAAGTCATGTACATTGTAGCAAAGCCCGGGAGAAAATAACACGGAGACCAGCAGTGCCCATTAGAATCTGGGATCTCTGAGGGTTTCCTGAGCATCACAGGGCCTCAGAAAGCACTCAGGGCCCCAGACAGATGGAGAATTCAGAGACTGCTCTTGATCAGTTCAAAGGAAGTAGAATCTGGCTACTGATTATCACTGGAAAAGTGATGTCTGCAAGCTGATTACCACTGTCTATGAGGAAAAGGGAGATGGGGAGGCCTGAGAGACATGCAGGGTGAACCTCAGAAGATTTTTTGGATGTTGAACTTAATCATCATCGCATCACATAACAGGCAAATAGCTGATGAGGTGGTAATAATCAGCTCCTCGAAGCTCAACAGATTAAACCGAATGACGTACACTCCTAAGCATATTCACAGGCAACCAGGTTGTCATCTAAGATAAAGATTCCTACAAGATGGATGCCAGAATAGGAAGTCTCACAAATGCCAAAACCTGTGCTAACCTTCAGACAGTTTTACAGATTTCAAATGTAACAGATTGCCGTTCCTAATGCCTTTGCTCCCAGCAAGTGTCATCCTGCACCTCGTCTGGATCAGCCTGTGACCCGGCAGTTTGACGTACATTGAGAGAGAGACTCAGGAGTAAGGATCCGATAATCAAGACGGCGAGCATCCGATGGCAGTTAATCCTAACCGATTGATCTTGCAATTAGCTATTCTACATCATTTAATTAAAGTGGAGAAGACATCAGCCTAGCCTCTCCTCCAATACCATTCCAACCAAAGGCTTCCTCAGAACCCTGTAAAACTAGGAAAATGTGTTTAAAATATCTATGTTCGTGCCTATATGCAGATATTTACACACACACACACACACACATATATATATGTATGTATGTATGTATGTATTTCCCCCATTTGTCCATCCTTGCCACATACAGTGGCTTGCATCTCATTCTTCCCCAGGTTTGGAAGGACAAAGTTACATCCATAGTCAACAGTTTTGCTACTATGTAGTTTAGATCTCATCTCCCATGGGACGATTGAAGTGAAATGACACACGCAGGTGCATATCACGTTTAATATAAGCACACCGACAAAATGCCATTCCCGAGATGGCATAGTCCATCCCAGAACCATCACAGACAGAAGCCATTTGAACTTACATCTGCCACAAATACGTTTTAAAGATCTGAGACTTGAGACTTAGGGACATGTCTCATCAAAAGCCTTAGAAAATAGCAGGACTAAACCTTGGAAGAGGGTGAGCCTTCTCAAAAGGCTTTGTGGTAAGATGCCATAAAAACATAGCATAAACTCAAGAGAAAGCAGGAAGAAAAGAAACCACCAAAAATATCTACACCTCATCTTTGGTCAGTGTGAATGGCTGGTTTCTGTTCCTTGGAGCTTGGGACTTTCCTCTGGACTTTCTCCACTTGGGGAGGCTGACCTCTGACCCCAGTCACATGGGCTCCATACAGACACAGACGGGCAGCAGATGCTAAAGATAACTTGCTGTCAAAGAATCACTTGATGAATCATTCTTCCCCCAAGAGAGAAATCAAGTGCTTAAATATTAACTCAGGACTCACCATTTTATCCGCATCCCAGCAACCAATGGTAGCAGTTTTCCAGACGATGGGCCATCATGTTCCATGTTCCCAGAGGCAGTGAGACAGGGAGATGTGAAAAAAAAAAAAATAGAGAGAACAGGGTTAGCAATGGCTCAGGGATTGTCGTTACACCCCCTCAGGGAGCAGACAAACTGCCACTCCTCTCTAGGACCCCTCCCAAACTGGACATCTAGAGTTGAGAAGAAAGTGTCTATGGAAACAAGGTAGATAATTCAGGAGCAATACAAAGGGATCGTTTATTAAGTTTTTAATTTAGCAGGTGCAAATAGAAGGAGCGCAAGTCGTGCTTAAATGCGCAATAGATGTTTCCGAAAAGATAATAGGAAGAATTGAGTGAACAGAGAGGGACATAAAAAGAATTAGTGCAAGTCTGGGCTAGAGGTGGGGGAGGGGACTACTGCAAAGCAGACTTAGACCACATCCATGGCCTAACTAGAAACGCAGTGAAATTTATCTGAAAGAACTTTGATTACACCTCTCAAAGAATATAAATTATATGTCAGCTTACACATGCTACAAGCCAGGTCATGGAGTAGATTTAAATCCTTCAAACACAAGGGAATAAAATATTACTATTATCTCTTGATCATGATAAGTATATTTACTAATATATATCTTATAGGAGTCCAGACCAGAAAAACAAACAAACAAACAAAAAAACCATGTCATTAAATCTAGAACTATAGAATTTAACTGGTTTTAATCAGAAAAACCACAACCACTGCCTTATCAGAACAGAGGTTTCAAGGTCCATGAAATCACACAGACATTCAGTGGAAGGACTCACTAGAGCTATTCTTTGTGGTAAACAGGTTTTCTGCTACAGGGTCAGGAATTCTGCTAATTTTAGGAGCCTTGGGCCTCCTGGGCTTCTGTCTTACAGAAGAACTATAGACTTGTTCCTTAAACAACTGCTGCCAGCTTAAAGAAAAAAACAGAAAGATTGGAATTTTTTTTTTTAAGCTAACTGGAAAACTCCCTCTACTGAGAGCCCATTTCTTTTGAGGGCCATCAGGGGTAAAGGAAAACAACCCAAGTATTTAGACTCAGGCCCCTCTCCCCTCTGTGGGTCCTATGAGCAGAAATCTTATGCCACCCTTGAAGATAGGGCCACCCAAAGTTACCAGTTTCTGGGGACACATCCCCAGATGGAATTCCAGGAGACTCAAAGCCCTGTCTGGAAAACCCCTGGGCCTGAGGCGACACTGGAAGCTTCTTCAGCCTGTGCCAAAGGAGGCCCAGACACAGGAAGGGAAGCCGGGAACAACAGGGCTGTCCTCAGCACACAATGAACCTCCTGGTTCTGACATCAGGTCAGAGTTTAATGTCAATGTGGTCTGAGCACTTTCAACATACAAAGAAATTCTGGGCAGGTGATAGTAGCAAAATCTTTCCCCTCAGCCTTAGTGAGGTCTACCACAGCACAGGGTCTTAAAGAGCATTTGCACACTTGTATCTGTAGCAGCGTTACCGACAACAGTCAAATGTGGGACTCGATGTATGTAAGTAGCTGTCAATGCGTAAATGGAGGAACATGATACACTACTCACTTTATAAAGGAAGGGAATCCTGAAACTGTAAATACACTCCATGATATGAAATAAAGCAGACTCAAAAGGCTAACGTGATGTAACCTCAATTACTATGAAGCCTCCCTGGTAGTCACACTTAGAGCGACAGAATAGAACGCTGGCTAGCAGGCTCTGGGAGGGAGTGGTGTCTGAGTAAGAGTATAGAGATTTAGTTTTGGGAGATGTAGAATCTAGGATACAGGCTGGCCAAGCCACAAGAATACACATAGCGCTTCTGAACTGCACCCTTAAACATGGCTGTCAAAGAAGCTATGGCCACCCCACAGCAGCTCCATCTTTACCATAATAGATCCCATAGCAGCTTAGTTTTAATTAAAAAAAAACCCTCAGCTTTCCTCCCAGCAGATGGTAGGGTGAGAGGAGCTACACAGTGTGGCGGTGTGTGCTAGAAGAAATCATGTAACAAAAATGTCTACAAAAAGCACAGTCAGGGCTGCTATCAGCCTTCAGCACAGGACTCAGAGAAGGCAGGGGGGCCACTGGGCTATGGCTGTGGCCTCAGGGGCATTTTAGCCCTCCCTGAATCTCTAATGCTTTGCAAATTGCCATCTGAGCATGAAGGCTTCTGCACACTGTCTGTGTAGTCTTAAAATCCAGTCAGAACCTTGGCTTGTGGGTAATGTTTTGTTTTTTAATCCACTTTCCTTTATTCAGGTAATGAACACTGGATTTCTTCTTCCTCTTTCTTCTTCTTCTTCTTCTTCTTCTTCTTCTTCTTCTTCTTTCTTCTTCTTCTTCTTCTTCTTCTTCTTCCCCTTCTCCTCCTCCTCTTCCTCTCTTCTCCTCCTCCTCCTTCTCCTCCTCCTCTTCTTCCTCCTCCTCCTCTTCCTCTCTTCTTCCTCTTCCTGTTCCTCTTCCTCCTCCTCCTCCTCCTCCTCCTCCTCCTCCTCCTCCTCCTCCTCCTCCTCCTCTTCTTCTTCTTCTTCTTGAACTCAAACTTTACTGTACAGGCCCAGGATGTCACACAAAGGACACAGTTGATCCTCTCTCTTACATTGAGTATTTTTATTTGGAATAAGGAGCTGGGCGTGATGGTGCACTTGGGAGGTTGAGGCAGGAGGATCACTAGCTCAAGGCCAGACTAGATTACAGGGTTAAATCAGATGAGTCTTGAAAAAAACAAAATGAAACAAAACAACAACAGCCGCAGCAACCACAGCAACAACAAAAAAGCAAAACCAAAGACCCCGAGCCAGGAAGGGAAATCCATTGGTACACAGAGGAGCTGACAATTGCTACACAAGAGATAAGCACAAACTCAAACATCTGCTTGCAAACCAGGGCCTCTTCACAGCAGGCTGACCTCCATGGGGTGGGAGGAGCTAACTTCCCCAGGGAAGGACTCTGGGGTGAGAAGTGTGGGCGCAGGAGTCCTGTTACAAACCAGTTGACCTTGAGCAAGCCGCTGCCACATCCATGAGTGAAAAAGGAGGAAAATAGATTCTGGGTTTTTTCATGGAAATGAGGCCCAGAAGACCTCTAAGGGACACAGGCGGCAGAAATGCAGGGTGGACTCTGGAATGTCCTTGTCCTCAGCCTCTCCACAGAGGAGGAGGGTCCTTGTGGGGCAGACGCTGCTTTGGTTTCCGCTTGGCTTAAGTGTATTCCACTGGCCTCAGTGTTGAAACTGATGCCCTATGGTGAGGGTTTAAAGCAGAAATCTACTGAGGTTCTGATGTTTACAGTTTTTTGGCATCAAGGAAGTTCTTAGGAATCAGGTGCCCACTCCTGACTGAATCCTAGTAGCTTTGGAAGAAAATGGGGAGCAGAAAACAAATCACACAGTATGGTCCTGGTTCCTTCTAGCCTGCGGTACTGCAGCACAAGACGCTAAGGATTCTGGGTTGGAGATGCTTAAGACAGTCTTGCTAAGATTTCGGTTCTCGGAGAGGCAGAGTGGAGCGTGAGGAGTACAGAACTTGCTGTTCAAACCTGAGGACAGGAGTTTAATCTCCAATGCCCACACTTCGAGAACGGAGCGTCAAGAGTCAGAGACCAGCTGGCCAGTATAGGTCTTGATCGTCTTGGCGAGAGCTTGTCTTAAATCAACAGGGTAGATTGCTCCTCCGTGTGGAACAGCACCCGAGGTTGATGTCCGCCTCCACACACGTACCTACTCTTCACCCCCCCCCAGATATAGAACTTTGAAGGTGGGCTGTGGGCTAGATACATTTTAAAAAGTTATCCAGCTTCTGGTATCTTATTATAGTAACTGTGGGAAATGTAAAAGTAATGCACTGTCTTTTCTATCAGAGTTAAAGAAGACAAAACTTAATTTAAAAAAAAATTATGCTCGACATAAATTCTAATTCTTCCGGGGCCAGCACTTCTTGAAATCAAAACATGTGCTTGAGGTTGCAGGTGACGCTCAAAATCGCATTTGCTTTATCAAGTGCGACACTTTTTTTGTTGTTGTTATTTATTTATTTATCTTATTGGATATTTTATTTACATTTCAGATGTTATCCCCTTACCCCATTTCCCGCCCCCTCCTGCCCAGGAAGGTGTGACGCTTTTAAGAAGACCAGCAAGAACGAGCATGAGGCCAAGCTCTGACCACTTCGAGTGGGACACAGGTCCTTTAGAATTAGAAATAAAACCTCAGTGGGACTCTGGAGGCTGAATCTGGGCTACCCCAAAGGCTATGAACACTTCAGCAGATGTAACACTTTGGCCTTGTTATATTTTGGGACCCAGATCCATTTACCACAGTAACACAAAACAGAGTGATGCAAACAGCATTTTCTTCTATTCCTGTGTAGTTGATCAGTTGGTCGTCGTCTTCCTCCTCCTCCCCCTCCTCCTCCTCCTCCTCCTCCTCCTCCTCCTCCTCTCTTCCTATGCCTTCTCCTCTCAGATTATAATTTACTCAGGGCATTTCTTAATTCTCTTTCCTCTCTCCAAATCCTCTCATAGGCCCTTTCCCTGTTCTCCTTTAAATCTGTGGCATATTTATTTTTATCTTATTTAAATTTTTACTGTTACTGCACACAAATAAGTATCTTTAACTCTACCTGTTCAGTCTGTGCACTACTACTCAATGGATGTTTTCAGGGCTGGTCATTTGATATTTGCTGATCACTTTTTAATCAAAGTCCATGGGTCAAAGGTAGTGGTGCTTACAGTAGGGTCCAGTGTCTTGGTACCCTTAAAATGCAGTGGAGAAGTCAGAACAAGTTTTCTGGTCACACTTAGACATTATCTCCCTTTTGTTCTCCCATGAGGATCATGGCAGTTTATAGAAGGCCTGCGCTATCCTAACTTCCATTTTTTTAAAAAAAGACTTATTTATTTTATATATGTGCATACACTGTTGCTGTTTTCAGACACACCAGAAGAGGGCATTGAACCCCATTACAGATGGTTGTGAGCCACCATGTGATTGCTGGGAATTGAACTCATGACCTCTAGAAGAGCAGTCAGTGCTCTTCACCACTGTGGCATCTCTCCAACCCCCCAACTTCCATTTTTAATGCTGAAATAGATGTAAAACTCCCTACAGTCAAGTCAACCATCAATAGATTTAGAATATCACTCTTTTAATTTAATTTTTAAAAACTTTTATTTATGTGTATGTGTGTTTTGCTGCATACATATCTGTGCATCACAGATATGCCTGTTGTCTAGAGGCCAGAAGAAGCTGTTGACCCCCAAGACTGAAGTTACAGATGGTTGTAAGCCACAATGTAGGTGCTGGGAGTTGAACCTGTATCCTTTGGAAGAACAGCCAGTGCCCTTAACCACTGAGCCATCTCTGCAGCCTCTACAAAGCTACTCTATACTCAGATTTATTTTTATGATGGAAAACACAGTCAGCCTTGAAAACTATTTGTGTGAAGATGGAATGAATTTATTATCTGCAGTTTGCAATTCATTTAAAGGGAATGCTACTAAAGCTTGCCTTAAGTAGTCCCTAGTGTCGTTAGCACACACAGCATACATAGAGAAATATTCTTTGAAACCTTTGATGATATACAGGTATCACTCCTTCATATATATGTGAATATATGTGTATATATATGAATATATATAAAGTATATATATGGTTCTATCTATCTATCTATCTATCTATCTATCTATCTATCTATCTATGGTGCTGGAGTTGTCAGTTGTCAACTTACTGTCACAGTCACTTACATCAACAAATCTCCACTTCCCTGGAATGCCCCTCAAGGGCTTCAAGAGCAACTCTGCTGCAGGATCAGACGGACTAGAGAACTGAAATTCATTTTAACACCACCTCTAGCTAATCTGTGGGAAATTCGTCTAGAGGAGCTTCCTTCTCTTCCTTAGTACTTCCTGTGTTTCTGAACGGCCAGAATCAAGGTCAAGGCTCCTGTTTGGGGGATCCCTCACATAGCTGAAGGAAATCCACCACTTCTGAAAAGACGGGCTTCCTCTGATGCCCACACTACTCTGTGCCTCCCTTTTGGTTCTTTCCCATGTCTCCTCTCAGAAGTCATTGCAGACTTAATCTGTTCTCAAGGTTCTTGTGTTAAAGAAAGAAAGAAAAAACAATCCGTTCCGCTTCAGCTCCAATAAGAAGCCAGGGGCAAGAAAAGCTGGTGGCACAGTGAAGGCCCAATGTCTGACTCGGAGCTGCGGTGTTGGAAGGATAAAAATAGCTCTTTTAATATTCGGTCTGCGGGATAAATCACACCTGAAACTGTGATTATGATTTTAATAACAAATTGAGGGTTGTGTGTTAGCGGAGAGAAATGGCTGGCCGTGACAGGGTCGGCAGCGTGTGAAGACAGAGTACTTACTTAGCAGGGGACAAGGCTAAACGTGACAAATATTTCACTGACGACATTCTCCAAAGATGCCTGCTGGAAACTCAAGTAACAGAAAGGATAGGATATAGTCTAAGCAGAGAGACGGAGAAGTGGTCAGAACCAGGTTAGATCCCCCCAGAGGCTTAGGTGATCCAGGCTTGGTTCTTAGGGCGTGGCTTTTGAGAGATAATGAAGCCTGTGTTAGGTTTGTTCTAGAGGGAAGTATTCAGGTCGGGTCCCTCAGAGGGAACGGTCGGACCCTCACACTGTACTCACTTTTGCTTCCAGACCATGCATCCAGCACTTTCTACTACCATTACTGACATCATGTCCCACCTCTCCATAGGCGTAAAAGCAATGGGTCTACTCAATGATGGATAGAAATTTTCAAAATTTTGGATTCAAAGAAAAACTTTTCTCTCTGTAAGTTAATCATCTCAAGTGTTTTGTTATAGCATTGGATGCTGACGTTGTTGCAGAATTCCTTTGTTAGACAATATGCCTAATGGATTTTCAATGTTATTATAACAATTTAATTACTTTCTTCAAGTTATAGGTAAGATTTAGTATTTTCAATCTGTGGCAGATTATTATGGTTTATACTGTGGTAATTTGTCTTTACCTACTAGGTCTCCCTGTAACATGATGAATACCATTTTTATTCACTCAGATGTCCCATATCCTGTGTCACCACCTTGCTTATAAAATACCATTAATGAATATCGAATTTAAGGACACACACAACCTGTACTTGCTTTGAGTCCCCAGACACTTCACTTTTTATACAGAGTGGAAGAATTCTGTACTTATCAATCCTCTCTGTAAATATAATGAATTCAGATTGCCTTTTATGTACTGTCTAGACCAGCATAACATAAGACAATGGTTGTTTTATTTAATAAAAAAAGGGAAGGTAATAAATTTTGTGTAAGGAGTATATCCTGGAAGGTAAAATACTCTGACTATGGTAGAGTGTGTCTGAGTCTGGTGGACTGGTGCTAGATAGAGAGGAAGCACTAAGGAAGGGTACTGTGAAGCTGTCCTCAACAGGGTCCTACCTTAGGCTGTCCACATGGAGACACATTTAACTTCCTACCCCAAGGTCTCACAACTGATCTTAGTAGTTTCCACTAGCTCAAGACCTAACCATAATATATATTTTTAACATTTCTTCTCTAGGCAAAGAATTCAAAATCATGGACCACAAGAATACTTTTGGAAAGATCTTTCTGTGCACGGGCATGCCTGTGTTCAGAAGGTAGCTCTCTGCCTCTTATCACCCAAGGCTTTTAACCCGAAAGGCTAAAGAAGCCAGAGGTCCAAAGCAGGTGACATTTTCATGCTCTAGAAAGCAAAATGTGCAACATCCATTAAGCTAAGGACTGTATAGCCATGACTTTTCTTCTGCTTTGAGGAATACTCAAAAAGAGTATGTTACTTCAGGGGTAATGTCAAGGTTTAACAGAGACAATGGGCTAGAGATGGGAATGGCTATGCCAGCAACAAATCCAGCCTGGGTCAAAAGGTCACACAGCCACTGTAACCAACTTTCTCCACAACATGAATGTGGTGCGTGGGAAAATAAAGGCCTGCTAAACGTCTCGAAGTCGCTGACGTTGTCTCCCCCAGTCTCTGATGCCGGCTTGAGTATAACACTTGCAAATGGATACTTTACTAGGTCAATGCCAAAACCCAAATTCCTGAATCCAGTGTGTATCTTTTTGAACAGAGACAAGTCAACACAGTTAAGCACTACACCATAAATCGCCACAAAGCAACCTTGTGTGCACAAACTCAGCTTGCCTCCATGACGAGACTATCCAAGCAGCAAGACAACATCTGTGTTTCTCGTATAAATAACTAAGAAAAAGGGTATGCTTAGCATTGATAGAACGCACAAATTCAAAGATTCCCTGTTGTTTAATGTTAATGTTCATCTCCATAGATGCTCTGTATAGTGTTAAGGGTGCGATCCAAGTGATTGCTTGGTAAGGGTGGGTGGGCATGGGGAGATGATAAAGATGTTTAAAACATAGCTGGTCAACTCAGCCACTAAATTGTCTTCAATAATACAAAGCTGTTTATGGGCTTCAATTTCAATTCTAAAGCAGCATGCAAAACCAAGTTGTTGTGTTCTAGGTAAAACAAGCAAACAAGAACAATCAAAAAGGCAATTAGCCTTACAATATCTGGCTTGTGGTTATTAAGAAAAATTTTGGAGGTGGGGGTTAGCACTTGGTTAATATTTAGGGAAAGAAATGTTTAATTGACCCATTAGCTTCCCCAGAGAGCATGTGATATGGTCTGCTGAATGCTTGCTACACTCTCTGACCTCACCCGGCTCCCCTGATGTAGTCTAGCAAAGTCTAATGGCGGATGGGGGGGCCTGTCCTCTTCCATTTCATAGCTTTCCTTCCACTGTTAAATTTGCTCCTTAGTCTTGATAGAATTATACTTTTGGTGAAAGTAATAATTTTATAGGTCAGAGACTTTTCTTCAGATCAGCTATATTCCAGGCATCAAGGAAAGCGGTGGATACAGAGACCTGGTCCTTCAGCCAAACTGTCCCTGGAAGCATTATATAAGGGGATCCCAGCAGCATTGTGCCACTTGCTACCTCGCAGCAGGACCAAGAGGCCTTTTATCTTCCCCTAGGGAACTGTCAGATGTAACCACCACTCCTCTTATTCCACACGGAGGCCAGCTCACAGAGTTTCAAGGATGTGCTAGCCTTTGGTTATTCATTTGTCCCTTTTAATTTATTCTAGAGAATTCCTTCTGCTGTGCTTTGAAAGAAAAATATTATCCCGAGTCTCTCTGAATTCCTTCAAACCCAGGAAGAGATAACAGGAGAGGTATTTACAGGAGACCCTCAGATAACATAGCAAGCAATGATAGTTGAATTAATTCAGAGTAATAACATTTTATCAGCCATCGGCTAGGTCTGTGCCACAACTACCCAGAGAACGCAATCCCTAATGATAGTTGTATATCAATGCTGTTAAAGGAATTGAGTAGAATTTACGTAGCAAAATAATTTCACATGTTCAACATGATGCTGTCCTTCCCGAATGTCCAAAGTGTGTTTCAACAGCACAGGACTGTAAAAACCTGTCCAGCTCAAGCAGTTGTCAGGGTGAGGAAGCAGCAGTCTTCCATCCGTAGCAGCGCTCGAGGACTACAGATTTGAAAGCTTAAGCAGCTGTGAGTCCACCATAAAGAAGCACAAACTATCATCCGGGGAAATTAGGCCGTGATGAGCTTGCAATCTGGAAAGCAACGCTGGGCTTATCTTTCCTGAAACACACCTAGTCATCCTCTAACTGTGTGCCGCAGAGACCAAAGCTGCACTGAAACACCGTGTGGGGGAACCTGCAGAGAGGAGCCTTCCCATACTGAAGTAGAAGAGATTAAACAACACATCAGGACACTTTTCCCTCAGAGAGGAGCTTGTGGCAACTGTGTCACCCCACACATTTGGTGACGTCACTCACTGTACCATTACCTAATTTGTTCCAATCTCTGATCCATTTTTTTTTTCTTTTTAAAAAAAGGAAGCAAGCAGCTAAGAATAGCAAAAATTATTCATCCTTTATAAATACAATCTGGAAGATGCTGTGACATGATAATATTCCCCAAGACTCACACGTTTTTCTGAAAGGAAGGCATCCCACTCATCTGACCGTTTAAAAATAACATCTGAGGCCTGCAAGTGGTCTCGGCAGGTACAGGGGTTTGTCACCAAGACTGAGGACTTGAACCTGAGCCTCAGGAAAAATACATACATACATACATACATACATACATGTTAAAAATGTATTTTCAGGCTTAATATTCCAAGATTTAGCCATCATAGAAAAAGAAGAGTGTAAGAAAAGAAGCCGGAAGAACGAAGACACAGAGTGACTCCAGGTCACTGTTGGGTGTGGTGCAGAGGGCTCTGGGTTGTCATTCTTTGAACTTTGGTTCTCCTGGGTCATCCAGTGCTTCCACTAGAAGGCTAACTTCCCCAGCTGTTCTTCACGGAATCATTTGTGGTTTCCCTGTTCGCTTGGTGAATTCCAAAATGTCTTGACCTTACATGTTCTATAGCTTAGTTTAGACATTCACAAGGACCACTGGACCTCATAGTGTCACAGAAAACAGTGGGCCTGAGTCCTCCACCATATCTAGATGACACAAAAGCCAGAAACACAGCCTCCCAGCAATCCTGATGCCAGTGATCTACCAGCCATGGGAACTTACTAGTATCCACCGATGCCTTTGGCTCTTTGATGTTCGATGTTATTTTGTTGACCAGAATAGGAGCATACTAAAAAGACAAGGTGCATTTAACACAGGGATGTTTCTGTTTCACAGTCAAGGAAAAAATTCCTGAACCATGTTGGGAGGATTTGACTGTGGTTAGAATTACATCATTGCAGAAGAAAGAGTTATCCGAAAATTATGGATATGTTACACCTTAACCTCTTGTAACCTGGTTGCATCAGTATCATGTGTATGTGTGTATGTATGTGTATATATATATGTGTGTGTGTGTGTATGTATATGTATATATGTGTGTGTGTGTATATATATATATCTGTGTGTGTGTTTCAAAAAATAGAGCTACTCAAAAAACCACTCAAAAAAATGGAAGTACAGAAATTTTATCTAATTATTTGACAATAAAATAATCTAGATCAGAGGGAATAAAGTCACTGTAGCACAGAGCTAATCCTTGAGACTTATCACCCCCTTCAAATCGAATGATCCAGAAATACAGGATGAGTGAATCAACAAAACAGAGAGTAGTCACATGCTTTTGAGGTGCAGAAATGTTTTGCATGAGGATTATCAGTGTGTCCACCCAGGGCTAAGGTTTATTTCTGGATATGACTAAAAGTAAACAGGCATATAGATACCATCAAAAGGGTAAAATGTAATTATTGAAAGTGAAAGTTAATTTGTTAAAATGAATCGTGAATTAAATATCAGTGGAGTATCTCACATAGAAAAAGGAGTTGCACTTGCATGAATACTTAGTTTGCACTTAGTGGGTGCTTACTGGGTACTAAGTCATTTTATGAGCACTGGTACTTCCCATAGCAGCTCTGCAGGTAGATATTGCCAATGCAGTTCTACAGAAGCATGTGCAGCTCAGAGGCCTTGGAAATGTGTGCCCCAGACAGTGAGCACCTGTAGTTGGGTACAGTGGCAGTTAGTGTGCACCCCGTGTGTGTGTGTGTGTGTGTGTGGTGTGTGCGCGCGCGCGCGTGTGCGCGCGCGCGCGCGGCACGTGCCCGTATGTCCACATTGCTCATTTTAATATTGCATCACCATCTGTAGGCCAGATACAGGTAAATCTAACTTGTGATGGTTCAACTCGGTCCTGAAGCCAAACGGTATGGAGTGATCTTCTCCTAAGAGGCTGGGCGGGGTCAGGAGCCATTGCTCTGGCCAGCTGTGAAGTGAGCTGGGGCACGAGGGCGCTGAGCTCTGGTGCCTCAGACTAGATGCGCTAAAGTCACTGCCAGCTTAGAATATTTTCAATTTACAATGTTTTTTTCAGGATATAACCTCATCATAAGCATCCGAATGCTTACACATTCTCATTTGTATATATCATCTTATTCAGTGTGCCAACTTAAAGGGGTACCTGCCATCCAAAGAAACAACTTAGGTGGAATAAAAATGTATTTTTATTCTGTGGGAGCCTTTACATCAGGCCTCCAGCTTATTAAAACAATCGCAGCCCAACCTACTCCCGTTCTTATTAATTAACTGCAGAATTTGGTGTCGGTTTACAGAGCAACGGACAGGTTTTCTTCTTTCTGTTGTTTTGGGTTTTGTTTGTTTTTAAGTTGAAAGTGGTGATGTGTCACGGGTTCAGGCTGCACTAGAGCGCCGATCCAATCTCATAAATATTTCCGTTGTAGTTTTATGGAGGGTTGTAGAGAGAGCTGTATGCTATACTGCTGAACTTGCATGAAACTAGCAATCAAACTGCAGAGAATGCCTCCCTTTATCACTGATAAAGCGCATCCACACATAAGATGTCATTTGGTTTTTTGTGCCCTCTATGGAAGGTGGGAAATTCAGTTATTGCCATTTGCTGGTGAGGAAGTTGAGTCCAGGAGAGGCCCAGTAACCTTCCAGAAGACTTCCTTGTGTGAGCCACACGTGTGTAGCCAAATATCTGCACACAGTGAGCAGACAGCATCATTTCCGTTTTGCTGCAGTTATGTACACCGTACAAATACCACACGCCCAGTGCAGATACGCTTGTGCAACGGCTTTACACACTCATAGCCACACAGTTGCTCTGATTCCAGGACAGGTTTGAGTACATAACTCTAACATTATAAAAAGGTCACTAATTCAGTATTTAAAGCTTCAGTGCTGGACTATGTCAATTCCCCCCATGAGCAATGGACTGTTGTCTTAGTCACTGTTCTGTCGCCGCTGAAAGCTACACCCTGATCCACAGGCAGGAGAGGAAGGGGAGGGGAGAGAGAGAAAAAGAGTGGAGAAGAGAGGGGAGGGGGTGAGGAGAGAGAGGAGAAAGAGAGAGAGAGACAGAGAGAGAGAGACAGACAGACACAGAGACACTGGGTGCACCTGGCATAGACTTTTGAAATCTCAAAGCCCACCCCCAGTGACATACTTCTTCCAACAAGGCCACACCTCCTAACCCTTCTAAACCTTTCAAACAACTCCATTGCTCGGTGCACATTCAAATATATGAGCTTATGGGGGCCGTCCTCATTCAAACCACCATCATTCTTAACAAGGATCTGATGACTGCAGAGCTATGTGCTCAAGGTTGAAGGTTTGTATATTTAAGACTGTATGGAAGTGTTTTTGTTGCTGGCCTGGATACTGAAACCAGCAATCTTTTTATAATAATTTTCCCCACTTGACTTCAGACATTTAATATGCCCATGAGAAATGGCTTCAGCTTTTCACTCCTACAAAAAAAAAAAAAAAAAAAAAAAAAAAAGGCATACAATCACAAGAAATCCCTCATTTCTAAAACTTGGAATAAAGAGTTTCATCTAAGACCTGAAGCATTTCAATACTCATACAACACCAGCAAAGACACGCACGATGCTACTCTGTAAATCACAGGAATCAGATGTAAAGCTTCCAAAGAATGATTGAATACGAGACAAACCATAGGCCCCCACACCCAGAGTCTTCTCCTAGATTTCTGGGTGCATCCCGCACTTTATGGCACCTTGCCCAGCATTTCCCATTTTTCTTTCATCCCAATCACTATCATCTTGGCTGCCTGTATCCATTCTGCTTTTGAAAGCGCTGTGGCGCTCACATGGCTATCCTCTCATCTGTACAATGAAGAGATTCTTCCTCTTCTGAAAGCTTAAATTATCCATGTAATTAGACAAACGACGTAGAGGACAGTTTTTGAAGTTTCTAAATAATGACTACTGCCTATCAGGATTTGCTCGGGAGCTAGCTCCTTCTTCCTCCTCCTGACTTGGATAGAGCACTTCCCTTCCCTCTTTTGTTACCACCTCTTTTAAAATATCTCTGGACAGTCATTTACTCTGTGGGAACTTATGAAGAACCCTTATGGTGGGTACAGCTTGGTATAAACAGGATGAAAATCATAGACATAGAACCTCAGCTCTCTATCAATAAAGAGCAGCATGAGACAAAAGCATTCTAAGTGCCATAGGCAAGGAAAGACAGGAGACGTGAAACTTGTACTTCCTTGTAGATGTGAAACTTCACAAGGGTGGCAGTGCTTGAACTTGATCTAGAAAACTGATAGGTACTCAGAGTGGACAAGATAGAATGAAGGACACAGGCATGAACATGAAACAGGAATGAAACACAGTACATAAAGGCATTGCTGAGAGTTGTTGTGGACCCATGGGGACAGTAAGGTATGTTAAATACAGGATGCCGAGGACAAGGCTAAGAAGTAGGAGGAGTTTTGAAGTAAGGAGTAATATGGTCAAAACCACACTGCTTAAGCCAATGTGATCTGAATAATAGCGTTGTGGTCTAAGTAGGAGCAATGGAGTGGACAGAGAGACTGACTTTGTAACTGGAAGGACTGGAGTAGCTGGTTTTGCCACCCATCACTGACATTTCTGTAGTATGTATGTGTAGTATGTAGTATGTGTATTGAGGAGCCATGCATGGAAAGGAAGCTGTGAAAGATGAAGACCAGTCTCTGTCCGGGGTGACTCGGGACTTGGAGGTTTTGAGATGGGTGTAGAGAAGATGAGATGTCTAGACTCATTTACATTGAGGTGGGTGTGGGACATCCAGATGGAATACTCACTTGGAACTCAGAAGAGCAAGTGAGGCTAGATTTCTAATGAAAGTCAAATCATTACAGTCCAGATCTGTCAGTCATTCACTCAGCCAAGAACTTCTTCCCATTCTAGAAGCCAGTACCTATTTCTGGAGTGCTAACCTGAAGGCCAAGCCAAGAAATAAATGTTGCACTGTACATGTGTGTTACTGAGTTCACCAAAAGCATCTTTGTACACTCATTACAGATGGTGACTCTGAGGTCTTAGATACATAGAATGAGCTATGGCATGAGCAAGGAGTACAAATTCTGGATCACTTTCTTTTTAATAGAATTAGGGTTATTGACATACCCACCACCTCAGATAAACAGGAAATAGTCTCTTTTTCTCTCTTTCTCTGTCTCTCTGTGTCTCTGTCTCCCCCTGCTGCTTGCTCTCTCTCTCCCTCCCTCTCTCTCCCTCTCTCTCCCTCTCTGTCTCTCTCTGTCTCTCTCTGTCTCTCTCTGTCTCTCTCTTTCTCTCATTCCAGACTCTCAGTGTGAAAGACTGGTAAGCACTCATTTGACTGAATTCTACTTGACTAAAATGCCCAGAGTGGTCCCCAGTCATTCCCACCAGTACTATTTGCCTGGATCACCATTGGATTTCACCGAAGTTAACTGCTCCCTCCCTCCGTCATGACATGGCATCCTAAGATAGGCTTCTTTCAACTCCATGTCTTCAATTATCTCCACAGAATACTGTCCCTTGTATCAGCTGTAGGTTGTGACACATTTAGCTTTTCAGAACCCATTCTAGACATGCATCCATCTTTCTTTTTATGTAACATCATCAAAGCACTAAAGTTCTCTGAATAAAATGTTCATGTGCTACCCAACCAGCCTTAAGCCAAAACAAATGCTTTTCTTTTCCTTGGCCACTAGGGTGACCTGATGAGATGACAGGTCATAAACTCTGCCTCTTCACTATCTAGATTTTCCCATCTCAATTGTGAAGATTAGGTTTAGTGGCTTTCAAAATCTTTAGTCTCATTAGCTAGGAGCCTTTCAGTGAAGTCATATTTTCATCCATTTACTTGTCTATATTTAAACTGACAGATCATGACTGGGTGTATCTACAGTGCAGAGTGCGATATGTCAATGCATGCTTACAATAAGCAATTAGATAAGGCAGAGTAATTGACGTATTCATCACCTCAAAGCCTCATCATGTCTTTGTGTTGGGAGCATTCACAGCTGTCTCTTACTATTTTGAAACATTTGACAGCTCAATTTTAACTACGGTCACCCTACTAGGTCAGAGGACTCTGGAAGGCGAGTCCCTGGTAGAACTGCATTTTTACACTTGTTGACCGACCCTCCTTCCCCTCCTCCCAGAATACTCTGCTACTTTCTACTTCTGTAAGCTCAATTCTTTTTCTTCCACATCTGGATGAGATCATGAGGTATTTGCGGAAGTACCATCCTTCCAATGGTGGCTTTCATTACCTTCGTAAGCCACCTCTGAATCAGAAAACCCTTTATTCTCATTTGCTCCGTCTCTCACTTCTCTTCTAAGTGTCTCAGATAGCTCTGGAGTTGCAAATTAATTCTTACAGACAGAGTTGTAGGGGAATTATTATTCTCCTTGTAGCTGAGGAAGTGGCTGTCTGGACTGGACTGTGACTCATCTCACTCTCTGGATCTTTTTTTAATGAACCATTCATAGCTAGCCTGCCCTCACTTAAAAAAAAAATCCTGCTCAAATCACACCCTGTTTTTGTTGTTGATCTTTTCTCAGTTTCCTTTTGCATTTTCAGAAAAATAAAAATGTGTGCTATCATGTAGCATATTGTAAGAGGGTGAACTGTTTGGGGCTGGGGTTATATGAAGAACCCATGGCTTTTTTATTGGAGAAACAGAGGCATGGAGATTTTTGCTTTAGTTACTTTTCTATTCTGTGACTTAATGTTGTAACAAAGACAATTTATAGAAGAAAAATATTTAATTGGGATAACTGTTTCCAAGGGTTAGAGTCCATGATGGCAGGAGGAGTAGCTGAGCGCCCCACCTCAGTTACCAACCTCCTCCAACAGGCCACACCTCCTAATCCTTCCCAAACAGGTCCACCAATTGGGACCAAGCATTCAGACCTATGAGCCTGTGGGGGCATTTTCATTCAAACCACCACAGATGGCGCCAGACTTTCCCAGAAGCTCAGTGTTTTAGACTAGGCCATGGAGCCCAGAGATGGAAGTGTGTGGGCCAACTTAACAGGCTGGTGTACTTCTTGCTTGTCTGTATAGTCTTCCAAGGGACCTTCTCTTCCTTAAGACACAAACCACAAGACCAGTCCTTCCTGGTGGCTCCACGATTGTTGTTACTCACAGCTGAGAGCTGATAATTTCCCTGCCTGCCCATACAACAGCATCAAGATCACATTTCCTTTGCGGATCCACAGAGTGTAAGCTTAATGTGTTTATCTTCCAACAGGGATGCAATATACCTAAAAGTAGTGAGATCCCCATTTCTAGAGGCATTCAACCGGGGACCATTGTAGACTTTAAGCAGCTATATCATCTGTGGTCCTCCCCACCCCCTCATATTATGTAATTGCCTATGTGCCTTCTCATGTCAATCAATTTCCCCAATGCCAGATTTTAAATATATGTAACTAGATAGTGCACAGAGGTCCTCAAAAGATAATTATTATCAATGGTTTAAAGTGATTTCAATAGTGATCAAGTCTGGAGTTGATCTTAGAAATTATTACAGGTCTTCCCAGGTCAGCGGCTGGCTTTCATTATGTGCATCGGTTCTCATGTGTTGGTAAAACACCCACTTGTGAGTGAAAGAGACCAACTTTTAACAGCTTGTGTCCCAGTGAAAGGGATAGCGCCATTGTCTGGACAGAGACGTCAAGGTGTAAGTATAGCTTCTCTGCTTCTCAGCACAAAGAATACCCATTCCAAAATCCCCAGCAAAAGGACCTGTAGCGTGGTCTAACTGCTCTGTGTCAACTTAGGTCTGAACTGCGAAGGAAAGCAACTCGGACATGCCTATGGACAACAAGTAAGGTAGAGTCCTAGATCCCAGTCTGAGCTGGCATCTTTCCTGTTTCAAATCTTATTCACCCAGCTCCCAACCTTCCCTCCTCTCCTAGCAGTAGGTTTCCAGCCTGGCCTGTGCAAATTTTAACCTATTCTCCACTGTCACAAGAAATGCAGGGTAGGGGGCCCCCACAGGGACCTGCTCTACTAGATTATAGAGTCTGTATTCAAATGGAATTTAGATTTAAATCGCAATCAGATCAGGGATTTACAGTCCTTTCTACTTTCATTCGGTTTGTGGATTTCAGTCCTCTTCCGGCCCAGTCTTAATCCAATGCACTTCAGAGAGAATTACGGGCGTGATTGACCAGCCCAGTGTCGGGTGAGGGTGAGGCAGGGTGTATATTAAACACCAAGTCCACTTAGGAGAGAGCCCAAGGCTGGATCTGACCTCTCCTCTGGGTTGGGTTGATCTTAATTCCCCTGGGAACCCTTGGTACTCCACCTGCCCTCTCAGCTACACGTGAGGTCATAGATGCCCCTTGCCCTTGAGCCCCTTCTCCCTTTGCTCCCAGGGAGAGTTCACCGCGGGAACCCACGCCTTCTCAGAAGAGGCTCGAGGCGAGTGAAAACCCTGTCATCTTCCCTTCTGCAGAAGGAAAAGCAAAACCCACCAGCAGCGGCCCCAGTCAAACGCACCGCGTGGCTGCAGCTCTTAAAGCCGCAGGGGCGGTCACCAAGCGGTACAGACCCGGTTCTCAACTTCTCCTGCGACTCAAGTACCCCAGAACCAGACTCAGCCCCCAGACTGGTGTTTCTGCTCACAGATCCCGGCTCCAGGAGTCCCCAGCTAACCCAGTGCAGCTCTGCCCTGGCACTCCCTGCAGCGGAGCGCGCTAGGTGCTCGCCCCGCGGCCCCTGGCTTTCTTGCTTCCAAGCAGGGCGCGCCCTAGGGAGTTCTGAGCCTTGAACTTCTGCTTTCCCGGCGACGCGACGCCCTCCCGGGAGCCCAGTCAACCCACTCCTACACCCAACAGTCGGATCCTGTGAAGATGAAATGCCCGGTGAGGGAGCTCCCCTGCATTTTGAAAAACAGCCAGTTCGCCTCGCGAACGCCTGGATCTCTCTTCGCGCAGTCTCCAACCAGAAGATTTTCATCTCTGAACAGGCTTAGATGGAGGGGACCGGAGTTCGAGAGGAGCCTGAAGCCCGATGTTGCTGAGATACCCAACAACTGTCTGGAGTATCTCATCGCAATTGGCTGCAAAGGGCGACGGACACACACATGGGCGAACGAACACACACACACACACACACACACACACACACACACACACACACACGAAAGCAAGCATACCCTCTCATTCTGCCTTCAGCGCCCTCCGTGTAGGGAGCCCGGAACTCGGAGGTCAAACCACTGACCACCCACGCTGGGCTGAAGTGCTAAGGTGGAGACGAAGGTTCTGGCCCTCAGCTCCAAGGCTGGTACCTTCTTAGGAGGCTTCCCAATTGCACCCAAGATGGGCAAGATCTAAGTTCCAAGATTCCCTCTTTGGCAAAGGGTTTGAGCGTCAGGGAAGAGGGAACACGGAGGGCACTGGAGAGCGAGTCTTCGCAGAGAACTAGCCAGGCTCATAACTAGGCGGCGGGGACCAGGGAGTCCGACCCTCAAGCGCCCCAACTCCTGCAAGGGCAGAGAGCAGAGTGACAGCAGCCACTATTGCGCGCGTTGGTACTGGCACGAAATCTCCGAATCCGCTGGCTAGGCAGCCAGTGCCTAGGGGTGGAGGCGAGAGGGAGGAGGAGTTGCCTGAGCAGAGAGGGATGACGTCCTCCAGAGCCTCTGGCTCCTAGGGACAGAGATTCGCGAGCTCCCCGGGTCCAGCGCACTAGGTCGGGGGAAAGCGATCTCTCGGGAGCCGCGCCCCACTGTCGCTGCGGCTTCAACGCGGCGAACTGGGGGCCGAGTCTCGGAAGAGTAAATCCCGCAGGCTACCCCAAAACACCTTTCTGCAGGTCTCTCGACTCCGAGCGTTCGTTCGTAGAACCTACGCATTCCAGAAGGGCGCTAGCAGGTAGCCTTCAGCCCGGCCATCCTCGCCTCTTTCCGGCTTCTCAGGGATCGACCTCAGCCAAGGGCAGGCGCCCCGGCCACTGCCCACGGGGTAAACCGACGCACTGCACTGGCCCCTGCTGCAAGGAAGGAGGGACACTCGGGTGGAAAGGCGCTCACCTGGATAGCAGAAGCCTTGCTCTCGATTCCTTTCTGAACCTGTTCCCAGCCCCCAGGCACAACCTTCCTCAGAAAACAAAGTAGCGCAAGGGCACCGAGACAGAGCGCTGCTCCTAGTCCCTGCACAGCGGCTGTTCCCTTCCGCTTTTCCGGAGTCTGAGCTCGGACTCCGCGGCGGGAAAGGGCTCCCAATGGCTGCAAGGGTTGCCAGACCCGGGTTTCTCCTGCATCGGTGGCAGCAGCGCCTCCAACTTGCCACCTGCAGCGCGCGTCGGGCGCCTGTGACTACCGGTGCCGCTCAGCCTCAGCTGACCCGCCCTCCGGGTGCGCTAGTTGGCTGCGCCCTGCTCCTGGGCGGACCTCATGCTCGGCTCCGCCCTACTTCGGCCTCAAAACAGGGAGCGCTCGCAAAGTCTTTATGCCAGGCTTCCTTGGGCTTGCTAGCTTCCTACACATACCCAGACACACAAGTGCACACACAATTCTATGTTTGTAAAGACTAGAGGAAGGAAAGGGTTTGTGCGTGACACCCCTTCGTGTATTCGAGTGTTTGAACAAGTGTTTGACAGCGGCACTGCAGTTTTGCAATCTCTGGAAAGACTTAAAACCTTTGTAGCAAGGAGTCAGGGATGGAGGCCAGAAATTGGCTTGGGGATGCCTTGGGTATGTTTCACCCCCAAACAGTATAGTACTGCTGTTGTTCTTCTTCCTCGGGGTCCCAGCACCTACCCCCATATGTGGCCTGAAGGCAGATTATGTCAGCCTCTTGCTTTTAGGATCCTGCCTTTGGTTTACAGGATCCCGGTCATGCAAGCCCATGCCTCATGACCATGCATTTACACAGCCTGTACTTTATGTGACTCTTTAGGCCTTTGTGGGTTAACAGTGGGTATATTATCTGCATTTTTTTGGCTTTACATCTACCCCGGACACTTAACCCCCACTGCGCCTGCACAATCTGCCTAGACCATTTAGGTACATTCCTCTTGCACTTCGCCTCTTAACAGCTCCTGGAGTAGAGCCTTTTGGAAAGCTGATTTGGGAAGGGATAAAAACCATATGTGTGTGTGTGTGTGTGTGTGTGTGTGTGTGTGTGTATGTGTGTGTATACAAAACAATAACAACAAAAAACACCACAGGCACAAGTCTGAAGAGCCATCCAATCAACCAGAAACGTCTGACTCTTGGGTGTCTCTATGAGAATGCGCTACACTGCCAAGTGCCTATCAGTTTAGAAACATTTAAAAATTAACTGCCCAAATAGCACAGTTAATGGTCCATTAGGGAAATGTCTATGCCTGAGTGTTGCAGGTGTGACCCTGTTAAATGTAACTAGAATGTGCACATGTTCTATGAAATTCTCTGTGCCCTGAAGTGATAGAAAAGATGATTAATGAACTCAGACATTAGGGGCTTAGAGTGGGCTGCATTAGGGGTAATTAGTACCCCTCATGTTGACTTCCTGTCAAATATTGGTTAATGCTACTTTGTAACAACAGGTATATTATCTGCTACTTTGTAACAATGATTTCCTAAAGTTACAGTAAAGAGTTTGTTTTTTGAGACCCTATGACAGGTCCACCTTGGGGACCAAGAACACTCCCTTGCTACCCACAGAGAGTATTTACTGTCACACTGGGCAGTAAAGCATTCACATGGAGATCTTTCAGCAACTTGGGCCTAGTGTTCCTTTAGTGACGTGCACTTTGACCTGAATTGAGTAAGACAGAATGAAGGTGAGGCTTGCACAAGCTGGAATCTAGATTTACTTAATCACCAGGGCAACACCTGATACAGCGGAGGATGAAGCAGGGCTTAGATGGCTACACCATCATGCATCTGGTATGCTGACACACTGGAGGGTGCTAGGACTTGACAGCGGGCATTTCTGCAGGGTGCCTTGGAACTATCATGGATGTGATTGGTAGTTCTTGTTCAGGGGAACTTCTTTTTTTCCTTTTCTGTAACTGTAGAAGGGTTGGGGGATGGTGATGTAGGATAGAAATGAATCAGAAGAGAAAAATCAAAGTGCCTGTTGATGGTGGGAGAAATTAGCAGATGCTGGAATGTTGAATGCTGAGTGGTCCCAGCTGGCACAACAGGGACTGCTGGGGCTTAGAGGCATCAACTGTTAAAGCTGAGACCAGGAATAGTACTTCAGGAGCCAGCAGTCAGGATATTAAAGCTGTGAAGACTCCTGTAAGTCACCTGTAGGTGTGCACGCAAGGCACATCATTAAGCTTCATTTTTTTCTTATTTATAAAAAGAAGATGCAGGTGCCTACAGGATAGAGCTGTTGTTAAGATAATTCATCTGAGACGCTCTACACAGAGTGAACATCCAACAAGTAGTGACTTTACTATGGAGTGTTGAAAGGACTCAAAGGCCGCCTATAACTTGTGCTGTTTGTTGCCAACAGACTTTTTTTTTTTTTTTTTTATGTAGAGCCCACAGGCCCACAGTGCCTATGTTCTCGTTATGGTTGAGAATTTCACTTCCCAGCATGGTCCCTAGTTAAAGGTGATGTGTGTGTGTCAATAGCTTTTGTATTGATTGGCTCTGTTTCTACACATGGTGACCATCCAAATGCATAAATGTCACTTGATGGGAGAGCCCGACACATTGTTTAATACAGACAACAGGTGCCTTAGGTGACTTGCTTGGTTAAGGTTGCATTGTTTCTTTAGCCTTTCATGATTGTCAATATCTTTCAGCATCTTCTACCCTCTGACCTTAAAATATTAACACACTACTCAGTCCCACCTTCTCAGAAAAAAAAATGCCCTTGTTGACATTTGTTAAGGTGAAACCTGTGTCTTGGTACACATTCTCATTGGGACGTTACACTCCCGATACACACTTAGTTTCCTTCCACTTAAAGCCAGGTCTGGTGGCACAGTGAGGGGCTAAAGCGGGAGGATGCTGAGTTTGAAGCCAGTCTGGGATATGTAGAGACACCCTGCTTAAAATAAACAGAACGAGAAAACCCACCAAAGAATTCCTTTTCCATCTTTTTGTACAGTACTGTCTATTCATACCTTTGAAGGAGGTCTTATCTTGCCCTTTAATGTTTTCCTTTTTTTTGTAAAAAGAAAGACTGATACAGAAAAATAATAAAGTTCCATTTTGATAGTTTATTTTAAAAATAATTTTAAATGTAGAAAACGGGATTCTCTATGTTTCTTTCCCAGTCGTATCGATTGTTATTACTTTACATTTGATCTATCCTTAAACAGTTGAGCTGTAGATGGTCTATAGATGATCTACAGATGATGTTTAGATATGTAGGTGCTCGAGGTCATTATTCTTTTTCTAACTCACTAAAGAACAAGTGCAAACTTAGGGGTCCAGAACCTTCAAATCTCCAGTGTATACACTCCTCCCAAACAGGACACACTCTTACATAAGTACCACGTAAGCTTGGGATGACGTCATCATCATCCATCCATCTGGACAGTCCATTCAGAGTTTTCCATCTTTCACTCATGATGCCTTTTTGCCCCCTTTCTGGTCCAGAATCAAATAGAGAAGAGCACATTATATTTAGTTGTATACTTCTTTACTCTCGCTTGATGTGTGGGTTTTGTCCTGTCTTTCTTCATCTTTCCCGATTTTGACACCCAAGGGCTGTTTTTCAACTTAGATCCATTGGTACTTCTTCATGGTTCACCCAGTGCACCCCTGAATAAAATGCCAAAGAGATGACCCTGTGCTTCTGGGTGTACTCCTTCGAAGCACATGGTGTTTAACCCCCTCACTGTTGGTTGTGGTAACAGGATCACCTAGAGTGATGAATACAGGGGTTGTCTATTTTATGCCATCATTTCTTCCTTTCTAGTCTAGGCACTGTGTAGCATGCACTGTTTAGCATTCCTCCTGAGCACACAAGCATGTTTGTCTCTGAGGTCTGGTGGGGTCTGTGCCTGTCTTACCACAGCTCTTACTGCAGTACAATGCCTCTCTTCTTGTGTTTAATGTTTCATTTATATTAACATAGGTTTGTGAATTCATATCCCATTCAATGGGTTGCATTCTGTTACCTTCCTTACATGTTTGAATGCCCAGATTATCCCAGATATTGATATTGGGTGTCCCTTTAAGCCAGGACAGTGATCTCTAAATACCTTCTTGCTGACAGCACTAGATATCCCACCTTGGGCTTTCATCATCTCAGTCCTAGAATGAGGCCTCTCTCTTCCCAAGAAGCAATGGCTCATTTTTGTGCTAGACAATATCATTTAGAAATGGTGTTTGGTCTTGACTATTCTCTCCAATTGGTTTATTAGCTGTAAACTCCAGGTCTTCTCAGAAGACAAAGTAGGAAATAAATGATACATATTCACACATAATAACACACAGACATCTCTATTCTTTATGTTTGTATCTATTTAGTGATATCCTTAATATCCATTCATGAACTAATATATTTATTGAGGTTGTGAGTTTGTACCAATAGTTCTGACACTGAGACAACATGCATTACAGTTCTTTCTAGCCTCCTCCTGTCTCTGAGAATGTTTTCTTGGCAGAGCAATTCCTGACTCCTACCTCCCTCAGCATATTGGCTTATTGCTGTATATGTCTCTTTAGAAATCTGGCCACCACAAACCCTTCCTCACTCTTGCCTCTGTGGTTCTTTTGCTTTTTTGTATCAGGTTCCTTCCCCACCAGAATCTCTCCACCCTATCTATCTTCTTGGTCTGTGTTCTCCTTAGATACTGGCCACCCCTTCAGGGAATGGTTTCTTGTACTTGGAGTACAAAATTCTGCAGTATCACTGACCATATCCACTCCTAATCTGTAGCAAATTCTGTTGCCTCCATTTCAAACAGGTCCAGCATTCAACTCTTTCTTACCACTTCCACCAGACTTGTCTCAGTGCTGTCCTCTCCACAAGTTTTGTGCTACGCCCAAGTTCTTCCTCTGTGCTAGCCATTTCTCAGGCTCCTGGGTCTGCTGTCAACCTTCAGCCTAAATAATAACACGAAGAGGAGAGATGCGGAGAGAGCTCAATTGGCAAAGTGCTTGCCCAAAACCTCAGACACGAATTTGATCCCTAGACCCCATGTAAAAGAGCTGGAAATGGTGGCCCACACTTGCAATCCCAGCACTGGGGCAGCAAAGACACTCTCTTTTTCTAATTCTCTTGCTCAGCCAGCCTAGCCTACATGGTGAGCTGCAGGTCAATGAAAGAGAGAACCAACACTGCAAGTTATCTTCTGGCCTGCATGTCTGTGTGCATACCGCCACACAGATATCTCAGGTATCCTTTGGTCCTTTGCTCGATCACATCCCCTTTCCCCGAAAGTAAATTGGCTGATCTTAATGCCAGCCTCTGCCTCCCTGCCTCAGTCCTTCATGCTCTCTGCCTCATGCCCTCAGAGCACACTGGCTTCAACACTCTGCCTTCTACCTAAGACTCACTTTCCCTGAAAGCGTGTGACCACTTCAGGTCTTTGCTCAAGGGTGTATCCCGATAGGACGTCTTATCAAGGCACCATATTGGCGATCACACCCTTTTCCAGCTGCTTTCTCTCTCATGGGCACAGGTCTTTCCAATAGCACACTACAGTCTAGCTGTGCCTCCTGTCCCTATCCAGTGGCACTTCCACCTTCTACCTTTATAGGGAGACTTGATGAAAAGGTGATTTTGATCCTATGTTGTTTCTTCCTGAATCTCCAAATCTTGCAGCAGAGCCTGGTGGAAAATAGATTCCGGGGTGGTGATGGGGTGGGAATAGCCAAAGAATGGCTGAAATTGCAGAAATATAACTCATCTAAGAGTAATTATAGATAGAGCTATACACTAAGTGGTTTCCAGAGTACTTGAGAAATTAAATTTAAATAGTGTTTCATCCAGAGGAATCCTATATACGTTAAAGGCAGAGTGTAGTGAAAGTATGCCCCAAACATAAAGACAGGAAATAATAGACAATATATTTGATAAATATGAACTAAAGTAGAAAATCTGGCAGCAGGGAGGGAGCTGTTGGTATTAACTTATCTATTATCAAATCAAAGACTAGATTATATACCCCTAGACATAGAATTGAAAATATATCTGAAAATATTTCCCACTATCATCTCCAGAATCAGGTATTCCATTGAAAGGTTTTAGTTTTTTTTTTTTTTTTTTTTTTTTTTTTTTTTTAAATCTGAGAACAGCAGTTTCTCACAGCATAGAAAATACATTAAAGAGGCTCAAGAGATTTTTAATCTAGTACTTTCTTTGGTAAGGTGACCACTCGGCCCACAAGGGAAATAAAGCTCTTTCTGTATTATTAAAGCTCCGTGTACAACCTGGTCCTTTAAAAGCCAAAAGCCCTCGGCAAAGATTTCACAAATGAAATGGAAACTCAAAGACGTTGGGCAAGCTTGCAGCATTGATTCATCACCGGATTTTTAATAGACCTTACTCTGCATCGTTTAGAAGATTCTATGTGTACCTCAGAGAAGCGATTACCAAGCGTCACTGTGGCCAGACCGGAAGTTCTTCACGGGCTGTGCTCAATGACCACGCAGAAGATACAGCAGTTTCATTTGGAGTTGCAAAATTCATTATTTCAATTTCCTGTAAGTCCCCACAGATATACAGATATACATTTCAACAAAACCTATCGATCCAAAGGATATCTGTATCTTGGATAGAACTTTAGCTTTTCTGACTTTTAAAGATTTTTAACTAACCCACATGGGATGATGGGGTGGTTGAGAAAGGGTTATTTACCTTACATTAGCATGCAAACTTCAGCATGAATTTTGAGAAAACATCTATCTGGTCTATAGATTGATCATCTGTTGAAAGGAAGACCTCTGCATGTTTTCCTGATGGAGCTATCATTGCTCACTCAGTGGCTGGCTGGCTCATTGCTGGTAACCTGTGTCTACCCATGCATAGCCAGGGGATCTGGCTGCACTGCATAAATCTCATCCCCTTTCTGCTGCTCTTCTAAGGCTGAATACTTCCAAATGCTGAGCAAAACACAAACAAGTTTTGATTCAGGAAATGCCTCCTAAGTTCTTTTTCGAGCTGTGTGGTTTCAGCTTAGCCTATGTCTTGATTTCCTTGTACAAATTGAGAGTGGCATTATGCACCTCAGAGAATAAGCAAGGATAAGGAAAATTGTTTGGTGAAAAGAGTTTGAACAGCAGGCATTTCACCTCCCTCTTCATCAAGCCAGTTTTACTGGATTATTTGAAATGCCCTTGGGAAGATAAGCTCCCTCTTTCTGTCCCTTGGCCCATCTCCCTTTCTCTCAATCACCTCTTCCCTCTTCTCCTTTCATACTTAAAAATACTAAATCCTCAGTGATTCTTTTGACATCTAGAACCTGATAAATTTGTCATGGTCTAAAATAGCTCTAGAGAGACTTTTTTTTTTTAATTCTCTGAATTAAAATGTTAAAGCTTAGTTTCTGATCCCAGAAAGTTCTAGAGTTAGCTCCACCCTATGCAGCTGCTGATCAAAAAGCTTTTCCATAACCGCAGATCATGAAGTCACCAAGCAGATTGACACTTGACACCCACTCCGCTGCTCCAGCCTGCAAGCACAACTCTCCTGGAGTAAGAGAACACAGAGGCTATTCTCTGATCTGGAGCAAGCATGCAAACTCAGCAGTGAGTTGAAGTTAATTATCTTGGAAGAGAAGCCTTTGCCAAGAAAGAAGTTATCAAGATACAAGATAAGACTGGTTGCAAGTTCGCAGCTGTGACATCGGTATCAGCTTAATCCATGCTGGTAACTGGACTATGACTGCTCCTGTTCCCTTCTCTCCCTTGAACTTAAAAGCAAACCTTGAGTGTGAAGACCTGGAGAATGTGTCTGACTAGTGGTATCTGTTCTCATTTCTTATTTTTATGGGAAAAGATTTCCAATTACCTTTCTGTAAGCTGGAATCAAGGGTCAGAAGCTCAGCTCCTGGTTAATGTGTGCTCTCTTGACACACACACACACACATTTTTATTTTTGCAGGACAAAAGGTGAAGCTTAACTGTAATTCCCAGGGGTTGAAGTACAAGATCACTGTCGACCCGAACAACAAGAAATTCAGGAAGGTCTTCCTTCTAGGAGATGTGACAGGATCTAACTGTTGTGTCCCAGGTAAATCACTAGATGGATTGCAGCCCTCATGAACCCTAGACCTATTGGGGACTTTAAAGTCGTATATCTATTTTTGAGGTTTCGCTAAATACTAACATCAGCTGACTTGTGCTTAGTCAGTTCTTGGCTGCTGAGTATTTTCAGGAATTCCTTCCTGGAAGATTCCCTGAGTTTAATTGCAGCATCAGAAATGATAATTTCTTCCTACTGGGTTATACTTAGGGAATAAAGAAGGAAAAAGAAAAGTTAATCTAAAGGAGATTTTTCGTTAATTAGACGTTCAATAGATCTGAAATGGACCTATGGATGTTATAAGCAACCAGTGTACCTTTTTTAATGTTTCCATAAGTTAATGTTTGATGGTTCAAAGCAAACAAGTGACCGGTGTAAACAGTGGCAGGATCCTATAACCATGCCTGCAAGATAGCGAGACCTTGCCAGTCTTTGTCTTGAACTAGGGTCCCCTTTATGAGCTGGTCCTGTTTGAGGTGGTACAGCTGTTTACAGCTGACAGGATAGTCCACAGAATTGGGCTAATGTCTATTTGATGGACTGAGAGTCTAGATTGGACTCCTAGGGTTTTACATACAAGAATCACACAGCTTTCCTGAAACACATGGGAATTCTTTGAAACTAGAGAAACTATATTATGAAGTTTTCTAAGTAGAATTTATAAGTGATTGTCTTAGTTAGGGTTTTACTGCTGTAAACAGACACCGTGATCAAGGCAATTCTTATAATGATAACATTCAATTGGGGCTGGCTTACAGGTTCAGAGGTTCAGTCCATTATCATCAAGGTGGGAGCATGGCAGCATCCAGGAAGGCATGGTGTAGGAGGAGCTGAGAGTTATATATCTTCATTTGAAGGCTGCTAGAAAACTGGCTCCCCCATCATTAGAAGGAGGATCTAGTTGTCCATCCCCACAATGACACACTTTGTCCAACAAGGCCACATCTAATAGTTCTATTCCCTGGGCCAAGCATATTCAAACCAACACATTACGCTTCCTGGTTTTCATAGAGTTGTTCAAATGCGTTGGTCTATGGGGGGTGGGAGGTCATACCCAGCCATAGCGTAATAAAAACTACATTTTGTCCAACTTCCAAAGTCTTCATAGTCTATAGCAGTCTCAACAATGTGTTAAAAGTCCAAAGTTCAAAGTCTCTTCTGAGATTCATCCAATCACTTAACTAATCCCCAAAGCTAGACAGGAAATCAGCTAGACATACTTCGAATTCGGCATATCCACGTCTGATGTCAAAGCAGTTTTTAGATCTCCAACTCCTTTTTTCATCTTTGTTGACTACATCAAACTTCTTTCTCCTGAGCTGATTCCACTCCCTGTTAGCAGCTTTCCTCGGCAGATACCCGATTGCACTGGCATCTCAAATATCTTGGGGTCGGTCTTCAAGGCAATTTCAGTATTACAGCTTCTTGTTCCAATGTCTAGGATCCACACATGATCTTCTGGGCTCCTCCAAAGGGCTGGCATCACTTCTCCAGCTCTGCCCTCTGTAGCACTCTAGGCTCTAGTTGAATCCACTCCACTGCTGCTGCTGTTCTTGGTGATCATCCTATGGTAATGGAATCTCTAATTCACTGGAGTCTTCCACTGCAACCAGGCTTCACCAATAGCTTCTCTCATGGTGCCAAGCCTCAACTTCTTTGCATGACCCCTTTAGACCTGGGCCATCAACTGCAGCTGAGACTGTAGCTTCACCATTGGCCATTCCTGGCCTCTTACAGTGCCAAGCCTCAGCTGGTCTCCATGACCCCTTTATGCCTTCAAAACCAGTACTACCTGGGTGTTTCTTATACATCATCAAGTCCAGTTGTAGCACAAGGTACAACCTTGGCTATCTCTGGAACACAGCCTATTTGTGCTCTCAGAAAACACTTCCCAGATTTCACCTCAGTGATGCTGGTCTCTTCTTAATCACCGCTAATTTCTTAGCTCCAGCTAACCAGCATCAACTGTCTCAGTTGTCCTTTCTAATTTTGACTCTAAAGACAGAGCCGCATGGCTGAAGCTGCTGAGTTCTGCCACTTGCTGGGGCTTGAACATGTCCCTCTTTGTTACATTATCACCAGCTTCCTGTTTTCCAACTCATTTACTGCCTAAGCTTGGCTGTCCTGGAACTTGCTCTGTAGATTGACCCTCAACTCAGATGTGCATGACTCTGTCTCCTGAATGCTGGGATCAATGGCATATCTACCATCAAGCCTGCCTGTACTTAAGCTTTTCTTCACGTAGAATTTGCTCTGTCCTAGGCCGGTCTTGAACTCAGAGATCTGCTTGGCTTTGTCTCCTGGGATTAAAAGTGTGTACCACCATAGTTGTGCGTAAGCTTTTCATGGTCACTTTTCCTCAAGTTCCCCATCTAATGTCTGTGTCTTCTATTCTCAAGATCTGGATCACAAGTGCGCCCTCCATTTATAGCTTGTAGTTCATTCTCTATTAAAAGTTCAAACTATTCTTTGTTCAACTGCAAACACAAGCAATAAGCTTAGCTAGGTAGGATCCTGCCCTGAGATCACCACTCCCTTAATCTCTTAATCTCCTTGAATGCAAGATTCAGCTCCATTTCACTTCCTGATGCTTCTTTATTATTACTTGAATCATATATTTTGTATGTTTTGTTTTTCAGCCTGTTCCTTTTCATTAAAACGCTCTTCATAAGAGTGAACTTTAGTGACCACACAACAGAATTTATACCAGGCTGTTTGTCTAAATCTCTTCACCTTTGCCTTAGGCGACTCTTTAGACAATGGCAAAAAGCAGTCATCTTTGTCACCAAAGAATCACAAAAGCAGTCTCTAGGCCACATACTAACCTTTTTCTCCATTGAAACCTATTGGGCCAGCAGGCATACACAGTTCAAATCATCCTCAGCACCACCATCTTCCATAGTCCTACTAGGATGGCCCATTAAGTGCTCCTTAAAGTATCCCATGGCTTTCCAAAGCAAACATCCCCAAATCCACATTCTTCCAAACAAAAAATATGGTCAGGCCTATCACAGCAATATTCTGGTCCCTGGTACCAACTTCTGTCTTAGAGTTTTACTGCTGTGAACAGACATCATGAGGAAGGCAACTCTTGTAAAGGCAATGTTTAATTGGGGCTGGTTTACAGGTTCTGAGGTTCAGTCCATTATCATCAAGTCAGGTAGCACAGCAGTGTCCAGGCAGGCATGGTGCAGGAGGAACTGAGAGTTCTGCATCTTCATCTGAAGGCTTCTAGGAGAAGACTGGCTTCCATGTGGTTAGGAGGAAGGTGTCATTGCCCATCCACACAGTGACACACTTCCTCCAACAAGGACATACCTACTCCAACAGGGACACACCTCCTAAAAGTACCACTCCCTGGGCTAAGCATATTCAAACCACAGTATGTTTTAAAGAGAAAGGCTTGCCCAGAGAATTCTCAGCCCTCACATTTCAAAGAACCTTTAAGGGTGTTAATGTATCCCATGTCATTGACCCACAAAAAGGACAAGACGTACTGGACAAATCAAAATCTCTAAGAAAAGACATTACTTTCAAGGACAGCTCTCAACCCCGATTGTTTATGTGCATATGACAAAGATTTCTTGGCTCTCAGCATTCTCTGGAGCTTTGAAACTTTGTTCTGATCTGACTCTGGATCACAGCTGCCCAAGCCACCTCTTCCTACAGTGGAACTTCCAAACCCCTTTCTTCTCTGGTCAAGGCTACCAGCAGCCTCCCAAGTCTTCTCACACTCAGAATGACCCCTGGCTGATTCTCTGCGTTCCAGCCCTGGGATGAACCCTTCTGGATCAGGACTTTTCAGTGACTGTCTACTGAGTTGAGATAAACCTTAAGAATTCAGAACTGGGCCACCTGAATACCCAGCAGCTTAGCTTGTTTCAGTTAGCTTGGCCTCCAGGGAGAACTCATGCTGACACCCAGGATCACAAAGCTCTCCTTCCAAACCCAGGAAGTGCAGCAACTCTCAACCATGGAGGCATCTCTTGAGCCTTGCAGTGAGCTTTATTTTCATTGATTTTTGTCCATTTCTACTTGTGCTATTTCCACTGACATGTCACATATATTCTTTTGTGTTCTTTTATTTCTTTCCTCTTCGTTCAAACCTCTTCCCCCCTCACAATTTCCTTTATAGTTTCATTGCATTTACATAAAATGCACATAAGTAAAAATAAAGTATTCCAATCCCAGGACTCAGAAGGCAGAGGTAGGTGAACCTCTGTGAGTCTGAAACCAGTCTGGTCTACATATTGAGTTCTAGGATAGCTACGGCTACACTGTGAGACTTGTCTCAAATAAGTACATTAAAATAAAATCTAGGATTTGCATTTGCAAAGAACATGCTACATACATTTGCCTTCCTAAGTCAGGATTGCCTCATTATGGTAATTTCCAGATTCACCAATTTCCCCATATTTTTCCCATCAAAATTTTCTATTTCTCTATGGCTGAATAAAGTCCCATAGTCTATATAGACAACAACTTTATATCTGCCCATCTGTTGCTGCATATCTAGACTGGCTCTTTGTCTTTGCTACTGTGAAAAATGCTTCAACTTCCTGAGGCCCAGATGAATTCCTTGCAGAGGACTTGTCAACTCAATGACATTCTCAATTTAGATTGGATTCCACTGGACCTTGATTGAATCCCCCATTGCAGCAGGAATCACTCAGTATTGGCTGACCTGTGACATTCTGGTCAAGACCAGGAGCTCTTTGGAGTTAGAAGTTGTATTTGTTTTCTTTTCTATTTACAATAGGTAGATAATCCTGCGTCTAGAGAGAAGGAATCACTTGGGGATGAGGATAGCAATGGTGTGTTAATTCTGACCTGGGCAGAGTCACCTAACATCAACGTCAGCAGTATGGTACACCTATGCTGCTAGGGCTTTACTTTGTAGTCCAGTTTGGACAATGACGGGCTGCTTCCACAGTGAGAAACTGTGAGGCTTTGCTTAGTCAGTCTGTCAAGTAATGAAGAAAATTCCAGGGGAATAACCAGCAGTGCCTACCACTGTTTCTGCAGACATTCCTTGGATAAATAATTTCGATTGAAAGAATGAATTTATGTTACTTTGTTCACAGATACAGATTTCCTTCTTGCTTTGGATAATCTTTTGTCCATTGTTTTCTTTAGCTAGCATACTAATAATGGGCTCCGTTATGGTATTTTGATACACAGATATTATCTGGCTCTGCTTATCTTCACCCCCCCCCCCCTTACCATCCACTGTCCTTCTTCCCTACCTGCTGGTTACTCTTCCTCTTTTCCTACTTTCATGTCACATATAAATTTATGTATGTACAGAAATTGACACTGTTCCTGGATTTAAATGATATGATCCAGAGAGTATGAAGCTATTCTAGCTAACATAAACAATTACAACTTTCCTTTCCTTTTATCAAGAAAGATAAGACAGGGGCTGGAGAGAGTGGTTAAGAGCACTTGCTGCTCTTGTAGAGGACCTGAGTTTTGTTCTTATCGCCCACACCGAGCAACTCCAACTGCCTGTAGCTCTAGTTCTGGATACCTGAAATCCTTCTGAACTACATGGGCTCCCGCCTGTACATGGTGCCCATGCACTCACATAGCGGCACACACGTGCACATAAACAGAAAACAAGGAAATCTTAAAAATGATAAGACATCAACTTGCATTGTTTCTTGTGAATGTTGTTGACAGTCTCTCCTTGTCTTTCAGACAGTCAAGCCCTTAAGTAGTGGCTCCCACACCATTCCAAACTGGATTCTTCTTTCAAAATGGACAAAATGGAAGCAAGGCCTGGAAAACTCCAGGAAAAACAATATCTTACCCTTCTTTTCTCAAGGATTTTTTTTTTTCCATCATCCAAATGTATTCATTAGGAATGCTGCTATACATAAAGCCAGTGAATGGGTTGATGGCATTTTGATTGAGGTCCAGAGAAACCGTCTAAAGATAGTTTAGCTCCCTGTGTTCTTGACCTTTCTCTCTTTAAAATTTTATTTCTTGGGTTCATTTATTTTATATTTTTGTTCATGATTTACATGGGATGGCCAGAAGACAACTTTGTAGGCCTGGTTCTCCCCTCCCACCTTTACTTGGGTCATCAAACTCAGGTCCCCGCTTGTGTCTCAAGCATTTCCACCAAGTGAGCCATCTTGATGACCTCTGATTTTGCTTTAATGAAGCAATCCATTGCTTAGTTTGAGAGAACAATGAGAAACCACATTGCATTCTACTCTAGCCTTGTTCTTACCTTAGCTGCAATACCTCTTTTAGCGTGTATTTTTTTTTGTTTGTTTTATTTATGTGTGAGTGTTTGCCTGCACATATCTACATGCGACCCATCTGTGCCTGGAGCCTACAGAAAGGGTCGTCAGAGTTTCTGGAACTTGAGTTCTAGGTGATTATGGACCTGTGGATGCTGCGAACCAAACCCCGGTCCTCTGCAAGAGGTGGCAGTGTGCTTACCTGCTGAGCCATCTTTCCTGCCCTACGATGTCTCATTTTAAGTGCTGTGCATCTTGCTAGTGGATTTCTATAATGAGATTGTCAGTATTAAACACAGCATGCTTACCGTTTTGTGATTCACAAACTTTGGAAGAGCATGTTGACGTGATTCTTTTTCTGACATGTTAGCAGCCACAATTTGGACACAATTACTTACCTTAGAATTGGGGCAGCGATTGAGGACTCTTGTAATGCCATTGTTATCTTCTGGGCAGTTATTTTTTTTTTAATGCTTATTTTTACTTTTATTTTTGCTTATTAAAGGTACAGCTATATGCATGTAGTCTTCAGGTTGAAAATTTGAGAAAAATAACTTCCACTTCATAAAGCCAAATTTCTAATTCTCTTAGGGCATAAGTTACTTGGTTTCATTGTTGAGGTTTGAAAAGGCTTTTGTATATAAAATTATACCTTAATTTAGTGAATCAAGCCCATACCTATTTTAGTAAAAGGACTGAAACATAATTAATGTCCTGAGTTGTTGGCTGGATTATCCTTGGCAGGCTAAATTTAGTTGTATAGAACTGCTTTATATGAAAGATCATTTTATTTCTTTCTTAAAAAATAAGCCTGTCTGTCTTTTTGAAACTTCCCCCTTGCTATCTCCAAGTGGCCTCACTATTAAATTTTTTTGTTTTAAATTTAACAGTCTTGAGTTTATATATTTTTAAAGTAAAAATAGAATTTTGCTCTATCTATATTACTTGGTGGTAACCTGGTTATTTTAACTTAATGCCTGTTATGGAAATCTTGACTGTGTAAGAAGTATAATTTTCACTTTTTAAATAATTCATAGCAGTAGGCTTGTGGTGGTGGTGGCTGTAATCAGAGTTACTGGGGAGGCTGAGACAAGGCTCTCAATTCAAGGCCTGTCTGTGTTTAGTGTAGGGCCAGTCTGGGTAGTTTAAAAGAGGGCCTGGTATAATGCTTGTATAGAATGCAAAAGACCATAAACTCAATACCCAGTATTACATACACAAGAACTCACAACAAAGAAACAACTCCCCATAATCCACAGCCTTAGTGCTTAGATTTTCAGATCACATCTCCCTAGGGTTCACCTGCCAAAATGCAGACTCTGAGAGCTGGTATTTAGAGGAAAGTCCAGATTTCAACAGAACGGTTGCTTTATGGGATAGGCGGTGGCCTCTAACCATGGCAGAAAGCTCACTAGTCAGTCCATGGCAGTGCAGGGCTGTCCAATGCACACAAGACTATCAATCATTTGCCATTCTATCATGGCCACAACTGCATATACAGTGATTAACATAATCTTTGTGTTCAAAGTACAGAGAACTAGATTCATTTTATTACCCTAGTACGGAATCCTGCCTGCAGAGATGAGGCCTCCCTCTGGTAGTTTGATTTTTGCACACTCTGCCTGTTTAACCCAGCCATTTCTGCCTGCCTAACCCAGCCATTGTAATGATTTAGGCATCTCAGAGCAGGGCTGGATTGTTTTCACTTCACTACTGTGTTAGCTTTTTAATTGTGATATAATGTACAATTTTGTACGTAAAATAGCATACATATTTTTGTGAGCAGTATAATATACATAACACAAACACTTCCTGCTTAACCATATTAAGTCTCCAGTTTAGCCCGCTCCCCAAATTCCTTTGAATTCTGAGCATCAGCTTTGTTTATTCAAGATAAACCACAGGGGGGGCCCCTTTGCTTTGTTCAGCAGTGACTGATAAGATCATATAGCTAACCAGAAGCACTTGGGAATTTGGGATACTAGAAATACCATTCTACATAAAGTACTTTCCAGCGTTGTCTGGAATGGCCGTTTAGAATGGTTGAGTTTTTCAGTTATTGGAAGAAAGCTGCTGGGATTAAGTGCGTGGATCAATACCAAACATGAGCTCTCACAGAACTCGGCCCTTTGTAGTGGGCACTTCATTCCTCTCTTAATGTCCCAATGCTCTAAGGCAGAGGGTGTTTGTGCAACTTCATGTTTTATCAGATAATTGCAACTCTGGGTACAAACAGCTAGTACTGTGGAGTTGTGTTTATTCTGAGGATACCAATCACGCTGTTTCTGCCTTTGCAAGACACACAATGAGGCAATATAGGCTGATTCCAAGCACTTGTTACAGAAGGACACTTCACAACTGAGCAGTTGGTGCTCCACAACACCACTGTCTTAGGGTTTTACTGCTGTGAATAGACACCATGACCGAGGCAACTCCCAAAAAAGACAACATTTAATTGGGGATGGCTTACAGGTTCAGTGGTTCAGTCCATTATCTCAAGTCGGGAGTGTTGCAGCATCCAGGCAGGCCTGGTGTAGGAGGAACTGAGAGTTCCACCTCTTGTTCTGAAGGTAGCTAGGAGAAGCCTGTATCCAGTCAGCTAGGATGAGGGTCTTAAAGCCCATACCCACAGTGACACGCTTCCTCCAACAAGGCCACACATTCCAATAGTGCCATTCCTTGGGCCCAAGCAAACCACCACAACCACCACATTTCCATCTTTTCTCCCTTTACAGAGCACAGGTTGGCATGACAAGAACCACCAGACCTGAGTCAGGACTTTAAGGTCATGTGCCTGTCCAAACGAACCAGGAGGGAAACTCATCAATGTGGACATGGCTTCCCATTTGTAGTTTCCATTTGAGTTCTCTATGGTGAGCCATTCATCATTGCTACGCCTCAGCTCTCAGTGAGAGCTCATATCCAAATAATGAGCAGCAGAAAGTTACCACTCTGTTTCCATCTCTCAGTCTCACCCCTGTGTGTGAGAGAAGAGCTTGCTGGTGTGTGTTACAGCCTGAGTGCTGTGGTAGTCTATGGGGATCAAGGAATCTGTGCCATGTTTCCCATATCATCTCCACACACCCCCATCCTAGTCACAGACAACTTCTTTCTGGAGAGTTCATGGGATGTTGATTCCACTTGAGCAATTGTGTCTTGGAATGGCAACAGAGACTCTCAGACCATGTTTACATAATCCTCTAGATTCTGTTATGATCAGAATTCTTATGTCCCTCCCCATACATACGTTGAAATCCTAACCTTCAAGGAGACTGCAGGTCATCGGAGCACAGCCCTCACCTCATGACTGGTGTTAGTGCCTCATCGAAGAAGCCTGCTGGAACTTGCTTTTCCATCTGCGATGCCAGCATACCATCCCTAAAAGGATCCTTACAGAATACCAAATCTCCAGGGCCTTATGCTTTCAGACACTAGAGTCTACAAAACAAATACTATCATTTATCAGTCATCCAGTTTGTGATAATGTGCTACAGAGTCCTACTTTTAAAAATTAGAGGGGACCCTGAGGTGTTTCTGATTCCACAGATCATATCAATATTTACCATGTTGGAAGAGTGAAAATGAGAAAATTTTAAAACCTAGAAGGAAAGCTGTCAACGCAGTGCCAACGCTGGATGCCATGTATCTTCAGGGAGCACCACTGTGCGCTCATGAGCACATAGGAATCAGAGAGGTGACATTGTCTTAGTTGTGTTTGGAAAGCAACTTGAACTTTGAAGACCCTCTGAAAGGGCTGCAGCCCCGCTCAGCATCCCCAGGGCGACACTGTGAGACACAGTCTCTGAGAATCAATACTCGCTATTTTTAGTTCCTTATACACTGTATAATATTACTATTTCCCAGAATCCGAAAGACTTACTTCAGGAAAAGATATTTGGTAACACTCTGCTTTACTTGATGTGTAGGTGGGAAAGGTGCTTGGAAAGGGAAGTTATCCTCCCCCTAAAATGCTTCTCTGTGTTGGATGTCTATTTTTTCCCACCTCCCACATCTCACAAAGTTAGTATTCTGTCAAGACTAGAGTGTTCAGTTTTAGTTAAAGCAGTTTAGTGTAGAAATAGCAGATAAAAAATGTCCATTAAGCACAATACATCTTGATGGCAATGATGCTGAAGTTTAGTTAATGGGCTCTGGATAGTTGAGCCAATGTTTAAGGAGTGACCAGGATAAGGAGAGAACACTGTCTTGGATATTTGGGCGGAGGGGTATCGGGATAATGTCATCTGAGATGCATACTGAATGAAATTTTGAGAGAGCTGGAAGGGATCTCTAGTAATGACAACACAAACCAAAGGACAGCGGTTGGCTCAGGGACTAAAAGACCAGTTCTGGGGAGAGGACAGCAGAGACATGGAAATCAGGAGCCAGTCTGCTGTAGTGGAGACGTAGTCCCATGAAGAGGAAACTGTACAGTTTGCAAGCTAGACTCTCCTGATGTCCATTCACTAGTGTGACTCCGGGCTGTGCCTTCTCCTCCATCCTCTGTATATAGTAGAAAATTACTGCTCTGTTTCCATCCCTCAGTCTCATCCCTGTGTGAGAAGATATTGCTGGGTGTGTATTGGAGCCTGGTGTGCTGTGGTAGTCTGTGGGGATTGCGGAATCAGTGCCATCTTTCCCGTATCATCTCCACATGCTCCCTGGTCATAGACAGCTTCTTTTTGGAGAAAGAAGCCCCCGCAGGGGAATGATATTCTAATATCTTCTTTGGCAGTGACTTCAAAGCCCACATTAATGGTTTCTATCCATGTCAGTCACTGGATAGATGATAGGGTAGTTGGGAGGAAATTGAAGTGATGTAATGGTGTCGATCACAGTGTTGTTTCTATGTCCTCTCCCCTCATACAGCTTTGGAAGTCCAAGTGAAGGGTGCTGGGCCCTCAGTTTGGTCTTGATCCCCCGAGAACACACTATTGGTTTTCAGGTATCCTCAGATGCTTTAACTGATATCAGTCCAGAAGATAAACCTTGAAGGATCTCTCTGTGTGTACATCCCAAGACCAGCTCTCCAAGGGTCAGGAGAATCTTCTTTGTAGCTAGGTTTTTTCTCCTCCACAAATGCTGTGCAAAATAAAATGATTGCACTGGAACCTTCTTTCACCAAGGATTCAGTAGGCGCATCCATTGCCTCTCATGAAAATAGAATGAAGCCAGTTCCCCCAGCCCCTGGCATTTCCCATCAAGTACTCGACCAGGTTTTGTGCTCTCTGCTGACATTATTACCAGTCCAAGCTGAGTTGCCAACAGTCCACACGAGTCAGTCATGGCGGTGGCTCAGCATTTTCTTATTATTAAGAATGGCGTGGGTTCGTGTTTCCCAGCCATCGTCTCTCCCTCTCTTCAAACCCTCAGCAGCTCTCTCTAGTGTGCCAACACTGAGAAGTTTCATTCATGTGTCGCCTTCACCTCTTCCCGGTCATTACCACAGGTGCAAAACCCAGGTTGGAGGAGAAACAAGACGTTTCAGGAGTTTTTAATAACGTGAGAGTAGATTTAGAGGTGTGAAAATTATACAAGGTAAGAGAAGAAAGGCATACTTCGCTAATGGGATTCTTTGAGCTTTACAATCGAGGTTCTATCTGAGCAGTGATGGACTGGGACTGTTTTGTTTTTTTTTGTTTTTTTTTTTTTCCTTCAAGAAAAGGTATTTTAGATAATACGTTGTCTGTTAGATATTGGGCAGGGCACCGAGTGCTGCCTCTCACTTTGCTCCGTGTTTCAGAGCATCACCCTGACTCCTAGACTCCAGGAAAATGGGTACGAGATGAAAAGGTCACCCATTCTTTTTCTTTAATTTTTTTTTTTTTTTACATTTATTCAGTCTTGTGAGTATGCAGATGCTACATGTGAGTTCCACAACCTGCTTGTGGGGGTCAGACGATAACTTGCTGGAGCTCTTTCCCTCTCCCAGGCAGGCACTGTGGACGGAGCTCAGATCTTCAGGCTCAGTACCACATTCCTGAACCCAGTGAGCCAGCTCACTAGCCCACCTACTTTTAACTGAATTGGTGAGTTATTTTATTCTTTTACAAGTAAAAACTATTTTTTTTGGGGGGGGGGCTTGTGTAACACCTAGTTTCATAAGAACTTAACAGACACACAGACTGCCCGGCTTTCCTTTGAGACTAGATTAGCCTACACCCCTACCATCTTGTGTCTTACACAGTGGCCAAAAGCTATGGTCCAGCAAAGATGAGCAGCTTCAAAGTCTGGATGTATCATCTCAGCATGGTGAGCCCCAGTGAAATTACATCACTAAGGAACTGCCTGCCTACTATATATAAAGTCACTACATAATATATACATGGATCCAAGCAGCACTGTTATAACAAGTGAAGTTATACAATTATGTTATATATACATTATAGATTGTCTTAGTTAGAGATTTACTGCTGTGAACAGGCACCATGACTAAGGCAACTCTTAGACAACATTAAATTAGTGTTGCTTACAGGTTCAGAGGTTTTGTCCATTATTATAAAGGTGTGAGCTTGGAAGCATCCAGGCAAGCATGGTGCAAGAGAAGCTGAGAGTTCCACTCTTGTTCCAAAGGCAGCTAGGAGAGGACTGCCTTCCAGGGATCTAGGATGAGAGTCTTAAAGCCCACATCCAAAGTGACAGACCTACTCTAACAAGGCCATGCCTCCTAATAGTGCCACTCCTTGGGCCAAGCTTATTCAAACCATCACATAGATAAAATAAAACTATAAAAAGAAAATATACACAATAAGCTGAGGAAAGCCACCGTATGGGGTGAAGTGGTAACATGAGAGAGCTAGCTTGTGCTGGGGAAAGCTTGTAGCCCAGGGTGGTCAGTATTGTGTTTTGAGGTGAAGGTAAGAACCACAGAACCATCGATATTTACCTCTTGTCTGCTTTTCTCTCTCTCTTTTTTGTGACACCCAGGTATGTATTTCTGATGTCCATGAGGTTCTGTATCTATGCATATATCCAAAGGTCTTAGCAATGGAGGCATCACCCCATCAAGTCTCAGAGACCATGGCACAGCCAGTGAGAGCTGATAGGAGCCAGTCGGTTTAGGGTCAAGTCAAAAGGCAATGACAGACAGAATTTACATAGCTGCAAAACAAGAGAGAAAAACGACAGGTCAGAAAACAGGAGCCTAACAGTGGAGATCATCTGGTAATGGCAAATTCTTAAAAAAATTGGAGCCGGGTGGTGGTGGCACACGCCTTTAGTCCCAGCACTTGGGAGGCAGAGGCAGGCGGATTTCTGAGTTCGAGGCCAGCCTGGTCTACAGAGTGAGTTCCGGGATAGCCAGGGCTATACAGAGAAACCCTGTCTCGAAAAACAAAAAAAAAAAAAAAAAAAAAAATTGGAGACCTGAAGGAGAAAAGAACATATCTGGATGTGAGCAAACAGATGGAGGCATGCTGTCAGAGAAAACATAACCAGCATCTTGAAGTCATTAGTCCAGAGTGAAACCAGACAGGAAAAGCACACAGCAAGAGGAGGATTATAGTAGACATTCAAGAATGTTTTGAACTGGGTTCTGAAGGGGTGATGTCATGTTGAAGCCTACTTGCCTAGAACCCAAGTCTGGAATTGAATTGGCAGATGGGAGGTCAGAAAGCAGACGGAAGTCTCACAGCTCAGAGGGAAAAAAGGGCCAGATGGTTCACGATGAGTCAGACACTAAGACAGCAGGGTCATTGTCTAGGACATAATCCCATGGAAAGTGCTATATACTGACCTAGCTAAGGTTCTGTGTCACACACCCAGTTCTGAATTCAAATTCTACTACTAACTCAAGCTGGGTAGCCACACCCAAGGTGTTCTATCTACTTATTCTTGTTTTCTCAAATAATGCCAAACAGTCATGGTGAGGAGTGACTAGATAATGTTCTCTAATCACCTGCAAGAGACTTGCTCGATAGGTATTCAGAAAGTTTTTTTGTTAATTAACAAGAACATTTGAAGACAAACAAATGAACAATAATTGATTGAGACTCTCTTTGAAAACAAACTTTAAAAGGATATGTATGTAACAATTTTTTATTGACCTAGTTTGCTGTTACTTTATATATATATATAAAGTATATATAAAATATATATAAAATATATATATTTTTTTCCTCCTCAGTTCATAACTTTAAAAGCAAGCCTTTAATTCTGCAGTGGCATCTTTGAGACTCTGCCCACTTCTCCTCCATAAGCTGATACTCCATGGATAGCAATAGCCTCTACTTAGACTTCCTGACCTTCACCAGGGTGTCTTCTAACACAATCTGCTGGAATCTATCCACACAGAGCCACAGAAAAGCCCAGGAGAAGCCTGTGTGTTCAGTCAGTCTGGGATCAGCATCTGAAAATCTCTGTTATAGGAAAGAGATACAGGTTTTTCTTCCAAATGGAATGTGGATTCTTGTCTTTGTAACTGATTCCTTCGTTCCAATGTCTGAAGAGACACTGTGGAGGTTGCTAGGATAAAGACTGGAGAGTCGCCTGTTCAATTTGTTACCTTGATCCCAACTTTGCAGCTGTTTCTTAAGGGTTTGAAAGCAGAGAAAGATACAAGGTTTCTAGACTCCTTTCTTCCTTCCCTTCCACTAGTGTGAGTTACAAAGAAGTCAATTTCCTCTACAGCATATGCTCTGAGATTTTCTCTGGCTTTGTAAAGACAAGGCTAGAGCACTCAGCTCCTTTCCATCAGGGCGAGCGATTCCACAATGCCAAGTAATGAAGTTGAGTTACTATAAATTTTGGTGAGAGCTTTAACTCATTGGATTGGACCAAATATAACATTTTTTTCTGATGTGGACATTTACTTACAAATCTAAGTTTATGAATTATTTTCATCTAAATTTTTAAAACTGTGCATATGTGTATTTACTTATGGAGGTCAGAAGAGGGCAGGGCGTCATATCCCCTGGAGGTGGAGTTACAGGCATTTGTGTGCCACCTGATGAGAGTGCTGGGAACTGAACTCTAGTCCCCTATAAGAGCAGTAACTCTAGATGAGCCATGACTCTAGCCGCTTGTCCCTTAGTTCTTGTCTGATAATGTATCATCAGGGTCATTCTCTTTCTCATGTCTATTTACATTGACTACTACAAAAGAAAAATCATGAGTCACATTTTTCTGTTTCATTTCTGGTCTGGTGATGCCTAGCTGGGCAAGGGACATGGTTGACACATTGTGGAGACTCAATTCTGCACACTCTTCTACAGAGCAGTTTTTTTGTTTAGACTGATTGTGAGCATTCAGTTGCCTCCCGGGGAAAGGGCAGTGCTAAAGATCTCTGCTTGGTTTTTTTAGAGTCTAGCCTGGACTTTCTGTCTCATCTGTGTCCTCTGAGGTCTCAACACTCATGTTTAGCATAAATATCTAACAAGAGTCTAACTATGTTTGTATACGCAGGGATTTACTTTCACCTTGGAAGCTCCTTCTGTCCCAGGATTCTTTGTGAGCCTAGAACTTTGTCCACCAGGTTAGTAAGCTATCAGTGCTGCTCATTTCTGCTGCATGCCTACACAGAGATTGAGGAAAATCACACACTTGTGTTAGAATTCACTTCTCAAAGGTCACCCCTTCTTTGGGTCATTTCAAATATTCTAAATAATTGATGTTTTTACTCTCTTAGATTTTTGTAATTGTCGTCTTGAAGACATAAGTCTTCTCCATCCATTTTACTGTGAGCAGAACTTAAATCTGTGAAACAACTAATTTAATATAAAATTTTTATTGCCTAAGAGTAGCCCATTTGAGCTCATCTTCATGCTACTTGAGTGAGGATTTTGGTAAACGTTTTCTTAGCTCACTAATCCTCTAAAATGGCATAGGTGGATAATATTTACTCGGTACTCTCCCATGATCATGCCTGCATCTCATGCTCATTTTACACATTGGATCTTCACTGTGACACACCAAGCTTGATGCTCTATTTTATGCCTGTGTAACAGCAGAGTGGGAGGGGAGTGGTTGCTCCTGAGACACATAGGCTCATCCAAGAATTGAATTGCATTTTCTGTTTTAGGGAAGGTCTGCATTGTTAAAAAGCTTAAGCCTCCAGTGACTTTTATTCCCCAAGTCTCTGAGTATTTGAAAAGGTTTCTAAGGTAAGGTGGGAGAAATAAAAGATACTTCTTGTACAGCAGCTGCTTAAAAACCTCATGGTGCAATAAGGAATTAAAGCACAGCTCTGTGTTGCATAGCAATTTTGATGTATACTTTGTAGCATTGCTCTCAGGTCCTGCTCAAAGAGCCTGGAGGTAGTTTTAAAGATAGTTTAAGGATATATTGTATACCTAAGCTGTAACAGAATCAGGAGTTTGCAAATAGACGTTAGGGATATCAGCTGAAAGAGTTCATTCATAGGTGTCCCCAGAAGGCAACACTGGACTTTTAAAAGTAGTATCAAATCTCAAGTCAGATATTCAAGAAAGAGGTAGACATGTTTTTTTCCATGTGCTAAAAGATGGGGGTCCATGGGGAAAATGTGAGGGGTAACCCTGCCATTCCCCACTGTACCCTGTTACTTAACACTCATGCTGAATACTTAAAGATAGTTTATGCTGTAATCAGTCAGGGTTCTCGGAGAAATGTGATGGGATAAAATATGTATTGGTTTAAATACACATTTTAACAAATCAAAATATGGGATACATAATGTATTGGTTTAAGCAATATGGTCTGGGTGGTCCAGCAATGGCTGTCTTCACACCGGAAAGGCTAAGAAGCATTCACAAGGCACTCAGCTATCTTAATCTGGCACTGAGGGCCTAAATGAATCCTGGATAGCTTCAGGTCTTCAGGTAACATGGGAAGCTGAGTAAGTCGGGTTCTGATGTCAAGGAGGAATGGAAGCAGCAGCAGCAACAGAAGCAGAGTAGATGAGCTTGACAGCATGACATAAAGGCAATGGAAGGAAGACAGGGAGACAAGCAAGGATCCAAACCAGAGCTACCCCCTCATGTTTCCTGTCACCTTGGTGCCAATGAAAAGTTCAGTCCACATTTATCATGGATCTTCCCATGTTAACCTGACCACAGACCCTGCACACAGTTGTGCTCATCTGCTCATCTGTTACATGATTCAGTCAAATTAACAACCAAGATTCACCACCACAGTGACTAAATACAATCTAAGCACAAGAGAAGCATAGGACGCCAGTAATTACTACCAGGGTGCCCATGGAGATTATGGGGCACAATGATTCCAAGGATCACCCCTTGGGATTGGAGTCAGTCAACCTCAAGGGGTATTGGTGGTTTTAAAAGACCCTGTAGAAGGTTCTGTAAACACCTTTTAGATAACCCTAGGAAGGCTCCCACACATGAAGCCATAACAAGCAGCTGATCCACATAAGGTCATCATCAAAGGGACAATAATGCTCATGGTTTCATTGAAACCCAACTTTGGAAAATTTCAGGACACAAAAGATAGATACAATCAGCTTAATGCTATCTTTGGATGAAATTAGGCAAATCTAAGAATGTAGTTTTGCAAGTTATTCTTGGTGTCATTTTATAAAGAGTTATGTAAGGCACATTAAAAAATTCTTCTGATGACAGATAAAGGACCTAACACTCCAATGCATATCTGATCACCTTCAGACCGGGGACACGGGGAAGCAGATCTCAGCCATGCCCAGAATTTAACATGCACAAACTAATGGCCTCCAGTCTCCAGAGGCAAATCTAGTTTCTGCTGGAAATCACGTTGCCTTTGTCACCGGTCGTCTCAGTCCTGCTCAATGAGATCTCTTCCCATGATTGAGGATACTAAAATCAACTGCTCAAAGGCTGGCTCACAGGCAGAGGGGAGCAGTGGATGCAGACAGGACCCTATGTAAGATGAAGACAGAGACTAATTCTTAACCTATTTCCCATATGCCTTTTACAGTCAGCTCTTTCCCCGTCACCAATCTCCATCTCTCTGTCTCTGTCTCTCTGTATGTCACTCTTCTTTCTTTCCCTCTTTCTTTGATGTATTAAAAGAGGCTTGTGCACGCTAGACTAGACAAACATTCCACTACTGACTTGTGTTCTCAGCTCCTAGAATTGTACTTCTCACAGACCAGTTTTATGTAAGAATTTTGTATGGGGGTGGTGCCTAGGGACTGGTTTTCTGAGGACAATCAAATTCCAAACAGCAATCAGAAGGAGGGTGATAGTCCCTGGAGAGATAACAATGCCTTCACTCAGAAATTTTTAAATTCCTTTTGTTGATGTCGATTGCTATAACAAATTCATCAACAGAAACGACTCTGCCTGAGACAACTTTTCTCAGTGACATCCACGCATGTTAGAAATTAGTTGCTGGGCTCTGAGTGGCTGAGTCTGGGAGAATGGGTGAGTCTTGAATTTGTTTTGAGGTCAACACCCAATCCTGTGGGGGTGTTGGCAGTGACTCAAGTGCACACTGGACTGTAGGATTTTTTTAAGCCTCCTGTAGAGTTTTCTGAAGTCTGTTTCACTCAGTAGTTACCATCTTGGCTTAACCTCTGGAATCAGAATTCGGTTTTGATGTTCAACTCTCCCTGTTACTCTCTGACTTCAATAGCCTGAACCTCTTCAGCCCTGAGTTCTTCTACCTGCGGTGCAAGAAGCAATGGCTCCTGTCCCTTAGAGGGTAGGGTAATTTCCCTCCTGTGTTTTCCTTTTCCTGTCTGAGAACTAGTTTTCACAATAGCTTCGATATCACAGGCTTTGGAAAAGTTCAATAAGTCAGGTTCTGTAGGAAACTTCCTGAACATTCGGGGCACATGCTGAGTGGGTTTGAGTGACCGTGTTCTTGATAGTGTGAGGGTCAGATGAAGTATGCCAGGAGACAGGAAATACTCAGCATGTCAGCCACAGGAGCTTCTTGCTCTGGGTATCACCAGGCTCATTTTGAGGGTCTAAATAACCCTGGAATTGATGCCTGAATCAGGAGGTCAGGACAGGCATTCCACGTTACTACTCCTCTTCTTAAATGTTCCAGCCTGCCCCACTCACAAGCGGAAGAACCAGGGCCATCATGCTCCTGCACCTGCTGACCTTTCAAGGTATCTGCTATGGAGAACGACTTAGTCAGTGTTCAATTGCTGTGATAAGACAACTTGGCTAAGGCAACTTTCTTAGGGATTTACTGCTGTGAACAGACCAAGAATAACATTCATTGGGGATGGCTTACAGGTTCAGAGGTTCAGTCCATTATCAAGTCCATGATCAAGTCAGGGACATGGCAGCATCCAGCCAGGCATGGTTCAGGAGGAGCTGAAAATTCTACATCTTCACCTATAGGCTGCTAGCAGAATACTGACGTCCAGGCAGGCGGCTAGGAAGAAGGTCTTATAACTCACACTCACAGTGTCACACCTATCCATCATGGCCACACCTTCTAAGCCTGCCACTCCCTGGGCTGAGCATATACAAACCATCACAGCAACATAAGAGAAAGCATTTAATTGGGGCCTGGCTACAGTTTCAGAGATTCAGTTCTTTATCATCGTGGTGGGGAGCATGGCAGCGTGCAGGGCAGACATGGTTTGAAAGTAGCAGCTGAGAGTTTACACCTTATCTGCAATTTGGAGGCAGAGAGAGAGAGAGAGAGAGAGAGAGAGAGAGAGAGAGAGAGAGCCTCTTATGGGTGTTTGAAACTTTCAAGCCCACCCCCTTCAACAAGGCCACATCTCCTAATCCTTTCCAAACAGTTCCACCAACTAGGGGTCAAATTTTGATGGCCTATGGGAACCATTCTCACTAAAAACCACCACACAGACTGGCATCCCATCAACATTTTCTGCTATGTCTGCCTTCTGTATTGATTCTTTCTCTGTCCACTGGAGTTTTCCATGTATGACTAGTTCTGTAGCTTGGACCGGTGCTCACTCCTCGGGCTAGGGACATATGGATCTATTCCTTCATCCTGAGGCTCGGGATAAGTCAGGCATGCCTCTGTCCACACCAGACTTGAGTCCATCCTAGCATGCCTTGTGATCTACAGATGGAAATGGTCCCATCCAGCTCCATAGGAGTACATAATAAATGAGGACATTTTCAAAATCAGGTAAATGCAGCTAATATAAAACTGACCATTGCAACCAAATGCACATTCTATTCTGCTAAGTATATTCGTGTTGTTGTTGACTGTTACCACCATCTGAATCTCAATTTTTTCCCATAACATAACATTGAAACATGCACATTAAATAACGCATCATTCTTGCCTTGCCCTGACAACCCATGGCAGAAAACTTTGTACTTCCAGTCTCTAAATTTGTAGAATCATGTTCAATTGTTTCTTTTGTGAGTGTTTTTTTTTTTTTCACTTACCATACTGTGTTCAAGTTATACCCATGTTAAAAAATAATACCTGAATGGCCTTCCTTTCTCAAGGTTCTAAAGTATTCTTTCTCTTCCTGTCCCAGCCCCCAGCCCCAACTGTGTGTGTGTGTTGTGTGTGCATGTATGTGTGTGCATGATTGTGCATGTATGACACTAATTATTTTTATATCTGTAGATATTTGGTTTGTTTTCATTTTTGACTCTGGTTAATCCATCACTTTGGAATGAATCTGAATGAACACACATTCCTTTCAGACCCTACTTTGAACTATTCTGGGTTTTCAGGCATGCAATTGCTTATCAGATAGTAATTATCTTTTTAAAAAATTCATTGTTGTTGATGTTTTTCTTTATTGCTGCTGCTGTCACTGTTTGAGATATCTAGGGTCTTGTTATACACAGCATGATGGTCCTCCAACTTATAATCCCCCTGTCTCTTGTCTGGAGCCCTGGGTTCACCAGTATGTCTCACCACACCCAGCATTCAACATGCTGTTTTTGAGGGAGGACTTTGACACATATAAGATTATTTTTTTTTGCATTATGTTAGTTTTGTTCATGTTTCATGTTGCTATGAATATATAAATAGGTATCACATTACTCACGAGCTATACTTTAGCTCAGTGTCAATACTAGTAGTTGACCCATTAATTATTTCTTGAAGGAAGGACTCTGAACATAAGTATACTGAATCAAAATGTTAATATGCTGCAACCAGAAAGGAAGAACCACCAAGACACTGGAGATCATTAGCATCAATCAAGAAATCAGAAATCATTGCCTTATAAATATTGCGGCAACTATTTCTTGTTAGTTAAAAACAAGCCACTAGGGAAGAACGAGAAGGTAGCCTCTCTGTTCGATTGTGATTTTGCTGAGTGAAGAGATCTTAGCATTGACCCCAAGAAGTGCAGATGTTGGCTTTCACTTCTAAAACACCAGGCTGGGAAATCCTGTGTTGAGCTCTCTCAAATTCAGCTGGTCCAAGCCCCTCCTACCCACTTGGTTATAAACCTGGAGGACTTATGCCATAGTGCAAATCTTTCCATTGGATCCCATAGTATGGTCCCATCTTGATGCAGCCTTGGGAGTCAGAGTCAGCATAGATCCAAGCTCTCACAGTAAGCGACGGGAAGAAGAAAGAGGAAGTTCTCAGAGAGGAACTGTTTGTGAGTTTTTGAGAAAACCATCTGATGTCTTTTGAGGATGATGTCTATTGACAGCCACAACTACAAAATGCATCCGCTATTAATTAAAAGGAGGATGGAAAATTTGGACTCAGGCACAACGGCCGATGCATATAATTTAACACATAGGGGTAAAGCACAGAGATCACAACTTAGGTTTGAGGCTAGCCTGGGCTATTACATATGGAGTGAAATCTTGTGTGTGTGGGGAGTGGGTGGGTAGCCTGGGCTATACATATGGAGTGAAATCTTGTGTGTGTGGGGAGTGGGTGGGTAGCCTGGGCTATTACATATGGAGTGAAATCTTGTGTGTGTGGGGAGTGGGTGGGTAGCCTGGGCTATCATATGGAGAAATCTGGTGTGGGAGTGGGGGTAACTGGCTATTAGAGTGAGTCTGTGTGGTGGAGGGGTACGGGCATCTGTAGATCATTAGATTTTGTTTTCATTAGAAGTTCCTTTTAGGTTAATGTCAACTTTTGTTAAAATTGTGGGTATTTTATTCAGTTAAATGGAAGGAAGTGGAAAAATTATGTGTTTCCCAGTTTGTGTTGAAAAAAAAAAAATTAAACCCTACAATTTCATGTAACCTTTGACCTGAGACAAGGAGCTGCAGAATTGATATTTTTTTAATATCAGAAAAAATGATCAAGTGGAATGCTTTGGTTAACATAGTTTATAACACAATAAACCAGCAGCTTTTTTCTTTCCTATGCAAGAAGGCAGAGGGGACATCTGAGTTGCAATTGAATCTAGATTTCATCTTAAGAGGCAGTTGATCTGTAACAGAAAGCTCACAGCCCGAGGAGGAGTCAGGAGATCCAACTCCTTTCTCAAAGATAATATACTCAAAGTGTTGGGAATCACAAAAAGCAATCAGAGAGGGGCTTATTATCTGACATTTTTAGTTTAGAAACAAACTGAATATTTAATACGTGCGGTGGTTTGAATGAAATGACTCCCATAGACTATAGGAAGTGGTATTATTGGAAGTGTGGCCTTGTTAGAGTAAGTGTGGCCTTGTTGGAGGAAATGTATCACTGGGGTTTGGGCTTTGAGGTTTCAGCAGCTCAAGCCAGACCTAGTGCTCACTGTTCTTCCTGCTGCTTTTGGATCCAGATATAGAACTCTCAGCTACGTACCTCTTCTGTATGTCTGCCTGTATGTCACCATGCTTCATACTATGATAACAATAGACTATACCTCTGAACTGAAGCCAGACCCAATTAAATGTTTACCTTCATAAGAGTTACCATGGTCATGGTGTCTCTTCACAGCAACAGAACCCTAACCAAGACAATCAGTCATGAATTGTCATGAACTAGAGGATGACTGGAGGAAGACAATAGAGGAGAAGATGACAGAGACAACGGAGATGACAACTGGGAGAGAAGAGAGAGAGGACGACTGGGGAGAAGAGAGGAGAGAGAAGATGATGGAGGATGATGGAGGAGGATGACTGGGAAGCAGGACATAGAAGGACAAACGCAGGGTCTGGAAAACCCTCAAGTTATAAGGGTCTCATAGTTGGGGAACAGAGTAGTGTAGGGGTATCTGCCCACTCTAGCTTACAGAATATATTCATATTACTGAGTTGTGTGTTTCATTGACTGGTCCTAATAGGGTTGGAGACTTAAATATCTCCCACTACAAATTGAAAGCAGGTTTGAAAACCTTCTCACAGTGATTGTACTTTGCTAAAATACTTGAAAGTGTTGCTGTTTATAAAATGATAGCTCTCCTTAAGCATCACTTAGGAAAGGTTAGCAGTATTCTAGTTATGGTTGTTAAAGATTGAAATCTGAAGAATAAGAGGAAGGGATTATCCTTTTTTTCTTTAGCTTACATATATTAAAAATTGCAAATTTAATCCCTATGCTACTTTTAGATCTAAAGTTCTCTCACTAGGAAGATGAATATTTTTTTAAAAGATAGCAATATGTGTAGAATAGTCCATTTAAAAATTGTTGAGCAGATAGGAGGGAGACATAAGTATTCACTTCCAACTCCTCTGATAATCACTGATCTTTTGATGTAGATTATTGGTTCAGTCCTAGATTACTGATCTTTTAGCCTGCTTGTTAAACTGAATCAAACTTAGAAAAGTTACTCATTGTACATTTGACCTAGACTGAACACTAGGCCAGATGTTAAATCTCACAGAGAACAAAGAAGACACCATGTTCACCTCTGGGGAGTTTAGGGTCCACAGACCCTAAATAATGGCTGTAGCACATAAATGATAGCCATTGCTAGATTCATTTATGGAGAGTGCAGCATGCTATGAAGGCTGTCAACAGTGGCATCTGGAGTGGAGAATAGATTGAAGAAGGTGGATCGAAAAATGACAGGCAAGAGAAGGCTCGCTGTGTTGTTTGGGAGAAAAAACCTGCTAAATTATTAATTAAGTTATTCTTCTCTCACATATTACATCCTGACCCCTGTTTCCCCTTCCTCCTCTTGCCCCAGCTCCTCCCAGCACCTCCTCTAGATTCACTTCTCCTTCTGCTCCAGTAGGATTAACATAGTAAAATTAACATACCAAAAGCAATCTACAGATTCAATGTAATTCCTATCAACATTCCAATACAATTCTTCACAGACTTCGAAAGAGCAATTTTCAGTTTCATATAGAAAAACAAAAAACAAATAAAAGAACTTCTGGAGGTATCACCATCCCTGGTTTCAAGCTGTACTACAGAGCCATCGTAATAAAAACTGCATGGTATTGATATAAAAACAGACAGATTTGATCAGTGGACTTGAATCAAAGACTGAGAAATAAACCCACACACCTATGGACACTTAATATTTGACAAAGAGGCCAAAACCATACAAAGGAAAAATGAAAGCATCTTCATGGTGCTGGTTTAACTGGATGTCTGCATGTAGACGAATTCAAATAGACCCGTAACTATCCCCCTGCACAAAACTCAAGTCCAAGCAGATTAAAGACCTCAACATAAAACTGGACACAGTAAATCTAAGAGAAGAGAAAGTGGGGACTTCCTTGAACACATTGGCACAGGAGACACATTCCTGAATAGAACACCAATAGTTCAAACACTAAGATCAACAACTAATAAAAGGGACCTCATGAAACTGAGAAGATTTCGCAAGGCTGTGCACACCATCAATAGGACAGAATGGCAGCCTGCAGAATGGGAAAAGATCTTTACCAACCCTACATCTGACAGAGGATATATATGCAAATATATATATGTATATATATGTGTGTGTGCGCAAATTATATATATATAAAGAAATTTGACATCAACAAACCAAGTGTTTTAGTCAGGGTACCCATTCCTATACAAACATCCTGATCAAGAGGCAAGTTGGGGAGGAAAAGACTTATTCAGCTAACATTTCCACATTGCTGTTCATCACCAAAAGAAGTCAGGACTGGAACGCAAGCAGGTCAGGAAGCAGAAACTGATGCAGAGGACATGAAAGGATGTTACTGACTGAATTGCTTCCCCACACTTGCTCAGCTTACTTTCTTATAGAACCCAAGACTACCAGCCCAGGGATGGCATCACACACAGTGGGCCATCCACTAATTGAGAAAATGCCCTACAGCTGGATCTCATGGAGGCATTTCCTCAAGGGGGTCTCCTTTTGCTGTGATAACTTCAGCTTGTGTCAAGTTGACACACAAAACCAGCCAGTACACCAAGTAACTAAAAATTTAAAAATGGGGTACAGAGCTAAACAGAGAATTTTGAACAGAGGAAACTCAAATGGCTGAGAAGCACTTAAAGGAATGTTCAACATTCTTTGAATTCAAGAAATGCAAATCAAAATGATTCCATTTCCTTTCAGAAAAGAGCAGGTCTCCCAGGGATATCAACCGTACATTGTAGAATGAGTTACAATAAGACTAGATGCAAACCCTTCTATCCTGACTGGATGAGGCAACCCAGTAGGATGAAAAAGGATTCCAAAGCAGGCAAAAGAGACAGAAGCAGCCTCTGATCCCACTATTAGGAGTCCCACAAGAACACCAAGCTATGCAACCATAACATATATGCAGAGCGCCTAGGTCAGACCTATACCAGCTCCCTGATTGTTGGGTCAGTCTCTGTGAGCTCCCTTGAGCTCTACTAGTTTACTTGATTCTGTTGGCAGGAGAGATGAGTCCGTCCCTAAAGACTAGGTGTACAACCAAAAGTGTAAGGGTATTTGCATTTTAAGAATTGAACTATTGGACCAATCTGTATCTCCTGAATGAAAGGTCAGTGTGAGGAGGTGTTGTTTTATGAGTGGGTGTCTTCCTGTCTCCTGGTTCACAGTTCCCTGCTCTACCCACCTCCTAAGAAAATATTTTATTCTCTGCTCTTAAAAGTCACCAGAGTCAGGTCAAGAAACAAATCACTTAATCATTTCTATAAACGTCACATTGTTGAATGCTTTGCCTCTGTCCTCATTTCAAACTCAACTCTCACTGGCTAATTTCTAGATGAACGTGTTAGACTCTCACAGATTCGGATTTTTTTCCTTTCTCCTCTATGAAGAAGATTTGTTGCTAATTTTAGATAGTGGCTATCTGTCTTAGGGTTTTACTGCTGTGAACAGACTCTAAGACCAAGGCAACTCTGCCTCTCTCTCTTTTTTCCCTAAGGCAACTCTCATAAGGACAACATTTAATTGGGGCTGGCTTACAGGTTCAGAGGTTCAGTCCATTATCATCAAGGCAGGGGCATGGCAGCATCCAGGCAGACATGGTACAGGAGGAACTGAGAGTTCTACATCTTCATCTGAAGGCTGCTAGCAGAAATACTGACTTCCAGGCAGCTAGGATGAGGGTCTTAAAGCCACAGTGGTGACACACCTACTCCTACAGGGCCATATTCTCTAATATTGCCATTCCCTGGGCTGATCATATATAAACATACTCTCTCTCTCTCTCTGTCTCTCTCTCTCTTTCTCTCTCTGTATGTATGTATCATCTATCTATCTATCTATCTATCTATCTATCTACCATCTATCTATCAATCATCCATCTATGTATCTATCTATGTATCTATGTATCTATGTTATCTATGTATCTATGTTTTCTATAGATCTATCTATCTATCTATCTATCTATCTATCTATCTATCTATAATTTAGTATTTTCATCAGCTCTGAGTGTATAATTGAGGGGGGTCAAATACAATGTCTTTGTTGTGAAGCCATCTCCAGTGTGCTTATCATCTTTGTACTTTGTCATCATTAAGCATGGATTCTCCCCATTTTTCCCTCTCCCTCCCCATCATGTATGTGCCTGAGTGTTTGTCTGTGTGGGCACGTGTATAAACGCTGTTGTGCATTTGTATGTGTGAGCCAGAAGCCAGGTTCAGTTGCCATTCCTCAGGGTCCATTCACTTCATTTTCTTTGTGTTTGAGATAGCTCACTGTCCAGGAGCTCAGCAGACTAGCAGTTTAACTAGTCTGGCTGGTTAGCCCCAGAGTGAGTGAGCCCCATAGATCCACCCTTTCCTGTTGCTCTGCTGCTGGGATTATAGATTCACACCACTACACGTGGGTAATGTGTATGGGGAGGTGGGGGACATTGTTACATGAATGTAGATACCCATGGAGGCCAGAAGACGGCATCGTATTTCCTGGAGCTGGAGTTATAGGTGAGTAAATCATGAACCATGGAGTGCTGGGAACTGAACTCAGGTCCTCTGAATAAACAAGTGTTCTTTTTTTTTTTATTGGAAATTTTTTATTGTAAATTTTTTATACATTTCAGATGTTCTCTCCTTACTCCATTTCCCCCTCCCTCCCAGGAACTCACTATCCCTTCCCCCCTCCTCCTATCTCCACGTTGGTGTACCCCCTTCCACCCTCCCCTGTACCTCACCTCCCCACCCTCGAGTATCCCCCCCCCCACAACGTCCAGTCTTCATGGGACCAAGGATCTCTTCTCCCACTTATATATAGCTCCCTTGCATATGTAGCTGGAGCCATGGGTCCCTCCCTAAGCGCTCCCAGGCTTGTGGTTTAGACCCTGGGGGCTCTGGTTGGTTGGGATTGTTGCTTTCCTCATGGTGTCTCGAATCCTCTCAACTCCTTCAGCCTTCACTCTATCTTCTCCATTGGGAACCCCGTGATCAGTTTAATGGTTAGCTGTGGGCTTCTGCCTCTGAGTATGTCGGACTCTTGCAGACTTCTAAGGAGACAGCTATATCAGGCTCCTGTCAGCATGTACATCCTGACATCCACATCAACCTCTCCTTTGGTGACTGCACATAGGATGGATATCCAGGTGGAATGGTCTTAAACAAGTGTTCTTAATCACTGAGCCATCTCTCCATCCTGTTTTTGAATTATTTTCACGTGTAAAGTAAATTGGCAGGATAGATGTACATAAGGAAGCGCCGAATCACTGTACCCCAAAGAGGGAATTTCCTTGCCAGTAAGAATGGATTTGAACTCAGTCTCCAGCATTCACACATCACCTTAATCACCCCTGAGAGGCGATGGTAGATTCTAAGAGTTGGAGTGATGTGGATATCACACGACACATTTAATTGAATGATGTTCATTAATTGAAGCTCTATTCATTGAAGCTGTCTTTGGTCTCCAAACGAACTCACATGCGTGTGGAGGTTTTTCCTCCATTCCAAGAGAGAAGGAGAAATGAAGGGCAGCAGCCTGGCGGAAGATCTTACAAGCGAGAAAATACGCGCCTGCTTCCTATGTGCAAACCTAGGAAAAGAACGCTAAGTGCTCTCCTGAGCGTCCCCTTGCGAAGTGACATGGGCTTAAGAGGGTCTGTCTAATAGCAAGGCAATTTTCATTGGAGTCTAAGTGGAGCCTTTTGTCTCTGTCAAATGCAATTTAGAGAAATGGCTTCAAAAGACCCAAATTTAGAGTATATTACAATCCCAGCTGTAGACCCCTGGAATATCTTCATAACCTAAGATTTCTGCTAGAAAATGCCTTAGCATTTGAATGGCTATGAAGTCTAAACCTAACTGTCTGATCACTGAGAATATTGGATCCCTGTTTCTGGGTTGCATGTCACAAATGAAACTGCAGACAGAGTTATCTTTCTCTGTGTCCCCAGGTATGAGATATCTTCCTGGGACATTTGCCCTTTAAGGATGGTGCCCACTCTCACTTACCTGGAATGATGGCATCCTGTCTAAAGCACATTCAAAATGAGAAAGGGACATTACCATTTAAGATAAAATTGTCTTGTTATTGAATGTGTCTTAAGCAGATATTGGGAATGGCATAGTAATAAGATTGCATATTAGTCCTGGAACTATAGAGAACCTAGGCTTGCCACCCAACTTCAACAGCAAAAAAGAAGAAATGGACACACACACACACACACATACAGATACACACACAAAGACACATACACAAAGACACATAAACAGACACAGACACACACACACAGACATACACACACAAAGACATACACAAATATAGATACACACAGAGATACACAGAGACACACATACACAGACATACACACACAAACAGACTTATATACACAGACACACATAGCCAGATACACACACAGGCACACACACACAAAGACAAACACACAGAAACACACAAAGACATACACAGATAAACACACACCATACACACACAAACACAGACATATACACACAGACAGACACACACATAGGCACACACACAAAGACACACAAAGACACACAAAGACACACAAAGGCACACAGACATAGACACAAATACAAACACACAGACACAAACACAGACACATACACACACAGAGAGACAAACACACAGAGACACACAGATACAGAGACGTACACACAAAAAACCCACACAAACACACACATACACACACATAAACACAGACACACACATGTTTATGTGTACTCTATGCAATTTTAGGGATGTACCTATGTTAAGATGCACTAGCTATTTATCTGGAATTCAAATCTAGGAGCCTTATCCTTTTATTTGCTAAATATTGCAATCCTACTAAGTTATGTGTGCAAACATAGTATCTATCCAGTTTCAAAATATTAGAGCTCTCAAGAGAAGATTTTTTTCTAAGCAGATTTCACAAACATATATATATGTTTATTCAAATTATGCACTAAAGGCTGAGATACTGTTAGGCAAGATTTCTGCATGTATTTAAAATGATGTCTCTCTTCTTTAATAACTGAAAATCACAGTGCAGTGGATAAAAATAAATATGTCATCAGCAATAGAAATTATCCAGAGTAAGTGCAATGCAAATCAGGCAGCAGATTTAGGAGAACCGTGCTGTTTTCCGTCCCTTAATGTTTGGGAAATCTACATTTGTGTAGTATCTGTAAACATGTCTGTCAAAGACTGATGTTTTTGTTGTGTTAGCCAAGAGTTACATAGTGAACTAGAAAAAGGATAAAGTAGTCTTTTAAGCAGAGAAGATGGTTTTCTTGTGAGTAAAAGACAAGGCAAACAGAAGAGCTGAGGGACAAAGAGCATTTTTACAAACCTGTGATTTAAAGACCTAAACCAACTGAGCATGTGCCTCCCAAGTAATTCACTGCTGCAGAAATAGCCCATTTGGTCAGGCTCACAAATGGGCTAACATACCCCTTTCATTTGTTGACAGGCCAAACTCATAAAAACATGAACAGTCGTATCAGCCTGACAATGGGCTCATGGCCACAAACTCTCCATTAGTAATTGGTGATGGGCCAGGATTATAACAGACAATGTGAAATTTCTTGAGCCAAAGGACATGATTAAGCCAAAAAGGGACACATCTCTCTGTCCAGGCTGCATGACTGAAAAATCTCAAGCCCAGCAAGGGAGGAAGGGCCCTTTCCTTTAGGATGTTAATTTAGCTGTCTCATCCATGTCTCCTCAGCTTCTATTTGAAGGCGGTAAGATTCTGGTTCATTTTCCCATCATCTGTCACACATCAGATTAAAGAAGGCTTAAGCAGTAACATATCTTTCGTTGGATAGTGATTCTCAGCTGTTATCATTACAACCTCGATGGACTTATTTGAGAATAATATAATGAGGGAATAATCCAATGATCTCTTTCTGTTAAAGAGTTTTTTTTTTTTTTTTTAAAGGCTTTCTGTCTTCCTTTCTGGAAAGGTGACGGATAGTTGATGTCTTCCCTTATTATTCTTACAGATCTCAAAACAAAGATGTTTCCTCAGAGCGCCTCTCTTGCCTTTGAAGAGAAAATTCACTCAGTGGATGGAGACAGTGCTCCGCTCTCATCCCTGGCCCCTCCATCACCTCAGAGCCTCTCGTCAATTACTTGGCTCCCTCTTTTTCTCCCTGCTAGGATCGTCTCAGATGGAAATGATCTCTCCACGCCTCCGTTTCCCCTCATCAAGGCCTTGCATTTCATCAGGAACATGTACATCTGCTTTCCCGATGTTCTCCTTCTCGAGGCTTCTTCCGCTTTAGGGTATAAAGTGTAGTTGTTAAACTTAGATTCTAAAATGCAGACTGTATCATTAGATGCATTTAATCCTCATTGGGCTCAAAACCCTTACTTTTATTTGAGAGTCTTCTCCCACCAAAAAAAAAAAAAAAAAAAAAAAAAAAATTCAACCCTGTATTAATTCTTTGAGAATTTGTACAATCTTTTAGTTGTTCTATTGGTAGAATACGGACTAAGACACAAACCTTCCAAAACGGCTGCCATAATTGGTCAGTGGATAGTGACTAGTCATCACAGTTTTTGTTGTTTGCCTTCTGAAACAATGTCTTTTTTTTGTTTCCCTGACCGTCCTGGAACTCACTAGAGCAGAATGGTGGCCAATGCACAGATATCCTCCTGCCTCTGCTTCCCAAGTGCTGAGATTAAAAGCCTGACCTCATTAGTGTTTTCTTAAAGGATGAATTAGCAAAAAGAAAGATAGGGTGTTCATATCTTATATGGCTGTTAATTCTCTCTCTGCTCTGTCTTCTGCCTTCATACCACACCTGCTCTTTCGGATAAACATGTCAGCACTAAGCCTTGAAGACTGTCAGGCCTACACCAGTGTCCATCCAATTCATACTCCTTATAAGGAAGACGACCAAACTAGGAGCCAGAATCTGAGTTGGCAAGCCGACACAGTAAGCTTTGTCCAGGGTTTGCCCGGGATCTGTTACACACCACAGCTGGGACAAACAGAAATGACAATACCTTCCCAACCCAATAGAAGGAACATGGGAGAAACTGGGATCCTGAAGTGAGGATGGTGGGAGTAAGCTGGAGAGATAAAGCTGCCCTGCATCAGATAATGGTGGCGTCCTGAGGTTGGTGGTATACGAACTAAGTAATGCTAATGCGGCTGAATGCCTCTGGGGTAGCCCATTATGCTAGTGAATTCTGTTTTCTGCCCCTATCTGGTCACCAGGACTGCAATTCAGCTTTACATCATTGTAGCCAGTGCTTTATCTAGGGTAGGTGCAGAGTCCACATATTCTTGTGAAATGAAAACAAGACCTTAAGTTACTTCCCTGCAAATAACTCTGGAAATTATTTTAAAACATGGCCTAATGGACAAATATATGGTTCACCTTTTAGTACTAGCCGCCTACTCTTTGAAGTGAAGAATGAAATATGAAAGAGCGCCTGAAATCCCGTGCTACAGACAATGGGGGAAAAGCTACAAAGTATCTTTATGAGCTTTGCCGGGAATCTTGAGCTTCATAATATGTTTTATGCAGCATTTTTAAATGCTAAATTAACTGCTTCATGAGCTGGAGCTGGAGCTCTCGAGCACAGGAAGGGGGGACCCTGTTTCTTTGAGTAGGCTAGTCCCTAAGGGCCAGAGCTATATTCAACATGCCGAGCCCCGGTGCAGAAGAGCTGTTTAGCCAATGTTTTGCCAAGCTCCGGGCTGCAAAAGGTAAATTCACTGAGGAGAGAGATAATGGTCAAATCAAGTGTCACAGCCGATCTCCCAGGTACCCCAAGGTCTTCAGACATCGTTGGGAACCGTCATACAGAGACCCCTTTCCACTTTCCACTGACTATACAGCTGTGGTCTCATATGCACTGCCGCCTGACCTGCTCCCACTCTGTATAACCAGGTAATGATTTTATCTTCTCCAATCTGAGAGAAAAATGCATAGAATGAAGAGTGGGACAACATCATGAAACAAAGTCAATCAACTTTCCAAATCCTGGTGGGGGTGACCCCTTGAGGGGGTAGTGTTTTCTTGAGTGGTGGTTTTAGAGCAGGTTTCACAGAGCCTTCAGTAGTTCCCACTGCCTGGTGTGTACATAGTGTGTGTATGTGTGCAGGTCTGACTCTCTGCAGGTATGTATATACATAGAGATATTGCAGGTGTCCTGAGGACCCTGTACTTGAGAGGAGAACACTGGAAGGAAGCTAACTGGGCACCATCCTCCAAGTTAATTGAAGTCATATCCCAGCTTTGTAACTAAATAATTTAAATAATGACACTTTTATTTTAATTAGGGCTCTGGGCCATAAAGAGAAGAGTAGAAGGAGCAAGCAAGTGAGGGCAGGAGACAGAAAAGAAGAGGAACCGGCAGGCAGTGGGAGAAAAAAGATAGGAAGAAGACAGAAGGAAAGGAGAAACAATTATTTTAAAGGCATAATGGGGAGGGGTTTCCATTTTTGTTTGTTGGAGTGTGTGTTTTGGTTTTCAAGAATGCCATCTTACTATAGAGCTCAAACTGGTCTTGAATTTTGATGTCCCTGTCTCTGCCTCCACAATGCTTGGATTCACATCTGAAGAGGAGATGATAGAGGTACCGATTCGAAGAAGAACCAGGCTTTTGTGTGAGAGAGGGTGAAACTCTTCTTAGTAAACATTCTGGGCTCCCTTGGAAGGAAGCATTTATGTACATCTCTGGGGTCCTTGCAGCCTCAGATCACCTACCTAAGGAGCTCTTATTCCAGTTTCTGTCGGCCTCATCTGTGGAGAAGCTCCAATGGGTGTAATGGGAGAATCTGAGGACTTCTGCTCTTGCTCGTCAAAGGCAATCTTTATTATGCATACATCTGGCAATAAGGCCTTCATGAAGATTTAATCATAACAATAACACGTTTGAGGCTGTAAGGGATGAGATAAAGGAGGAGAGTGACAGGGATGCCATTTACGGACAGATTTGCATTAATGAGTCTTACTGGCAAAACAACTATAGGGATCTCTGTCAGCATGCTTTGGGCTGCCTGTGCTTCTGGAGCCAGCTCTTCTGGGAGAGGCATACATGCTGATCCGGGCACTGGAAGCTGGAAGTTCCTGTCTTGAGAGCACTGTGTGGGTCCTGCTCTTTCACACCTTGGCATGAGATGCTGGCAATCCCAGGGGACTAGGGACTCCATTATAAGGTAGTGGCTTCTCTGTCCTTAGTGCATCTCCCACTGAGAGATGCCTTTAAAGGCCTAGAACAGCTTGGAGAGGAACAGGTTTGTTTGGCAACTGACTGCTGTGGTGCACTGAAAAACTGTCCGTTTTGGTCTTCCAAAATCAACCCTCTGGGACTGTGATGGTTATGATGGTGACTCGTTCAGAGTGCTGGGCCCGTGAGGACCCAGTCAGAGCAGAAACAAACGGAATGATATTTCTCTCTCAGTCGCAGTCTGATTCTGAGCGGTTTCATTCACCATGACTGTTTAAAAGCTCTTCTTACTGGGAGGTGGGCTTTACCAAGTGAGCTAGTCTGGCTGGCCAATGAGCCTCTGGATTCTCTTTCTCTCTCTACCTCTCAGTTCTTGGGTTACAGATGTGCCCCACCCCTCACCTCGGTTTTTCACAGAGGAGCTGCGGTAGAAGCAAGGTATTTTCCTGACTGAGTTATTTCCCCAGCCTCCTGGTTTCTTACTTGTTTTTGTTATTACTGAACTTCTGTGTGAGGCACTGTTTGTTTATTTAACTTTTTGTTCTTAAGGAAAGGTAGCAGGCTCCATCTTGGCCACGCCCCCACCCACGGCAGCTGTTAACGTCAACAGGAACTGTTTTGCTTCCTTCCTCTCTTGACCACGCCCCCAATTCATACTCTCTAAGAGGAACTGTTTTGTGGTCTTCCTCTCTTGGCCATGCCCCCTATGCAGACTCTAACACCAAAGTGGAACTGTTGTTCTTCCATTCATCCTATTTCCAGTCTCATTCCAATCTATAGATTCAGAAACTGATGGTGTGGACCTATATGTCTTTTCTCTCAATTGAAACATTCATGGTATAAGCAAGGCCAAGGGCAAGCAACATCAGAATGCCTCCTGGCTCAAGTGTTGCAAGCTTGCTAGCCCAGAAGGCATGTATTTGGTGGGGGAGGGAGGACACAGACTTGTGTTCTGCCAGGTTCTTCTCCATAGCAAACACGAGGCTCTATCTTGGAAACATGAGGCTCTGACTTGTAAACTAGCCACAACTATTTTCTTCTTGTTTCTATGTATCCATGAAGGATCTTAGAGAGACAAAATTCCCATTATTCATAACAATTCTGAGCACAGGAGAATAATAACAACCCTCTGAGTGGCATTGATTGTGAGCACAGCTCTAGTCTATGGATATTATCTATGGCATTCACATAGTCATTTAAAGACTAAAATGTGCAGACTTTAATTGGGTGTGGTGGTGCCCACGTACAGTCCAGTCCTTGGGAAACTGAGAGAAGAGGTTTACCAGTCTGGGACCAATCTGAGTTTCATAGTAAGAGCCTGTCTCCCTGCCCCCTGCCCTCAGCAAAAGAATATGAAGGAAGAAACTTGAAGGTCCTTTGCTTCCCAACCCAATAAAACCCTGAAAGCTACATACAGTGCAGATGTTTAAGAAACTGTGTTGACAAAGGAATTGGCAATCAACCAGACAGGATGACACTCTATGATCAGCCTTTGAGAAGGTTTTCTTTAAGAATTTCCTTTATGGTTAAAATTCAGAGTTAGTTGTTTTCTTAAAAAGTTAAATATTTTATGTTCCTTTCTTTGGGTTGGGTCTACTTTGCGGTTACTTCCACACCACACAAAACAGCACCATAAAAAATGCAATAAATATTTCATAATTCTCTATAATTGGTTGCCAATGCTTGGAAATGTTTGCCCTGTTGCCTAACTCTCATTCTGGGATCCCATGGGAAAGAGCCAAAAGGAGGAATGTTCTGTCTGCACCTCTCCCGTGTCCCCCAGCTCCAGAGCATCAAGACAAATTATTGTAATCCAAGAGAAATATGGGCATTATGATGAATTAGGTTCATTTCTTCCCTTATCCCTACCTCTGTAACTCCAAACCTTGGTAAAACTGTAGACTCATAATTGCTTAGAGTAGCTAGTTTCAACTTTTTGATGAAAAAAAAAAATGAGATCCAGAATTAGCAGTGTAACGTTAAAGATACTTTTTTCATCTGTTTAGAGAACTCTCTGACCTAAGACAGGAAGGATTGTTGACTGAAAGACATGGATAACACTAGACAGACCACAATTAAGATGGAGTCATGGATAACTCATAAAGATAGTTAATTCTGATGCAAAATTTTCCCTGTCCATTTTTCATGGAGGGCTTTCATAAGCTTTCTGAAATTGAAAAAACTGCATGTATATACAAACATACATTTCAGCTATTTGCAGCTCTCAGTCTGTATCTGTAGTCAGTTTCTGCTGTTTGTCAGTATCTAATATATCTATCTATCTGCCTGTCTACCTTCTGTCTATCTATCATCTATCTATCTATCTATCTATCTATCTATCTATCTATCTACCTATCTATCTATCTGTTTATCTAATCTATCTATCTATCATATATCTGTCTGTCTGTCTTCTATCTGCCTATCTATTATCTGTCTGTCTATCTGTCTGTCTGTTTGAATGTCTGTCTTATCTATCTATCTGTCTGTTTGAATGTCTGTCTTATCTATCTATCTATCTATCTATCTATCTATCTATCTATCATCTATCTATCTATTTATCTATCATCTATCTATTTACCTATCATCTGTCTATATATCTTCTGTCTGTCTATCTATCTATCTATCTATCTATCTATCTATCTATCTATCTCTATCATTTGTCTGTCTATCTATTATCTGTCTGTCTGTTTGAATGTCTGTCTAATATCTATCTATCTATCTATCTATCTATCTATCTATCTATCTATCATCTATCTTCTGTCTATCATCTATTTATCTATCTATCTTTCATCTATTGGTCTGTCTATCATCTGTCTGTCTATCTAATCTATCTTCTGTCTATCTATCATCTATCTATCTATCTATCTATCTATCTATCTATCTATCTATCTATCATCTATCTGTCTATGTATCCACCATCTAATTAGCATCACAAAGAGAAACAGTAGCTCATCAAAACTTTAAATTTTCCTGGATATTTGAAGTTGCACTATACCACTGCAGGAGTATTTCTAAGCAAGTAAGTTTCTCTAGGTTTTACCTGTTAATGAAAAATGAAATTTCTCTGAAACTCAGGGAATTTATACCACTATCAATGTTCATCAAAAATATTCTTGGTTCTTGTTTTGTCTTGGCAATATTCTTGTGTCACTCTCTTTATTTTTGAATATTTTGTCAACAAAATTATAGTCTCCTATTTCTTTTTTTCATTTTTTATTCAATATTTTATTTATTTAACATTTCAGATGTTATCCTCTTTCCCCATTCCCCGCCCCCCCCCCCCATTAATCCCCTATCCCATCCCTCCTCCTCCTTTTTTGCCTTTATACTGTTTAAATTACATGCAAGTTTTAAGGTCAGTTCTAAGTTGAGGGACTAGCAATACAATAGATACAAATAGTCAAGGAACAAGAGAATAAACTCAGATAGTTAAAGAACATGAACACAATAAACAGAGTCCTGTGATCACTATTTCTAAGGACTTATCAAGATGACCAAAATATCTGAGCCTACTTCCCTGTCCTGGCCCAAAGTCATTTTCATGCCTGAAACCTGCTTCTTTGTTCTAGCTTAAGATTTAAATTTCTGTCTATAATTACTTCCTTGTTCTAGCCAAAGATTTAGATTCCTGCCTGAAATTACTTCTTTGTTCCAGCCTATTGTCAGATTCCTGCCTGCAGTCCATTTCCTTGTCCTTGGCCTATGTCAGATTCCTGCCAGGCAGCCCCAAAAGCTCTCCACATCTCCCCCTTTTTATTGCATAAACCAGACTGAGTCTGTCTTAGGTCATTCTGACAAGAAAACCTTCCTTACCTGTTGTGGAATATGCATTACCATAAGCAATGCACTTCTGTTCTAGGTTGGTAAGGCTCTGTGCAGAATCTTACCCATCCTGTTAAATTAATAACATCTTGCCAACCTGTTAAATTAATAACTCTGCCTGGGAGTCTATTTTCAGTTTCAAGTCATGTACTTTGGCTGCCAGCCTGTTGATGTAGTTAGAGACAAGCTTTAACATGATGGGCAGGAATAAAAGTATTCCCAGGACAAGAAGGGCTAGCATGATCAAGCTATATATCCCATTCCTGAGGTTTGACCAAAATAGAAATACTGACCTCAGGCCATGGATAGTTTTATTGGCATTATCTGCAACATCAAAGCTCAACAGAGCAGCATTCTTTATAAGGAAGGTATTTTCTTAATTGAGGTTCTCTCCTTGCAAATGACTTTAGCTTGTGTTGAGTTGACATAGAACTCTTTAGCACAGCAATCAGGCCAGTATCTCTTGCTCAGATGACAGGTTACAAAGCCCCTTTCTGGCAGCCAAGGTGGTGTGAGGCCAGAGGGAGGGAGAGCAGTGATTCTTTAAATTCATAATCTCACTATGCAAAGTTAAAACACCCAGAGAGGTGTTAAGATTATGCCAAATACCCTACAGGTGTCTTTAAACTTTTTTCCTAATTATAATGACAATCATTGTAAATTTTAGAAGTAACACTACTCCAATGATATTTGTCATGACACTTCAGATGGCTCCTAAATCTTGAACCCTGAACCTCCTTCAGATAATTTGAATAGGATATAGAGTATCAATCTATTGTTCCAGACACCTATATAAATCCTTTTGTATACTCAATACATTAGTAACTTTTTTTTTTTTTGCTAGTTGGTTAACAAAAATAGTTGTCTTAACTCCTTGTGTCAAAGCTATTGCAGAAGCAGTGGTGCTAGCAATTAATGAAATTAAAGCTGTTATACCAGCAATAATCAAGCCCGCTTCCCTCTTGCTTCTGCTTAAAGCCTAACTCACTTCTTCCAACACTTTCAGGCTTTTTTCAGAGAATCAAGGTTTTCTAATACTTAGGGCAGTAAGACAAAAGCTGGTTGATAGACCCCCATAACAGAAATGCCAGGTTTCCACACACTAACACAATTAGAAAGTATAAGTATACAGTCAATGCAACTTACAATAAATACTGTAGAAGAGAGGAAACCAATTTAGCTTGACAATTAAAAGAGCCTTAAAATATGCACTAACCCTTGTTTGAAATCTAGATCCTGTCCCAACTTTTTCTCTTGCTATCATAAAATCATAGAAAACTGCAGCTAACTTCCAAATATGTCTCTGAAAATGTCCAGATCGAGTCTTCCAAATGAAGACTGTTATTTCCAATATTGGATTGATTTCTAGACCAGTACATGATTGAGTCCAAATAGCTGGTCACCTTTAAGAAAAATACAAGAGTCATTATAATTTCTCTTTTTGATTCTCTGTCCCACAAGATCTAAAAACTTGAGGCAAGGCAGCTTGTCCCATCTGGGATATAGGCAAACAAAGATGGGTCAGGAACATATGTCCAATACAGCTTCCCAGTCACCCTTGTCAGGGTACTCAGCAAGCTTACAGGTCAGCATCATTCTTTGTCTCAGCAACAGCATGTCTCACCAGTCATTCTGGCAGCCACCATGTTCCTATAGCATCCTGCAGAAAAAACACAAACATGCCCTCTTCCCCACATTAGATACCTGGTCAGGATCATACCATATGCCTGCAGTGGATCCTTCCTTTTCTCCTAGGCATAAATATGCCTAGTTGAAGGGTGCCATAGACATTCAGCAGAAAGTTCCTTGGCATCCAATTTTTTTTTTTAATTTAAATTAAAAGAGTATGATTTAAATTAATTTGTGGTGTATGGGGATATACCCCCCACCTTTTTTTAAATGAAGATATTGTTTTAAAGTTCCTGCCTTCCTGCTCTCGAATTCCCCAACACTAGGGAATCCAGACTTTCAGGGACCAAGGCCCTCCTTTTCCACTGATGCCTGACAAGGCCATCCTGAACTACCTATACAGGTGGAGCCATGAGTCCCTCCCTTTGTGTTCCCAGGCTGGAGGTTTAGACCCTGGGAGCTCTGGTTGAGGATTCATCAGGAAATGCAAATCAAAACAACCCTGAGATTCCGTGTCACACCAGTCAGAATGGCTAAGATAAAAAACTCAGGTCATAGCAGATGCTGGCGAGAATGTGGAGAAAGAGAAACACTCCTCCATTGTTGGTGGGATTGCAAGCTGGTATGACTTACAGGGAGAGTCCCTATTCTCCAGACAGGCAGAATCACAATCGTCCATTTTCAAAGGCAATCCAAGGAGTAGTGAGGCAAAGCAAGTTATGTTAATGCCCTGGTGGGTTGTGTGTGTGTGTGTGTGTGTGTGTTTGTATTCCTCTGTGTGTGTGTGTGTGTGTGTATGATGTTTGTGCATTTGTACCTGTAAGTGCCATGCGACATTAATGTGGAGGTCAGGAGAAAGACAACCTTTGGTGTTGGTCCTCAACTTTTACTATGTTTTTGAGTCAGGAAAGCAATCTGGCTGTTCCTCAGAAAATTGAACATACTATTTCCTGAGGACCCATCTATACCACTCCTGGGCATATAATCAAAAGATGCTCCACCATATAACAGGGACATATGCTCCACTGTGTTCATAGCAGTCTTATTTGTAATAGCCAGAAGCTGGAAAGAACCCAGATGTCCTTCAACAGAGGAATGGATACAGAATATGTGGTGCACTTACACAATGGAGTACTACTCAGCTATTAAAAACAATGAATTTATGAAATTCTTAACTGGAAAATATCATCCTGAGTGAAGTAACCCAATCACAAAAAAAGTAACATGGTATGCACTCACTGATAAGTGGATATTAGCCCCAAAGCTCACAATACCTAAGATACAATGCATAGACCACATGAAGCTCAAGAAGAAGGAAGACCAAAATGTGGGTGCTTTGGTCCTTCTTAGAAGGACTAACAAAATACTCAACCAGAGGTCCTCTACTTCTTAGGTCAAATCATATTTATATGTGCAAACATCATAAAGTCACAAAATTCTAGGATTGTCTTTTTCCTAAGGCTATAAATAGGACCGCTCTCTAAATTTAAAGATAAACTGTAATTATCTTTGTGTGATAATAGCAAATATTGATAAGAACTTTAAAAAAAGAATTCTTATGAATTCAGCCATGATGTGTACATGTATTGCAGGGATTAGAAGGTAGAGTCATGAAGACTCCAAACATAAGACAACAAAAACCCAGATGCTTTCTCCTAAGATGCCCATTAAATATTAACACAGATGCAGGCAGCAAAATTGTCAGAGTAATTTGATAGATCAAACTTCAAATTGTCAATAATGCTGCAGCGTGGCTACCGACCAGAGTCTCTAAGTGCTGATTTAAACCTGACTCTCCCTGATCTCTCTTAGACACAGAAACAGGGAGAGTCCCTATTCTCCAGACAGGCAGAATTACAATCGTCCATTTTCAAAGGCAATCCAAGGAGTAGTGAGGCAAAGCAAGTTATGTTAATGCCCTGGTGGGTTGTGTGTGTGTGTATTTGTATTCCTCTGTGTGTGTGTGTGTGTGTGTGTATGATGTTTGTGCATTTGTACCTGTAAGTACCATGAGACATTAATGTGGAGGACAGAAGAAAGACAACCTTGGGTGTTGGTCCTCAACTTTCTCCACGTTTTTGAGTCAGGATCTCATTGACTTACACCTAAGTACACACCAAACTAGTTGGCTCATGAGCTTGCAGGGATTAACCCCTTCCACCTCTCATCTCACTGAAGGCTCCTTATGATGACAGGCATGTGCCACATGTGCCCTGTTCTATGTGAGTTCACGTTTCTCATGCTTGCATAGCAGATTCTTTACCCTGCAAGCCATCTCCCAGGTCTGCTGTCTGCACATTTAGGGCGTGACTCTCATTGGCTGCACATAGAGGGAGCATCCTCAGAGCATAGATACTGCTCTGCTTTCAAATTCTAATCACTTTTATTGGGGCTATACATCATTTTTAACTAAGCCATTCTACATTGTATCCCCTTGTTGCAAAGGGCTCTCTGATATTTTGCTTTCATTACTCCATTGATTCTGCAAGACATATTTTTTGTCATTATTTAATAGCAGAAAGTAGCATGATATTATCTCATCTGGGTTGTCCAAGCAATTGTCACTACCTGAAAGTAAATAGGAGGGAAATTTGCATAGTAATAACGGTATATAGGAAAAAATAATTGCGATTTATCACCACAAATGGATCAGTTATTAACACAGAATGAGGGACGAGGAATCGTTATTCCTGATACAGAAAGGCAAATAAATTGTTGCTGGCCTATTAGAAAGTACAATATTTATGATTAAAATTCTCCTAGTAGTTCTGAGCATGGGTAATTTCAGAGTACATTTAGGAAAACATGCCTAAAGTGGTATTTTAACTGTTTCATCATTGCTTCAGAGTTAAATACAAGTTGAATGTGAATGTTTCTATAAATAAAGGAAGTGCTAAGATGAGTAAATGGTTATAGCTGGTTATTAAAAACTCAAATAATTTAAAACCTTCCTGTGTCTTAAGGTGAACGGCCTGTTCTCCAGTTTGTGTGGACATTCTGTCTTCTCTTCCTTTCCACTTTTAAGACTTCTGAAGCTCAGATGTGCATAAACTTTGAAATTCCCACTAGCACAGACAGAAACGAGATGAAGAACTAAGAATCCTTCTAGTTCTCAAAGACAGGAGTCTCTGAGCCTAGTTGAGCAAAACTTATTTCATTAGGACCGGCCTCCTGCTTGTGTTCTAAATTTCGTGCTGTCCCTCAGTGCTCTTCATACCTTCTTTGGTTTGGTTGTGGTATTGAGACAACGGTGGGACCTTAAGAGGTGTTTGGGAGACAAAGGTTCCTCCCATTCTCAGGAGTGAGTTGTAAGTGCTCATGGGAGGTGGTTAGGTATCTCAACGTGTTGTTTGCCTTAGAAGTGAGTTTGGCCTCCCCTTGCTTCTTTTCCTCCTCATGTGGCACTCTCTGAGAAGACCCTGTTTGGGATAGAGTTCATTATATGGTCTCCTTTATTCTAGGTGGAGCCAAATGATTGCTGCTAAGCTGTGAAGTGTGACTTCACACAGGAAATCACTTCAGGACTTAGGCAGTAGGAGCGGATGGACCACCTCTGTTTACTTGGTTGGCTGGGTGCAGATGCTGCAGGAAGAGACAGCACACTTCAGAACAAAGTCTGTGTCTGTTTTGAGGTGCTGGGGACGGAACCTACACTTGCATCAGTTCTAGGCAAGTACTCAACCACTGAGCTATATAGCCAACCAAGGAGATGGCTTTTAGCTAAAGTTGGGTCCTGAGAAGTGAGGTGTCTTGACTGCCCAAAGATATTTTCAGTGGTAATAACTTAGATATGAGGTGAGGAAGGCCAAAGATGCTGAAACAAACATCCCACAATGCACAGTGGTGGCATAGATAGGCTTCTGTCCTAAGGAGTTGTGAAGCCAGTTGATGGAGGGATTCTGGCTTCACTCCTAGAGCCAAAAAATCCTCAGCTGCTCACACAGAACCATGAAGAGAGTGAGGAGCAAATACCTCATGAATGTAAGGCATTGCCGTCTGAGGACTGTTACTCTTAGCAACAAGTGTACACTCTATAAACCATTCAACCTAAAGCTAGCATGGTTCTCAGGAGTCTTTGTGTTGAGCCACATACAGTAGCTTTATTGGATCATCAGTCTTACCCAGACTTCAAATAAGCTGAACACTACCATGAAGTGACATCTTTGGATGAGATGCAATAGACGTTGACCATAAGCACCATGTACTTCAGCCTTTACACACTGGAGCCCACCTTGTGGCAGCTGACATTTGGCACCTGTGCAAATTAAGTAGTCAATGGCTACCAATGGATCCTCTGTGTATCTCTCCCGCTGCTGTGTTAATCAGGGTTTGTATTCCTACACAAACATCATGACCAAGAAGCAAGTTGGGGATGAAAGGGTTTATTCAGCATACACTTCCACATTGCTGTTCATCACCAAAGGAAGTCAAGACAAGAGCTCAAGCAGGTCAGGAAGCAGGTGCTTATGCAGAGACCATGGAGGGTGTTACTTACCGGTTTGCTTCCCCTGGCTTGCTCAGCTTGCTTTCTTATAGAACCCAGGACAACCAGCCCAGGGATGGCACCACCCACAATGGACTGGGCCTCCCCTCTTGATCACTAATTGAGAAATTCCATTAGAGTTGGATCTATGGAGGCATTTCCTCAAGGAAGGCTCCTTTCTCTGTGATAACCCCAGATTGTGTCAAGTTGACACACAAAACCAGCCAGTATACCCACACATTACAAAGAGACAGGCAGACTGATCTCAACCACACAGTTAAGACACTTTATTGGGAACTAACTGTACTACGGCTGCCTCTATCTTAGCTCTCTCAAGTGAGGTAAAGCACATCTTCCTGTGGTTCAGTTCTAAAGGGCTCACGTTGGCATTATAAAAATTGCAGACATATATGAAAAAAGCCACACCATTCACCAAGTCCTTTGGCTTAGAAAGCACTGCTGGATGTTTTGTGTGCAGCACAATGAAATTGATAGCTATATACTTGAAACCAGACTAGCAGATGCTTCTGTAGAAGGAGTGGTTGATTCAGAGATGGCAGGTGACTTGACATATCCCTAATAATCCATGCAGCACACAGCCTTGGTGGCTTTGGGCCTCTTCTAGGTGTCACACTTGGGTGCCATCTCTCTCCTCTACTGAGCCTTTTGCTCCTGTGTTAGGCAGTTAGGGAGTGAAGCTCTCCAGTGTCATATTGATATTTCCTGTTCTGATGTGTAATTAGCTGTTAACATTCCACGATAATCAAGGTTTTCTTGAGATCTCTATGACCCTCTGCTCATCAAGTTCTAAGCCCTCCCAATGCCACGAGTTAATTAGTGCCGCTGTCAGCTGTGAACCTCTCATATGAAGAACCCAGAGTCTTGGTGGGAAGCTGTTATTTGGTGATCACAGTCGTTTTCATATCAAATAAGCATTATCAGAAACACCTGCGTGCAGCTTGAAAACAACTGTTTTATGAAAGTTAGATTCAGCACTATTTGAAGGTAACTCCTGAGCTCGTCCTTCTCTTGAGGGACAGGCAATGATTACTGGAAGGAGAGGCATGTCATTTGACTATGGGGTACAATGATGGATCATGGGGTCCATCCTTAGACACTAACAGGAACCAGCCTTTGTTCCCCTGCTACTTATGAAATTTCAAAACAGTAGCTCAACAATGATTTGACAATGAGTAACTCACATAAGGATGAAGCCCTTGTGGGAAAGGCAAAAGATAGAATGTCCTTTGAATCTAAAATTGAAAGACTAAAAAGAATGCTGGGAAGAGGGCATTTCTGGGCCTCTCCATACCTCAGGCAGATATAGACATCTGGTAGACTGGTAGATTGAGCAGAGTGCTTTTTAGCCATTCTTGATATCCATGTGGCCTCCCTCAGCACTTGGCCAAAGCAAGCTTTGCAACTACTCTACCTGTTCTTAAATGGACTTGCTTTTCTTGCATTTACTTTTGCTGGGTGTTTACTTAAGATAGAAAGGCTCCTCCCATTGAGGGAGGCGGGAGCATTATCACCCCAGATAATCTTCTGCCCGAATCACAGGAAATTTGCAGGAGCATAAAGGGCAAATCCAGGGTGTGTTCCAGGGCACACTGTGGGTAATCCCTTAGAATGGCTTTCTGCACACTGTGAAGAAACTGAGGCAGACATTAAATACTACACTTGTGTAGGGGTTTCAGCTTGCTGGAAGAGAGACCTGTAGGAAGCTGGAATGGGTGAAGTAGGGCTTTTCTTGATTAGCACATCAGTGCATCTACAGGGTTTAAGAGGTTGGTTAAGAAAAGAAACACCTAGTGCTTGAATCCAGCAGCTCAGAGGCCTGAACTTCCATGCACCCATACTGGCTTTACAGCTCAGCTGCATCAGCTGTGGGCTGGAGGGGGAGCTAGCTAGGTGTTTATTTTCCGTTATTTCTTTTGCCATTTCATGTATTTTTTCACATCTATAGTTTTTTTTTTTCTACATAAATTTCCCCCTTCTATCCTCTTCTACTTTCATTTTTACATGATTAGAGCTCTATGTACTGTGGCTTGTTGTGGAGGACCAAGCAGGGCTCAGAACCGCTCTGCCTTTAAAGTCAGGCACTTATGTCAAATGATGGCTTTACCGTTGAGTGACCAATTCTTGGACACATTACTTAACTTCTCTGAGTACTTTTCATCTGAAGAGTATGGATAATAGTAACTGTCTGCCTTACAGGCTTCTTGTGTAAATTAAAATAAACAATGTACCAAAATGCTTAGGAATGGACCTAAGCAAGCATTTGACAGACAATAGTTTCTTTGGGTTTTATTTGTAATGGTTACCGTTTAAATTTTCCACCCTTGCTATGATGATGCTGGTGGGTAAGGAGCCTCAACATGCAAGTTGAATCATGTTGAATCATGTTGAATTGGGCTAGCCTTGTCAGCCTTTTTGACACCATTCAAATTCTATGGCCTTGAGGTCAATCACAGTAGCTCCCTTTCAACCACAATAGATCCCTAACCACAGATTTACTGTCTGTGTTGAAATCACCTTCAGTCAACTGAAGCATTTAATGAAGAACTCAAGAAGCAGAGAAACACTGCTCACAGTGGCTGCCGGTTGGAATCTTAATAGGCACCACGTTTGCTCTGAAGGTACCACAATACTGTGTTTGAGCAGCCATCAGGTAGGACCAATGTTGTCCCGGTGCCTGCACCATCGACCTCTCTCCTCAGGTTATTACATCATCTTTGTGCTCTATCCCACCCCCACAGGAAGAAACGTTAGTACAGCACAAAAAGTTATCTTTGATCAAGTTCACATCCGTGTAATTCTTGCTCTCGTATCTAAAACTTGTTCTATTTTATTGATTTTGCTAATGACTTAACTGCTCTCACTTAGTATTTACTAAACATTATCATGGATATAGGATATATATCCATGATATATATATATATATATATATATATATATATATATATATATATATATATATCATGTTGAATTGGGCTAGCCTTGTCAGCCTAAAGGCTGACACTAAAGGGGAGACTATCATGCTTTATCATCTTGTCAATGCTCCACCACTGTGGCATTCCTGAAATGAGCAAATTTAGCTCATGGTTTTGGAGATTTTTCTCCTATGGTTGCTTGGCTCAACTGCTTTTGTTCTATGATGACAAGGCACAGCATGTCTGAAACAGGATCTTATTACTTCATGGTGGATAAGAAGAAGAAAAGGAGAATGAAAAAGAGGAGATGATTAGAGGGGTAGGGAGAGAAAAAAGAGGAGAAAGAGGAAGAGGGAGAGAGGGAGAAGGGGGTAGGGAGAGAGGAGGAGAGAACAGTATCTTTTATCTCTTTCAAGAGCATACCTCCAGTACCTCACTTTCTCCTAGGTTCTTTCTTTTAAAACCTTTACCATCTCTCAGAGGCGATGACCAAATGTCCAACACATGGATCTTTGGGGACCATTCTCAATATATGGTAATATTTTTTGAGCTCTCTTTCTACTTCTATCTTTTCTCATCCACCCACCAATACTGTAGCCTAAGCACCTTTTAATAACTGGTTTTTCTATTATCATTGGTAAGATCCTCTACGAAAGTTGAATAGATAGTGTAGGCAGCGTGTTAAGATAGCCTGGACAGTTGCAAAGTGTATACTAGCACCTGACGATGTAGGCAGTGCTTTAGCGTGGCAGTCAGCTAAACAGTAACAAGTCCTTTGTGCATGCGTTGGCTCATGCCCTCAAGTGGCTTGCTAAAGGTATGGCGCTACCTACTGAGAGAACACGTCACCCAGCCACCTTGGAAGATATATAGCAGACTTTCGCTGCTGGGGTCCCGTCCGTCCGTTCCGTCCCGTCCCATCCCCGTCCATAAGTCAAGGTCGTTCCTGCATAAAGCTGACTGAGAAGGATCCGACCTTGTGGTGTCTTACTTGCTGGTCAAGGCGGAGCGACTGATAGTTCTCACCAAGACCACCAAGGTGTTCTTGTCTCATTGATCTGGATCCCTGTGCTTAGCCACTTGCCACAGTAGTCACATCTTGCTTTGTCATTTCAGAGCCTCTGCACCAATATCTAGCATGGAATATTCCTTTCTGCATGTCACTGAACACCTAAATCCTCCTGTTGCTGGGTAATTGGACCACATGCCAACCTTTCAAGGAGAAACTGACCATTTTGCTACACTGTGGATTAAATAGTATGAAATCACAGCTTTCAGAGCTCTCTTGGACTCACAGGACCCACACCATGATCTCCTCAACACCTTATCTCTGTCTCTACAGTTTGCAGTGTCAGAGTTAAATGCTGTCTTTATTTCACATTTATCTCATGTTGAGAATACAAAATTCCTATACTGGGGTGTGTGTTCCCAGAAGGCAGGCACACAGTATTTCTTTGTTGTTCCCATATCTAGTAGCTCATTTGCAGATCCATGTGAGCCACTTCAAGGATGAGGAAATGCGTAACACCAGGGCAGATGTGCCATGTTCCAGAGGGCTAGTCAAGTTCTTCCAGTTCATGTTTAACTCAAGCCATTTACTATCTGCATCCTGCCAGAATGGATCGCTGTCAGGGATGACAGATAGATGGTGTAGTAGAACGGCTCTTATAAATAGTACCATCAGCTGCAGCTGAGGATTCTGAGGCCCTGTTTAGATACAGCTTGAAGGCGTGGCATGATTCAGCTGCAGCATCTTCTTCCGAGGGTGAGGATTTGATTGTGTGTAGGGAGTTTATCAGCAGTGTTGGTGAGTCTTTCCACCCTTTACAATTGCAAGTTTGTGTTGCCGTGCTGTTCCTGCAGAGTAGTTTATTTTCTCACACATGTGTGCCAGAAAGGCCACTTACACGTGTCCAGTATGTTCTAGGCAAGGTCTTGAAATACTAATAGTATTTTTGTGGTTGTTGATGTTACATTTTATCTAGAGTATAAAATATTCTAACTAAATCTGCAGATGGTTTTTTATGACTGACTAAAATTTACTCAGTTAGACATTTAATGCAAGACTGATTTATATTATTAAGATGGGACTGATAGGGCATTGGGGAAATTTTGTTAAATTACTAAGCTTCTTTAGGCAGCCATAGTTGCTTAATAGCTTCTAGAAACCAGCCTTAGGCTGTATAGAATTAAAACTTTCAGGCACAGACGTGGGGAAATGTACCACCCCACACTTCCTGCAAATCAGTTGTTTTCAATTTGTGTTCACTGTGGAAAAAAAAAAATGATTCAAGGAATATGATTATACTAAAAGAGGGATTTCATGATTGCATCTCATTAAATCATGAGTTGAATAAGAATCCAATGAAAATTATCATCCACCATGCCTCAGAGACAGACCCCAGCAGCATTTCTTCCTTCATAATTCCAATGGCTCAATCAATTGGGTTCAGGAAAGAAGCCAGCCACAAGCACTCTGCAAACATCCATATTTGGATGTGATGCCATATCTAAAATGACTTGCCCACTTTAGTCCTCTGGGCTCCTTTCCATACTCCATCTGCAACCCCACTCACCAGGACCAAGAAGACAGTTGCCAAACCTACCTTGGTCCTTCATTTGCCTACACAAGCTCATGTCCCAGGGAAGCAGCACATTGCTCTCCTGGATGTGATGCTTGCAATCCTCCTTTCTTCCCTGGTCACCATCACCATGGTCAGTACATTCCACGGACTCTAATATCTAACATTGTCCACACATCAAGTGTGACCTATTTTAATGAAACATAATTCTGCTTCAAATTAACTCTTGTATTAAACTCAAGTTGTATAGATGTCTAGTCAGCAAGAAGTCTTCCCTAGCTAAGAATACTCACTAAAGTCTTTGGGATACTGATGAATAATCTATTTAATTTATCTACTTATGCTATCAATTGAGTATTCCTTATTCAAAGTAGCTTGGCACAAAAACATTTTCAGTGTTGTATGTCTTCCGAGTTTTGGAACATTTGTACATATATAATCAGGTATCTCGATAATAGGACTCAGATATAGACATAAATTCATTTATAATTTTATATATACCTTATACACATTAATTTGAATGTAATTTAAATAATGTATTAAATAATAAATAATTTTAGACATGAAAGAGATTTGCGGTTTGCATTTTTTTATTTTTGTAGTACTTGAGATTGAACTCGGGCCTTCACATGTTAGATACATGCTTTATCACAGAACTATGTCCATAGAAAATCCTTACTTTTAATTTGGGGACAAGGGCTAAAACTTGTCTAAGATGTTGTAGAATTTTCTCTGTAACCTGGGTCCACAAATCTGCCCCATGTGACCCAGCCTTCCCAGGGTCTGGAACTACAGGCCCACGACACCAAGATTGTCTTGGAATATTCCACAGTGACAGTGCTCAGAAGGTTTTGAACATGGGTATGCTGATGATTTTTGAAGATTTTGGAAAGAAATGTTCAGCTGGATACTATAGAATCTCTTCTGTTTTGTAATTTAATACTACTGAGTTTTTTTCACTGTTGGTATTGGGTTTTAACTTTCCCTGTGCATGTGAGTGCACATGTTGGGATGAGCATGTGCATGTGTGTGTGTATGTGCATGTGTGCATATGTCAGGGTGAGCATATGTATGTGTGTATGCCGTGGTGAACTGGTGCACTTTAATTAGATCTGTGTTCCTTGATGCAAGGGAAAAGAATCATTCTATTTAATCTTTAAAACAAACAGGCTGTAGATTTGCTGTGCAGACAGAACTGTTGTAGTTACCTCACTGAAGAATCATCCAAGAGAGAGCAAGAAAAGGGGACTGAAGAGAAAAGATTGAGAATGGGCTACAGCTGTTCTGAAGCCTCAGAGCCCAAACAAACAATCAAGCAAACAAAAAAACCTGATGAAACAAACGCTGACTAGAGACTTCCTTATTCTGCAGGAATGCGCAGGCTCTCAGAACTACCTACGGCTGCAGACCTAGTTTTCTTCCCTCAAATTCTCGCCACCTCTGTCCACACAGAAAGCATCTGACTCCTCTTCCCAGATGCAGATTCCAAAGGAAATCACTTCAAACAAAACAAAGCCTTTATTTAAAAACTCACTTGCATGTAAAGCTATGTGCCAAAGCTAATGGAGCCTGACCTTTGGCTGGTATCTAATTTGTAGCAATGTCAACCATGTGATCATTGATCTTGGAATTGTTTGTTAGGATTCAAATCTGCTAACACAGGTGGGACCCTTTACATCTGTAATTGATAATATTTTGGATGGAAACACTTTTGTGCATTCTTTTTAGGGAAAGACTTCATTTAACTAAAGATATGTTTTAAATAGAATTAACTATTCCCTTCTACTTCTAGTTATGGGAAAACAACTGGAACGGGGATGCCTGTTAGAAACAGAGCTACTGGGATTCTCAGAGTGGATGTTTCCTGAGGACGGCATCTCAGGGAAAATGAACGGTCTTCAGGGGGAGGGGAGAGAGAGAAAGAGAGAGAGAGAGAGGGAGGGAGAGAGAGAGAGAGACAGAGAGAGAGAGACAAACAGAGACAGAGATAGACAGAGAGACAGAGAGAGAGACAGAGAGAGACAGAGAGACAAACAGAAAGAGACAGACAGAGAGATAAAGAGAGACAGAGAGAGATTTCAGAAAGTAAAAGTACACATGCACACAGTTCCAGAAATGTAGCTTGCCCTCTGCTCTGTCCCGCGGAATAAAGGCAAGCTACAACTGTGTTCTTCTTAAAGCAGCTCTATTCAGGTTTCTTGTTACAGCACGCTTGCTTCTACCTTCTTCTTCCATCCCTTTGAATGCCCTCCATCTCCTCCTTCCAACCCTCCTTCCATCCTCTTCCATTCTCAATCCTCCTTCCAATCCTCCTTCCAATCCTCCCGGCTACTGCCCCAGCCGCCTTTATATACATTGCCTCAATCCCATCAGCAGCTGCCACGCGGTCACTATTAATTGGCTGTTCCTGTGATGCGAGGTGGGCTAAATCGGGTAGCCACACCTGGAAGCAGGAACCTTCTCTCTACAATGAACCACAGCCACAGTGTCTACTCAAGCTGGCTGGCTACATGCAACCATCATCCTGATGGCGGGGAGAACTGCTTCCTACACAGAAAGTTTGTTTTTTTCTGGTCCGAGAAGATCCTAGGAGATGTGACTTCCTGGTCAGTAAGCTAAGCCAATGCAGCAGTTACTGAGTGGTCAGCATGATGTTTGGGAGCAGGGATCATACAGAAGTTGAGGGGATTTTTTTCTTTTGTACCAGCATAGCCCCTCAATGTTGTCTTTTGTTGTTTTCCAGGACAATCTTATTGAATATCTATTGAAGGTAGTGTCCCATTTCACTGGTCCAGTGGAGAAAACACATTACCCCTAATGACAAAAATTTTGTTAAGTACATACAATTTCATAGACAGAGCAAACAGCACGTGATCTTAACACCAAATGGGTCTGCTGCTCACATTTTGGCATTTGTTGTTGCAGTGGATTTTCCAAATTAAGTTTATTATCTGTTTCATCACGTGGATAATGCACACTGAGTATTCTCGTCGCCATATTCTCTCATCTGTCTCCCACCCTGTCAGTCAGTCAGTCCTTCCTCTCTGTAAGTTCTTCCTCACACTCAGGTATTTTGATTTGTTTTGAGACTCACCGAGTCTATCCAGAGCCGTGCCCATGACTATGGGCATGGAACGAACGGCCCATTGAAGTCTTGGAGATGCACCAGTGGGAACTCAAACAACTAAAAACAATGATATCCATCAATAACTAATAGTTCCCCTGAGAGAGCTAGGGTCCCAAATGCCCCACCTCCTTTCCCATGATTGACTGGTAACAGGATCAGTCTTGTACAGACCCACTGCATACAACTTCACTTGCTATGAATTCTTGATCACAATGTCCGCGTCATGCCTAAAAGGCAGCATTTTGCAGCTCTGGCTCTTTGCGTTCTGCCTGCTTCCTGAGTTTCTTGACGGCGTAGAATAAATGCCATACTTAGGGCTGAACATGTAACAGTCACTTATTAGCATATCGTGAACAGACATGAGTCCCCATTAACTATGAAGAGAAGCTTTTTATGTGTTTTTTGGTTAGAGGATTTTGTTGTTGTTGTCAAAACTGAGAGTAGCACTTGCCTCTCTAAGGGTGTAATTATAAATATTTAGAAGCATTTCTTGATATCTGTTATCATCAGAATAACACTGGTAAGTTCACCCCAACGGTTTCTGGTATCCTCAACCATGAGTACCAGGGATGAATTCTCTACTGTGGAGGAGGCCTCCAATCCAATCCAAAGAGTGGCTACTTACCCCAAACAGTTAGGAGGTTATTGCACAAGTGGGCACATTTGCTCTGGCAGGTTGGTACTGAACGCACAAGAGCCACAGCTGGATGAGGGTGTCAATACATTTTCCCACCAGAAGCCTATACAACACCTTTGTGCATACATACTGTGTGCTAGACCAGCCCCGGCTTTCAAGTCCGCCCTCTCTGTCTGTGGGCTCTGTATCTGTGATCCCAACCAGCAGCAAATCAAAACTATATGATTTTTTCCCTTGTGCTTATACAAACTCTTTTCTTATCTGTTCTTCTATTTTCTTAACTATTCTTTTCTAAGCAGTATAATATGATGACTGTTTGTACGGAATTTGCATTGCCTTTGATGTTATGAGGGAACACGAGGATTTAAAATAAATGGGAGTGTATGCGTAAGTTATATGCAAATGATGTGACAGCTTGCGTGAGGGACTTAATCATCTACAAGTTTTGATGTTCAAAAGGTCAAAAACCTAATCACCTGTGGACACTGAGGGTAGGCTGTAGGAGACAATCTGGTTCTTCTACACAGCGTTGATGTCCTATTTTAAAATTATTGTATTTATATAAGTATACATTTATGAAATGGCATTCTGTCTCAGCTGATTCCAAAGCACACATATCACAAAATGGACACCTGACTCTTAAATACCTGTATTCATCAACTGCTTTAATGGAAGGAAACTTTGGTTACAGAGCATTTCGGGAAAAGCAGGACCTAGCACACAGGAAGAACTGGATGTTCCTGTTAGATCTTTGACATTGGGTAAGAAATCTTCAATCCTTTGGCCTCAAATGCAGCTTACTTTTTAATGTGTGATATTTATTGCGTTTTAATTTCACATCTGACATGTTTGAGTCACTTGGTACATGGCATTAAGGGAGGGATTTAATCTCTGTTCCCTGGTTAGATATCTTGTATGGCAGACATCATCCACTGCACACCTTTCCCAAGAGATCCGAAAGTCTGAATCTGCCAAAGTTGTTGTCTCATGTGTGCACATGGACCTGCCCTAACGCCTTCTGTTCCTGCCTAAACAGTACATACCACTGCAGTAGTCCTACCTTCTATACAGGTGTGCTTTAGGTGTCCAGTTACACACACTCAACTGTGGTTTAAAAATAGTATGGGTTGTCTTCATTCTTTTAAGTGACAGACCACATTTACATAATATTTGTTCTAGTATGTTGTTATAATTGTTTGGTTCTGTTACCAGTTTTCGTTGATAATATTTTACTATGCCTAACTTCTAAGTGTGTGCGTGTATGTGTGTGAAGGGCTACGGTATCACCATGTGTTTATTACTACACTACTGTATAAGAAATCTGCTGTACAAGTTTTCTCTTTTCTTTTTGAAATTGACTCAGTTACTCTCGAATATTCTTCCACACAAAAATTAAATATAAACTAGTTGAATAAAAAATAAACTTTGAATTTTTATCACAGTTGCATTTAATTTCTAGATCAATATATACATCTATATATTGATCAGAATTCTTATCTTCATGTAACATTCCACAACAAGGCATGAGGCGTCTCCGCATTTAGTTATAAAAATCTTCTCTGGGTTTTTAAAGTTCAATAGTCAGTACAGTACTCTATTTTTCAGTGTTATAAATCATAAGCATTCTCACACATTTCAGAGAAGTTTTAGCTCTTTATGTGGATATAATGTATGCAGCTGATTGTGGAAAGTGGTCATGCAGCCTAGTGCTTCTGGAGATTCATACATGGGTTGCAAGGTCAGTACTGATCGCTTTTCCTCTGACACAATAGCCCATTGTGTTTGACACCATGTTTTCTCATCCTCTTACCGGCAGAAAGTTGGTCTATTTGATGTTTACAAAAAATTTGACTGAATATGCTTGTCTAATTTTCTGGTAAACATTTGATTTCATTTTTTTTTGAGTAGATAAATGGAAATGAAATGACTAATATATGGACACATATATTAAGTTTTACTAAACATACACATACACACACATACACACATATACATACATTCACACATGCAGACATACATACATATACACACATACACACACATGCACATACATGCACACACACACACACACACACACACACACACTGTGACAACTTTCCCCACCAAATTTGTCAGACATATCACATTATATTTTATATTCCCACCAAAAATTAATGAGTGTTCCAGTCATTTTGAAACCTTGGCACACTTGGTTCTGATAATAAAGATGTAATTACCACCCAAGCCATGTGTATTGGCACCTGGTCATGGTTTTTATTTTCATGTTCCTGAAACTAATAACAGAAGACATGTTAAGTGTGTTCACTGACCCTTACATGTCTCCTGTTGCACAAAACTGTTTGAGTCCGATGCCTATGTTTTTATTTGGATGGCTATTTTTGCCAAAGATAACATCCCAGACTGCAGCTAGTTCATCTCAGCTCTTTATGGCAATGCTTCCTGCTGATCTGCAGTATGGAGGAAGACATGGGTCTCACTTTAAAAAAGTATAGTCCATTTTCCTGAAACAGGTTTAAAGATATACATCTGGAGCTTTGCTTTTCAAGACTTGCATTTGAGACACATGTTTGTATTTATTGTGAGAATTTTCTTAAATCCTCTTCAATCTGCAGCTGATGATCTGCAGTTTGGAACTATTAGTGTAGACTAGCTGACCAGTGATTCCTAAGATCCACCTACCTCTGCCTTTTTAACACTGGGATTACAAGCATGTCATCACAGTTGGTGTGTGTGTGTGTGTGTGTGCATGCATGTGTGTATGCATGTATGTGTATGCATATGTGTGTATATATGTGTGTGAGTGTGCGTGTATCTGTGTATGCATGTGTGCCTGTGAGTGTGTATGTGTGTGTATGCATGTGTGTATGCATGTATGTATGTGTATGCATATGTGTGTATGTATGAATGTGAATGGGTGAGTGTGTGTGTATATATGTGGGAACTAAATCCAGGTTTTCTGGGTTATCAAGCAAGCACTTTCATTTATTCCAACTTCCTCTGTGGTGTTTGCTTGTTTGCTCTCACAGAGCAAAGAATACTAATTTGTTTCTGCTAAACCCAGCCTTCATGCTGCTATTGCTTTGCAAGTCTGGTCCATTGACATTGACCAACTTCTATCATATTAAGAATTATTTTTGCCATCATATTTCCTGTTTATTTGAATTTATCCTCCTTTTCTTTTCTTCTTTTTGTTTCTTTAGAAAAACTCAGTTTTCTTTGGTTGGTTTCAATGCTAAACATCCTGTTTTTTTCCTCACCAGTTTGACTTTTATTTAGAATTTTGTGTTTATTTAACTCACATCGATCCTTTAATTGAACAGTGTCTTTGTCTTTGTGTTAACTGACAAGCAGTTTGTCATGTCTTTTTAGACCTCTCCTAATAAGTTGTCTGGAATTCTAGCTATGGGTTTTCATAAACTTAGATCATAACTCATCTCTCTCAGTCATTTACTCCTCATCATTGAGTGTGACTTGAAGACACAATGACTTGGAGAAAGGAGCTGACAAGGGCTATCTCAGGAAAACTCAACAAAAAAGTGAATAGCACAATCTAGATATCTCTATCTCCCCATCCCTTCATCCCTGCCTCCAGTCACCTGCCTTCCATATACATCAGTTCATCACAAGCAATTCTGGACATTTTTAATGTGGTTGAAATACAACATAACCAAAGTTCGCAACACAACCAGGGTCACTACAACTAGGGTTTTCCCAACTTTAGAAAAAGCACCTGGAATTTGCCCCTCCTTTCAGCTTCTGTGATTTCTCTAGGGTTGATTCTGGGGAGAAAGCCAGCCTCAATGTATTTCATTATAAATACAGCCATTGGATGGATGGTAGGGCATGGTTCCCTTGGTGAAGAAGTGTTTATGTGAGCAATCTTGTTGCACTCTGCAGCACAATAAAGAATTATTTGGACAACCAACTCAGGGGATAGGGAGAGCAAGGAGATAAGAATGGGCAGATGTTGAACTTCTCTTCAAAAACCAAGAGGAAGCAATGTAATCATGAGTAAGAATGGGTGTGCATGCATGGTCTCCTGATGTTTTACAACCACAAAGAGGGTACTCAAGCCCATGGTCTTGAACATTGGGATACCACTGCTGTGATCGTATGCAAGGTAGGACCATGGATACTGTCAACTTGACACAAACCTAGACATAGATGGGGAGAGGGAACCTCAATTGAAAAATTGCCTCCATCATTTGACCTGTGAGCATGTCTGTGAGGTAGTTTCTTGATTGATTGACAATTGATTCAAGAAGACTCAGTCCATCATGGGTGGTGTTCTCCATGCCTGGTGGATCTGGAATATATAAAGAAGGCAGCTGAGGAAGCCAGTAGAAGTGTTTCTCCATAGTTCTGCTTCAACTCTTGTTTAAGACTAACATTGGCATTTCATATCTATTATGTTTTCTTTACATTGGTTTCAAATGTATTCATTTAAATTATCTTCTAACTCTATCTCTATTTCTCTAACACATGTGCGTATTTAACATTCTAAAATATTTTACTTAGTTAGATGAAACTATTTTCCTATACCACTGGATGCTCTTATCTCAAGATGTCTTCAATACAATAAGATTAAATTTATAATTTTAAAATGGTTGCACAGGAAGAATAATTGCTTTGTCTCAAATGACAGGCTCAGAGTCTGAACTCAGCTAATCTTACTCAATACCCACACTACTGAGACTAAAGAATCTTGTTAGAATCACTAATTTACACCATATCTTAGGGAAGTTCTTGGGAGGTGGGAGGTGGTAGGCATCTTTGGTGTCACACAGAAAGCTTCTTGGAACAGCACAGACTAACCGGCATCACGACTTCTCAGTGCTTTCTGATCTGTTCTACTCAGCTTTGGGGGCAGGTCCTTTGGCTGCTTCTCACTCTGTGTTCTGCATATCTTACAGCTGCAGTGACCACTTGTTGATTATTCTCTAAGTCCAGAAGGCACAGTTGTAGCTACTGACCCTGGAGCAAACAAAATTGACTAAAGAATGTAGAATGACTTCAGGAACTTGAATGTTTCTCTCATGGCCAGTCTAGGCATCACTGTCTTGTGAAAATGTCTCTAAAGTAATATTTCACATAGAGACAAAATATGAGGCCATTGCCACATGGGCTTTGTGGCTCTTAGCCAAGACACAGTCTTCCATTAGCATTAGAGATATATTCTTTAACAGTCCTTGGACCCAGTAATTAGACAGCCAAAGGCAAAATTCTCCCCCTCAAAATCCCATTACCACAGGGGCCAGGGTTTGTTCATCGGAGGCCATTGATCTCTTGGTCCCAGAGTGGGAAATACTCAGATGAGTCCACCAGCAGACTATATCACTAAGAAATTAAATCCCAGAGACACCAAGAGCAAACATTAATGTAACATGCTGACTCTTGGAGCTTGATCCAAGGATGATTTGAAATGAGAACAAAGGAGGGAGGGGAAGGGATGGAGCGAGGGAGGGAGAGGGAGGGAAGGAAGGAGAAGGGGAGG